>CM061048.1:41358309-42092569 GCA_030762985.1 Adelphocoris suturalis
CTAATCATCGATCATACTAATCATCAATCATACTAATGATTTGACGAGCTTGACCCTGATCAGCCGAGTGAGCTAAATTCCTTTTCACTCTAGGAATGTGAAATTTGATTGGTTTGATGATTGAAGCCTCTCTGGCATTGAGTGACGAATGAAATTATGGATTCCATCCTGATTAGCTCAGAATGCTAAATTCTTTCATGTTCCCCATAAGAATTAGAAACTTGACAGGGATTCTGTCTGTGACGACATAAGTCAAACGAAATGACCGACTCCATCCTGATCAGCTGAGTAAGCTCAATTCTCTCCTTTTCACCCTGGGATGATGATATTTTGTGGGGAGCCTCCACTACCCACACCAGAGATGTTGCGGTACCTTAAATAGATACTGATATCTTCCTCAATCGCGAACTAACAAAAAACATGTACAACAATAACTATGTCTTTCAAAACATAGGCAATGTCCATAATATGTTTTTGGTTTCCTTTGAACTTCTCAACAAATCTGTGTTTTGATGTTTTGGCCGTTGGTTTTATCAATTTGTACTCTGGCGATGAAACAAATCGTACTAATTTTCTCCACATATCTCCATCCTCCGCATCCATGAATGGACAAAAAGATGGAGAATTAGATTGAATGAAGCGAATTCTGTACATGTTGATTTCACAAATAAAAGAATCAACTACGTGCCAGCCTTCCTTGACAACAAGGCGATTCCTTATGCCAATGAAGCTAAATATCTTGGGATGACACTCGATGCCGAACTGAGGTGGAAATCACATGTTAAAAAGAAAAAGTCTGAACTAGTTATTAAATTCAGGAAAATGTACTGGCTTATGGGAAGACACTCAAAACTGTCTATCCACAATAAGCTCATATTGTACAACCAAGTCCTCAAACCTGTCTGGACATATGGTGCGCAACTGTGGGGGTGCACTGCACAAAGTAACCGCAACATTATTCAGCGCTTTCAGAATAATGTTCTGCGTACCTGCGTTGATGCATACAGATACTTCAGAAACGACAGATTACACTATGAGTTGAAAGTTGAATCTGTCAATGAGGTTATCCGCAAGCAAGCCGTCAATCACCTTTTGAGGCTCAGAGATCATGTTAACGAGGATGTCGTTCAGCTCCTTGACACCGAAGATCTACTTAGAAGACTTAAAAGAACTAAACCGCATGAACTAAGTGAAATAAAATGAACGTCAAGACTAGAGACTCAATAATCAGAACAATAAGTCTAAAGTGAAGTATATTAGATCTTAAGAAAATGTATAATAATTTATCACATGAATATTGCTTATTAGTTGTTATTACTTGGCGCAATAAAACTTGTCAGAAAAAAAAAAAAAAAATTCTCCGCATATGGGAAACCATAGAAATGTTGATATGAAGATGTAGCACCCAAAAACATATCAGCAATTCAATATTTTTCCATGAAATGGTGAACAATTTTCTTCATTTTTGCGTCCTCACTACTAAAGGTAGGGAAGCTGTGTTCGTTATTGAAGTCGAAAAAATTTGTGTCCGCCAAAACCAAAATTAACACTTGTTTTTTGCGTTTCAGAGCTTGCTAATCAATTTCGGTTCCGTGTCTGTCTGTCTATCTGCCTGTCCGTTTGTCTGTCTGTGGCAAATCCATAACTATACCAAGTTTCAGTCCGATGCCGATGGAATTTTCAGGAATTGTGTGCGTTAGCTCCTAGACGGTCCCCTATAATTTTCAGTGCCATCGAATCCACAATATTCCGTGCGCATGAGCAAACGTGAATTTCTCGTAACGTCGAATTCTCATCATCTGTTGATCCGATTTCGTTCAAACTCGGTATTTATTTGGGTATATATTATGTTCTAGGAAAATGCTCTTAAAATTATATTGCGATTGGCGCGAAACTAATTTCGATTGACACAATCAAAACTCCGAGTCTAATGGAACGATTTTGATAAAATGTTCATGGATTGTGCGGGATAGCTTCTAGACGGTACCCTATAACTTCACATAAATACTATACTATGCGCATGCGTGAACGCTAATTTATTATAACGTCGATTTCTTATCATCTATTGGTCCGATTTCACTAGCGATTGGTCCGAACGTCACTTCATTAGCCATCCATATTGCATCAGCGGCCAGCAGCTAAATCGCTTTGAGCAAGCAATGGACCATGGAGTCATATTTGACACAACTCTGACGTTTTCCACACATATTGACTCTGTGGTCTGTCGAGCAATGAGCGCTCTAAGTTATCTTAAGAGAAACACGGTTGATTTTTACAGCATACCAGCATTTGTATCACTGTACTCAATGATCGTAAGGCCAATAATGGAGTATTGCTCAATCGTATGGTCACCATATCATCAAATTTACTAGGAGCGGCTAGATAGAGTTCAGTGGAGGTTCGTGAGATACCTGAGTTATGAATTGCGCATACCACAAGAAGAATATAGCTCCGGAACCCTAGCTGATCGCTGCGGACTCACCAACCTTGAAGAGCGTCGCATTGTATCTGACATGTTGTTCCTTTTCAATTTGTTGAACAACCGGATTGACTGTCCCGAACTCACATTTTTCATATTCAATTCTCCACAACTAATTACCTGTATGAACAGCCTCTCAATAGAATCCCTCGTCAGGCCAACCATATACTCCAACAAAATCCAGCTTTAGACTTTTTCCATGATCAGCCATCTCGAACCTTCCGCTCAAAAATATTACGCACCATCCACCGTCCGCCCTGAAATCTCTGTCCACATAGCCTACACTCATCTCAGCTACAAGAAGTGTTTGTTTGTGATTTTTACCTTATATATACACACATATACCTATATTGTTTTGTTTTTTTCTTTTCTTCTGAAACACCGATTTTGTTTCCTCATCAAGAGATTAATTTATTTTGTTAATAATATTGTAATTGGGTATCGCCCGTTTTGTAAATAAATAAATAAAAATATTAGTCAGTGCGTATGTGCAAACGTTAATTTCTTATAACGTCGGCATATCAATCATTTTGACCCGTACTTTGTTCTTCCATGTTACAATATACCACAGGTTCATCACTGAACGTTTTGCCGGTGGGCAAATGTATTGTTCTGTAATGCATGGTTGTTTTTGAAATTTTTTGTTCTTGCCAATAAATAAATAATATGTGAGGAAGCTATCTGCCCACTCAACTTGGCAGATGTTTTTAACTGAATAGAACTAAAACAAAGTCTAGTTTTCATTAATGTTGCGTCTCTCGAAGGAGATATTTTGATAAATATGTTTGTCGGATATTTTCCAGTATAAACCAGACACCTTCGTCAAATTGACAGCTCGCGACCCTGTCAACGCTCGCGTTTCCTTCCAGCCTTGGGCCGGGGACCCCCCCTCCCACCTTCTCATTCACTCTCATTTCCCTTCTCATTCTCCTACTCATTCCCCTCTCATCCCTCTCGAGCCGCGGGTTTCCTTCATTAGTCGACCGGGGGGGGGGGGGGGGGGGGGGGCGAAAACTCCACAACTCCGCGGACTATTTGCTGCAGTAACAACTTGTTTATCGATCGGACGGAGGGGGACCTCAGGAGGAGGAGGCCCGGGGGAGGGGTGGGGGTAGCCGGCGACCTTAATAGACCCGCGGGAGGCGCCAAAAGTATTTACGTGAAAAAATAATCATAATGAAAGAAAAAAGTCGGGTCTTGCCCCACGTAATACGGGCATAAATCTCCTTTCTCCGTCTCACTCTTCCATACTTACCATCTCTCTCTCTCTACCACTCTTACCATCTCCCTTTTCTACTTGCTCCATCTCACTCATCATCCCTTCCACCATCATTCTCGCATACTCATTTCATCTCTCTCTCACCCTCCCTCTACCTCTTTCTCCCCCACTCTCTCTAGCTTACTCCCTTCTCCCTCTTTCTCTCTCTCACCCTTCCCTCCCTCCCACTACTCCCTGTCCGACCTCTTTGCAACCCCCCCCCCCCTCTCTCTCTCTCTCTCTGATTATCCCGTGACTACCTGCCTCAATTAATTATAACCTATAAATTCTAATGAGATCCCCGATCGAATGTTGGGTGAGTTGGTAATATTGGAAAGTATAGCATTTCCAAGTCAAATTAAACCTTTTTCAAATCAAATGGAACCTTTTCCAGATCAAATGAAATCATTCCCAAATCAAATGAATCATTTTTAAAACCAAATTAAACCTTTTTCGAATCAATTTAAACCTGTTCCGAACCAAATGGCATGATTTCTAAAAAAAATGAAACCATTTGCGAAGGTAAGCCAAATGAAGGTAAGCCTTTGCGAATCACGGTGTGGATAGAAAAAATATTACGAATGGAAATTCTGAAAATTAAAGAAGTATTTTTATTTTAGTATTATTTGTTATTATTGCTTCCGACTCTGCAAGGCAGCGGAAGCATTGTTTTCACTTTCGAAATGAAATTTTTTTCGTAATCCAAAATCAAAATTTCCACTCGAATTTGGGGCTGCCTCCTGAACAAATTGCTTCCGAGTCGGCAAGCCAGTGAAAGCTTTGTTTTCACTTTCGAAATGAAAAAAATTGTTGTGCTCCAAAATCAAAATTTCCACTCGCATCTGGCGTTTCATGATGGCCTCCTGAACGAATTCGGTTTCGTGTCTGTCTATCCGTCCGTCCGTCTGTCTGTTCACATTTCCTTGCCACAGCCATAACTTCCACGATTTCGATTAGATTTCAATGAAATGTTCAGTAATAGTGTGGGTTTAGCCCTATTTGTTTCATCATGATTGAATCAGCGGTACTCTCTGGGCATGCATGAACATAATTTTCTTGTTACAGTCATAAGTCCGTCAATGTTGAACGGATTATAGTCAGGTTTTCAGGGATTATGCGGGGAAGGTCCCTTGAGGTCCTTACAACATTCATCATGATTGAATCAGCGGTACGCTGTGCGCAAGCGCGAGCGATTATATTTCCCCTCTCTCTCTCTCTCTCTCTCTCTCTCTCTCTCACTCCCTCTCTCTCTCCCTCTCGTCATTTTACTGATATTTTTAACGTTTACTAAAAAGCGTAAAAATGCGGGGTCTTGGAGCTGTAAAGGTTTGAATCCGTTTGGGATGCGCGAAGCGCCACGTTTTGATGATATATACATTTACGGAGTTTAATAATTATTACCAATGATTAGCGTAAAAGTGCTATCCAATACAGAAATAATAAACCTCTGTGTAATCATTTTTAGCGTTTGAAAATTGTGATCGTAAGGCTGTATAAGTGGTAGCAAAGAGGGGTACGTGATTATTTATTTTTTTCCTATTTTTCATTATAATTTGTATTCACCTCTGGCTTGAAATAATGCACCCCATATTTAGTTGCGTGCACGAATAAAAAATGCACGATATTTTTGCATCAACAATGTGCATTAATACTGACTCAGGTAATCGTTTTTATCCATTGTTCCTCTAGTCCTGCATTAACCCTCCTACCCCCGAAGCAAGACCCAGCAATTATTTCAAAAGAAACCGCCGGATAAGAACGATTTAGGTCATCCACACCGTGCCAGTGTCTGAAGACTGAACGACTCCGCAAACACGAACTTGTTTTTAACGTCAAGATATCACATTTTCTGTTTCAATTTTCTTGTCCTTTATTAAAACACTCTAGGGAAAGCTCCGGGGTGAAAGGTGAATATGGGCGGCCATTTGCAGGCTTGGCCCCAACCTGCCCCGCGGGGACCCTTCCGTTGGGGGGTTGTCCTAATGAGAGGGTCACACGCAATCATCCGCCTTCACCGCTAAAGGTCCGTCGCCATTTCTAATATAACCATCTTCTCTGCAAACATCAAACTCTGAATATCAAGGCCGTTCAATAACCGCTGCAGAGTTGTAAAAGAGGAAAGCAAACACCTGGATCGAGAATTCATGTTGCGTTTTGAAAAATCGTGTAAATACTCATTAGAATTTTTTCCCCTTCTTACTAAGATTGCAGAGCTTTATATGTTCATTATAGGTACAGTTATTATAAAACAATTCCTTAAAAATAAGTAAATTACTACTATTGAATATATAAAATCTATTGGTGTCCATTAAATTAACTAACACACCGAACTTCTTTAACAACTTTCAACAATCTCTTGATAGCTACATGGCGGCCCGAACCCTCCAACACTGCCTTTCGGGTCAACCTTTGTTTAGCTTTGGACACTCGGAAATAAGATGGTCACAAGTCTGCTTCACCCTCAGCTAACAGCTCTACATGAGCAACCTAGGCAGAGATGATCCCACAAGATAGACCCTGTTTTGCCCGTGGCCAGTCAAAACTTACACCATATTTGAGGAGAAACTCAGAATAGCCCCCAATCGGGAGCTGACAGTAAAGGAAAACATACTTTTGTGAAGGAGCCAGTAGCGGTAGACGCCCATATACTTTCACACTGCTCCAAATTATTGCGCCGAATTCGAGACTTACATGCGAACTTGGTACCCTGAAGAAAGACTGCTACAGATCAGCCTTTTGAGCCCCCTTGGCCCGAGAATCCGCCACTTCATTTTCAGCCTCGAACTCGTGAGCTTTATTCCACGTCACTACAAGGTTGCATTCCTTCTGCCTCCTCAGTCTGTGGATCTTTATGATCCCCTCGGTTTCTATGGAATAAATTCTACTCCCAAATACTCAATACTCCCAAATACTAAATTCTACTCCCAAATTCTACTCCCAAATACGTCAATTGATACTTGACTACCTGAAAGAATGACTCAGTCCATTTAAATGTACCACTTCTTGGCTCTCCAACCACTCTATTGCGCCTAAAATAATTGTCAGCTCAGCTAAGTTATGAGAGCACCAATCTAAAATCCCTATCTGCTCAACATTATGGTGAAGGTATCTCTAGAATAAAAAATAAAAGCTGCTCCAACTCCCATATCCATTACGCTTCCATCCTTATAAATATGAAAAGTACATGATGTCACCAACTTCTCTCACCTCCACAGCTTCGAATGGATGACGCCTCTGACCTATAAGCTGCTCAAGGTCAACCGGATGCAAAGAAATGTTAACTGCTACTGTCGATCGTCTTATACAGTTCCTACCATGTCTTATACTGGAAGTCCACTTTTACTAAATCTAATGGCGTCTGCCTGATGTGTTTGAGTGTGTGTGTGTTTTGCTTGAAACAGCGTGAAACTACTGGACCCATTGACAAATTCAACGGTACAAAAACGATTTTGGTTGGTTGAGCCGAGCATTTTCTATTCGTAATGATAGATAATCAAAAACTTATATTAAAAACGCCTTATTAACTGCAGCAATGTTGGTCGGGAATAGCTTCAACATAACTAAGGTTATATTGAGGATACGCTTAGTTGAAAAGTAATTAGCCACAACTTGAAACTTGATTGCTGAAATTTGAATTGAAGCCTTTTGAGAATTACTAGGTAAAAATGACCCGGTAAATATGACACGTAGATGTGGGTCCGTGGTTTCGGGCTAGTGAACAATAAAACTTTACTTCTTTTCTGGAATTCAATAAATAACTTGCAGTTCTCCAGTTTCAAACATACAATCCAAGGATGAAAGTGCTGGGACCATTCGCGATAAGAATTTGAGACTGAAAAAATTTCTGATTTCCAACAGAATAACTGTATGACGCAGACAGTAACTGTAAAACCCCTAGCTGAAATGATGTTTAATAAAAGGTTCAAGATTCGGCTGAAATCGTGCCCGATTCATCACCCTTACTAAATATCGAATTTCATAAATTGAAAGAAAATCGGAAAGCGTGGGTTTTATACAAAAACGGAAAGGCCTGTGGAATGGAAGGGTCGTGAAGTCCTGGCGGTTATTATTGGGATAGCCACATAAGAAGGAATAAGCGTGTAGTTGCAGTACAAACGTCTTCAAGCAAGTCTTTATGTGCACTAACTGTCACACCCCTTGACTGCTAAAATCCATCATCTTAATATTGTGATCATTTTTGGATGGTGAAAAAAGTAGTCATCTGTTGTGTTTCAAGGTTCAAGGCACGTCGGGTGCACCACTGTTGTGAATTTGGTAAAGTGAGTCTGTTGAGTAAATTGAAAATTGAAACAGTTACGTGCTCACATATTTAAACCCCTGGCTGATACTAACCTAGGTGACTTTGGATTGTGGATTCAGTCCTTACAGGATCCCGTGAAGTAAAATTCAGGCGGCCATCCCGGAACAAGTGCCTCATAAGATGTTGGAAGGAGTGTGTGCTAGAATGCAGAACCCCGTAGCAAACATAGGATAGGTAAGTAGATTTTTTCCGGACAGCTAGACCCCGTAAAAAAAATTAGGTAGTCTTCTATACCTAGAACGCCGAGCCTCGTGAGTATAGACGAAAAAGGTAAGGTACATGTGAATGATTTAAGGTAGAAGTTTGGCTTCAGAATGGCGAAGAGAGGCTAGCTCGATAATTTAAATTATATACCCGCAAGGGGACACCCTCGTACAGGTGGTGTGTTCGCCCATAGGTGCCACCTTGTCCTAACGGATTCTTTGACTGGTTGAGCTAGCTAGTCTCGCTTGTACCCGTTTATTGGTGAAAACTAACTTATCACATATATGTCGTACTACGACATATTTCAAAATTAAAATTTTTGCTAAAACACCGACAGTGTGCTAAAACACCTTCCAGAGCAATTTTGATTTCTTTTCAATAAGAATCCGCTAACAAGCAAACTTCACAAACCTTCAGACAGATTTCGAAGTAATTTTCAGGGTTTCTACTATCTCAATGGTTGGGTTGGTTTGGGTTTAGATTATCCCTTATGAATTGCATCGCAACACATGTTGGCCGGAAATGGTCTTGAAATCTCAGCATTACTTTCAATCAAGAAGTAGGTAGGTACCTAATATTTTAAACAAATTCGTAAATTGAATCAATTCAAGATTTGGTTCGAGGGAATAGAATATAAAATGAATTTATAAATCCCTATGTTCAAAGCTGCTTATTTAATTTTAAGATGTTAACATTAAAATTACCTCGAATTGAAATCTTTTTATTTTTTATTTTTAAATATATTTCCATTTTCAATCTGCTTGTATATTATCAGCACCAGTAATAAAATTCATGATAAACTATTACTATTTGCGTGTTTGCTGATTCTCACCAAATTCGTATTACTCTTCCAGGGGTTGTGCTCGCTGTAAAACAATAAATAATAGTGTATAATTTGCAGCGTATTCTATTACTCAGACTGTTATTTTAATATTTTCAATCTTGCAATTCCAGTACCCATTTAGCACTTAACTTGGGGGCTATTAATCTAGCCATGTCCCATTTTCAAAGTATACCTACCACATGTGGACATAAAACAATACCAGGATTTTATTAGACAAGGCGTCGGGCGTCGAAAGTCAATATCGCTGCGGTGGTGTTGACGTCCATGTTGATTGAGGTCAGAGGATTAATATCTGGCTCTCGTCTGCATTACTTAGGGGTCTTGCGTTCGGTTGCCTAGCTCAGCGCCGTCACACACTCAACCGGCTTGTCTGGAAAAACCCGGTCCGAAAATCAATGAATCGTTCATAGCAGTTTATCCAGACAGGTATATCATATCACAAGTTTACAAACCACCATTATTATAGCATGTCCATATTCAGACCATTGCCAAATATTTAGTCCATTCTTCAACTAACCTCCAATTGTGAGCGAATTCAATTCAATGAATCACAAGGCTTGTGTCTAATTTAGACACCGAAAAGTAGAATTTTTTTCTTCTTGGATCCCTAATTTATTTTGAATATTTGCAGGACTCTACATTTAATGATTTACTATTTATTGGTTTATTATGTTCAATAATGAACCTTTGTAATCGAACACGAGATGTTCTTTGAATATTTTAAGTAGAATTAAGTACTAATGATGAAGTAACATCGTAACATCTACATGGTAGGGGATGGGCCATCTTTACAGATGGCACCTTTTTTAACAAAATATTGTGTGAATATATTGTAAAAAAGTTGCTAAATAAGATTTGTGTCTTTCTTTGTACTCTAACAGACCTTTGACGTTAAATGCACAGTTCGAAGATGTACCGGTGTACCGCTACAAATATGGTACCTACATCATAGTCAAAAACGCAAAATGCTAAATGTGTTAATAAAAACGACTTCATACCTAATTTTCTGTACTCGATTCTCGTTTCACAAATTTTTCTTTACCCCCACTCAGTGGGGGATCCAGAAGATAATTTTGAGAGGGGCCTATCCATTTATGCTGACATTTATTTCATGGAACATTCTAATACAGAAATCATATTTTTAGGCTATAAGGCATTTCTATATCAAGGTATCGTAAAGTAATAATAAATTAGTATTGTTCCATGATATCAAACAGATACAATTTTGTTCTACTATCATACAAGTTCACTTATAAGCATGATTTCGGACAAATGTCTCACTACACATACCCTATATAGTGATGCGTCCAAATAACCAAATATAGCACGTAGGATATAATATAATACGGGATAGGGGTATAGTATGATCCCTAAACTGAAATTGCAAAAGGTATCAGGCTGTCTGAGGACTATTCCATTGCTAACGCAGAACTAGCAGCTATTCGAGTGGGTACAACCCACATTAATGAACTGGGTATAAAGAATGCTGTTACTTTTACGGATTCCTTCTGCTCACGCCAACTAGCAAAACAACTTTCATGCAAACCTTCCAAAAACTTCATTATTTACCAAATTATGAACAACATCCGACTCGGAATTGTAACTCAATGGATTCCAAGACATATAGGCCTCTCTAACCATGACAAGGCCGAAGAATGTGCCAGAAATGCGTGCCACTTCTATTTATCATCTGACTATCTAACATCTATTCCAATCGGTGACATCGAGAGACACTGTAAAAAGACGTTGCTTCAGAAAGGAAGTCAGCCTATGACTTAATTTCCCTTGAAAAAGGCCTTTGTGAGTTATTTTCCATTACGGCATTGTGCCTACCGAACGCCGCACGCAACGGCAGAAAGTCTCAACTTTAATAAGAATGAGAACTGGTCATAATTATCTTTTTCAACAAAACTTTGTTTTTATATCAATTCGCAATTTCACAGCTCTTTGTGTAGTAAAATTGTATTACCATCATTATACATATCACTGTACATTGAATTGTACGATTGTTTAAAGTGTGAGCTTGGCAACATGGGAGAACACCCACGCCAAAAATAAAAAGGGGAAAAAAGTTGACACTTCATTTATGGAATTATTCACAAACACATAGATGGAATTGGAGTTTGCAAGAGTGTTTATACTGGGATAGATACTTCTTTCTGATTAACCCTTTAGTTCTTATGTTTTCAATTTCTAACAAGAACATTCGTTGTGTCTTCGGCCCTCGTGAATCTAAGATAGGTCTTACTCCTTCTAAGGACAGAAAAGGATCCTTCAGCTGAAGCAGATGTGAATTGAGACACGGCCATCCTATTCTGAGGGGTCTGAATGTTTGGAGAATATTTAGCCAACGTACATCCTTCTTAATAATCTACAGATAAGTAGATTCTTTCATCACTGTCTATAGAAAGACTGGACTTTTCGCGATAATCAAATCGCATCCTTTGCTTTTAAACCAAAACTGGTACTTATAAGAGAAATCGATTGAGGCTCATGTTGTATTTTGTAAGGCAAAACAAAAGCTGGGTCTCTAGCAAACGTACTCGAATCAGATTAAGCATTTTTCGGTTTAAGCAATCCCTTTTAGGCGCTCAACGACTCAACTGCCCTGTTGCTTTCTATAAATTTTTATTGGCGTTCTTTATATCCTCTCTTTGCCTCTGGAAAATCAATCGTCGGAAATCAACAAGTAGCCTCTTTGTGGCCTTTGATAGGAACAAAAGAATGTGGAAAGCCAATCACCGACACGCGAGCCGGCTGGCCGGTCCGGAAATGAGTCAAATTCCGATTTAGCCGCCCTTTGGGAAAGGAAAAGGGATAAAGCGGACGTAGTTAGGAATCCAATTGAATAGCAGAATGCCGTGGAAACCATCTCATCTGATTACAAGGCTACTCCACTGTTGCCAAGGCGGCAAAAGCCGTTATGTGGATGCACCAAATAATAGTAAATTTGTATAGGTTATTAAATAATATATTATTACTGATTTATATATTATAGTATTATAGGTATTACTATTGATCTGTTTTTCTGTATGCGTGTGTGTGGGTTTTATCCTTTGCTGTGTCTGTCGGGGTAGAAACTTAAAATCTATCGTGAGTGCAGCAGTGTCTGCGGACTCGCGGTGGTTGCATTCTACGTATGATGCGATTGCAAAGCAGATAGCAGGTCCTCTGCCATCAAAAGGTTGCTGATGGGAAGTAGAGAGGGAGAGATTATATCACATGCTGAATGACCCGGGTAAGAAGACGGATATGGTTGCCGCCAAGCCCAATGGGTCTGCCATAATACTAGAGGTTGCCAGTGGCAGCGTGGACATAGCCAGTGGCAGCGTGGACATAGCCAGACCTGGCGGGCTAAGTCATCAAGGTGACTTAAGTCGTGACTGTGTCATGGCGCGGGGTGGAGTCAGGGCAAAGTGCCACGGAGTTTCTCTGCAAGTTATAATTTATACCTACTCTACCACACCCAGAAAGGCCTACTTCAAAAGTTCGGTATTTTTAGTGTAATATGAACAAAATAAGCTACAGAGCTCATCATAGAGCTTATTCATATCAGCCGATTAGGGTGGTTTCCCAAGTTGTGATTTATTATATACTCTACCTTTGGTTTCAGATTTCATTACCTAATTAAAGTCGAAGTTAGAGGGCAATAGTGCCAAAGCGTATTTTTGGATTTAAATTTATTTATAATTGTATTTTTGTTTTTCACAATATTCGGGCTGGATTATTACTTAACATTAAGAGATTAAAATGTCTTTACCAGTGAACAGGACAAACGTAATTTTTCAAATAATCTTGATAGTATGCAATTGTCAAATAGAACGGAATATTCACCCTTATACAACTCAGATCACAAGAAATACTTTTCTTGCCACTAGACAGTGTCTTACTTTTGCTAGGTCTGAATAAGTTCAATACTTTCGAAACAACCTTCACAATACGCGACTGCTATTTTCGATGGTTAATTTATTTTATTGTCCATCGACAAAGCTGAATGGGTTCCTACCTAACTTTTGGTTTATTACAATAATGATTCTCTTAAATCAACCAAAAAATACAACTTCCCCCTCCACCCCGTTAAAAAATAGCAAGGAGAAACTTTTTGTTGGAAATCAGTTGTGGCATCGATCACTAGAAGGTTAATAATCTTAACTGTGAACACCCTGAATTGTTTAAGCCGCACCTTTACAAGAAGGAACATTAGCGGCATTGAACAAGATGTCTAAAGGGACACTACAAGTGGCAGGATTCTAAGGAGAGCCATGTTGTCCTCCGTGACTAAACGGAGTGGCATTATGGGCTCCACTGGCAAATCGGAAGGGGGGGAGAGAGGAGTATAGTGGTGACCAATGTTAAGCCCCTAAAGCGGACAAAAACCCAAAATAAAATAATATAACTAAGACTAGATGATGATTAGGCTTATAACTAATACGTGTTACTATATATAATCATCAAAATGAAATGAAACTATGAACAGATGTACATAAATATATCACAGTTCGTAGTAGAACTCAGCAGCTCTCAGGTACAACAACAGGGATTGGACCTAGTCTGGTCCAGATCCCCCACTCAGGGGGCGATGCTGGACTCGGAGGTCGACAAGAGCTGGGCAGCCCTCCAGAAAGTGGCAGATGGACAGATCACCCCCACACACAACATCTCGAGCTTCTGCGCTGTCTGTGAGTAAGGAGGGTATGACCAGTGGCACCCCCGTGACCATTATTTGGTCCCCCCTGGGCAGTTAGGTTACGAAAGGGCCCACCAGACACAAGTCCTGAAAGACGCCACGCAGAACCTTTGCTATTTGCTATATTGCCTTGCATATTTGCTAAAAATCTATGAAAACTCCATAAAAAATTTTGAATCGGAATCTTCTTTGAATTTGCAGAATATTATTTTGAATGAGTTTTGTTGCCCTGGTAGTAAACTATATCTTTGCAATCAAATGGCTCAAATTCAAAATAGTAACAAATTTCAATCCAGCAATACACTGGACACACTCTTATATTCACTGATGGCTCTAAGACAGACTATGGAGCCCCAACTTCCAAGTCACTAGACGCCTACCACCGTTGCTTCTGTGTTCACAGCAGAGCTGTGGGCAGTGACACGGGCTGTTCGATACTGCCATTTATTGGAAGTTCGGAATTATGTGATCTGTAGCGATTCTCTAAGTACCATCGAGGCGATTAGAGAATCATATTCTGATGATCCCCTAATACAAAGCCTACGTATATCGCTACACCAAGCCACAACATTGGGCTCAACCTTAACTTTTATGTGGGTGCCGAGCCATGTGGGTATTCATGGCAATGAGTGTGCAGATGCCCTTGCAAGGAGAGTCATTGGTAATAACTCCATCGATATGTTGCCGATACGCATTGAGGACGAAATCTCCTACATGCAACATTAAGCCAATTCTCTCTGGCATGATCAATGGCAGGGTGAGGTCACTGGTCTGCGAGGTGTTCTCCAGGACCTGTGGCCGGTGGGCTCTTTCGTAACCCAACTTCCAAGGAGGGATCGGATAGTGGTCAACTGGGTTGCCACTGGCCATACTCGTCTTAGTCACAGACACCAGCTTAGTGTAGAAGCTCGAGATGTTGTGTGTGGGAAGTGTGGACTGTCCAGCCCTTGTGGACGTCCGAGTCCAGTACCACCCCCCCTCCCCCCCTTGGGTTGTATTATCCGGACCAGACAAGGTCCGATCCCTGTTGTTATACCTGGGAGCAACTGAGCTCTACTACGAACTGTGATATCTGATCTGTGATATATTTATATAGTCACAGTTTTATTTCACTTTTTGCTGATTGTATGTAGTAGCATGTACGAGTATATAGTTATTAGCCAATTTCACATCTAGTCTTAGATGTATAATTTTATTTTTGGTTTATTTTATCCACTTGGAGGCTAAACAGTGGTTATCACTGCACCCCTCATTCCCAGCCCCCCTCCGATGGCTCAAGAATGGCAGCATGGCTCCCCTTAGAAGTTTTGAGTGAATACGCAGCTTCATCATTCCTCACCTTTGGTAGTATAGAAGAAAAAGTACTGACCGCTCCTCTTGCACGTATAATACATCACCTTTGGTTGGAAAAAAGAAGCCCGCAAATTCTTCCATCCTTCCCATTCAACCCCCAGTAAGCCGAGCAAACGGGATTTGCCCCCTTCACGTTCCGCCCACGCGACTTGGGGGGCAAAGAGAAAAACGTCCAGTTCGATACCGCAGAGGGCAGAATGCGAGCACATGAAACTAGTCGTGAATCCAACGTGTCCCATCGACAAAGCTTTGCAGTTCCACACGTAGTTTTAGTAGGGCTCCCTGTGGCCTTATCTCTCCGTATCCCCGCTCGCCCTGCGTTTGCGTTGACATAAAGGCGGCTTATCGGGGGTCGCCGCTCTTCTCCGCAAAACAATAATTAGGTCAACCTGTCACGCTCACTGGTCTCCATCGTCAATGGCCTTTTTTTCCTATTCTCTCTCCCTTTTTTTCCGCTCCTACGGCGTGAAGAGGAGTTAAAATGGAATGAAACGACGGAAAACTGTGGGGTTTCACGGATCAATGATTGAATAAACGTTTTTACTGTAAAGACGTAGTAGGCTGTATCGCGCAATAGCGAGTAGACAGATAGATGGATAACTATATATATAGCTCTATATACACGGGTGAAACAAATCCAAAAATCACCGGTTAAACAAATCCAAAAATAAGTTGTGCATAGCAAAACTATCAATTTGCATATAAGGTAAGTATGGGTATCTGGGCCCAGGGGTATTTGGGCCATACCCTCCCCACTCGTCTCTAAATGGAAAGGGAAATTGTTGGCTGATGCGTTGGCATCACTGGCCAGACGGAGCTTCCAGAACAACTGGTCATTTTTGATTTAGCCATCTTGTCTGTTTGTGAGGCTGTCTCAAAGTTTTGCAACTTGAAGCTGCGAATCAACACTCCAACAACCTCAGTTCTGCACTGCCTTGTAAATACATTTTTTGAATTATTGAAGATGTGAGTGTTTGAATTATCTAAGGAGACATTGTTGTTTGAGTGCAGATGAGTATTTTTGCTAAACCACTTGTTGCATGGATTTTAGAGGGGGGGTCCCAGATACCCAATATTTTTGTCACGTTTGGGGGAACTGGGCCATACCCTTTGGGTAACTGGACCCACCCCAGGGCCCAGTTACCCAAAGGATGGTGTTGCAAGCACCAGTAACCTGAGATCATGATTCCTGCTGGTACCTCTAGAAAGAACACTTTACTGGATGATGAAACCGATTCAGATAGCAACTCTGAAGAAAATTACAGTTTTACCAGATCCGACTCCGACACTAATGTTGTAGGGTCCATCACTGTCATTCCTGGAGATTTTGTTGCTGTTGAATATGACGGCAATACATATCCTGGACAGGTATTGGAGGTAGAAAATGATAGAGTTCGGGTAAAACACATGAAATGTGCTGGGCTAAAAAGCTGGAAGTGGCCAGAAGTTGAGGATATCTTGTGGTATAATGACTACGAGATACCGAAGATAATAAAACCCCCGGTTCCTATTAATGAAAGAGGAATGTTTGGTGTCTGACGTACATGGTTTATTATTTGACTAATACATTCAAACACCAAATGATGCTACTTAGTCAAGTACCTACCTATGTAGTTACCAACCATATTAAACTAGCTATGATTGAATTTTCTCCAAACAACGTGCCTACTTTTAGTACTATTTTTTTAAACTACTTATCAAATATCTACCTATTAAAGACTGATTGGTACATTTGTTCATTCTCACTTAGGTACCTCATATGTACTTGTTCATTTGACAGGGTAATTTTGAAGGAATTTCGTTTTAACTCCTTTTCTTATAACCTAAGAACTCCTTTTCTTATAAACTAAGAACAGTTTTTTTCTAGTTTTTGCATTCAGTCTTCCTTTTTATATGATTTTTTTTTTAGTCAACTTGAAACATATTGTGATTTTTCTAATGGCACTTCCATTAAATACTATTATTAAAAAAAAAAACATTTTTCATTGTTTTTGGAATTTTTTTAAATTAATTTTGAAGATATTTGTTTTATATACAAAGTTTAATGCACTTTAATTCATACTTTTTTTTCTTCAGAATCCCTCGTGGCTGTATGCCAGGATTGGTTACATCTCTTGTTTCCTCGCTTTAATTTCAAGGAAAAAATTTTAAAAAATAAAAATAAAAAACCTTGATAGTTGATGAATGGGCCCAGATGCCTAAACCGTTTGAATTAAGATTCATAAGGAAAATGAAGGGGGACCTCAAGAGCCTCGGGTAACTGGGACCACTGAACTTAGAGAAACAATTTTTTTTAAATAAATAATATTTATCATATTAAAAAAAGTTTTGATGTAGAAACCTATTCTATATAAACCCCATTAACAAACCAAAATGCTATTTTGAATTTTCATTCAAGTAGAAAAATTCTATGGGAAGATAAACATTAATTCTTTTTTAAATGTTGTAAATCCCGATCCCAGTTACCCATACTTACCTTACCTATAGTATTCCAGACAAATACAACCTTTTCCAGACCAAATTAAACTTTTTCCAAACCAATTGAACTTGGTTAAAATTTAATTTGGTTTGGAAAAAGTTTAATTTAGTCTGGTAAAGGTTGTATTTGGTCTGGAAATGATATTTTAGAGGAAATAACAGTGGATGCTGTACTACTTCATCACATCAAGCAGTTAGTGTGATAATTCAAATATAGAAATTTAAATTAACATATATGCGCAAATGTCCGAAGAGAAGATTGAACTTGGTTAATGTTTAATTTGGTTTGGAAAAAGTTTAATTTAGTCTGGTAAAGGTTGTATTTGGTCTGGAAATGATATTTTAGAGGAAATAACAGTGGATGCTGTACTACTTCATCACATCAAGCAGTTAGTGTGATAATTCAAATATAAAAATTTAAATTAACATAATATACGCAAATGTCCGAAGAGAGTTAATCGAAAAAACAACCAGCTCTTAGACGGAAAATTTCCCTAAAAAAAACTTGAACAGGGATATTGCATCCATGGCGTTGAAGACGGCCTGGTGAAAGTTCTCCACGGTAAATCCATTTACAAATGGCACAAAGTGGTTCCAATAAATTAGCATATAGAATCGCACGCACACTTGACAAGGTCAGCTGGTTAGATGTAGTATCTAGATGTTATGTATTGGATATGTGGGTTCAAGTAGTTACGTTCTAGAATGTTGTATATATGAAGGTATGTAGTACCTAGGTATGTAACTGGTAGGTAACTACCTACTACCTACCTACCAGTTGCACACCACACACACACAGTCACCTATACAAAAACTGCAACATATTTATTATAACTTTTATACGGAATCTACCCCTCCCCCGCTAGGAACGCTCGCCGCTAGGAGTCTCCCTGTGAAAATCGTCATGGCTAGAGTCCTAATCCGAACTGTCCCGAACGATCCCGATTCTACCCGAGGCCTCCCCGGTCTTTCTTTCTCTACTCTACGACGCTAATCATCACTTTCATAGAATATAACAATGAGAATAATGGTGTAGAAATTACTGAATGTACTTCTGATCTTGATGAACAGGCAGATAATTAAGCTTTGCAAATGATTTGGAACTTGTATGTAATATATTGTATGTGAGAACTTGTATGCAATAAAAATGATTTTGCGAAAATTGAAGGATGCAAATTATTAAAATTATATAAAATTAATTCCAATTAGAAGAGATTGTTTATGAGTATGAAAATACTCATAATTCTATTCTATGCTTTATGATATAAAGCTTCGCTTCCTTCGGGCGTCCCTAGACGGCCCCATTTATTTTTTTTCTTTTCATTTCGTTTTGTAGTACGATATTCCTAATCCGAAATGAAAGTAGGTACCTATTCATGATAAAAAAGTAAGGCTAATAACTTCAGGTTTATGCAAGAATATAGGAGAATTTCAATAATAGGAGAGTGAAAAGTATCTCTCTCAAACCAGTTTTTCGCTCGTTGCTCATTGGAAGCTGTGGTTGGAGAGTTAAAACTTTGACTGATTGTTCATCTTAATCCTTTTCTGAGCTTGGTGATATTTTGATGTGAATCAGAGTAAGGGAACACAGTGGCCAAAGGTGGTCAACGGCGGTCATAGCCGTTTTAAGCTAATTGCTCGTAGGAGGGTATGTTGAGGGATGGGGTTGAAAATTTGACAGATTATTCGTTTTGTTTTTTCCGTCTTTGATTAAAATTTGAAGCGAATCGGAGAAGGAGACAGTGACGGATTAATAGAATTTCGTGGGTGGGGGCGGACCTCTACTGGGAGTACCCCCCCTCCCTCCCACGAGAAATTTTTTGAAAAAAGACCTTGAAAAACTAGCAGTTTTAGAGGTTATAGACCCACACTTCATATCAGGCATGTCAAAATTAACATGAAAAACATAATTTTTATTTGCACAAATTTTAGCTTGGTTACTGAACATTTAGTAGGTACACACAAAAAATGAAAAAATAAAATTATTATAGGTAGGTAAGTAATTTTTTGGCAAAATTATATCGAAAAATGCAGGGAATGAAACGTAAAACGCTTGGAGAACTTCAGTCCTCGTGATGTAATATTATTTATAAACTATAGGTACATTTATATTGTAAACACAGTATTAAATAATAATACACTCTTTATTTTTTCAATTTACTTTAGAAACAAAAACATTTAATAAACACGTTGAAATTAAATGAACAAAGTACATTTTTTATTGAAGATTAAAATAAAAATAAAATACTACCTACCTTGTTAAACATTGTTTGCCTACTACTGGTAAATGTGAAACTGACTAATTCACTTCAATCGAAAAACACTGGTTGCAATCAGTTAAGAAAACACGATTCGTCTTTCTTCGTCGAAACAGTAGGTAGGTTGATTATGTATTGTTACCAAAAGCGCTAAACGAGAGACAAATACAGTTGGTTCCTACCGTAACTTGTTAAATAAACTGATGAACACAAAATTATCCCTATTAATTGAAATTGTATTACATGCCTGCTGCCTAATGTTTTTTAAAGAAGAAAGATGTTCTTCCATGCTCGTTTCTTGACGGAGCTAAACTCTAACACTAAAAAAAAACCTAAGTTCGCATTTAACATGAAGTTTGGTTTCTACTGATCTTCTACTCACAAAAGGGCGACGATGGACGACATCACAACACGGACTCAACACCACCGTTGCCAACCTGCTTTGATGATTTTTCCCTCAAGCACTTCTGGAAATCTCGGAGTTTACCGACGAAAATTCTGACACTACCCACGTAAATCTCCGATTGATACCCCGTGGCACCTACGCAGTTTGTAGGCCTACTAAAATTCAAACGAACAAATTAGTAAATTGGCCGTGACAGATTAGTAAAACCGGTACCTATCATCCCAGTTTCCCCACAGTATAAAGTTCCTTCATCTATACTCGTATTTTTGTCAACCTACAAGCGCGACGGCGTGATTCTATTCTGACGTTCCCTCGCAAGAATTTTTTTCTTCTGCCTCTCGGGGGGGGTGGGGGGGCGACCGCCCCCACCGCCCCCCCCCCTTTAATCCGTCCCTGGAAGGAGAACACCTTAGTTTACAGGAGGTCAAACCTGGTCAAAGCAGTTTTACGCATGCTGCTCGTAAGGTAGTAGGGGTAGAGGGTTGAAAATTTGACAGATTGTTCTTCTTGCTTGTTTTTGTCTCTGATATTAAAATTTGAAGGGAATCGGAGTAAGAGAACACCGTTTGCATTGTTTGAACATTGTTTGCCTTGCCTTTTTTCGTCTTTGGTTAAAATGTTGATGTGAATCGGAGTTGGGGAACACCGTGGTCAAAGGCGGGCAACGCAGCTCCAAGCAGTTTTACCCTCATTGCTCGTATTGGTGTGAGGGTGGGGGATTGAAACTTTGCCAGATTATTCGTTTCGCCCTTTTCTGACTTTGGGTAAAATTACATGTGAATCGGAGTAGGGGAACACCGTGTTCAACAGTGGTCAAATCTGGTCAGTTTTACGCTTATTGCTCGTAAGGGGATGGGGGGAGTCATAAAATTTTGACAGATTGTTCGTCGAGCCTTTTTCTGTCTTTGATTGACCGGTGGTCAACGGGTGGTCAAACTTGGACAGAGCAGTATAACGCTTATTGTATGTAGGGGAGTGGGGGTAGAGGGTTAAAAATTTGAAAGATTTTTTGTCTCGCCTTTTATTGTCTTTGATTAGAATTTAAATCGAATCGGAGAAGGAAAACACCGTGGTCAACGGTGGTCAAATCTGGTCAGTTTTACGCTTATTGCTCGTAGGGGGATAGGGGTGGAGTCATGAAATTTCGACAGATTGTTCGTCTAGCCTTTTTCTGTCTTTGATTAAAATTTGAACCGAATCGGGGTAGAAGAACACCGTGGTCAACGGGGGTCATACCTCGTCAAAGCAGTTTTACCCTTATTGCTTGTAGTTGTGTGGTGTTGGGGGATTGAAACTTCGTCAGATCGTTCGTCTTACCCATTTCTGACTTCGGTTGAAATTTGATGTGAATCGGAGTAGGGGAACAGCGTGGTCAACCGTTTAGGGCCACCCCGTTCCAAGATACAACACTCCCCGTTTCAAGATATATTAGCGTTGTTGTACCTTGGAACAAAAACGCTCCTTAAGGTTTTCTTTTTAGCTTCGCTTATGCGTGATGGAATTTTAATTTGTGCACGTTTAACTGTTAGTCAAGACTGCCGTAAAGTGTTGAAATCGAAAGATGAGCAATATTGATGAATTTCGAAGCACTATCTTCAAAAACTGAATAGGTTTCGCGTACTGCGATCCTAGTGACGTGGGAGATGCACTTCGTGAGTGGGTGATGGGTAAGCCAGATGAAAGCGAAAAGGGTCGATTATTTTTTTAATACGAGCAAGTTATTGGACTCTAATGTAGTGTCTCCGCCAGAGCGTGTAGACGCGTAGTGTCGGCAAGCATGGTGTGGCCGTCGAGTCTACCTTTTCGTTCCGATGAGAACGAGAACCGTATGACCGATTCGTAGAGTTACCAGTGTATGTAGTGATCATGTATCATAATCCTGGATATAATTATGGGTGTCCCACAACGGATTTCCATGAAAAATCTTTTTCGAAAATGTACCAACCTAATGACATTTTTTTTACCGTATCACGACCGGTCACGGCTTTCATGATGTGAGCTTACGGTGGCTAGCTAGGCAAAACCCGCACGACCTATCGGTCATGAAGGAGATGTATACTTCCGCGCCGCAACCACAGGAAGACAGAAGGCAAGAGTACACGTCAAAAGTCGTCTCGATCCATTGTAGACACCCATTATTTCCATTGGTTTCCCGCCTCATGAGATAACATCGAATGATAACAAAACATTGTTAGTTACTGAAACGTGTTTGTGTTCGACATGCACTTTGCTGTTTATTTGTATTAGCTCTAATATACATTATACATCATAGTTTAACGGTGTCATACATAGATAGTAATTCTATCTATAGTCAGCTCTGGGGTGTACGATAACTATTACCTACCTCAGGTGATTGTGCTGGTTCGGTTTGTGTTTTGTACGTACAGCCCTCGGAAGTTCATTTTCGCCACACAAAAAAAGTCTTAGAAGATGGGAGACGTTGAGAATATTTTCTGCTGTAAATGGTTTGTAGTTTCCATGTACTTTCGACTGTATCAATAATGTCTACGTGTTTACCAGCTAGTTTAGCTAGCTTCTTTAGTTTCGCTCTTTCGTCAACAGAACGTTGCAGACGTACTTACATAGTCAGACAGTACTTGCGGGAATATTCATCATATAAGCCCAAATCAATTGACTTCTTACTTCATAGGAGATTTATGAGGAGCCTTTCAACTGAAGCATAAAACCAGAAACTTTGAGGCCGCAACATATTTGAAATACTACACTGAGTATACCTACCAGTAGAATACCTCACCAAGGAAATATATTTTCTTTTGGGAACTAGCTGATTCTTGGTTAACAAAAAAGGCAATTGCCGACTTTTGATAGTTCCTCGAGCATTCCTGATTGAGCGAGATCGTTTTAGTTGAATTATTTGAATTTCGCCATGTTGTATCATTGTGTCAGAAGGGGTTGTAGTGTAAGGGTATGTTGTGTATAGTAGGGCAGGTGTATAAACAAAGAAACGTAGCTCTACAATTTCATAGGTACTGTAACTACATGTATACGAGTCGTTTTCCGTAAAAGGGACAATCGTTCGGAGAGGAATTACCATTAAATAGAATACTTGAATTTAAATTCTCAGATTTTTTAGGGTGCTTACTATACGAACAGGAGTGAAAACTTGGTGTGTCCAGACAGAGTTGCTAGATTGGAATGGTTTTTCCGTGCTCCGTCGGCTAGAAAGCCGCAAATTCTGTACATGTGTAATTGTTTCTTCGGATAGTCCGCAGAAAAATCCGTAGACTGTATGGCTAGGGAACGTTCTATAAATTAGGTATCGGTTTAGTGAGCTAAGATTCTTGTTTGAAATGGTGTATACTAGAATAAAACCTACTATCCTTGAAACAAAAAAGACAATATAATATGCACCCTCAAAAAAAATTTTTCGCAACTACGAAAGTGGGCACACTACCCAAGTGCATCATACTACATTTCCGTGAGTCAATAAACTGTACTACCTGCGGTAATAATCACTTTTATGTTCTTATGTACCTTCAATCGCCCCAAAGAACCATTCTACTTTACAACCATGATCTCGGGAAGGCCACTTGAGTTTTTTAGGTGTAAAGGGAAACACAAAACACTTCATTTATATACGAATTTAGAAAACACTGTCATTATACATAGATACACACATTTTTCTGTTGCATTACGGAATAACTGTTAAACAAAAATACTCTTAGAAAACGATATTTTTTGTTGCAGGGTAACAGAAGTAGAATATCATTGTAAGTACTTATCTAATAAATAGGTCGGTACCTACCAAACTTATCCACGGGATTTCGTGCAAATATATTATTCTTGTTCCTGCTAGGAAAAATAGATTAGCATAGAAACTTTTATAAAAATGTGAGTCTTATTCCTCTTTCCGAAAATATAACCCGTAAATTTGGGTTAAATGCTCGGATTTTCACAGTTTTCCGTGGTTCTAGACACCTCAAAAATCCGTAGGAATCGAAAAAATCCGTAGATCTGGCAACCCTGTGTCCCTGTGGCAACCCTGTCCTTTGTAAGAACATCGTGAATGGATCATTGTGCTTTTGCCTTTTCTGAGGGAAAACATTGTTCTTGAGCTAACCAGTTCAAACCTCCACCACCAACTGCGTGTGTTCCTAGTCTGCTTGATAAACCAATCTTTGTTACTTCGTTTCATGCATCCAGCACTCTGCAATAGTATCCTAATAGTTTATTTATGATACTAAATCTAATAGAGCCCTTTGGCCAATATTTTACGAACCCCCTAGCTAGAGGTTAGGACCTTCCAACAACTTTTGTCCCAAGCCAATTCAACAAGGCTGTTTAGGCCAGGCGAGCTTAACCGAGTTTTTCTTTGCTTTCCTCATGACTCGCTCTTGCATGAGTTTGTCTTTTAGCAACTTGTTCGTGACTTAACTAAAGTTTTGTCAAATTGCAATATTCTGCCTTCACACTCGTTGTCAAGTAAGAAAATTAAAAATAGTAATGTTCTACTTGCTGTTTCCGCCTAAATTTCATTTCCCAAAGTTTTTGAAATATGGTTAGAGGTATAACTTATGACGTGACATTGGCAAAATCGCTCACCAGAAAAATAAGATTAAAATACTGAAGTATAAATCTAAACACTGGGTTGATGTTTATGTGCAGATAAACACTTGAGAAATGAACTGGATGTGAACAAAGAAAGGGGATGGTTAACAAAAAACTCAAAATATTATCTTATTAATTTTATTATTATTTTTTTAAATGAAGTGTTGTGAATTTAACTTAGAGATACTTGAAAATAGGTTGTATGTTTTAACTGACTAACCTCAGGATCAGCTTGGCAACAGAGACAATCACCGCAGATCGAGATAGGATGGAACTTTTAGGCGGCTTTCACACTGGTTAGACACGAGACATCAGACCAGTAGACATGCGACACGCTTCTTCCGAATCCAACCCGTTGAAATGTATGAGAGCTTTCACACTGGAGACACGTGCTTCATGTCTTCTTGAAACATGTAACAAGTGTCTGAAGTGATCCGGCAGGTGGAATTAGGAGAGTCTCGCGGGAGCCCACCTAAAGGCCCAACTAGCGCATCCTTCTGGCATTCCGGGCTACTAGTCAGGTGATCGGGTGCCTGATGTGTGTATTCACCGGCTTCCCGCTTACACTTGATTCTCGTTGATTTTTAGTGAAGCTGGGAGAATTCGTGAGTTAGATATCGAAATGGATCCAATACGAGTAATTTTGTTAAGCGGTTGGCAACCATCTCAAAATAGGTTTAGGTTGCATCAGAGATTGAATTAGTGTTTAGCGTTTGAAGAAGTACCTAGTTTGTATAGGTAGGGTTCATACCTAGTTTGTATAGGTAGGTAGTAGGTACCTACCTAATAAGTGTTGAGTGTACATAGGTACATCTTGATGTTTCATTTTTTGCGGCTCTCCTTGCTTACACTCATGTCAAGCGTCTAGGGCAGATCTCTTTTTGCCTCCATGCTATCAGTATTTTGCTCTTTGCGGAACAAAAAGTGGAAGCTTTGTGTTCGCGACGATTCTTGTACAATTCCTACATACTCGTATATAATTGGCCTATAATTTGTCCCGAAAAGAGGAGAGAAAGTTTACGAAAATTTGCTCTTTTAGTTCTCAGTTTAGTTTTAGTTATGTAGCATCGCTGGAAAAGCTCATCTTCTAAGGAATGTTTCTAGGTAATGCCCTTTTTGTTAGGTACCTATACCTATGTAAGTTTTCTGAGAGTTAATAAGTAATTCAACCATCTCTGTGTGCTTGCTAGGATCTCTGGGTGTGATTGGGACAGTTTTTAACCATGCTCAACCGACTCAGCGTTAAAAAGGTGATGAAATAATTGTCGACCAAAAAGGCTTTTTTGGTTTTGTGGCCAACGTCATTTTCCGAAATTCGACCCACAGCATTAATCTGATCGGGACGGCTAAAGAACTCGTCCTTTCTTTTTGAAAATCTGAATCTCTTTGGAACCATGAAATTTCGGGACGAGCCAAATAGCTGAAAATGATAGGCAACCTTGGTTTAGTAGGAACTTTACTTTGTTCTTGAAAAAAAGTAGGTTAGCCTGCACTGCGTAAATGAATAATATTGGTGGTATTGAAGTCATAATATCACATATAGTAAGCAAAAAACTTTCAATAAATATAGGTACATGTAGGCACATATATATTAGCAACGGTAACTCGACTGTAGTGGCCTTGACAGGGAAACAGCGTTGAGTTCAGAGCCCTCCATCTTATTAATACTCAAAGAAGGAACCCGATAGGTATCTATTATATCAACTAATGCTGAGGAGGAACGTGAAACCAGGCTAGAAAACTCGTGACAGTGACAACCACAGAATAACAACAACCGCCTGAACCTGAAATCTAGAGCACCTGACTAGTACTGTAAGTTGCCCAGAATGCCAGAAGGAAGCGCTAGTTGGAATTCGGGGCAGGTCTCATGGCATTGTGGGTTAGTATTATCTGCAATGGCAGGCGTCCCTGGGTTCCAGGCTCTCAAAACACGCGTCTCTAGTCGGTTTGTGTGATTCACATTTTTCAGTTTGTGTCCAGCACTTCGCTTCCATAAACAGAGTGTTGTTCCTCGTTTCCTTCGTTGTTCCTTTTTTTGCGTTTGGACGATGTTGCCGGGCACAGAACAATTCAATATCATATTCGTCAAGGCGATCAAAGAATATCGGGCGTTGTATGATGTGACGGCAGCAAAATATTCAAAGAGTCCTGCGAAGCATTCTTCACCTCCTTATAACTACAGCAATTAATAACTCGTCATCTGATCATGAACTCATTTAGAGTGATAACACTATCGACAAGATGGCTAACTTGACTAAATACAAAAAGCACATGTCTCTTCATTGTGAAAGGACTTGTCTTATGTTTCAAGTCGCATGTCTACTGGTCTGATGTCTCGTGTCTGTAATAGACTTAGGTCGCCCCAGAGGTGCAATGGGGGCCTAAATCCACACTCATAGATAGAGAGGGGTGTGTCAGTACCATAAGAGATACAACTCGTACTAATAGCATGTATGCTACGTTTGGAGAAGATAGGTTTTCCAGTTCTAGGATCACCCATCCATCACCAAACGCGGGCTTTCGAAAACACGGGAAGAAGCGCCCGACGCCCGTTGGGAAACAACGGAGCGACGACAGCGCATTCTCTTGGATCTCGCGGGAACTGTCACATGTCTAACCCGTGTGAAAGCCGCCTTAAGTTTGGTAGCTAAAGAACCACCAAATTAGTACCAAATAGAAGTTGTCAAGGTTTGGGGGCTGCTTAGTGATCAATGTACACCTTGCAGGTAAGGTTGTACAGACTTTGGCGGCTACTAGCAATCACTGGACATATTTATGGACTGGACAGCTTCAGTGACTACTAAACAATCACTGTGCATTTAGAGCAAGGAAAGAAGGTAGGAAGGATATGAAGCTAGGTTGAAAAACTAGAAGAGTTTAGGTTTAAAATGAATATGAGGGAGTTTTGCTTCCTTCTTTTATACCTCTCCCTTCTTAGGTGCTGGTCCTGATTGGCAACAGTGAGAAAGGTATGGTGACACTCACCCCACCTTTTCTGTTAATTGAGTGAACGAATTGAAAGTTTACGTTAGAAGATTTCACAACAAATGTATGGAAGGCTTTGTGTCAGTGTTTATCACAAAAATATTTAGTATCATTTGAAGTTCTCTTTGTATGCATTCTATTTCTGATCTCTTAAATAAATGATTAAGAATATTCACCAAAACTTGTAATTTTCAGCCGGAGTGCGTTGCCTGACCATGTGATATTTCCTTGTGGACATTTCGTTTGCGAAAAATGTGAGACTATCACAAATTGTCTGATATGTGAACTCCCAGTCCTGCTCATTAAAAGCTCGTTTAGTCTACGATGTTACCGAAAAATGGTTACTGATGGTAATTATCTATTATTTTTTCCATATACTATTCTTAGCCATGTTTTATTCATCACTCAAATGTTTTTGATACCTATGGTCTTCTTTGCCTTTCCTTATATACCTTACCTTCAAAAATAGATATAGAAATATTTTGAAACTTGAATCGTCAAAAATCAAACACTTCAAATAGTGATGGTGTCATGAGGCACCCTCGTCAAAAGGTCATAAATGAAAATGCGAAGTAGCCTCCCTTGTAGGGATTGTTGAAAGCCAAATCAGTGTAGGGTACCTAACAGGTTATAAATGATAAACGATAACATTATTTGTAAAACAATAAGGGTAAAACCTAACAATTCATAAACTAGAAACCTAAGAATTTTAACAATGATCTTGACACCAGATCTAATATTGGGAGCGACAGTCGAGTTCTATCGATTCGATGTTTTGCTAAGTACCCTATAGGATCTTTGCTACTTTCTGATAATGTGATCGAAACTTGATTTTTAAAGGCTTTAGCCCATCGTAAATCGAACCGTTGTAAATCAACTATAAGTCGACCAGAGATGATCTGGATTCTGAGGGTCCTATGCGGCAGAAAAGTGAACTACTCGTAGAAGCAACTTTTGGAAGACAACCCTGTTTGGTAAAATTACTGTGAAGAGAAATTTCGCATTTGAGGGTAGGCTGCACTGCTTTTGGTTGTTACGCTCCAGGAAAATAACTCTCACAGTCAAAGAAGTTTGATACACCGGCCTCATAGCTCAGATCGTTGGTGTATTGTAACTCAGGGGAAATTTCCCGTAGTTGAAAGGACACGAGTTCGAACTTCTGTCGAGGTATCCAATATTATTGGGCCGTTACAGTGGCGCAGTCGAACAGGACCCAAAATCATACGAAACAATAATTAATTAAATCCCTCTCGAGCCAAAAGACTGTAAACATCACATTTCCTGTTGTTAGCACCTTTCACTTCCTCACTCACTTGAGTCAAAACACACCATGATAATGCCCTCACTCGACTGCTGACTTGTTCCAGCAAGCATCTGCTGAGCCAGCAGCCTGCAGTTTCATTTCGTCATTCATCAGACCCCAAACCAGCCGAGATGGCTGGTATATGACTAACGGGAAATCTTACGCTCCAGTAAAATAGCTCTCACAGTTGAAGAGGTTTGCTCACCCTGGCCTCATTGCTCAGATCGTTGGAGTGTTGCAACTACGGGAAATTTCCCATACCTGTAACGACGCTAGTTCAAACACCTGTCGAGGTATCAAAAATTGTTGGCCGGTGAATGCGCGACAGCTATTTCGAGATTTTGACAATAATTTCGTGACAAATGTTTTCTACTTCCCGTGATTCATTCTTCCTTCATTATTTTAACCTTTTCTTTCTTTTATTTCGCTAGTTATATTTATTAGCAAATTTTCGTAAGAAGTGATTGCTCGGAAAATTTTTAAATAAACAATTTTGGAGAATTTTTTCATTGGAATCCGTTTTGAGGTATTCTGAACGGATTCCTGAAGTTTGTGCTTTTTCATAGGCTGGTCATAGCAATAGCATAAATTTGCTGATACTCGTGCATTCAAAGCTGTAATGAACAAGTAATATGGATTAATAACTAAAGTTTTAATTAAAAAAAATTACTCAGAAAAGGTGGTGGCTTTTTTCGACACTTTTCAACGATTTTTCATATTTAGGCATTTATTTACCTCTGGATTACCTGACTATCAATTTTAGAACATCCTCTTCACAAAATATAAAGCTACCTCTTTAGTTACCCTTTGCCAGAAATCATCAAAAATACACTCACACACACACACACATGAGCATTGCTATTGCACGCTCATACTCTTATTGTTATTACATAAATCCTCTTATTACAGGATTACTCCCTGTTAGCAAAAGTGGTGTACTCCCAACGACAGAGATTGCTAATCAAAAGAAACCAGCGAAATCTCCTGGAGTCAAGAAGACAGCCAATAAACGGAAACCTACCCGAAATAGCCTTACCTCAGCAGATAAAGCCACCCTGGAATCACCAGCTCGAGAGATCCGCAGTTCGCCTCGCAATTCTCATAAAAAGCTAATTCATCAGGAGGATCTGCCTAAGCAGAAGGATGAAAAATCTGCTGCGAATGAGAATCTCTTCAAGAAACCTTCCACGCCTAAAAGATCTGAGCAAAGCAAAGTAACGGAAAAATCAGGTAAGCTAATCAAATACTTAGTGTTAATTCATTTCAAGTTTATAGGATTTATACAATATTGATTTACAACTGTATAACCAGTCATACAGTAGATTGCAGGACACTTGGAAATTATGGCTCGCAACATGATAATCATTTACTACCAATTGGTCAACGTTTTTAGTTGAGCTACAAATAAGAGGGTTACACTACCCTGGCTATAGCAAAATCATAGGAAATCTCACTCACATCCGTGTCATAATTTCCAAACGTTTGGAATAATCTTTAGCCAAGTCCAACCAATATATCTCTCGTTGTGGATTTTCATGATATTGATAATGTTTTTCCTTCTCAAAAACGTAATTCTATTTACTTACTAATCGACGTAATGTGTATTTATAGATTTAATAAAAATGTGCAAGTATTGAAACAATTAAATTTGAATTTAGACTCTACAAAACCGTACGATCAGGGTAGTTACATAGCTCACACACCTGGTAATAAGGAAGCCTTTGACTTCAAATAAGTTTAAGCCCTGAGAATGTTTGCAGTTGAAGAGAAGCAGTTATTATGAATATTTAACTTCCATCCTTAGTATTAGGAACATTCCTGGGATGGTTTCACAAAGTTTTAATGTGCAGTGAATCATTAAGTAACACAGATTCATTCTTGTTATTGATAACCTTTCTATGCTGATCACTATTCTTCTCAATTTAATCAAATTTCATCTTTTCTCTCCATATAACATTTCCGTAGGATATAACAGAATGCGCCTTCTTCGTCTCCAGCTACATGGTCGCCTATTCTCGATTCTTTTAGATGCGGTAGTCTTTGAATAATTTAGGAAGGGACTATTATGAGATTGTTGCATATTAATTAATGGACAATTTGGGTTAAATCGGAGTTGACACACTACTCTACCTGATCATTGATGGAGTACTTAATACTGGAGACCCATCCCCCTTCATCCAAGTTTGTTAGAATCTGGATATGAAATTGAATTAATTTTTATTACTTGAAATTGAATTAGTATTTTATAGTACCTTGGGTTATTTGTACCTCGGGTCATTGTCAAAATCTGCTGGAAGAAGAGCAGACAGACATTAGTGTTTATCTTCAGTAAACCCCTTTGATCGAGACAACATAAGTAAAACCACTTACCATAGACCGTGCCCTTCTTTGTAACAACATAGACCGTGAGGGGCATTCTGCGCCTGTCCCACATTTTTATTGACATAGTTAGGTACTTAAGTGGCAAGCAAAAATATTAATTCTATTTTTATGAGTAACAGTCTTTTAGACCATCAAATCTTTCTAACATAAAACGAAAATCGCATTACTTCAACCGGTATAGAGTGCTTGAGTGCTTTCATAAGTCCTGCGCTTTCTAATCTAATAAAGTATGAAACATCCACATGTAAATGACTGAATTAAACTAACTGAAAATTGTTGAAAATGAAATAAAATTCGAATGATAAACAAATCACAAAATGCGCAATACCAAAAAACAGGTTGATACTCCAACCACTTTTCTTTCTAAACCGTCTACATTTTTTTGACAAAAAACAACTGGAGAATGCAAACAACGAATAAATAGCTACCTGCGTTACAACTTTGAGTCAAATAGCTATGAATAACATGTTACCAACTCAGAACAAGAATAATATTATTGTCGTTGCCTATCTAAGAGAAATTTGACTTTCCTCAGCTTATTTTTATCATAAATCTCTAGGAAGCAAAACATGTTATTCACTCATTGACTCCAATGACTATAACAAGTCCACATTAAATTATCTTAGGTCTCTACAATCAATAATTATCAATCGCTCTCAAATTTGTAAGTTACTGCTTGAGTAACAAATAGAACTCTGCCCGGCCCTGAGTGCCCACGAACAAAAACAAGTTTTATCAAACTCTTGTCAGTAACTTCCAGCATGCATGAGGAGGAGATGAAACAATTATAATTTACGTACCTTTTGGAGGAATCCGTCGTCACTCGACTTGCTATTGACGTCGGATTCCTCCGAAAGGTACGTAAATTATAATTGTTTTATCTCCTCCCCATGCATGCAGGTTCGTAAATGATAATTTTACTATTATGTACTACTAGCGGAAATAAGCCTTTAGATTTAGTGAGTACACCAAGCTGATAAGGGGAGAAATGGGGAAGGCGTATCATGAGGCTATTCCTCTCTTCTGAACAACAACACTTCCTGATTGTGGGCGTGCTGTCCCCTCGTGCAGTGTTCAAAGGATTAACCTTAACAACATGCTTCAAAATAGAAGGAATTGAAGAAAAAAACTGTCACTCTCCTGTTGAAATTTTTGAGGTATATTTGTTTTAGTATAATTTGCTGCTTTCAAGTTCCCTAGTGAATTACTCTAATTGAAGATAAAGTGGACTTTGTAATGGCTACCGTGCAAACAAACTTGAAGTTGGTGCTCTATTTTACGCATATATTCAAACATGCTACTCATCATTTGTTTGTTAACTAATTTACCAAGTTACAGTAATTGAGGGAGCTGTACAGCTCAATCATATTGCCTGACATTTTAACACAACTTTTTCGTATTTTTTACTGCAGGTACTGCTGAAGAGAGCGCCTCAAAAGATACTTTGCCACATGTTCATCCTAAAAAAGCACGATTACTGAGGAACTGTCTATCTGCTTCTAAATCTCGTCTCGGCATTGCAAAAAACGTTGAACCAGACCTTAATAGTATTGTAAAAATATCCTCTCCTCCTCCTAAGAAAAGGAAGACCACCTGTGCTCCTTCCTCAGTGCCCCTTACTCGTCTGAAGACTAGCCTGCTTCAATTTGAGAGTAGTGACGAAGATGATGATGTTTTCATTGAATCCCGCACAATAGTTGATTGTGGAAATAAAGTAAATGTTGTCGCTCAGGTTCATGCAAGTTCAAGTGTCTGCTCCCAAACAAGTCTAGACAACGTATGGACTGACGAAAGCCCAATAAAATACACTCAAATTGGCTTGGGTCACTTGGAACAAGACAAGGAAGAGCACGATTTTAGTTCTGCAGATTTTTCTGGGTTTAAGAGTGGTAATAAAGCAGTTTTGGACGCCCCTTTGGAAAACCTAGACAGTTTAAAGAAAAATAGCTCATCCCATAACTACCTCCCTACTGCGACTCCTGAAAAAGTACAACTTTCCAACAAATCTAACACCATAGTTGATCGTGGAAATACAGTTAATGTTGTCGAGCAGGTTCATGTAAGTTCAAGTATCTGTTCCCAAACAAATCTGGACAACAGGCGGACTGATGGAAGTCCAATACAATATACTCAAATTGGCTTGGGTCATTTGGAACAAGTCAAGGAAGAGCACGATTTCAGTTCTGCGGAGTTTTCTGGGTTTGAGAATGGCAATGAAGAAGTTTGGGACGCAAATTCAGATAACCTAGACAGTGGGGAAAAAAATATCACGTGCTCTAACTACCTCCAGGCTACTCCTGAAAAAGTACAATATTCCAACAAAATAGAAATGGAAACAAAAGATAATACTTCTGATGATTCCACAATAAAATCATCGCTACCTCCGCCTTTACAAGCAAAGTCATTGTTGAAAGTCCCAAAAGTAAAGAGGTCAACCAAAAAAGTTCGTACAACTGACATTATTAGCCTAAGTGATGATGAAATGAACCTTTGCAATAATAAAGAAGCTGAAAACTTAGACACAGCCATTCATAGTCTAGAACCAAAATCTCACGACTCCTCAAACTCGCCCTTATCAAACATCAAGGATGTAGAGGGAAATTCGACTCTGCCCGTGAATTGCGATTCTACGGACACTGCTCAAAAATTTACTGGAAAAGAAAATTTAATTTCTGATTCAATATATTCTAAAGATACAGAGTCAATGGATATTGATATGGAAATTAGTTCTAGCTGTTGTGGCGAAGATATTTGTCAACATCAGGGTGAGACACCTGCTGATATTAACCATCAGGAGGATGAAAAATACTCACCTGATTCTCCAGAAGATATTTGTCAACATCAGGGTGAGACACCTGCTGATATTTCCCATCAGGAGGATGAAAAATACTCACCTGATTCTCCAGAAGATATTTGTCAACATCAGGGTGAGACACCTGCTGATATTTCCCATCAGGAGGATGAAAAATACTCACCTGATTCTCCAGAAGATATTTGTCAACATCAGGGTGAGACACCTGCTTATATTTCTCATCAGGAGGATGAAAAATACTCACCTGATTCTCCAGAAAATTATATAATCAGTTCGAATGTTGATGTATTTGAAGATGAAGCACCAACAGGTTTCACCAAAAGCCTCTCCTTCAAGAATCTTGAAGTTCCTCTCGTACAGTCTACATCCACCAATGTGATGCCATCTCAATCGAATCACTCAAAACACGATGTAGAACCGCCAAAAGGTATCGTAGTTGTGAAAAAAGGTGAAGAGATAATCTACATTTCATCGCCAAGTGGTAGTACTTCAACTGCTGCAACGAAACAATCCAGCTTGGTGTTTGAAGATGAAGAAGTTGGTTGTCCTTCATTCGCGGCAAAACGCGCTTCCGAGTATCTTCAGGATAATGAGAAAATATCTATCATCACTACTCGCAGCTCTTCTGAATCACTCCATTCCCTCTCTGATGTAGACTTATCAAAATCTGATACGCTTGAGAAGACTGTAAGAAAGGCCGATAGCCCTTATGATAATTCAGATTTAAAAATGGACACTCCGAACTGTAATGAGGACCGTAACAAACTCATTGATGCTGCTACTATTTCCTCAATCCCATCGCTTCTTCAGCCCAGAGAGCCTGCTGTTATTACACCTCCCAGCTCAACCATAAAAAAAGCTCCTTTAAATGTGCATGCATATCATTATCTGAGCAATATTTCGTCCCAAACATCTGTTGTAGATATCAACGAACCCAGTTGGAACAACACATACCAGTTGTTAACTAAGGCGTTCTCAAAGATTTATTTGTCTGGCAGGCCAAAATCTCTGTTACGCCTCGCTTTTGATGCCCTGTTGCTCCCTTTGAAGAATGAAGATGTTTTTCAAGGGTGAGTCCTAAAAAGTATTTTTGATGAACCTCCTCAAATTAACTATATTTTAGTTTTGTTAGCTGGGTTACAATTGAAGAAAACCCATGTGAAGCATTGTAGTATAATCCATAAAACCTCGCCCTACAAACTTTAACCCATCATTATTTTCAGCCTCTCCGCCGTCTCGCCGGTTACTGCTAGTGCAGAGAAGAGTGTACAAGTTGATTTATTTTTTGATCAGACTACAGTTAAAGTTGAACTTGGCAAAGACCCTATGAAAAGAAACAGCTTCACGAGGAGACAGCTCTCATTCCTGCCTGAAAGTTCTAGTCCTAAGGTATTCTCCTTCAATAACTAAGGTGTTTTTGTATTGCTATTTTAATTCTTTTTCTTCTTCATGACTCAACAGCCCATTCAGAAAGCCTTCTCCAAACTGATCTTTCGTCCGCCATTCCCCTCCACTGCCATCTAGCTCGTTTTCTTCTACGTCCTGCACCCAGGTTTTTCTTGATTTTCCCCTTAGCCTGCGTTCTCCGGGATTCCCTCCTAGAATCTTCCTCAGGGTGCTTTCGGGATCAGAACGATAAATTTTACCAGCCCGTCCCAGCCATGCACACTTAGTTACCCTTGCTATTTCCAGTTTTCCGAAAGTGTTTGCAACACGGCATTCTTTCTTATTTGCCATGTGCTTCTCTTGCATACTCATATATTCGAATCTTCATATCCTGGGCTAACATTTTTGATTTCAAAATGTATTGTAGGGCAAATTATGCACAATTACCAACAGAGAATCTCCCTAGCTGAGAAGGGGAGGAGAGGAGCGGTAAGTGTCAATCAAAAATGATTCGATGCGTATTTCATCTTTTGGCAGAATGGACAAAAATGCTCCTGGATGATTCTGCTCCTATATTTTTGAAGCAATTTCAATGAAACTCGCACCAGTGTTTCTACATAAAAGAACATCAGAATGGGATCTTTTTATTTAAGCCCCAGGAACGTCAGAATGCAGTTTGTAGCATAGGGCTTATGCAACTAGAGAATAAAGCACCAACATTCTGCCTTCCTGGGGCTTGAATGCGAAAATCCCTATTCATCATCAGTCTTATGTTTTGGTTTATTATTTCCATTAATGAGCCTTTGTAATCGTATAGGGAAAAACAAACATTTATTGACATTTTATGTCTTTACTATGGCACATAAATGAAGAAGCGTCACGCGGGGGAGCGTCACGCGGAGAGCGTTACGCGGAGATTCCCTAATGATCCCACGATTCTGAGATTTGGTATGTAGCCCCTTGAGGGACTTCTGAACACAACTGACCGATCCCAGATCAGCTGAGTGGCTCTAGAATCCAGTTTTTTCCCTAATGATCCCACGATTCTGAGATTTGGTATGTGGGCCCTTGAGGGACTTCTGAACACAACTGACCGATCCCAGATCAGCTGAGTGGCTCTAGAATCCAGTTTTTTCCCTAATGATCCCACGATTCTGAGATTTGGTATGTGGGCCCTTGAGGAACTTCTGAACACAACTGACCGATCCCAGATCAGCTGAGTGGCTCTAGAATCCAGTTTTTCCCCTAATGATCCCACGATTCTGAGATTTGGTATGTGGGCCCTTGAGGGACTTCTGAACACAACTGACCGATCCCAGATCAGCTGAGTGGCTCTAGAATACAATACGGGGTTTTATAGGAAGGGGAAAGGGGGCGCAAAGACATAAAATGTCTCTCGTGGTTGCGTACTTGTACGAAAGCTGTATCCACCGTATGAGTTTCAAGAGGTTCTAATACCAAGTTCAGAGTTTGTTCACTACTTTCGCAAAAAGGATTTTGGCGAGAGTCTTCCATGTGACTTTTAATACTCAGAGCGGCAATGTTCACAAGCTTTGAACTGTTTTCTCTCAAACTTTGTCACTTCACGTTTCAAGGTGCGTAGATTCCAAAACTGCAATGTCCGTCCGCCGTCCAGGCCATAAAAGGCCTTGAACTTGATGAAAAAATCCGCTCTTTCTCACATGGACCCACTTAGGGTCTAGTTGGTCCTAGAATCTAGCCATTCCGATCGCTTCACATGCATCAATGCTATGGGCCAAAAACTGTTTTTTTTTTTTTTTTTTTTTTTTTTTTTCCTCAAGTTAATGATATTGAGATTATTTTCTTTGTAACTCTCATAGTTTTAATACCAGGAAAATCGTTCGCCCCTTTTTGGAATGCTCTCATTTTATCACATCTCATGGTCCCTAAGCCATTCAAGTGTCGAGGAAAGCTGATTTATTACGCTAAGGTACATGGTAGGCATACTATTGAGCAGTAGGTACTTGTAAGCAGTAGCTAATAGACGACGCATAGACCTTTGATCAGCCGGTGGGTACCTAAAGCTGTGAGCTAGATTGTCTCCTGTTACCCTTAGGAAGTTGAAATTTGATAGGGGTACTCTCTGGGACACTAAAGGCCGTATCACACTTGCATTTTTTCAGTTTTTTTCTAGTATTTTTAATGCTCAAACGTGAGGAAAGCAAAGTGATTTTTTCCAAGGTCAGCTTTTTCGACCATTGTGCATCCTGGCGGAGGATTTTTAAAATTCACTCACCTCAACGCGAAAAATGCTAAATCGTAACCCTTGGGAAGGAGACAATTGAATGAAAAACCCCTAGGAGCCCCTCACAGACTTAATAAAACTGTATTCCGCCAGAATGCGCTGTTTTTGCACTTATTCCCAGTCAACATTCACAGCTGACCTTGAAAAACACTTTGCCTTCTTCATGTTCGAGCATTAAAAATGTGAGAAAAAAAACTAAAAAAATGCAAGTGTGAATACGACCTTAAGAGCCGAGTGCAATTATTGGATCTCTCCTAATCAGCTGAGTAGCTAAAATCTTTCCTGTTCATCCTAGGAAGTTGAGATTTGTTAGGGAGACTTAAATCTTCTAGGTAGTACCGTACTATAACTTTCATTCTCAATAATAATGTCACATCTTGTTGGAAAGCTCAATTTAACTGTAACTAAAAAATTATAGTACCTTTGTCTCTAATAATTATACTGAAGTGGAACTAATTGATGTGTTCAATATCCACAGAAATCTGAATCAAGTAATGCACGTTTGGAACCTGAGGAGTCAGAAGAAATAGTTGAAGCTACCCCTACTAAGGCCCAAGTACATAGAGTTAATCTGTGAGTTGCGATTTCAAATCTATTCAATCGTGTTGTGATTCAAATTTAAGGATCCATAGAAATAGTTAGTCAATTTCGCTAAGTTGCATTACGTAGTCTTGTTCTGATGACATTTTCCCATGTATTAATCAATGAATTTGTTTCTTTAGCTTGAATGATTCCACTTGCACGCCATTGAACTCAACATTGGCTCACGAAGATTCCCCTGCCCCCTTATATTCACAAAGTACGTTCACTGTTTGCTACTATCATTAATCAACTCGGTAGGCACTATAATCGTATTCATTTTTCTTCCAGCATTGAACATGAAATTTACTGTTGAAATTACCGTCCTTCCAAACATTTTCTAATCTTTGTCATGCTAACATAGAAAAATGAAATGAAGAAAAGTCCATCAGAAAAATATAAAAGCAGAAAATGTTTCCATTCAACATCTACAAGCATAAAAAAGTTCCAATCATGCAGCATGATCGGATGAGCGAATTTTCATAAACTATCTATCGTATTAAAATATGTTAAACTGTATAGAAATTAGAGCAATTTCAGTAAAAATAAAAGTAAAAACCCAATTTTATGGCATATTAAATAAAACTCGGCAATTCAACGAGTGCGAGCGAAGCGAGCCGGAGCGGCTAATATATATATGAAAAAGCGCGAACTTCAGGAATCGTTTCAGAATACCTCAAAACGGATTTCAATGAAGAAATTTTTCAAAAATTTTGCTTTTAAAATGTTCCGAGCTATTGCAATAGCTTCATTTTTTACGAAAATTCGCTAAAATGTCAAATACCAGCCACCTCGGCTGACATGAGGTCGGACGAATGGCAAAGTGAAACTAAAGGCTCAATAGATGCTTGCTGGAAGAAGTCGCAGTTGAGCAAGGTCTTTTCACGGTGTGTTGTGACTCAATTGAGTGAGAAAGTGAAAGATGCCGCGTCGAGGAATGTAATGTTTACAGTATGGCTCAAGAGAATTATTTTTTATTAAAGTCTGGGTCCTAAACTGTCCTGCACCAAATTTAGCAACCCAAAAATATTTGATGCCTCGACGGAGTTGCCTGTGCAAAGGGTCGAACCATTGGCCAACGGAGCTCTCTTCGCCTTCACTGGGTTGACAGGGTTGAAGAGGTGATAGTGCAGTGGTAGGAGGCTACCTACGTGTTTGGCTCAAACAGTTATTCAGGCCTTGGCACTAGTATTTAGGTGGCTGTGCCAAAACCTCAATTACCAACCTGCTCAGTTGGAAATGTGGCTAGAATACATGCCTTTACGAGTTGATCAAAACAGGAACTTGGGCTCATCTAAGGACATTGACTGAGATTACACTCTCCTCCCAGGTTGTTTGCAACCAGGATGTAGTCCATAAGGCATGATGCCTTCAGACTCCTTCACACGATTGCCATTTTGGTGGAAGGAGATACCAGATTCTTCTATCCAAACCACACTGTTCTTGATTTGCACCAGGCTACTAGGATGCATTACCTGTTTTGGGGTAACACTACTCAACTCTAGACCTATGAGCGGAATGGACTTGAATAAAGTAAATATCACTCTAAATATTTTTCTATTCGCTGTGTTCTAACTCATTTTAACATGTATCATGTTTTAGCCCTGGGGTCCTAGCTAATTTTGCGAGTCAATTTTTTTCCGCGCACGATATAGTGTTACATTGATTTCCGCCTACAACCGAGTCGTTGCTAGGGAAATGGTACTTCGTCGTTTTTCATCCCACAAAATTCGTTTACCATTCGTTCGAAAGCTCTCGATTTATCCAACAATATTATGTTAACTACTGCGAAGTGCGTGTCCAACAAACTGAGTTATGAGCATGGTTATATAAATAATTATTATTGTTTACACACAGGTGATCATTCTCAATAATTGATATTGTGAACATGATTGCAACCGCTTGTTAATTTCTGATGATTTCATTGAGCTGGTGTTTCGATCGAGGAGAAAACATGATACATGGTTGAAATTTTTGGTTCTAGAACAGAAATAAGCATTTAAGTTTAATTTTTGATAAGTTCTTTGTGCATTTTCTGTAACTTTTCGTTTGTGTTGTAGGTACTGGAAATGAAACACCTGCATTCTCTATTTTTGATCCCCCACCAATCACCGCTGCAACTATTCCAACAGACCACGAATATATTAAGATGAGCAAGGATGCTCATCCATCTCCCAAAACACTGTCTAATCAACAGATTCCCAAATCGGTTTCTCCTGCAAAACGTTCTTCCCTCCAAGATGCAAAATCAACTCCGCAAACAGAAAACTTTTGCCGATCTCAACCTCCTAGTTCAACTCCTATCTCGTCTCAACCAATGGACTCCAGTTTACCTTTTACAGACAGTGAAAGTATCATTGGTGATACTGAACAACCAACCCATAGGAGAAAACATCATCTAGCATTGCCTCTAGGTTAATACCTATTTTAATTAATGTCTAATCTCCTCTAATCATATTACACGCGTTTTACCCTTCACCAAAACTATATATCGTTTAGTACCTATAGTAGAACTGTGTAATGTGTTATGCTGAATTGTCAATAGCATACACCAATATTTCAGAATCGGGAACTGGTTCACAACAGACAAACTATAAATTTCGCTGGGATAAAATAGTGGGATCTATAATTGAACACTAACACCAACTGAACAAGAGTAAGAATGTCTCTACGTCGTGTTTTACAATAATTCCCGTCATTAGACACTCCCCCTCCCCCCGCCACCACCATCCATATCATGACACACTTTTCCTGTCAGGTCGTTGACATATCTTTTTTTAACATGACTGCTGTTCTGTAAGCACGTCTTTTGATACGTCTCTGTGGAAAGTTACTATTTTATAAGTAATTGAACTAAGTGTAGACGAATTACTTAGAACTTTCATGTTGTGATATAAAGTTCACCATCAAGAAGTCACATTTTATGGTATTTCAATCTATTTGAACCATGACAGGTTCCGGTGGTTCCTTACCTTATAAGTGACTATAATGATATTGAATTGGTTACCAAAACTGTTGATGTTAGGATAACAAATGAAATCGGTAGTTAATCTGATGGATGAGTTAAATTCCAGTGGTGTGGTCAAGGAGTTATTAACCTCTTCAATCCACGTTGAGGGCCAGTTTTTTTTTAGCCTCGTTCGTGATTGGGTTGAACTTTGTAAAAGTAAGATGCGTGATGAGTATACCATTGCTGTTGTCGATGCACGGCAAAGTGGCAAGTGTCTCAACTTCTGTTTGCGAGGTGCACCGGAAGATGTCACCTACGTACAAAAATCTCCCCTTGGAAACGCTGTTTGGTTGGAGAAGGATATTGTCAAAATAGTCAACGAGATTCTTAAACCAAAAATGTGCATACCTGATGGTCAGGTTGTACGTGTGCAACGTGTAGGGAAAGTTGATGTCTCCACTGGTTCCAAAACACCCAAACCTCGCTTGATTGTTGTTGCAGTCCCCAAGCATTCAACAATTTTGTATATTTTCGGGAGCGTGAAGAACTTGAAGAACTCAGGTTACATGATAACGGATGAAAGTTTTGTATGCTGCATTCGATTAATTTGGCAATAGGAAGGAGGTGCGATTAAATGGAATTATAAGGGCAGGATATTTTCCGCTTCATCTTTGTATGGATTCCGAAAAAAGACGCAGAATGTGAACCCAACAACGAACAGAACTCGAACTTCATCGTTGTCCATTTCAAGCTGTTACAGCGCAAATTAGGGTATCCTGCGGACCCCTATGTTGATATATTTCTTTAGTATCAAATTGGTGTGTTTTTCGACTTACATTCAATTAGGTACTATTCTGTTTCTCACTGTTAAGTCTACCCTGTCCTATTCTGAACCCAATTTTGAAATATATTAAGGTAACTACTTGCTGTATATTCCACAAGACAGTCCAGAACCTGGTCATGTAGGTACTTATTTACTCTCAAATCATTTTCAATTGTACACATCTAACATTGTAACTATTTATTTTTGTGGAATTAGAGAAAGTTATTCTTTAACATCCGTTATTTATTGAATTCTGTTTCCATTCTGATAGGAGGCTGAGTAATTGTCAACTGACTAATCCTGCTGAATTTTGTTTTCAATGGGGGCCAGCAGTAAGGGTCTTTCTATATTTGACGGGAGCATTCGTACATAGCCCTCCAGCCAAGACTAGTGTGGTGCGTTTGTACTCATAAACGGCGGAAAATCACTTTCACCGCATTTGGAAGCATTCATGCTATAATCCCTATTAGCCTAAGATTTTGCAATGTTATTTGTGTGTGTGTCGAATTCAGACTAAACAACTATCATTGTTTGTATGTCTTGACACAATAATCGTATTATATCATCAGATCCTTCAAGTTTTGTCAAGTAATCTCAGTTTTTTGTTGTTTTTTTTTTATATTTTCAGGTGGAAATTTAAACAAAACAACCCCAAAAGAAATCATCACAGACCACCTGAGTAGCCCACGCCCTTTTCGAAATATATCAGTAAGTTCTGATTTTGAACCACACCATCCTAATAATAATTATTATTATAGTAAGTTCTTCGTAGAAGACTGTTTACTGACGCATCTCTCGTATAGACACTGTATTACAGTGAATTTCAAAGAAATAATTTGAAAAAACCGCGAATGCGCGGGTAACAAAAAACGGACTATTTACTCCTCCATGTTGGACACCCTGCGTCTTCCACCTCCCACCACATTGGCCCGTGCTGCTCCACTTTGTTTTTCACCTTGTTACGCGTGGTTTTTTGCTCCCAAAAAATTGTTGTTTTTCCATTTTACGCGAGTATTTTGTGAGTGATAGCGAGAAGAAATATTTTTTAAAGCTCTTCCATTATTTTTGAACCAGTTTGTGCCGAAAAATCATGAACCCTGCGCCGAAATCCGATACGAATAAGGTCCCCTACACACAATAAGTCTTTACCAGAAATGAGTCAGAAATTTCGTAACTAACACCCCCCCCCCCCTCCTTCATTGGTTGGGTATACACTGAAGGCCATAGACAGGAGTTTCCTTTACCCCTTCCTCTTTGGAGCAGGTGAATGGAATCTTTGAGCAAGCTGCATCAGTAAACAGTCTTCTACGAATACCGTACTATAATTGGGAACTCCACTTACCTGTGGGAAAGATTCAGTAGAATTATTGTAGGTCGTAGTAGAAGACTGTTTAGTGCCCTCTCTTTTTATCCTCATTTTTTCGAATTATTTCTTTCAAATTCACCGTAACACAGTGTCTATACGAGAGCTGCATCTGTAAACAGTCTTCTTCTACGACGGTAAGTTGAGTTCCCTTTAACATAACTTCCCGCAGAATTTCGACCGTCAACCTTTGAATTTACTATTTTCAGAATGTATTTCAAATCACCACCACTGGGATCTATGGCAATGTGGAAAGAATTGCTATTAAAAAACTTTGTGATATGATAAAAGCTACTTTTTCTACTCAACTTACCAAAGACACAACGCATCTGATTTTACCTAATAGTGATGACGTCGTGGTAACAACTAAATTTTTGATGGCTCTCTACAATGGGTCGTTTATTCTTCCCATGAGATGGGTTTTTGACTGTATCATTTCCGAAAAAATTCTTCCAGAAGTAAGTGTCCAAGGTAACCTGTAAATCTCCATTATCATGCTTATTGCCAAAGTCTTATAATACATGTTTCTTGTACAACAGCTGTGTTAGTATGTGTCATTATTTATTTTACTTAATTTTAGTTTTAAGTTTGGGTATTTTTGGTTCATTATTTTCTATCATAAACCTTTTTAATCGACCTAGAAGAAAAATTTTAACCCCCCTCAAAATTTATTTAAGTTTATGTTTCAAGCTGCATAGAATTAAAACAATGAATATAAAATTTTAAAAAACCGTCCGTCCGCCATATGCCATCTAGCTTTTCTCTGAAACTTCTGGACCAATGCTCAAGAAACAGGTCAAAAATCTCTTGTTGTAACGTCTAGTTGGTCCTAAAAGCTCGGCAACAATTTTAATGAACTCTAAAGGATAGAATTGAAGGGCTGGAATATTTTAAAATTCGAGATCTCGAATACCTTGGCATAAAGAGTACTTTTAGCGAATTTTCGTGGAAAAAAGGTTATCGTGGAAAGCAATGGCACAAAAAACGACGAAGTACCATTTCCCTAGCAACGACTCGGTTGTAAGCGGAAATCATCAGAAAAAATTTCGTGTGATTTTTTTTTATTGGTTGGATGTCATTATCTCGAATTCTGAGAAACTAGCTAGGTGCCAAGTTATACTAGTCATTCAAGACCGCCCTGTCGTGCGGGTACTGTATAATCCGAGCGCCGTATGTAGACAAGCAACATTTTTGCGAATTTTCGTATAAAAACAACGATTTCATAATTTCTCCCTTGAGAGGGAAAAACATTAAATCATGTTTAATGTTTTTCCCTCGCAAGGGAGAAATTAGATATAGTTTTTTAAGGTCAAGAAAAAAGAAAAGATTCTAATTAACCAAAACAATTTATTATATTTATATACATTTTTATTTTACCATTAGATATTTCCGATGGGACTCATACCAAAGTACGCTTGCATACGAGTCTGCAACACATTGGGACATTTCATGTCTTTAGTTGCAGACTCGTATGCAAGCTCTAAGAGCCACTCATCTGATCCGGACCCTGGGCATCGTCAAGTAAATGTCCTAAAGAGGCTACAAGCGAAATTACAGCTTGCTAGAGTGTAAAGCATAAAAAATAGCTTTAAGAGCCACTCATCTGATCCGGACCCTGGGCATCGTCAAGTAAATGTCCCAAAGAGGTTACACACGAAATTACAGCTTCCTAGAGCGTAATGCATAGAAATTAGCTTTAAGAGCCACTCATCTGATCCGGACCCTGGGCATCGTCAAGTAAATGTCCTAAAGAGGCTACATACGAAATTACAGCTTCCTAAAGTGTAAAGCATAAAAAATAGCTTTAAGAGCCACTCATCTGATCCGGACCCTGGGCATCGTCAAGTAAATGTCCTGAAGAGGCTACATACAAAATTACAGCTTCCTAGAGTGTAAAGTATAGAAATTACCTATTAAAATGATTTAACCACCGCTTCACAAATCAAACCGTTCTCGCAATATTCGGATCACCTGCTATGAATCAAATCATCGAAACACCAACTCAATGAAATCATCAGAAATTAACAAGCGGTTGCAATCATGTTCACAATATCAATTATTGAGAATGATCACCTGAGTGTACACAATTATTCAAATAACCATGCTCATAACTCAGCTTGTTGGCCACGCACTTCGCAGTAGTTAACATAATATGGTTGGATAAATCGAGAGCTTTCGAACGAATAGTCAACGAATTTTGTGGGATGAAAAACGACGAAGTACCATTTCCCTAGCAACGACTCGGTTGTAAGCGGAAATCATCAGAAAAAAACGTTGCAGATTTGCGTGTCGGAATTCACAGAACGACCCCCAGCCCTAAAACATTAAACATGTTAAAAATTGTGAAATCAAAATTTTCGAAAACTCATTGAAACCCGTTTTGAGACATTCTGAGACGAATCCTAGTGTTTATATAGCTTTTTCATATGTACCTACATGTATGTTCCGTGAAAGTCCGGTGCCTAGCGAATGCCTGACACTCACCGGTGATTGTTGGCAATCACCACAGCTCCTGGTGGAAGTCCGAGTCAGTACAATTCGTCTGACTTTCACCAGTGATAGTCCAACATTCATCAAGGCTAGCTGGTGAATGTTCGAGTTGAAATGTCAATGAAAATCTGGAAGGTACAAAAATTAAATAAACATCCTTCATGAAAAATTTGGGCGTATATTCAACCAACGCTGCAAATTATTACACAACAGTTTATTATTTTCTCAATCATTGTTAAAATTCAATTCATCGTCGTGTTAAATTAGTGTCATACACCTTGTTCGAAAGATCCACGTATTTAGTTCTAGTGGGGGGGGGGGGGGATGAATTATCGTTTTTGCTGTCATTAATAGGTATCATCCCAAAGAATCGAATAGATTGCTTTACGTTTAACCATTTACTCTCCCTAACGGCTAAAACTTTGGCTGGAAATAAAATCAACAATTGAGCAAATCATAACTAGTGGGACATAGTAAAAATTCCCTAATAAACTACGACGATCTTATCAGCTGATATAACTCCAATGGAATTCTCTCTTCATGAAATTGAATTTATTATAACTTATGTCACCTATAGATGGATCTGTGAAGCATAGGAAGGTGATTTATTTTATCTCATTATTTTCAGTTGGTGGGTACCCTAAGTCAGTATGATATACTCGGATTAGAGGGGCTTGTTAAGTGGAGTTTTTTTATTATTATTATTATTTTTTTTTTTTAATTGCATTAATTTTTGCTCACTAGATACCAACATCTATATTTATGACAAAGTCATTGTTTCTCCCGACCTTCACCGAATTTTGTAAGCAAATTGGTTGTAGGTGGGACCCGTGAGTCTGATTTCTTTCTTAATCAACCTCCAGTAATGAAATTTGAAATGGAGCTCCTTTGGGATATATAATACAATAACAATGTATGGATGAGCTCTGGTCATCTAAGGAACATCTTAGGCTAATTTCTTCCCTAATTGAGTGCGGTGCTAAATTTATGATGGTTAAGATCTTTCTGATACCTAGAAAACAATTTCGGGGCACGGAGGTGCACTGATCAGCTGAGGGGCCTCTGAGGCTCATTTCTCCCTTGATAGACCTATGGTGATGACATTTAAAAAAGGAGCGCTTTTGGGGCACGCAGAATACAATAACAAGGTATGGGGGCGAACTGATCTGCTGAGCGTCAGAGGTTAATTCCTGTCCTAATCTACTTTTGCTGCCCTTGAAAACAATGTTGCGTTGTATGGAGAACCACTCATCAGCTGAGGGGGTCTTCTGAGGCCGATTTCTTTTCTAATCTACCTACTGAAGTACATTAATAATTGTAATATAGGATATTATGTCCAAGAAACAAACATAGTTACAAACCAATACACGGTCCATGCAACCTTTGTTCATGATGGAAAAATGACATTTTCATAACGTTTTATTTTAATTTTATATATACATATTTTTTTACCAACATTTATTAAAAATTGTACTATTGGGCTGTGAAGGGGCGAACCCTTTTGCGAGGCATGCTGCGTCGAGTTTAGTTGATGCACTTCAGACTAGGTGTAATAATGATAGATCATTGATCCGCGTAGAAGGGCTGTCTAATACAGAAATAATAAACCTTTGTGTAATAATTTGTAGCGTATTAATAGCTGGTACTATGAAAAATTATAATCATGATTATATTAAATTATATAGTGTACCTATCCTCCATTCACTGTTTATTTATTTATTTTTTAAACAACGATAAGGATATCTTTATTAACATAGTACCTATACGATGTTTTAGTGGAAGAGAGTTAAATTTCATGTTGAGGAGGCTAATCATGGGTAATCCTTCCATGACCAACTGAGAGAGACTGTTCCGTCCTTCCATTTGCTTAAGATTTTAATGGAGATGGGCTTCCGCGCCTTTATAAAACCTAATGAGTTCATCAACGTTCTGCCAGGGATTACGAGCTCCATGAATGCACATAGTAGGTGTGCACTGAATGGATAAGACTGATTTTGCACGAATCCATCCCCGCACCAAACCTTGCAGCCTTTCCCACCTATCACTCTTTCGCTCAGCCAGCACCTTCACAAAATTGACCATTTGATGTGGAAAGTGAGCATCCAGAGAGCAAACACGATTCAGACAGATTTTATGCTTGTCGCTCTTCACAATATGTAGCATATTTCCTCTTCTTCTCTTCTTTTGCTACTACAGGGCTTGGGACGTAAGAGAGAGGGCAAATTCCTGTTCGTCCTGAAACTAATGCCCGCTACTATTGATCCTTCGGCAAGGAATTTTATAGGGGACGTTCTAAGATCTATCCTGCATAATTCCTGAAAATTTCATCAAATTCGAACTAAAACTAGTATAGTGCATGTACTGACATGGGACCAAAATTCATCGGCAAACACTGTAATACAATAAATTGGAAATTTTGATTTTGGAAGGGTGGCATTTTTTTTTTTTTTTCGACAAATCCTACAAACACAAAAATTCTCTATCTTCGGTAGTGAGGAAGCAAAAAAGAAAACGTATTGTTGGTTATAAACTCCTTTTCCAGTGTGGATTAAGGGGGTTGAAGGTGGAAGTGAGTTTGGGTATCTTCCTATAGTTTTCAGTTAAAAGTTTTTGTATTATGCTTTCAGTCGACCAGTTTCGCCAAATGGCATCTTGAGGTCATCAGTGGGTTTGGTTAAAAATTGTTTTCCTTACCCTCATATTTTCATGTTTGGTAACATGTTGGTATAAATTATTGCAAAACAATAGATAGTATAAGTTTTGTCTAAAAAATTTAAATTAGTAACAGAAGAGATGTGTAGCACATGGGAGCAGAAACTGAAAATCCTTCTCAACCCCCTTAACCCGTCGGGTACCTAGTGGGGTGACTCAGTCACCCCAGCGGTCCAAATTTTCTGAATTTGATAACAATGCACGTCAGTATGGGCATAAGATTTATTGTATTTGCTCATTAACACTCAATTTGATGGAAAAAATAAGCTGCCGTGTAGAAAAATTACTTTGAGGCGATTGAAACACGGAGTTCTGCCTGTGGGGTGACTCAGTCACCCCGCTCGGTAGTGTGTGTAAAAAAAAAAAAAAAAAAAAAAAAAAAAAAAACGTAGCAGCTAGGCAAAGTAGGTGTGAGGTGGCCTCACAGAATTGCTGCACTCAATATCTTCATCATTTGGAAGACGAAATATCCGGAGTGGAATATTCAAAATTCGAGCAGGCGAAAGCTTTTCCTAATCGAACTCGCAAAACAACTTGCTCTCCCCAACATAAAGATGCGTTTAGCTCAAAACCTTCACACAAACGTTCTAAACTGCATCAAGCTTTCTGCAGGGGCTTCACTGGAATCAGCTGACTCCGAAAACTCAGCTAGAGCAGCACCGACACAGAGCAGCCTGTCGTCAACTCTGCCTGTGGCGGTGCGATGCAATTTTTGCAGCAGAAAAATGGATAAAAAATCAAAACTGAAGTGCTGTGTTTGCCACAAACCTGTCTGTACTAACCACAGAAGCAAACAAACCATTGTCAAGTGTCTTGAATGTGAAAATAAGAGTGAGAGGAATTGAAGTTTTGGTTGAAAAAATTTTTTGGGGGACGGAATTTTGTAAATGTACATTTTCTTGTTGATTTTTCAAATTAGTGTTTTCTATGTAATGTTTTAAAGCTGTGTCATTCATTTTGTAAAATAAAAAACATTCGAATTTGAATTTTATTGTTGTTTAACAAGTATAATTATTAAAATACTAATAAAAAGCGCATGGGGTGACACAGTCACCCCACTTGGTAGCTCGCGTTGCAAAAGGGGGGTTGGTAGCGAACGGGTTAATCCAAGAAAATTTAACTTTCTCGTCACCTGATTGCCAATTACTTAGCATAAATCTCTCTGAAATTTGGACTTTTAATTTTAGAACACTGTACTTCACTGCTAGGCGTGCTCCTGAAAGAGTTCAAATGTGCCTGACGAGTCTTATGTGGCAGTTATAAGAAATACGACTCACCTCGGCACGCCATTAGGGCTAGTACTCATACAAAAACTATTATTCATATCAAAAACCTATCTAATTTTGAAAATTCATATTTTATTAGTTATCTACCTATTTCTATTAGTTTTCGATTAATCGTCTCTTTTCTTGTTTGCAAATATTGTATAACATTCATTCTTTCAGGGAAAGGGAGATTGGAGTCCTGTACTGTAATTTTCTGAAATGGGCAGTACTGTAAAATATATTTTGCTATTGGCTTCTGTAATACGTTTTTTAAAATTAACTGCATTCTTTATTTCAGGCTGATTACTTTTTTAGATGTCCTGGAATTGAGCGGCGTATGATGATGCCACGCAGAGCAGCACTATTCGTAAATTTTGTGTTTTACATTAGCCCAGAAATAAGACAAGATGCGGTTAATTATCAAGCTCTAAAGGTAACTGAATATATTTTATAGGTAACTAGATGGCCCGGCGGGCTTTGTCCCGCCTAACATATTATTCGTACAGTCATGGTTACAAAAATAACAATAATTCATTTATTAAAATTTATTATTTACCTAATTGAAGCGAAGAAAAAGTTGAAAATAGATAATAAAGTAGTACCTACCTACTTATAAAGGGTGAATACGGGTGTGTAAGGGATTATAACTTTGATTCATAATGGTGCAATTCATTTTGTAAACGACACCTCTTAATCCTAAGCTGTTTCTCTTGCTCTTTAGTTTCTTCCAATTCCCTTTAAACAGATGCTATTAAAACACTTATAGGAGGCGTATTTGAATTAGTTTCTGCAGATGTATTGTCCAACCTTTTGGAGATGTTGAAAGATATTTCGGACGCTGTAAGTCATAATTCATGAAAAGAGACCTTAATTTTATTCGTTTATCGATGTCCCCCCCATCAAATTTCAAATTCTTAGGGTGAATAGGAGAGAATGTAGCTAAGTCAGCTGATTTGGTTAGAACCCGTCATTGCATTCGTCTCTTGATGTCCTAGAGAGGCTCCCTGTCTAATTTCACATTCCTAGGGTGAAAATGAGAGAATTTAGCTCACTCAGTTGATCAGGAAAGAGCCCATAATTTTATTCGTTTCTAGATGTCCTAGCGAGGCTTCCTATCAAATTTCAAATTCCCTGGGTGAACAGGAGAGAATTTAGCTGTCAGCTGATCTGGTTGGAACCCGTAATTGCATTCGTCTCTTAATGTCCTAGAGAGGCTCCCTGTCTATTTTCACATTTATAGAATGAAAAGGAGAGAATTTAGCTCACTCAGCTGATCAGGAAAGGGCCCATCATTTTATTCGTTTCTCGATGTCCCAGAGAGGCTCCCTATCAATGAACTTGCAAATGGTACTGGTAACAGCGTCCCCGTTTCTTGAACTTCCATATAACGTTAGCTACGTTAAGACTTCCCGGCCAATATTGCTGCAGGTAATATGGCGTTTTTAATATCAATTTTTGATGATCCATCTTTACGAATAGAGAATGCTCGGCTCAACCCACCAAAATCGTTTTGGTATCGTTGAATTTGTTATCGAAAGTCCTAGTACTGTAGAACCATTTTAGGTTTTCTTATTCTCTACAGTGGGTAACGCCTTTCACTCGAACCAGACCGTAACATCACATTCTGTGACATAGCCTTCCTTACTTTCTGAGTCAAAACACACTATGACATTGACCTTGTTTCACTGAAACGTCTTCCAGCAATTGACTGCTGAGCCTGCAGTTCCATTCCATCACTCTTCCTACCCTTAATTCCTCCATGGACGGCTGATGTTTGACTGTGGGGAGGGAAACTTCCTCAATCAAAAAAGTTTGGTTAATGCCAGTAGGCCATTGATTTAGATAGTGACTTGTCCCCGAAGATTTCCTTTGGTGTTGAGAAAAGGCACGAGTTCTTTCAAGATATCTATATTTTATGGGACAGCATGGCCATTTGAACAATTTTGTTTATTAGCTACTCCACTATGGGTGCATCGTAGGATGCCTAGACCATAAATGGGGCTCTGATCATGGGAAGCTTGAGGTAAAGCGCATCACATAAACAAGGACCTTTCCGATTAGCTCTTATTTTTTTGTTAGTGTGTGTTTCTTTTTTATAATACTTCATTTGTTAATAATATAATTCTCATTTTTGATCAGTATTGATGAGGTTAATGTTGCGGGGAACGAATTTCAGAGCAAAATGGGGTGATTCAATGTATCAACAAGGGGAAAGTCATATTTGCTCCCTAGCGCTCCTAGAGGTGGACCTTGTTAGTTCATAGCCCCACAGGCTTCAGAGCTTGCTGTTGTTCACGGGAGATCCCCTATGGGTAAATGTGAAAGGTAGATGGGTCAGGGCAGTTAACATTAGAGGGTGGGGTGGTTCAAAACCAAGCCCTACAAATGAAGGTCAAGGAGGTAGTGGAATGGAGTTGTTACCCCTTCCAAGGGTGGAGGCGATTAGCCTGCAACACCCAGAGAATTACCTGAAGCCTTTTGGTTCCTGGTATAGACTCAGGCAGCAGTTTCAAGAAATGGGTCCCACTATACCCCATCCGTCACTACTTACTACTCCAACACCAATCCTGTGTCTAAATAAAATTATAATAAGGGCTCACACTTTTCAGGATCTTATGAAATTCTGCAACTGCCATATAACTGAAACTGTAGAAGAGATCTGCCAGGTGGCTTCCGTTTCCAATTTTAAAGCTGTTGTTCTCCGAGGCGCGGATTACACATCGTCAAACCCCAGAGGTATTTGGTATTACTATTCCATAAAATGCTGTAGATGAACTGAAGTTTGACCTTTAGGGAATCCTTTGTAGAAATTAACTTCCGAAAGTAATATTTTTTATATTAGTATGTGTCACATATATTTAAATAGAACCTGCATTTTGGTTTCAGGTCCACTCGGCATAATCCAGGTCAGCTATCAGTGGTTCTATTCGTGCCTTACAGCTTATGAAATACAGCCATTCGATAAACATGTCTACAACTGATGGAAGGATCTTCAAAATAACCCGAATGTATGTAGTTCCTACGTCGCTTAAAAACCTACCTACCTAGTACGTTCAATATTAAACACGATCTCCCTTTTTATATAAAAATGTCTCTCAATTGGTGATTTTTAGTATCCGTCCTTGAGAGATTTCTATTAATGTGGTTAGTGATATTTGTTTTACTCTGTTAAAGGTATTTTTCTTTCTTTGTGAATCTGTACAGATTACAAATGGTACGTTTTTTTTTTTATTTTCGTTCCTTACTCATTGATATTTTTTCCTTAGTTCATGTTTTTTTTATACAATCTATCCAAAATTTATATTTTATGGATTTTTCTGGATAATCATATCTGTCGACAGTCGGACATCGAATGCCAACGATATATACAATTTTATTGTTTAGGAAACTTCCTATTTTGTGCATAGCTCTAGTGTTGTTTTCTCTCGTCTGTGCAATCAGCCCGATTTCGTCATTATTGTATTATACCAAGAATGTTTGATTTATAACGCAATGATATGTTACCTATATAAAACGAAATAAAATTGTTTCAAAGGAGTGCTTGGTAATTTGTTTATTTTCCATAAAAATTTACTTCAAAAATGGTTTCACTTAAACGCTCATAAACTTTGTTCTCGCCATTCCCTCGCCTACACGTAAAAAAGTATTGAAAAAATCTGAATTATTGACGATAAAAAAAAATTTTAATTTTTTGAGCGAAATTGAGTAGTGAGGTAGGTAAGTACTTCCCTGAGACGCTTCCCACAACCGCAGTCGACAAAGGAAGGAGAATATTAGGAGAGGGGCCCCCGAGAGTGTCTCGGGGGGCGCCTGGTAAAAAACGCATTTTCCCGAGGCAGTCTCGGGTGGCGCGTTGAACGAGTTAAACTGGGTATCTAGATGACACTAGTGGCACCAAGGGTTATCTATGAAGCATAGGTAACTGAATCTCGAGACAGGGTTAGGACAGCCGCCCCTGGGGTTAAAGCAGCTTATATTAAGCCGTTGGAATACAATACGACAAGTTCATATACCAATGGTATAAAATGTGACGAATGTACTTACCTATTTGGTTCAATGGTGCATTAAGCACTCTCATTTCCACCAATGATTACAAAAGCAAAAATCCCTTGCAACGAACAAGTCGGTACCTTACTTTCCTTTAAAATCTTAGGTCCTTCCTAGCAGTAACTAATAAAGTTTGACAGTTGACACAGTAATTGTATGGTGTTGTGTCAAGCGCTAGCAAAAAAGTCATCGTTTGCCTCACATTTGACCTGATTTTATATGTGACCACTATCTGCCTAGCTATGCTTCACTGTAGGTACTGTGTTGCCTAGCTTCGCAAGTCCATCTTTAGGTGACATGAGTTATACCAACTCGATTTCGTGAAGTGAGAATTCCATTGCGAATGAAGAAGCCTGTGGAGTTCGCATAGGGCGCCATCTTTCTCTTGTCCGATGGCTCTAGCCAATCACAAAGCTTATCCCCGCAATCGGTGGGCTAACCCTCTGTTCATAGCCAGAGTAGGGTTACCCTGCATTTTGGGGCTAACCCTTGTTCTATTTACACTTTATTCTCAGTAATAAAGGGGTAACCCCTGACACCTGCTCTAGATGTGCCCTTAGGAAGAAATATTACTAAGGTACATGGATGAGTGAAGAAACATCCTGGTATTTTTCCACTCTGGATTCAATATTTAGTACTCAATCATCTCCAAAGTTGGGATAAGACCAACAAGTTACGATGGATTGAATGAATCATTTCGTGTATTGGTCTAATACCTGGGACGTGAGCCTTTTTCACTTTATTCTTTCCACTGTAGGTATATATATATCCAACCATGGTGCTTTCCCAAGTTGGTGCTGCAAGTATCAATAAATTAACATAATTATATAATTAGTGTGAAAAAATACCTCAAAATCATGTATTGCATATATGGCAATTGAGTATCTTCAAAAACTGCGTTCCACAACTAAACACTAAACTCACTTTTAGAGTGGAGTTGAAAAATATAGTTATGGGTCGGTTATTCATGAAATTTCGCGGAGAATTAGAATCTACAATTTCATCAACTTGGGGAAACTGACTAAGGAATAGTGCAATTCTGGCAGATTTTCTAAATTTGGTGTTACGAATGTCAATAAATTAATATCGTAATTCAATTATCTTCGAAAATTCAGTAGGTAGGTACTGCACAATTTGCGCACTTTTAGAGCGGAATTACTTCAGTTTTTGAGCACAAAAAAAAAAAAAAAAAAAATCAAGTGATGGGCAATTATTTCACGGAGAATTCGAATCTTCAGTATTAAATGGGGTTCCCCATTTAAAATAACAAAGCTATTCTTCTATTTTTATGTTTTTTTAATCCTATGCCCGTATTTATGTTTAATTGACGTCTTACTGTCCTGTAGCTTAATACTCCGATTCTGAAGAAATGCTTTTGGAGGCACTTATCTTCCTGAACAGGGCCCCAGTCATTTTTCTCTGGAGAGAAGTAGAAATGTGGCCCTACTCAGTTGTGAGGATCTCCAAAACTTTTCCAGCGCTCGCTGCTTTTATAACTTATTGTGACACTTCTTTCTGGCAATAGATACCTCTCGTTTGACTGTCAGTGGAATTTAAGGAGGATTAGGCTGAATCTTTTTGAAACTTTTTTTTTTTTAGCAAACTGGTCTGCCCCCTCATTCTCAGGAACAACTCAATGACTGGGACTCGATTGAGTTTGTATGATTTAACTTTCACCGTTTTACCTCTATACAGTGCTCTATAGATTGTGCCAAGTAGAAGGCTGCACTGAATCAAAAGTAAGGATGACGGCATTCGTTCGAACCTGTGTCTCCTTATTCCATAACAGCAAGCTTTGCTGCTGCAATTTCACCATAAAAGTTTGAAGTATTTGATCCACCACGAGAGCTACTTTTGGCACATACTTAAAGGCACCTCAATAAAATTGAAAGTTGTGGTTGTGGTACGGATGGTCTCAATCGATTAATTGAAATTACATCTATCAATAACGAGAAAAAAGTTCCAGTCATGCAGCGCGATCGTAAAATTTAGGCGAATGATGGTATTGTATTTATGTTTAATTGTTTTGAAATTTGAGCTTTTTGAGTGCAAAGAAGTTGTTAACTTTAAATTTTATGGAGGAAAAAAACCTTGTTCTAAATAATAAAATGCTATTCAAAATGTGATTTTGGATTTTGAGCTTTTTGCTGTTTCTATTGATTTTTCAGTAAATTTTATTGAAATTCAAGTAAATTCTTCAGCATAATTTTGTGCATATCTGATAAAACATCCCACAATTCAAAAAAAGCTTCCACCCGGCTGATGAAGCAGTCCGTTACCTCTTTCGTCCACCATGGACCTGAAATCACTCCAGCAACTTATTTCACTCTGGTGAAACTAAGGTAGAGCGCTCTCGGAAATCGCACGACCACATGTTGAGAGGTCGTGAGTGAAGTGTCCCCGTGTAGACGCACCTTGACAATGCGGTTCTGCCAATCAAAAGCTCACCATAAATAGGAATAAATAACACATCAAAAAGTCCTTTAATTTATTGTGCTCAATAGATCTGAGAGCTATAATATTTCGAGTTCAGCTGATTCATGATCCCATTTCTGAGTCAGCTGATCAAGGGCTTCAGTTTCGTTTTAGATGATATGACAGCTCCATTTCTCGATCATCTGACTAATAAGCTCCAATTTGAAATGAAATGAATTTTTATTTGTATAAGCCTTAAGGCATTATAAAGAATAGGCTCCAATTTACGCCATGACCCACGAATAGCGCCTCTATTATTTACTCTGTGCGATGATCTAACATTATCTTTTGTACCATGGAAAACCATTTTTGCTACCAAGAGGCGACCTTTGAGTATAAAATTTATATAAGTAATTTATCGTTAAAAGAGGCTACAGTGGACTCGTATACCTAGTAACTGGCCCCTACATCAGAAAATATGGTACCTAAGTATTTGCCTTTACGTGCACCTCCATATCATGAAGAAAAGAAAAAAAAAAAAAACTTAAAACTCATAAACTGAGGAAAATATACATGTGTACTTGAACCCTTTTTAAATAAAATAGGAAATTAGGTGTAGATGTATAGGAAAACTCTCATGCTGGGGTTATTTTGGGCCCCAAGCACGGAAGCCTGGTAGCTTATTGTACTTTTCTGAGAGTTTTGCGTTTAGTCAAAGAGATTCAGCGCTCTGGTGAGGGATGTGAGTCCTTCGATTAATTGTTCGCTTTGAATAGACATAGGTTAGTGCAGGGCACTCGAAGACTGTGTGGGATACTTTCTGTCTCCTCGCATACTCTGCACAGGGTTGAGTTTCGTGTGACCCCTATGCGGTGTAGGTGGAAACGCAGGGGTGCAAAGCCGGTTATGAGGCCGACTATTGTTCCACTCGATGGTAGCCGTACACCCGGCCCGTGGCTCCCTCCTCCACCGCGCAGCAGCGCTCCTCTCTCCTTCTATCAGTCTGGGCTTGTATGATCGCTATGACCGGTAAATCTACGGATTTATCCGTATGCCAAGAAAAAATAGATTTATTGGTGAGGAGATTGTGTACCAGTCAATCCCTTAGTAAAAATGAAGATTAGTTGGGCATGTAGATCAGAATGATGTGTATAGTTTGGTGGTCTGGATGCTCGCAAGCTCGCATCTCAAAAAGACATAACATCAAGTAGTCAATCCCAATTTTCGGGAAAATACATAAAATCGAAAAATATCGAACGGACAAAGATATCGAGACGATCCAAACGGCATTCGATTCCTTAGGTATCGATGCGTCAATTTAGCTAACGATCTACTGTCCCCATGGGTGCTACCCGGCCATGAAAATGGCGATGCCCAAATCAGCTGTTTTACAATAGCCCACAAACTTAGTTCACCCCGCCAACTGTGTGAAGGTTGGCAGCCTGTCCTTTTGATAACACACCCTCAACTTGTTTTGATAATTCCCTCCGAATTTGACAGCAGTGGCATAAACCATTCAATGGGGCAGTTTTCGGGCAAAAGTGGGGCGAATCGGGTCAGCAACTTTTAGTTCGTCTGAGTGATGGTGCGTGACTATAAACCGTGAATTATAAGGTTGAAGAAGCTTCAACGAGGACACTACCACTTCATGGTTGATGCCACTCATTTTGAGTGATTTGGAGCTTCCTAATTGTGATGCATTGAGTCTCAATCAAGTTGTAGCTCGATTCTTCATTGTGGTTTTTAATTTATTCAATCATTCTTGATTCTTCATTGTGATTTTTTAAAACTTGACTCTTCATTGTGATTTTTAATTCTAGTGCCTTCAGTCAGTTAATTTTATGAGTCAGTTTTTTCTAATTCCTCTAGTTCCTTTCAAATTTCGAGCTTAAACATGCTTTGATTGTGATAATTTATTTGGTTTAGAATAAAATATAAAAGTTATTGAGAAATTCGCTTTTTTGTTGTACAGCCCGAAAAATGGTGCCAAAAATACTCGAGAACGCGACCATGGTAATCAAATTAGATTCAGGGAACTGTGTACGCCGTTGGAATCAAATCTCTATCTCTCAGACGGGAGACTTGAAAGTGGTGACCTCTCACCTTACGGTAGTCAATCCCTTAGTGAAAATTCAAATTAGTTGGACATGCAGTTCAAAATGACATTTTAGAAGTAAATTTCGGTAGTTGTACGAGCAATGAAAACATGACCAGTCAGCAGGATTTGAACCCACAACCTTCGTCTCACTAGACCATTATCCTAACCTATGAGTTACGACTCATCTGTCGTTTCAAGAGACAATCACAGTACTTCACCATTCAGTAGGAAGAAACCACGGGCCGGGTGTATGGTTACCGTCGAGTCGATTGTTCTAAGTTCTGTACGGTTTTTCCTGAGAAGTCCCTCAGTAAGTTTGGTGTTGGGTTCGGCCACCATGAGCTTGCTGTGGACATGTCCCTCAATATTGGACCATTTTCTTGTGGTCTGTTGGTCAACCCACATGTTGATGATCCTTCTGAAGGTAGTTTTTGGTAAGCCAACTGCTAGCTCAGGCCCTTGCTTGGGAGCCCCTTCTTGCGAGCTCATCGCTTTTTCATTACCAAAAATATCTTTATGCCCTGACACTCACTCCAGGCAAACCCGGTTGTGTTTTGTTAGGGTGTTGAGGGTTTGCATACAACACCAGAAAATCCGAAATGAGGTGTGTAACTAATGTTTTTATGAACTCAATGATTGGCGGCATGTACTTACTTCATCCATGTGATAAACATCCATCTTTCATTTAACTAACCAACTGTCAAAACAGAAACCTCTAGTGATCATTGAAACCTCCCCAAAATAAAAACAAAAATGTGACCGCCTCGCACCTGTCGTTAGTTGAAATATTTATTTTTCGAATATTGTTTTCTTTTCATTTCTAAGACAGCATTTCACCATGAATGAATAAAATTTCGGTGTATTTACCTTCTTTTCAGTCCATGATTAACACAAGATGAAATACTCGTCCTACATCGGCGGATCCATCCTGGGAACACCAATGTTCCACAGTTTCCGTTCAGCTAACTCTCGATTCCGTACGTCTAGGCGTCTTCCGACATTCAGGGGTGGAAAGGTAACTAGTTTTTCTACTTGTAAATGTTCAGTGAACCCCTACCGTTTCTGTTCTAGCCGACAAGCCTCGACTGATTCCAGGAAGAATCAAATGTCAGTTGTTGGGGCGCCTAAAGTTTTTGTTATGCCTCCTAATCCGGTAGAGATCAACAAATTTATATCATCCATTCCTGAAAAACGTAGTAGTAACAAGTCTTTAATTCCTCTTAACTTACCTACATTTCCCCAGAACCTCTCAGCACAAATGAGCTTCGGTGAATTTCTCTCGTCTAGTCCCATAAATGATCCGTTTACGATTGAATCAGTATTTCTGCCTACGTTTCACTCGTTTCAAGATGAATTTCAACAAGTATTTGGACCGCACCCTGTGCTAATTGCAGACCCCGAAGGGTCTCCAGCCGATGAGCCACCACCTGAAGAGAACAAGAGAGACCAGTCCCACTCTGAACAGCCATCAAGTTATGACGAATCTTCAGACGTGAGCATACAGAGTCCAGAAAGCTGTACCAGGGCGGTAGCAAAAGGGATAGTCTTGCCAAGAGATCTGAAGTATGAGAATTCGCTAGATCTGCAAATTTTTCTCGATGTCCATAGGTTTGATGAGACTGATGACAAAAATAATAAAGACAAGAGAGATAATATAGGCGAGTTTCCTCATGTTGGCGACAACACATTACCTACTGGGCAGTTTATTATACATTCAGAGAGATCTTCTTTCATTATTAACAAAGATTTATACATCACAAACAGGATTCTCGACAAATTGAAAAAACGGGATAAGGAACCATCAACAGATGCAGAAACGTCTGAGCCAATTATCAAGCATTCATCTGGCGTAGACGATACTGAAGATGCAAAAATTCCACCTTTGGTTAACGAAGTAAATGATAAATTGCATTTGAATCGGCCAATTGAAAATGCAGAACTCACGATTCGGCCTGCAAATAAATCCAAATCGGACACTCATTTTCCACCTTCTATTCAGACATGCATGAATCCTACGCCAAAAGGTGACTCTATCATTGCAGTTGAAAACATTCCTTTAGAACAAGAACTTATACCATTCAAAGCAATTACTAAATACTGTTCCAGTGATGATATTCCATCATCGGTTGAGAATAGTATAGATATTAATGATTTCACTAGGTTTCGATCAAATGCTGAATTCAGTAACCCTCCCATTGAACGTTTAAGTCCTCTAGAGCTTAAGGCATTTGAATCCAGAAAGAATTTGTATAAACGATTGTTACGAAATACGCCTTGTTATTTGGTCGATGGATTGCATGTACAAATCGGAAATCCAAAAGATTTGAACGAAAATCATACATTTCCCGAGCGTTGCTTCAATAGAGGAGATTCGGAAGAAATTAGCAAAACAATTTACTTACCAGAAGAAATGGATGAGGCGATTCTGTGGGACTCTCCAATTCTTGGAAATGAAAAGGATCTGAACGAGTGGAAAAATGATGAAGTTTATGAAGGGCAGAAGGACGATTTGGAAGAGTGGTTTGTTCCTTTGGGAAAAGAAATTGATTCCATGCTGATGACGCTATCAGCGGCAAAATTGGTAAATCCTCTAGAAATAACTCTGAACCCTGATAGCAAAAAGTTGGCCTGTGTGTATGAGGATAACATGGATTTTAAAGATTTGGTTGACAATATTGGTGTCTCAGAAAATTTCGTTTTACCTGGAGACCATTTCGAAAGAGAAATGATTCCATTTGAAGGGCTTGAAGATATCGAATCAGCACTTTCAAATTCGAATTGTGATCCTAGCACACCAGGGTCATCTGGACTTGCTCGCTTCAGTAGTAGTTCAACAACTCAAAAAACTCCTCACCCTCCAAAACAAAGTAACCCAAATGTTGATATTAAAACAGAAACAATTATCAAGTGCTGTCGCTCGGGTGGCAATACAGATATAAATGTCATTGAAACTCAAAGATACCTCGACAAGAGGTTGCCTTATCCTTTTTCAACTGAAACTGTTTTGCAGGTTTACGGAACGAATGAATCGTTGTTTAAGGCAACTCAAGCTGTAGAGAATTCCAAGTCCCAATTGGTTCATCTTAGCAACGCCAACACTCCAAATCCAGGTATGACTATTCCCAAACTTCAATTTAACCACATGCTTAGTAAAACTCACGAGCTTACTAACCATAACTCTAACAAAAAGAAAAGAGTATTTAAAATAAAAATTGTTCCTGAATCTGGTTCATCGTACTCCATCCCTCCTAAAGTTTCCTCGACTGAACCAAATACCGCATCCCATGTAATGGACATTTCCAAACATCCCAGTTCCAGTATTAATAGAGAAGTTGTGGAGTTGCAAAAGAAAAGCAAGTATTCCCATAGGGCGACTTCAAAAAAGTTGCGGCGAAGTGAATCAGCCAAGCAGCTTAGGTCTAGGAAGAAACAAAGTGTTGAAGATATTGAAGAGAATATCACAGTTTTGAGCTCAAAAGATTTGGACAGGATGTTTCCTGCCCCTCCAAAACCCAAACCCGTGGAAAAACCAAGAAATGTTACAATAAGTAGTCAGGCTGCCAATACTAATGCACAGTACAATGCCCTAAATTTAGTTGAAACATCAAATGCCATTACTAAAATAACATTGAAAGCTAAAAAGAAAAATGATCAGTGGCTTCTTGTTAACAAGAAATTGGAGCCTTCCAGACCTGATGATTCTGAAGCTAGACCTAAATTTGTCCAAGCATCATCCAAGGTTGAAAAAGATCCAGCCAAAAATGTGATTAGTAATAATGAAGGTGGTTTGTCTCAAAGAGATCAAAAGATTCTTAAAACTATAATCAGCCATAAAGTGAAAGGTAGTTTTAGCGCTGTTTCTCAACGAGAAAAAAATAGAAAAGAGGCTACGCAATCAGAGACTGATAAGCAAGTGAGAAAATCCGCAGAAATTGTCCTTCAACGATTGAGCTCTTCAGGGAATAAAATGGAAGAAGCTTCTGATAAAGCTATTGAAAGTAAACAACCAACCAATCCCATGAAAGAAGTGAATCGTTTAGAGGATATGTTTAAAGCCAGCCGCAAGGTCCCTTCAACAAAATTCGAAGAGTCTAAGGTGGTCAAAGATCAGGATGGAGCGTTTGACGATCCATTAGGATTAGTGGTTGGCAGAAAACCTAACAAGCTTCAGAAAGAGATGAATCGTGATGGTTCCCCAACTCCAATTGAGAATCGAGAGGAAGTCTCGATCAACAGTGATGCTCATGAGAAGCAACCCGAAACCAAATTACCGACGCCTCGTTCTTCTCAAAAGGATCCAATAAAGACACATACTCAGAGGTTTGAAGGTGACGAATATAAAGTAATTCAACCAATAATGAGCTCGATAGTACCATTATCGCCAAAGGTGACTATAAGTTCTCAAGGTAATGCACAGCCTTCTCAAAATAATTCAAATAACCCTAAGATAGCAGTTAGCTCTGGTAAGTTGGCGGAAGATTCAAATGTTGACCAATCCTCGAAATCCAATAACGCCAATCTCAATTCAAACAAAGGAGATGTTGGATCTAAATTAGATGAGTCTCATAAATTGGAAGAACGAGAAATTCAGTCTCGAAGCGAAGCTCTACTTCAAAGGGTTGGGAAGAACAGAGTTACCCAAAGCTTTCATGAATGGAAGAAATCACCACAGCAGCTAAAGAAAAAATGGCAAATTTCTGAACCAATGTTTTTTCCTTTTGAAACGCCCTCAGTGAAGGAACTACTGGACCACAACATTTCCACTCCTCTTGGTGATTCCCTTCCTTTCTCATCCTCATCCCCGGATTCTAAATTCTATGAAGTTGATTTTTGCAAACTAGGTCCTGAATCGAAGCCAGATTTAGATGCACTGTTACAATCGCAATGCAAAGTCCCTTTGACGAAGGTGAAGAAGTTTCCAATGATCAACGAATCCAAGTTCACATACTCTGCACCGAAAACGATCATCTCTGTCAAACCACACACTGACTTAATGCTACGGAGAAAACTAAGTCAAATGCCTGCTGTAACTAAGGTACTCGGAGCTACCCTTAGTGCCAAATCGCAGCAGGCCCTGGAGAGATGGAAGGAAGGGCTTGTCAGTACACTTGGAGAAGATGGTTTCAAGATGTTCGTTGAAAGTAAGATGATAACTTTTGGATTTAGGTATTGTTGGTTACAGAGCGATTCACGTAATTCTAGTTCTAGCACTGTTACATAGTGGTACCTCAATCAATCTCACATGCATTAATGTTCCGGGAGCTCTCCCAGGTTTTCCTACCTTATTTTAGGGGAAAATGTTTGACCCACTAGAATCGAAGGCATCCCCCCCCCCCCCCCCCGAACAGGAAAAGCCCTTTTCTGACAGCCTATGTGGCGGGGTTAAAGAGTAAGAAACGTTTTAAATTTTGAACGAAAATTACCGCATGAAAGGGACGCTAGAATTTGACGTCAGTCGTTCACATTTTGCCTCTTTAACTCAAAAATCGGACAAGAATTTCACGTTCCAAGTTAGACTAAAATACTCGTCAATTGGTGGATAGGTGAAGAAAAAAAATCATCAAATTTCAAGTCATGCAGCATGATCGTATGAGCGAATTTTCATAAATTGTCGTACTATATTGCTTCTGAGTCTACCTATAGGTAGGTAGCAGAAGCATTGTTTTCACTTTCGAGAGAAAAAAAAAGTTGGTCTCGAAAATCAAAATTTTACTCGCATTTTACTTTTTAGGCCACTGAACAACTTTGGTTCCGTGTCTGTTTGGTGTGTGTCCGCGAATCCTTGTAAAAAGCTTTTTTTCCAGTTTTCATCCGATTTGGACGAAGTTTTCAGAGAATGTACGGGCTGGGGTCTTGACGGTCCCATATGAGTTTCATCGTTCCTGACTCAATACTTCCCTCTGCGCATGTGCAAACGTAAATTCTACCAAGCATCATTTTTCCACGCCCTACTCGTCCGATCTTGCCCAAATTTGGATGGTAGCTAGGGGATGACGATTTGATCATTCCCTATCAATTTCAACATAACTGTGTAATTAATAGCTACTGCGCCAATGTGAAATCCTTGTATGGACCTTAATTTCCACAGTTTTCATCCGATTTTGATGAAATTTTCAGTGAATGCGTGGGTTAGGGTGTAGCTATGGTCCCGTACCTATTTCATTCTCAACTCATCAGTTCATTCTGCGCATACGCAAATAATTTACATTGAGTATAATTTTTTCGTTTCGTAATTGACACAATGATACGTAAGCGAGGAAGTTATGTGCCACACCCAACTGGGCAGGCGTTTATGTTACATTGTTATATAATCACTGAGCACTTTGAGTAAAAAGATATTGTTAACTACCTACCCATTTTATGGCAAAAAAATTTGTCTAAATAATGTTCTACGATCCAAAAAAGATTTAGGAATTTTAGCTTTTTGTCGCAGTTTGTTTCAGCGCAGGTTTTGGCGAATATGAATGAAATTTAAGTACATTTTTCATTAATATGTTCCTTGAAATTATAATAATTGATTTTTTGTAGAACAACTGAAACAAGGAAGCAACTTCCACAGTGCTGTTAGTAAATACCTTCTGGAAAAAATAGATTCCACGACAGACCCTTGTATGAAAAGCATGTCAAGCGTCTTCCCACATATCACAGAAGTTGGAGTCATCGAGAGCCAGGTGGTTCATCCCCAACTCGCTTATAGAGGTGTCGTCGACTGTGTGGCCAAATACAAGTATGTAAATTATCAACTAACAAATTATTGTAACTTAGGCCGTTGCTGAGGGTAGGTTTTCTGAGAATCTTGATACTCGTTTTGTAGTGTTTGATTTTGGGAACCAGATAAACATAGGGCTCTTCCTACTTTCTCATTAATTCCTTTTTCGTGGTTGCTATGGTTCATGCCCTTTAAATCCATTGAAAATTATGTAAATTTTAGTAAAAAATTGATTCGTTTTGAGTCATTCTCAACTCTCCTTAAGATTGAGATAAAAAGTTCGTCATTTCACCAAGAAAGTCCAAAGACCTCGCACTCTGCGCGAGAGACGTGGAAAGTTGACCAACAAATCGAAACTTCAACATTACAAAGTACAAATTGTATTTTTAAGACGAAAATAAAGAAACAAAAAATCAATCAGGAAGCATTACCTACCTATTCATCGTTGGTTTGTTCTTCTAACTCCGACTGACAAGATTCTGGTCATCGTAAAATTTTGTAACGCATTTTCGGGACTATACTTTTTGAACCTCATATTTATGTACAGTAGAACCTAGAATAAATTCGTAACCCAACTTTTGACACCTGTATACTTCTAACCTCGCATATCATAAATCTGTCGACTACAAAAAATCATACGTTCTAAAAGAAAGGATAAGTTTGTTGGCCACCTTATTGATTGTAACTCCGAAATATTTTCCGTATAATATCAAGTTTTGGGTTGAACCCTCACACCAAATAAAAAATAAACTTAGTTTTCTGAACTAAATTGTGGATCCCTGGTCAAATTTTCTTTCAAGGAAAAAATTAAGAACCCCTTTCAAACAAACACTTCCGGATGAATACAGACCTACTAAAAAAAAGAAGACATTAACAGAGGACGGAAGAAGTCATTAAAGACAACAAAAGCAATGAAATCATGTTAAAAAATGATGAAAAAAATTATTTAAAAGATTATTTCAAAAATGTCTACTGCGCATGTCCAGAAACAACAGGTCTAAAGAAAAACAAAACTAGTCTGGAACGGTTTCAAATGCCTATAAACTTAGTTCTAGATTTTTCAGAACTGGTTCCAAAGAAGTCTTAATAGCCAAATGTAGGCGTGGTCAGGTACATACGGTTTAGAACTACAAAGTAAATATATAACTTATATTGGAATAATTTTCATCAGTAAGCATATAAATCTGTTTTGATGTACATGGATATGCAGATAATTATCTGCTTGTAATAGAATTTATCTGCCGAACATTTTCTATAATTTAGTGTTCTTGACAGGGGTAAACCAGTCGCAATCGAGTGGAAGAAGTCTGACAAATCGAAACCTAGTCTCAAACATACATACGACGCTCCTCTTCAACTCAGTGCCTACATAGGAGCTTTGAATTTCGATGATAATTATAAATTACAGGTAAGAACTTATTATTTATTCGGTGGGAAGATTTAGTTATTTACAATTTCACGAAGACTTCGAATAACGAAGCATAAGAAAACACGCAGTTAGCGTAAGCAGTACCAACTTTTCGAATCGATCAGTTGGACCTCTGAGTGGAGCCCGTCATTGTAATTCTCCCTCGATGTCCCAGAGAGGCTCCCTATCAATTTTCAACGTCCTACGGTGAACAGGAGAGATTTTAGCTCACTCAGCTGATCAGGATGGCGCTCCTCACTTTGCTCGTCTCTTGTTGTCCCAGAAAGGCTCCCTATCAAATTTCGACGTCCTTCGGTAAATAGGAGAGATTTGAGCATGTTTTTGCCATCATTATGATTGAATTATGGCTCGGGTCAGCTGATCTTCACCCAAGTAAGTGAGGCACATGTTCCAACATGGTAATAGGTACATCATATAAAGACTTTGGTCCAAATCGGACCAGCGGTTTCGGAGGAGTAGTGAGCACAAAATGTTGTCCATAAATTTAATACATATATATCCTACTAGCCGCTCCGGCTCGCCTCCACGTACAGCCGGGGGAGGGGGGGGGGGCAAGCCCCCCCCCCCAGACCCCCATTAGGTTGCGCGCTTCGCTCGTAAGATGTGGCTGTATACATGCGATGGTCTTTTACCCCCTCATTTAGGTGTATTACAATTGAAACATGTAGGGGATGTTGCTTGCAAACAGTAGATCCTTAAGTGTAGGTTTGTACCCTTACAAGGGTAGGTTGTAGAGGATGTGTAGGAAAAACCCTGTCTATTATTCTGTTGAAATGACTTTCAAACGGAAAGGTTTCTTCCTTCAAGAAGTTCCTATTCAGGTAAATAGGGCCTGCTCGCAACATACTTGAGTCTGTTGGACGGTACAATTAACTTCTCATTTTGATCACTTCGCTTCGCTTCCCCTCGCATTTTGTCCAATTTCCCGTCACTTTTTTCACAATCTGATCGCACCGTCGTCTTTCTCGTACAAAAACCTACGAAACCGGTATTTTTCTGGAATTTTCGACGGCCGTTTAGGGGGGTAGGGGAAGCGGAGAAGTCTAAAAGAACGGGAAAAAGCACCCGACAAACGTCAAAATTTAAGTAAAAAACGGAATTTTACGGTCGAAAGAGTGGGGGAAAACGAATAAAACATTGCCTACAGTCTGACCGAGAGATTTCCGGTCACGATAATAAGAAAAAACCCTGTTCGGATCCCTTCGTCGGTGAAAGAGACACAGACTCACAGAGTTTCATTCTTATAATGTTATAGAGATACAATGAAATCTGAAAATTAATGGCTATTGTAATCGTGTTTTACACCCTCTGAAACGTAAAGAAAATGCATACTCACCCCCAAGTGCCGCCGCGCCGACAGCTGTAATACCCCCTTTTCTACGTGTTGAGGTACTCTGAAACGATTTTACTCAATTGCTCTTGACGAAAGTAAACATGTTTCTGATACTGCACAGCTCGCAATTTTTGTTAGAGGAATTATTGAAAGTTTCAAGATATCTGAAGAATTGTTAAGACTACATCCAATGAAGCCACGCAAGGGTTCCAAAGTATGATGGAAGTCTTGGGCTCAATAACATGGTCGGCATTGCCACTAATGGCAGTCCGTCGATGGTAGGTAAAATAAAGGAGTCGTTGCTTTGGTTCTGAAGGGAAACGATTCTGTCATGCATTACCATTGCATCATACATCAACAACATTTGTGTTCGAAGGCAGTGGGGTTCGAAAACGACATGAATGTTGTGATCAAAGTAGTAAACTTCATCAGATCCCATCGACAGTTTCAAAACTTTTTGGCGGAGATTAATTCTGATTATGGAGATGTAGCCTATTTTTGCGATGTTCGTTGGCTTTCCCGAGGTAAAATGTCGGAGAGGGTCTTTGAGTTGAAAGAACCAATAAAAGAGTTTATAAAAAGTAAACAGAAACCTGTCCTTGAATTCAACGACCCCACTTGGGTAAGCGATTTAGCTTTTTGTGCAGATATTATGTTGCATCTCAATATCCTAACTTGTCAACTATAGGTCAGTAAACGATCGGGCCACAAAAGTCGTCCGTGGTCTGCCAGCTGCCCGTGGGCCTCATCTTGCCGATCCCTGGTGTATGGCCATCTTTAAAGTCACATAATTTCTTGGTACAATTGCGGAAGTAGTGGCATCTCTGGATTGACAACAACTGCCACTAACAGACCTCCATATTATTTACACCCAAAGGTATAGTTGTGTGTCTGAGAACACGTTGCCTATTTATCACAGCTGGTTACAGAGGCATCATGGAAAGCAAACGTAACTTTCCCTTTTTCGAAAAAGCTTTACATCACGGATGTCGTTTTGGGAAAAAGCTTTACATCACGGATGTCGATTCAAACCAGGAAATACAAACTACTTATACTTCCTTTTATTTTTTGACTTGTCAATGATAGGAGCAGTAAGACTGGTTACTACCAAATCACATTATACCTAAAGGATTGTTTATAATTCATTGATAACTTTGAGTGTAGCCCAGCTGCTTCTATTTTCTGAGCAGTTCAGGCAGCGCTTGGTTTTAGTATAAATTGATATCCTTCCCTTGAGTGTTGAAACATTCCATAACAAAAAGTCCAGTCATGCAGCATGACCCCATGAGCGAATTTGAGAAGAAATCTTCGACATTCCAGTCTGCGTGCTTGTACGTACATAAATAGAAATTCTTCATAATTTCATGGCTGATATTTTCTAAGCCACAGTCAGTATTAAAGCTACATCAAGAACTAAAACAGTTGAGCGTAAAACACTAAAGAGAGCGACCGAGAGAATCGGAGGACGGAATATTTCACAGAGTAAACTCATCAGTTGTGATTACATTTTTTTTTCTTTTTTTTTAACAAGCACCTACTACCTACGTTTTAAACAGCATGGTTCTAGGATTGGTTATAGAGGGATACTTCCATACGAGTAGTTCAATCTGAATTTGGACAATGTTTCATGCAAATATTACCGATTTTTACAACTAGTGAACGGCATTATTTCGATTTTTGACTGATTTTTCAACTTTGAAATTTTTGAAAACTTGATACATATTCTTATAGGAAATTTTCCGAATATACCACATATTGATACATATTCTTATGTGGTATATTTTTCCGAATATACCACATGTTAGTATGCTGAAAAAATTATTTCGCTCAACAAATCGCAAAAAAACAGGCTCTTTTGAAATTTTTGACTTTTTGACTTTATTTTTGAAAATTTCAACCCGAAGATGTAATCCCATCATGCTGGCCAACGAACTTGAACTTTCGTTTTGTGTCCTTAACATTTTAAAATTTGTTTGAAGTTTCTAGCACAATTCTACGGACAGTTATCGTCTGGAATGACACATACATATATACATACATACATAAAAAAATGCGTTAAACTTCAGAATATGATTCAGAATAGCCTGAAACGGATTTCTGCATATTTTTTTTTTCAAAAATTCACATTCTACAAATTTTGAGGCGAGAGCAATAGCTTAATTTTCTTCAAAAATTCGCTAAAACTGACGGAGTGAAATTTCCCTTGGAACGGCTCCGTTGTACACGAAAATCATTAGAAAAAACCTGGTGTTAAAACTTTACGTCTCTTTTGTGTCTCGAGGATTTTTACTGATCCATGTCAAAACTTTTGTCCGCCATCCAGAAAAAAACTTCCGAACTTTTGGGCCGAAATTGAAGAATTTCTGCTTTGTACCTCAACTGTAGGAATTTTATGCTTACCTTATTCCAGGCCACCTTAAAGGAAGTAACTTCGAGCAAAGACCACCGTGTGATTTACTCCTCATTATAACTGTCAATAAATAATATTCATAATTCTAAGTAGTAGAATTAGAATTTTCTGTGGAGCTGTTTTAGTTGCTACAACTTTTTTTCTAGTTTTTACTTTAGAGTTTACCGCAGTATATTGTTCTATTATGTCCATATCTAGGTTGAAGGTGGTCTTGTAGTGGTGGCGTACAGTGATGGAAGCCCAGCTGATGTATTTGACATCCCACTAGAGGAATGCCAGCGCTACTGGTCCATGTGGTTGAAACGGCTCTACAAGTTCTACTCTCGCACTTGAAGAGTACGTGAAAAATGCTAATAATGTTCTAAGTCGTCAAGTGAACAAGTTACATGTCTATATAAATAATAAAATAACATTTTGTTACGTTTACAATTTTTTCTTCTTTTTTTATAATTAAGAAAACCAACTTCCACTTGGTTTGACAATGTTTTTTTGACAGAACTCTCAGATAAGTTTAGCTGAAACAAGAGTAACTTTGAACACAGCATGACTCTGATCAATCAAAAATTACAATCCATAGACAATTAAGAAAGTTTTCTACTTTTCACATTAAATTTGCCTCTATACAACATTCCCAGAAAGTAATCACAGGAGTTCAAAATCAAACCAAATTACGAACGTAGAAATATTTACACTTATTTATTAAACTTAAGAACAACATAGGTTAATTCACGATCTAGACTGAGACGATTTGCGGTGTTTTTTGTTTTTGGAGCTAACTCTAATATTTTCAAATTGTTCTTTGTCGTAATTTTCTGACTGGTCCGACCTCATTTGATTCATCCTTATCTCTTCTTCTTGCTTCATTCTGAGTTCCTCTTCTTGCTTATTCGCATCGTGGTCGTACGTTGAGTGCAACATCAAGGCGAGCACTCCAGCTCTCTGTGACATTTTTTGTTTTACTTGCCTCTCTTGTTCGAGTAGTTCGTCGATTTTTAGCCACTGCAATAAGAAAGAATTGATCAATTTTTCAATTTGAAAAATCTCCAGCGATAGACTGAGGAATGAAAAACTATCTTCCCTCAAAATTCAACTTTGAGGAATATTAAAGCCTAGGTACCTAAGCGGATACATATAGGTATACCTTACGCGTTCTATAGACCAATCATCGGTGCTTGTTTCAACTTTCAATATCTTCTTAATGTATATTTCTCGAAATAGGAAACAAGTTGGTAGGAACCCATCATTATTTTACAAGCAAATAGAAAACCAATATCTATACATATAAAAACCATAGCGTGAATTGCTGTGAAAAGGAGAAAAAGCAATTATCCCACAAAATAACTGCAACGGTTTACAGCTATTGACACTAGGTAACAGTGTTCTTTAGAACACAATAAGATAAGACGACCAGATTTAAGATATTACCAGTTGTAATATCAGAACCAGTGTATTGCATCAGACTACGTGCAGGTACCAACAAAGTAACATTGATATCTGGTAAGAGGATTAAATTTACAACCGAAAATTTTTTTCTTCTGTTTAAAAAATTCCAAAATTTGATTTGTCTAGGGAGACATACCTGTCGCACGCGCTCCATATCTATTTCAGCTCGTCGAAGTTTTTCCCAACAGTGGTGTCTTTGGCAGTATTTTTTGGGCTCTCTACAAATCTCATTCGTCACCTCAAACACGTTTTTCACGAATGGACACCCGCACACCTAAGATGAAACAAAAAATCCTCAGAAAAAAATCAAACTTTAAACAAAACGAAAAAACAAAAAACAATTGTATAATTAAGATACCACGGAGTTTAAAATACTTAACGGAATAATATATTGTACACAAGCAAAACCCCTACTTTATCCTGAAATTCGGCATGACAGTAAGTTACAGTAGTGTAGTGTTTTAGCATTGTAAACGCAAATTATAAATTTCAAAGGTTCAGATATATATTTTGTCTATAATTCTGTACACGTCTAAGTATGTACCCATGGGTCCCAATGTACATCTACACCTATACTAGGTTTGTGCCTCAGGACAATGTTGAATTTTAGAAATTTGGTTTTTGGTATTGAAACGTTAGGAAAATTCAAATCGAGTAATTTATCAAAACTAAGGCTAACTGGTAACTGAGTTCATCAGATTTATCCCAAACCTGCAAGTTCGGTATATGCAAGTGTATTTTGCGCATTATGAACAACGAAAGGGCTGAGAAACCAAACTAACCTCATTAGGATCAATTTTGGGGTCCTTCAGGTGTTCTGGACAAAGAACGCGCAGCCTTTTACAGTAAGTCCGATTCACTGGATTGTAAAAGTCACAGAACATGTTGTTACCTTCGATCCGAGTTTTGTATATTGAACCAAACGATGCCTGACTCTCATACTGTAACACAATGAGAACACCAACAATTCAAAAGTAAACAAAGACAATTTTCAAGCAAAATGAAATAGTACAAAACCATCTAAACCAACCTTGTTGAAACATTTTTCCATATGTTTTAAAGCAGAGCCCGTATGGATTTCATGGCCACAAGTGACACAGTAAATGCTGGACTCTTCTTCCGTTTCTTTTCGTCTATTTTTTCTGTATTTATCTTCGTCCTCATCAACGTAGATGTCTTTGGCTCTCTCAATGATCTTGTCCAATTTCTGCAATGATTCACAAAGCGCTATCAAATCTATTTATGATAACAATAATACTTTTGGTGATGGTGATGTGGTTTTCTTCATTCTAGGTAGTACCTAGTTCTAATATTTGAGCTTATTAATTTTGTAATTTAACTAAAGTTTCAATGTGTTCAACTAAGTTCTGTGACTGCATCTTTGAATTAATGAAGACAAAAAGTGACTTTTCTGTTATTTTTCCTTAGAAGAAATCCAAAAGATCCTTATTCAGTGTTCAGCGGGCTTTACATTTGGGCGCCTTCCTATAGGAAAGAGCCACAAACGGGGAAGATTTTAGGTGTAAAGGTAACAGTTGGATTAAGGGATTGCGTGTGCGCTGACACGACATTACCCTTGGCCAACAGTTATCTGCAAGTTTAAAGAGTTGCCACAACCTATACTATACAATCTATAATTATATACGCATGTTTATATTTCTAGATTTGAGCTCCTATCTATTCAAATAATTTATTATTGCCTTAATAATATCATGATCTAAGTACGTACGAAAAGTCGAGAGGATATGTTATTAAATATGCGTAGGCAAAGCATTGGTATTTCCACACAAAATATGACCTAGAAAAAATCATAAATTCATGCTTCGAAGGAACATGAAATTCGAAAGCAATACAAGTGTAGGAAGTTTTCCGCGCCACCCTGGAGTCCCTAGGTCTCGTTACCTCACAACCGGAGGTTCACCACCGTATTACGCTTACACTATCATATCACTCATGTTTTTCCATCAACATTCATTTAAAAGTTGTGGATTTTGAGATGAGTGAATTTTGTCTTAACATGGGAATAATAATTATTAGGTCGTGCAGTTGTGGTCGTGCATGATCTGGTCCTAAAGTGTTCTGTTGCGAAGTCCTACTGCCCATTGTTATCCTAGCCCTACAAGGCGCCGCGCCTCCTCCCCCTCCCCCCTCATGACCCTCTGCCAATGTTTTCATCATTCCACTAAGCGTGCCAGGCGTGCGTGCGCGCGTACGTCAGTCTAACACTCAAAATCTCGAAAAAGACACTTTTTCGCCTATTTTTGGCTCATAGCACCCATGGGTGTGGAGCGATCGAGCTGGCGAGAAGTTAGGACCAACTAGACCCCAAGTGGAGTCTATGTGCGAAAGAACGGATTTTTTAAGTCAATTCTAAGGCCTTTTATGGCCCGGACGGCGAACGGCGGACGGACATTGCAAATTTGGATTCTACGCACTTTGAAACGTAAAATGACAAAGTTTGAGGGGGGTTATAAAAATTTTTTGCTATACGATCACATAGGCTTATTATTGAAAATAATAAACCAAAAAACAGACTAATTATATGTAGTCTACTTATATTTAACAATTTCATTGCCCTCGAAGTGCTCAAATATCATAACAATTTAACCTAAATGTAATACGATAATTTACGAAAATTCACCCATACGATATTTGCTGCATGACTTTTTATTTAATATTTTATCAATTTGTGATCTGAAGCTATTTGTTGAAGTACATTTTTCCTTACATGGATTTCTTAGCTCTGGGGATAATTCAAAATTTTCGTCCGACAGCAAAAAATGTCACTTTTTTCACCTACTACCAATTTACCTACTACCAATTGCCACAGAAAGTATGATTTCCCATCCCACAAAACTCGTTTGTTGGAAAGTTGCTGTGAATTTATAACACATGACTCCACATACTACTGGGCCAATTTCCCCCTCCTAATCCCTCCTGAGAAGTCCTAGCTTATGTATACAAACTTGTTTTGGGACCCTTACTGCATCAATCCGCTACTCCGCTGGGATTTTTCTCCCTAGTTAAATACTCTGTCGATTTTTATCACATATGGTTTATTAGGTGATGTAGTTACCAGGGAAGCCAAAAGCATATCCGTTCACTTTTTATGCGCGTGTAGCGTTGTTACTTTTGAACAGTTTAACCATAACTCTTGATAATTATTTTTTTCATTCGTATAACTCACCTATGCAATAATATGTACCTAGTATGATAAAGTACGCTATTGAAGTTTGATTGTTTAGGAGTTATAATATAGGTACCTAAAAACGCTTTAAATTATTACACCAAGTTTTCATTTAAAAAAATTCCCTGACATTTGGTGGTTTTTGCAAAATTCCCTGACATTTCCCTGACTTTTCCCGACGCAAAGAATTCCCTGACAATTCCAGGTTTTCCCTGACTTTTCCAGTTGGGGGCCACCCTGTTAAAGTAGACAGCGAGTATTCCCTTACACCACCCAAAACTGTGCGATGACCACTTCACACTCCGGGGATTTGCGTGAAGGATTCCTCTTTACACTTGCATTCTTTCCCGTGCCATCGAGTGGAAACTTTTTTGTATGGCAAAGCACTTCCTCACTTTTTTGGCCTCCAAATCTTTCCCACACGATTATGAGGACAGTTTTACTCATACACTATCCTTCACAATCCCAACGCATAGGAAAGAATGTGTTAAGGTTGCTTTTAACTGCACAATGATCACACTACCATTGGATGGTACTAAGGTCCAACGCTCAGGACCGCCTAATATTGAACCCCAGATTTTACCTCCATGTCAGACACTGTACTGGCAGAGCCCAATTTACCAACTAGTAAATGAGTAATGTTATGGAGGAGGAAGGGGGGGGGGGGATCTGTGTCACTATATGCATTTTGTTGTTGTTATAGTGCATTTTCAATTTGTTTCTCTGTAATGGTAAATTCCCCACGTCATAGGGAACACTGTCGTGGTGGCTGCACTGGCTATCAGCCATCGCCAAAATATGAAAATGAGAGAAACTGTTGTGATCAAGGTGTTGTGATGTAATTTTTTTTTCTCATAAATATATTTGTTCAATGTGACGTTCTCAAAGTGTTTTTGAGTTTTCCCTCGAATATTTCAATTACAATTAGTTTATAATTTCAAGTATACTACAGTGGGCTACGCTTAATGTGAACTCAGATATTGTTATCAGCAGTTTAATGTTGTCAAATCAGCCAGAACCGAAGGTTACCTCCCAATATTTTTATAAGGTACCAGAACCCTAGTTTTGGCTTGGGAAAAAGTACTAGTTTCTGAATCACTAGAAAAAATGATAATAAGAATATAAAATCGTAGTCCTGACCACAGCCATGAGACATTTTAATTGGGCTTACAAACATGACTGTATAAAACTGTAAGGATGACACATAGAAACCCGATACAACTTGCACAACATAGCCTTCATTAGGCTTCTTTCTTTACCGAGAGACTGATTTTCAGGTAGTTAACGTATACCACGAACCCCGTATCTACCACCGCTTTCACCTCTACATCGTGCATATGTAATATGAAAAACGCGTGCATATGCAATTTGAAAAAAATTATTGTCATGGTATAAAATAGAGGCTTCTCCTCCAAAACTTGCAACTTAATTTAGGTTCATAAGTTTAGTGATCAGAATACGCCATCTTAAGCAAGGAAAAACATTTTAGATTCTTAGAGCTGTTTGAAGAAGGTTTCGAGTTCTAAACTAATGATAAATTGGTCAAAAATATTTTCGTACTTGATGTTGGCGATCCAAATCTTGCAAAAGATTTCTGGCCATCGCCAACTTCTCTCTGATGGACTCAAGTTCTTTTTTATCGTGCTCTTCAGCTATACTAACAGAGATGGACTGGTCTTGCAAACGCTGTGGCAGTACCTGTAAAATGGAACAGTGAATTTTGAATATTTTATCAAGGTACCATGAACCATTTGTCAGACATCGATTTTATAATCTGAAGAACCTTACAAGAAATCATGCCAAGGCTTTAGCTAAGTTTAGTTAGCCTACTTCTTATAACTAAAAGACCAAATATTAAGAACTAGAGGTGATTCACAAAAAGGTCACAAAGTTTCCTTTAAAAAAAGACTATTCCCACGAAAAATAAAGAGTTAATCTGATATTCACTGAAATGTATATTAAAATTCTCAATCAGTTCATTCTTGACTTATTGACTCTCTTTAACCCACTCAATGCGGGTGTGGTAATATTACCACAGCTCAATATTACCACGCCACTCCCTCCAGGACCCGAGCCCTATTCATGGGTCCGTAGAAGGAGCTGCTACATTCGTCTGTCCCGTACGGTGGTTTAACCTGCAGTATGAATCAGATAGTAGTTCTGAGCACTCCCATGGCGGATTGCACGTTTTTGAGCTAGAAAAATTGAGTCTAATCCAACCCGTTTTCCTCATTTTCGGCACGTTTTTCATGATTTTATCCTTCTTCTAACCTTGGTACTGCATGAATATCATACTAATGTTGAACTTCAATTCAAGGCAAATGAAAAGTACAGGTTGTGTAGTGCTGTGATTTTTTTCTTACAATTTTTAAAAAGTAACAATGTGACAAGTCATAAAAACTCAACTTCCGCACGGGGGGGTTGTTCCGCCTTTTGAGACCCACGCTGAATGGGTTAAAATAAACCTCACAGTTCATTTTCAACAACAGTGTTCAATATAACGAACTTAGGTTCATCCTCTCCCCTCCTTCCGAAAGGTGATTTTGCCAAAACTACATAATTCCTCTAGAGTTATTATTTCGCTTTGACACAAATAATACTGCGAACGATACATTTTTGTGTTTCATAGTAGAACCACTAAAAATGTCAGCAAAATCACTATGCCAAACCTGGCCATTCTAATTAAACTTGAAGACTGCCTCTAACCAAAGCGCAATTTATTATTTAATGGGGCTCCGAATGAGAAGATCGAGATAAAGCACAGCACGTAGATGATGACTACCGATTTGCTATTCTTTTGTTGCCTATAAGGGCAGTTGTGACAGACATTCTCATTGTTGACCAGTATTGATGAGATTGATGGTGGGGGGAACGAATCGGAGAGAGAAAAGGGGTGACGCAAGGTATCAACAAGGGGAAAGTCATGTCAACCACTATGTTCCCTAGGTCCTTCGCCCCCTGACGCTCCTATCGGTGGACCTTGTTATTTTGGAGCCCCATTGGGTACATATCCTATAGACGCCCACATGTCCAAACAATGCTAGAGCCCCTACACCTCATATCTAGAGGCCCATACGAAACCACAGAGTCCTGCATTGACAATAAGGCCTAGATCTTTGTTGTGGGAAAAGTCCTAGGTAATGGGTATCTATTGAATTTATCTGAATCTTAGGTACACTCGAATTAGCAATGGAAGGAGGATTGCTCGCAAAACCACGATTTATTCAGATTGTTGGAAGGCTAGAATCGTCCGGCTACAATCATACCATACCAACCAACCAACTTATTCTCGTACAATTTATGACGTCTGGAACTCACATAAAGCAGATTAAAAGATTGTGGGGAGCAGTAAATGGAGAAACAAGCAACAATTTGGAATCGTACTTCGCTGAATTGATTTGTAGGGAACAAATTTGACAAAACTGAAATATTTGACAAAATGTTGACCGTTATGCACCCCCCTCCCCCCGGAATAATTGCTTAAAGCTCTGTTTCAAAAATCAAAGGGGCTCCAGCAGGGTTTGGACGTGGGCTTTAATCTAAAGAATAAATACATTTAATTGGCCCCAATGCAATTTTATGGATAACTGTAAGCACCTACTGACGTGAAAGTCTCATAAATCAATTCGTAATATAGTTGAGTGAAAATTTTTGAACTAAATTACTATATATCTCAATAACTTCTATACTAACATGAAATATCCTATTAGTTGCAAGTTTCACTCCACATTTGGCACTACAGTATTTGCTGTTAGGTAAAGCTGTCAGTGTGCATCCAGGGCCGTAACATTGCATACCAGGCTTAAAAGCGCTGCCAACAAGAACTTCCTCTTCTGAATCCGAATCATCTCCCTTACGCTTGGTCCCATGAGAAGAGGTTTTCTGCAAAATACATACGCACAATTTTACTACCTGCAAACCAAAAATTTAAAGGTTCTGATTTAATATAAATTGCTTATTATAATTAATTAAATAATCGGCTGAAGAATCCTCCTCCCTTCACTTCCGTCTAGCGATTCGTACAAACAAGAAATTTCCAACTACTGAAGTAAGCAAATGCTAAAAACGAAAATTAAAATGAAGATTGTAACTGTAAACATGGCTTGCTGAGTTACAGTTCGTTAGGTGAGAGAGAAATCATTACTCGCAGAAATAATTTATCTGAATGATGAGGTCCAAAAGATTGATCGAGTGTAGAAAAGGTAAGTAGGTGCTCTTACTTTTCGTTTGCAAATTCGCATCAAGCATTTTTCCTTGGGCTTTCTTGAATGTTTTCTGGAATCTTTACAATTTTTACAAGTCCCACAGTTGGAGCTACGACAGCAGTTGCTGCACTCGCCGCAACCACCGCTCTTTGAGGAACCAGACTTGTATTTTTTTGAAACTGAAAATTTAGATGAATTGTGTTTGTTAGACGATTATTGAATACACCAGGTTGTTGGTACAATAGTACCAAAGCAGTTAGATGTTTTTCTTAATATTATCAAATATTTTACTAGTGTCCATCTGTCGGTGATTATTCCCTGTCCCCAGCAAAACAATACTTCATTACGGTACAATATTGATTACATTGTTAAAATATTGAGAAGGTTAGCATTCTAAGAGTACAAATTTCATCTTCTGACTACTATTAGAGTGTGCGCAAGGGCTTTTATAATTCATGAAAAACCTATTTCCCAAGATCTAATGGCTCAAATTCACCAGAAATATGCAAATAGTTGAAGATGGTGTCCGTAATTGCTTACAAATATCATCGGGATTGGATCAGCTACAGCTAATGTGCTTTCACGAACTAATTTGCTTAGAGACAAGTGCCTTAACTATTCGGTCATTTTTTATAACAATGTCAGGAATTTCGCAGATCGGACTCGACAGTCGCCAGAAGGTTAGGGAGCTACCGAACGACTACGAGTGAGTGTGCCTTCTCAAACGTGAATTTCATGGAACACCTATGACTCAGGATCTAATGACCTGTATAATCTCAAAATCTAGTATAGTCGAAGGTTGTTCTCTACATCATTGCCTAATGTGGAATTAAACTTTGATTAATATTAACGAAGAGATTTGTTAATTGAGAAGGAAGGCACAAATTTCAAACACTAGGGTTTTTTCAAATGTAGGACTCGAACGAGTTTACCTCATTCCGAACAACTAATTCTTTACGTGTGTCACAATAAGTGAGTAACTGCCTGCCAAACTTGAAAAAATGGACGGTAGACCTACGGTTCTACAGTCAGATCATTCAATAATGATTGATTTTACACATTATTAGTTCATTATGGTTACTTAGCAATATTAGTTTATAACTGAGCGTAATAAATCAGCTTTCCTTGACACTACAGAGGCTTAGGGATTATGAGATGCTGTGATAAAATGAGAGCATTAGAAAAAGTGGCTAACGATGTTTCTGCTATGAAAACTAAGAAAGTTACACTTCCCTTGTAACGCATTGGTTGTACGTGAAAAATCAATAGAAAACTCCACCGTGACTTGACGCTCGTGACGCGACGAAAACAAATGGAAACGTCCTGTTAATCATTATTAAATGATAAAAAGTTTTCTAATGAAATGGTGGGACTTGGACAACTTACTTTTGGCTTCAGGAGGTCTGTGCTCTTTTTTCGGTGTGCGACTTTTTGGAATTACCATCTCAAATGCGTCATCACTATCGCCCGAAGGTTTTGAGGATTTGAAGACGATGGATAGAGTAGGGTCCTCCAACTGACATTTCTAAAAGAAAAAAATAGAACAATTAACAATAGCAGTTAGCATTAGCAATCACTATTGCTGCAAAGATTTGCAAACAGACTGACGTAAACGGATCTAAATTTGCTGAAAAAGCTGAGAAAAACGAAGCAAAATTTGTCTGTTAAATAATATCTGAGTTTCTTCAGTTTTGGTAAGCGGGTACCTTATTAAACTTTGTAAATAATAAGATCACTTTGCAATTTCGATAAGTCTGTAAACTGGGGGCACCGCAAGAAGGGGGTGTGGTGTAGGCAATGTCCCTGACACTGCCTGATGCTTCAGCACTAACCTACTCAATGGATTGATTCACTCTAAATTGTTCCCAAATGTGGATTCAATTAGGGGAAATAAACTTTGCGAACAGATGAGTGCCACAACGTGCCGCACGTCTTACACTCTCCTTCTAAGCAATGTAAACGAACAATCATAAAGAAACATTATGATAAATAACTTACTTCACAAAAATACTGTTTGATATTCTTGGCGTCCTTCTTCGAAATACCAATACAATCGCCATGGAACCATTCTTCGCAAAGATCACATCCTCTGAAATAAGTAAAATCAACAGGATATTAATGCAGTTTATACCTATCTATTAATATCAGTTACAAATCTAAATCCCGCACTTAGGCTGGGTATCTAAAGCAGGTGGCAGGGGTTACCCCTGCGTTGTTGGTAATAAGGCGTAAATAGAACGGAGGTTATCTCTCAAACCCTGGGTGTTCCTGCCCCAGCTGTGACTGCAGGGGTACCTCTGCTGTTTGCCGAGGTAAGCTCTATGATTGGCTTAGGCCATTGGACAAAAGGAAGATTTCACCGTATACGAATTCTGATTGCTTTCGCAATAATTCGCTTCCACCTATTACATGATCAGGAGAGGAAATTCCATGACGATAATAGAGGTTGTATTGGTGTTATGAAGCAGTGGTTATCACGAGCAGCAGTATCGAAGGTAAGCTACATGAGAGGTCATAATGGACTAGCCGCATTGTGCGGGATTTGGGGTATTCATCAATATAATGATCGATTACGCCGAATTTTCATTACAATTAACTATTGGTAGGATACAACATAATTATCTTCAGGTAACTAATTATAATACCTTTAACTTTATATTAAAAATAAGGATGTTTGCTGGTTCATAACTTTCATTTTTGAACCTTAACTACAGTACTGTAGGCACTCATTTATTCATGCAAGTGGGTAACACGTATTCAAAAAAATTAACAAGGACAACGGAAATGCTTACATCATGAACCTAGAAGAGTCTGTAGAGCGGCAAACGCAGTAAACCTGACCATCTTGCTTGAGGAGGGTAGCAATTTTCGATTTCCTCTCTGGGAGCTCGAATTGCCGGGCAATTTCTTCTCTCTGAAGAAGTTAACAAAAACTAAATGATGACAATGACAAAATGCTTTCTAGAATATTATAGAGCGGACGCGAGGTGAATCGAAATCGATTGCCAGAATATTCAGGAAAAAAGAAAATACGCATAAAAGCTACATTAAAAAAACATTAAGTTTACAAGAGATCATAAATCGTTATTTCATATTATTTTTTACTACACTACTAAGACTATTCTTCAATACTAAGCCATATTGAAAAGACTATAAGGTAATTACCCCAACATCGAAAGGGAAAGAGAGAAGTTATCCAATTAGTAGGCACTGATGAACTCCCCACCCGAATGTTTTACACTGTGTTCAACGATCAGTCGACGTCACGTAACTGTCAAATGAACACTTTAAACAAGCGTAAATTTATTCGCTCCGTGTAGAGTGCACGTACATATGTACCAACCTATAAAAGTGTTAGGAAGTTTCGAGTTTCTACAATATACAGAAAGATACTTCGGAAGGCTCGGATTGATAGAGTGCACTATCAATTTATATTTCCTGGTTGCTTAATTCAGCATTTGTACGCCTATGTACCTACCAAGATACTTTCTTGGCAGGGTAGAAAGGTGTTCATTGTTCTTGTGCACTATCCAGTATGAACCGAACACGCATTAGAATGTACTTGAAGAACATCTACTTGAATAAACTTACCGACAACATCTTGATGAATCAAATCTTGGAGGACAACAAACGCTAAAAGTATCCCAATCCAACTGAAAGGTAGGTAAAGGTATGCACTGCAGGCTCAATTTCCACCGAAGCCCTAACTCGCTCTCTTCATCGCAAATTACTTATTCTTTTATGTAAAAAATCTATTATTATGCTCGAAATGTATTCTAGACCAGGTACAAATCCTAAGCTCTCTGATGTTTGTCCAAAAACAGCTACAAAATGTAAATGTTCAAAAGATAAAACATTGACTTCTTCTTCTTCTCTCTTCTTTTTGCTGAAACTATCTCCACGAGATGTGTGTCCAATGGTGTGTGTTGTGTGGTAGATCCCATCTTTTTTCCGTTCATTGCATGTTGGTATCGTTCATTCGTTTGTTGTGTCTCGACCCTTCTTTTTGTAATCACTTTTGCTCAGTTAATTTATTCTCATGTTATTGTCGTTTAGTAAACCTTTTTTTACTACACATTATATAGTCTTTGTATTCTGTTATTTAGTAACTGCAAGTTATGTTGTACTGTCACATTGAACAGTTGACTGTCACAAGAACCAACAGAACAGTTGGTTAGTTGGTTGAATCTATTAGCCTGTCAGCGGGCTTGATTGTCCCTTGTTGACATAAATGATTGTCCTCATTTTCCATGTCCTCATTTTCTCTTTTGAGCCTTGTCTTCATTCAGCCAATCCCCTCTATTCCTCTTCTTCACCAATGTATTCCAGCCATGAACCTAGGAGGGTTCGCCTCCTAGGTTCATGCTATTAAATGAAAAAGAAGTATCTGTTATCTTCTTATCATTCCTATTATCGATAAGATGTTCATTGGTTCTACTTATTTACCCACTCTTTTTATATTCTTAACTAGGTAGTTATTAGTTATTTTCAAGTTGCAGTTGTTAATATGTTATGCTCATGTCATAAATATGTGGCTAGTTCAACTCTACGACCATAATTAACGAAGTACCAAACGTCAGGTAAATCCCTTATTAGGTAGGGATATTCAGTTTAATTATTTTAAATCGAGCCCTCCGATTAGTTATGCCGTTTAATGCTACCCCTCTTCCTATGTTTCGGTGTCGTGCATTGCTGCTGAATGCGTACCTTCCTATCCCAGAGTAGAGTTGGCATCCCGAACTGCTCTTGTCTTTTCCTAGTACCTACTTACCTACTCTTCATCTCAGACCTGGAGTCCCAAACGGATACACAGACAGATACAGAACGGATACAGATCTCCGACTACACTATTGAGCTTTTTGCTCATTACGAGTATTTATCATTAGCCAATTGGAGTTCTAAATGTTCACCAAAGTGGTACCGTTTTAGATGTTATGTAGCAGGGCGGTATTACTACTGAAGTCAAGTAGTATTGCAATGACCAACATACAATACTCCATGGTTAAAGTAGACTTCCATGACTTATTTCATTCATGCATAAACTCCAGATCGAATTCTTATATTGGTTATGTACAGCATGTCTATGGACATGGAGGAAGAGATGTGTGACCTTGTATGCTAGTGCTAAATTATAATAAGCTTAGTGTACAGCCAGCAATCAGAAACAAGTCTCATTTGACTACAGGAATTCCCCAAGTTCACTCCTGGACCCAGTTCCCATGGGTTCCATAGTGTAAAATCTGTGACAGTTGTCTGGAGGAAGAAGTATTTGTGATTTAGAACTTGTCGCTTAAAGAGATTGTGGTTTTATTCTTATATATGAAAATTGTATTGATAGAAATTCCTTTGGCTTATGAGGATGAGTGTGTGAAACAGTTAAAGTTTCCTGTATGTTATGTATGATCTTATTTTGCTTTTAATTTATTAAGATGTGTAATATGAACCATGCTCATGGTTGGGGATGGGAGAAATCGAGAGATGGTGCTCCAACTTTACGGCTCAAGTCGCTACGCATTTAATGAGACTCAACCAACTTTTTAGCGAAAAAAGTATAGAGAAGATTATATATAGGAGGATATGAGAAGATTTAATGGTCACATGGGTGTATCAGCTGAATTGTGCAATTGTGTGAATTCCTTATCAAAGAATAAGTCGTACCATTGTAATTTCATAGATATTCTAATATGTTACTTATCTCTTTAGGAACACTTCAAACCTCGCCAAAAAATGCTCGCTCAGAGACCTAAACTGTTGGCCAGTTTCGTAAGAATAGTGAATTGTTATTCCACAGTAGTGGAAAAGGAATGTGACCTAGAGGTATGTACTGAGCTGTTTATTTGTCTAGAGGTTTTGTTTCTATTATTAGTGTGCATTTAAAATAAACATTGTTCATTGAAACTTTTACCAATTTATCTTCACACCAGTTAAAGTTATTTTCATCAAATTATCATCTTAACCTGTGGTTAACCTATTGTCTAATGAGTGCCATTACGATTTTATTGACTCCGAAATGTAACATTGAATCATATGAACATTCTATTTACGTTAGACTAACAACATTTTCTAATCAAGTTCTTATTGTGATTTCTCATCATCATTTTCATTTCCTGTCTACTTAATCTGTTTCATGCCGTGGTTCTACATAAATATTGACCATCTAAAGACATATTATCGCCTATTTTGTAGTTTTATTTTGTTGAGGCATTGTGTAGAATAAGGTGGATAGCAGCAAGTTGGTACCCCCCGATTTGGAGCTTATCTTGTGCCAACTTGTGTGAGCCTAAGGGTCCCGGTAAAACCACTTGATGAATATGTAGATAGTTCTGTAGTCCTAGTAGAACCATGCTTCCAAAATCGGGCCATTATGAAGAATCTATACACAAAAAGGTTAAGCTAACTCGTCCGTTTTCAACTCAAATCTACGTTTTATGACACCCAAAACGTTGTCATTGACACCCATTCTCTTGAGGAACTGAAATCTGTTCAAAAACCCAATGTCGTCCAACTCTTAAAGATATGGCACTTATTTTATAATGTCAAGGCGGGGACCGGCAATTCCTTCCCGACCTACAAAAAGCATGGCGATTCCTTCTCCTTAAAGTGTTGGCGATTCCTTCCCGACCTCCAAAAAGCATGGCGATTCCTTCTCCTTAAAGTGTTGGCGATTCCTTCCAGTTACTCAATTCCTCCCGCCGTGCAATCAGCGATTCCTTCCCGTTACTCAATCGCTTCCCGCTCAGGTGTTGGTTAGTTTTGAAGCAAAAAGTAACTCTTTATAGGACTAAACCCTTAATTACACAATTAAGTACCTACTTAAAACCCAAATCAAAGAATTACAATCACCAAGTATTAAAATCACAATAATCACAAAATAAAAAATCCTTTGTAAAGTTCACGTCTCAGTTTTGTTGCTCAAAAATCCCCCCTAATTTAACACTGACCCTTTTAGCAAATTGGTAAGGCTGAATGTCACAAGAGTCCACCACTTCCTGTCCCAAAGGTTTTATGAACACCTTTCACTGATACTTCTTCTGTCCACTACAAAACCACCTTTTAACGCCACCAACCAGATCTTTATGAAAAGTAAATTTAAAACTATACAAAAAAATAACGGTGCGCCAGGATCCATCATCGATCATCTATTATAACTAAACTAAACTTGCAACTTGTTGTTTTGCGACTCCTCTTGACGGGCCTTATCACTTTGAGATTGGAGGGGAAGGAATCGCCGAACCTCGGCTCACTGGCAGGCCTCACACCGGTAGGAATCGCCATCTCCCTCGAGTCGCAAGGTCCAACTTTCACTTTTATGGGAAGGAATCGCCGGTTCCCCGAATCGAGGTGGTTTTATTACACACGCACCACCATAATCATTGGTACTTCTGACAGAATATTAAAATCGATGTTGTTTGCTACAGAGAATGGTTAAAGACCAATCATGGCTGCTTCTCATACAGGGTTGACCTCCACGGCAATCGTTACTGAGTGGTTAGGATATTAATCACCTTACGGCGGTTGGTAAAAGACAAACCTCTCTTATAGCAACCCTAGGAAACTGAAAGTTTCTCCCACTTTTTTCGGTAACAAATAGTGTAAAGCTGTATGTTGTTATATCACAACGATAGGAATCGTGTAATTTAACCAATGAATTTCCCTTTATCATCAATGTATCCCCCCCCCCCCCTTCTCTCTCTGTATTATACCCATGTATTTGTCAATATTCATACATTTATCTCAATTCACGTTTCAACAGGCACTGAATGTTCCACGAAAAGTCGTAACTCCGGAAAACCGACATGACATTATTGCTGAAATAGTCACACCATTGGCGAATATGGACTACCCCAGTCAGTTGAAATGGAAGAAGAATTGGAGTGGGAATGTTTTGAAGAAAATAAAATCTATGCCACTCCCTAAAGTGCGCACCGTTCTTCACACCATAATTCCATCGGTATGAAGTAAGAGCGGGGAACATAATTTCAACATGGATCATGCTGTAGCCGACACCTCCACGACAAAAAACTTGATTGCGAATATGTTAATGGTTTTAACTTAAATCATTTTTCTTTACTAAGGAAATTATACTTCTGCCGTTTCTGCTCCACAATAAGTATTCACAATTGCTGGAAAGTCCATAAAATCATCCTGTTTTTTTTTTTCTAAGTTTACTCATCATTGATTGTTATTTCATTTCCGTTTAGTACTTAATTGGAAAATTTTACCCTTCTCTTCAATTGGTTAAAAGTTAAGGAGTACAGAATCAACCTGATCGGTGAAGTGAGCTTTGGGGCTAAAGCATGTTTCATGTTTATAATTTTGGACATTAAGCTTCAAGTAGCTCAGACAATTTGGAAGGCCCTGAAGGTGGAAACATTCTCAGCAAACTAAGTTGTCACGATTAGTGGTAAACGGTTCCTACCAGGATTATATAGGACTATTAATGTTACGGCGTCTACTATATGTTTATTAACATTGTTATTACTTTAGAGTAATACCTATTGGTTCTTTATTAAAGGAGCGAAGTCATCACGCACAATCTATTTCTGTTTATTTTTGAAAACAGAAACACAGCTGCAACAACTATTAATTTTTAAAGTCAAAACTCAAACTCGATTCATCTTTTTCACGTGTAGCCGTTGCTAGGGGATGAACTTCCGCAGTTTTTCGCGAAACCGTTCGCCACTCGTTCGAAAGCGCTTGATTTATGTGATAAATGTTCACATTCAAGCTACCAATTTTTCTTTACGTACCTGGCTAACCTAAACTAAGTTATTGGACTAGAGAGTTATAGCAAACCACAAACGGGGCCCGTCCCTCGCATCGAGTTGTGACCTTGATGCGGTTTATCAAACATGAAACAACTTTACCGGGGGCCGGTAGAGATCACTTCGTATGCCCGGCAAACGGTCGGGTCTCTCTGCTTGCGGCGTCGACTTTCGGTTTCTTCGGTTCATTCATAACCTTGCCAATAACTTGATTTTTTTTTTTTTTAAATATTGCTTAAAAAAGCCATTACACAATTATTTGTAAGTTATGCCACAACTAGGCAATTTACAAAATTTTCAACCTTTCCACCTGTTTTAATTCACTATTCCTTAATTGAGTATTATTGTTTCATTTTGTTTAATATTATCTTTAGTGATGTCATTTTGACTTACCTTTCTATCTCAAAAGGAAATTTATCAAGATATTCGTAGTCGCTCTCACAGGAGAACACACCTTGTGCTAAGGAAACTGAATTTCGACCTAAAAAAACAACCTCTAACAATTCTATTCTGAGATACCTAAATGATTCCTAAAATCATGAATTCAAATGAAGTTTGCAACTAAATTAGTTCCTGTGTTTACGCAGTCCTCTATCCTTTTTGACGAATCCGAAATGGTTTTCAAAAATCCCTAAATGGTTGCTAAACTTGTTGATTTATTTCCAATTTTTATTTTTTCAACGTGCATAATTCTTTGTTGAAGCTTTCAGTGACTCACCGAGCTAGCTATCAAATATTTGACAAAACCCTAGACACTTCCCATTTCTCGACACTAGATCCATTTTGCATATCCATGAGAAAATAATACCTAAAACACTCAAGGTTGCTGCAGATCAATGAAGCCTATACTTATTATTTCCATTTGTATCTTTAGTAAAATACAAGAAACTGAACCACAGCTCGCTCAAAATTATCAAAAACACAATTCGCGTCACTTTAGCGGTAGTATGCAAAGTTTGGTGTGACTTTAAACCTCAACGCAACCGGGGGTTCTCCACCATATGTTCAAATTCGCTACAGAACAGTAGCATTTCGTTTTGCTCGCTCCAACTACCGGTCACGGGCCTGTTGAGTTGTCGTCACCCGCACGACTATTATAAACAATTTTAATGTTACAATATTCTTAACGTAAAGGATCTTTACTCCATAGGAAACATTTTCATCCTCTTGACAATAGTCGACTGTTAACAACAACTATTGTAGTGGCTTCTCTCCACAGTTATTTTCAACATTTCTATAAGTAAACCGTTGTTTTGTTGGAATTACTAGATTTCACACTTTTAGCATAATAAAAATCGCGGTTGAGTAACCCACCCATTTTAATAAAATCTTGATTAACCTTTTGCGGACACAAGGCTGATAAGGTGAGCCAAGCGTTATGGTCGTACGGCATGTATCACATGCCAGCCGCCATTCGCTACCTAGGACGAAGCTTATTATACGATGATGAGTTAGCCTGGACGTCATGGTACTTAGATCGATACTGGAATTTTCGAACACTCTTACAAATATTGTTTTTGTTCTAAATTGAGTCAAATTTTCCAAATTTCCCCGACTGATTTGTGATTTTGATGAATGGCTAGACCTTATGATCGAATTAATGTTTTCGTAACTGTTCTAAAATTATTGCTATTTTACTCTTAAAAACGCTGTAAATTATTACACAAAGGTTTATTATTTATGTATTAGACAGCCCTTCTACGTAGATCTCTGGTCCATAATTATTAAACGCCGCTTATAGTATATTTAGTATCGGAACTCGGAGCTTCGGACCTCACAAATGGGTTCAATCCATTACAGCAGCGGAATCTCACAATTTTACGCTTTTTAATATAGGTAGTTGATAAACAAAACAATTTATTACCAAGTCATCTTTCCAACACATAAAAGTGTTACCTATACTGTATATTAATATCATCTAATTGGTCAAATTTCAAAAAATGTGCTGACAAAATCACTGAAAATGTCTAAGAATTGTTAAATTGATATTTTTTAGCATAAGATTGGTCAATAGAACATTCAAAAATTTATGTACGAAATTATGCTAAAAACTTGAACTTCATTAAATGTAGTTGTTTTTTGGAATTTGTCGGGATGCGGCCCAAGGAAAATAAATGAAATTATTTCATTTATTGTTTTATTTTATGACGTTTCGTCCTCTTGCTGAGGACATCTTCAAATCTTGGTGAGACCAGGAAAAAATTCATATTATCCAAAAAACTCAAAATTCAAATTTATCTGACAAATCCGTTATATTTTCGGAGGTTTTATGAATTCTTCCCTGGTCTCACCAAGATTTGAAGATGTCCTCAGCAAGAGGACGAAACGTCATAAAATAAAACAATAAATGAAATAATTTCATTTATTTTCCTTGGGCCGCATCCCGACAAATTCCAAAAAACAATTAATACTTACGGCCGACCAAACTACCTACATTTCATTAAATGTAGTTTTAAAAAATCTATAAAATTGCAAAAATTAGCCTAAAATCCAAAATCTCTTTTTGAATAGAAGAGAATCATTTAGAATACTTTTTTTCCATATAATTAATACCTAGCTAACATTTTCTTTTCATCTCATAAATCTCCAATTTTTATACAACTTGAAATATACAACAAAAAAAAGATACTTTTTCACCTATTTTTGGCTCATAGCACCCATGAGAGTGGAGCGATCGAGCTGGCGAGAAGTTAGGACCAACTAGACCCCAAGTGGAGTCTATGTGCGAAAGAACAGATTTTTTAAGTCACTAAGGCCTTTTATGGCCCGGACGGCGAACGGCGGACGGACATTTCAAATTTGGATTCTACGCACCTTGAAACGTAATGTTACGACGTTTGACGGGGGGGGGGGGGGGTTGTAAAACTTTTTTGCTATACGATCACATAGGCTTATTATTGGAAATAATAAACCAAAATAAGGTAAAATTTGGCACTCGATTTTACTAGTTTTTCAATGGACTTTTTTCATGGGTTCTGATCGGCGGAATATTTCCATATTTTGATCAAATCGTGCTACTTACCTTAGATGCACGCTGCAAAATTTCAACTACCTCAGCTCAGTGGCTTGTGTAAAATAGCACATTTTTGAAATTTGACCGATTCAAGCTCAAAAAATGCTGGCCAACGAACTCGTCCTTTCGTTTGGAAAGCTTGATTTTTTGGCGCAAGAACGGAATTTTTATTTCAATACTAAGAAGAGTTATCGTCTGGAAGGACACACACATGCACACACATTTTAAAATACTAGAATTTTACTTCAGTTTCATTTTAAAATTTTCGGAGCCATTGCAATATTCTCATTTTTCACGAAAATTCGCTAAATGTGACAGTAAAACCATTTTTATATGGAGCTGGAATGTGCTCTAGGGAGCAGATGGTAGGTATTTAGATTACTGTATTAAATATATGTACAATTTAATTCATGGTTCCAGCCAGTTGTCGACCATTATCGGAACAAGGATGAATTCAGTATTCGGAAGGGCGTTGATGGTAATCCTAAAACCGTTGGATATTTTGTGGGAAGTCCAGCTGATGGGGATGTTGTTTGCATAGAGCCCACCCATTTGAAAAATTCGAAGCCTCGCCATCAACATTTAGCTCAGGTACCTGTGAATGCATTTAATAAATATATTTGAACAGTTTTAGGTGCCTACCTAACGCTGATGCCTACCTAAAACGTTGACCCACCAGTCGCAGGCTTGCTTTTATCTATTCTAAAAAGGGCAAGGGTTGAGAACAAAAATATGAACACGTTGGAAAGAGCGTCAAAATTCTTATCTACCTGATGCCAAGCGAATAATTTCGTAACCGACTTAATACGTTAAAAAAGAGGCTAAAAGGGGGAATATTGGGAATTTTTTTCTCACAATTTTTTGCCGAGTTACACCTCATTTTATAGATTTATTAGTGCTGAACTAGATAGTGAAACCAGATACGCGATATTTCATTCAGTTCTCGGATGAACCGAGAAGAAAGCGCAAATTTTTCTATTAGTACCTGTTTGGAACGATCGCGCATCTTCATGGTTCATCTGCTCTAATCCTCTAATCTATCGTTCAGGTTTTACCATCGTGTTCAGCACTAAAAAATCTCTAAAGTGAGGTGTCACTTCGCAAAAAAATGGAAAATTGTTTTCGAAGTGCCCTTTGGGAAGACCAACACTTTTTGGATTTTTTCTTATTTTTATTTACTAAAACTTGTATCAGGCACCCCAAAAACGCTCTCCAAGTTTCACTTTTGTATCTCAAAAAATTTTGGAAAAAGTTAGGGGGGGGTTACTCTTTCGGGACACCATATATATAAGTAGTATCCGAATGCCAATCCTGGGCCACCGACTTCAATCTCTGTTGAAAATGCTTTTCTGTTGAACCTCTGATAAAAATGATTCCGACTTGAATCCTGTTAAAAATGATTTCGACTTCAATCTCTGTTAAAACTACTTTTGTGCTAAACCCTGTTAAACCCCTGATAAAAATTTTTACCACAAAACATCAGAACACATTTTTTAACACAAAACATCAGAACCAGTAACTTTTTCGGTTTAGCGACTTGAATCTCTGTTAAAACTTTTTTATCATAAAACATCAGAGCCATTGACTTTTTTTTTTTAAAAATATTTTTTATCAGAAACTCTAGTGAACTCTAAAAAAGCTTTAACAATTTAGGGAGTCGATATTTTCAAAATTTATCTCTCTCTGATGTTTTCACTAGAAAAAAATAAAATGACGTCACGCTAAAAATATTATGTGAATCTAGTCCAAGCCATTAAAGGCGATACGGGACCCGTCGAATCGACGGGTCCTATTAAAGGCGGTACATCTTTAAGAACAACTAGATTAATAGGAGAAATGTGTGAATGCACGGTAAACGAGACAGCTCATGCTATCTAGCGGACGTAGTAAACGAGACAGCTCATGCTGTCTAGCGGACGCGGGATGCGAAAAAGGCGTTCCACCTAAAAGCGGAACGATAAAATAAAAGGGAACGATGAAAAAAAATATTTTTTCGTGAAATATTTCTCAGCTCGTTGAAAAAATCGTTCCCCTTTTGCGAGACAGAGAGGGAATGATATTGTCGTATCTTGTCGGAGGTCTTGTTATCTTTTGAGATAAGATTGGTTTCCAGCTCCCAGTCGCCCGTCCTCCAGTCAGTCTGTGGAATTCAATTGAGACAGTGAGTTAAAAGGATCTCTCTTCTAATAAAAATGGAACACTTTAAAGCATTAAAAGAACTCGAAGATGGAAATTGTCTTTCCAAGAGTGAGTGGAAGGAATTATCTGACTCTGTAGAACTGACTGATTATTTCGTGAGGAAGTATCATAAGTTTTTAGATTTACCAACTGTGAAACGTAACTTTTTTACCGGAAAAAATAAAACTAACTGAAAACATTCTAAATTTTACTCCTTTCAGAAATATTAACGTTTGCAAAAATTGTGGGGTTAGAGTACGAAATGGTAATATTTGTTTTGAATGCATCGAAGAGGATAATCAAATTATGCTAAACTTTGTGCACAGTATATTTGTAAGAGGAGGTCCACATTAGGTTTTTATAAGGGATCCCTTATAAAAATTATAATTTAGTATTTACTTTAATCCTACCTATAATTCCATTTTCTTTCTCGTTTTGTGTTTTCGTAAGTACCTTCAAATGATCTACGAAATTTTCTTTTTCTATCCCAATCATATGATGTCCCCAAGCAAGAGTATCCATACCATTTTCTAGAATATGTCTTTTGTCATCGTAGGCACTGAGCGCTTTCTTGTTCTGTTCAATGGTATAAATATCGTGCTTGTTTGATCTAAACATCATTTGCGTTTTGTAGATCGGTTTCTTAGTCAACAGGCATTCTTTGAAATCATTGAATTTAATGTCCTGTTCAATAACGTTTTTCTTGATTCCTTTCGCTTTCTTTGTTTCTTTTTGATTCTCGAACGTTTTGTGCGCGTAAAGTTTCGATCTTAGTCCGACAAATTCCTCCATTACTTTTCCGTTCATTTCATCTTTGAATTTTCCAAGTACTTTTTTATTCACTTGAGGTATACCGTAGACATTTTCTTTCGGATAATCGGATGTATCAAACTGATCAATCATTTTGTTTTTAATATCCGAGTAAAAGTCTTCAGTCTTTATGTCCATGATCAGACTGTCCGTGTCACAGTACATCAATTTGACATTTTCTCCGTATTGTTTCTTTATCGTGTTGTAATAAAAATCGTACATTAGAGTTTTTGAAATGTCCAAAATACTCATGCCAATGTAGATGGGTTTGTTGAAAAGAATTTTGGTCTTTTTCATGTGAACTGCTGCTAAATTTTCAGTGAATATCGTTCTACGATCAAAATTAGGTTTTGCTATCAACGATTCCAGTTTCTTTCCATTTGAACATAATTTGATATCGACTCTTTTCCTAATATTTTCCATTGTTTTTCCGAATGGGCTGTTGTTCATAAATTTGAAAAAATCCTTTTCAAAATCATTTTTCGCTTTCGTTCTTAGGCTCGTGTTGAAGTCAATGTACACTTTCATCCAATCCGATTGATCAAATTCCAGAACTTTGTACACTTTCTTTAGTTTCATCCCCATGCTCAGACATTGTTTCAAATTCCTGTAGTGCAAAACGTATCTATCTTTGTTGTACAAAGTTGTCATCAGTTTAGGTAATTTTGTATTTCCAATCCTGTTTTCCGGTGCAAGTGGTAGATCTGAATGTAAATCGTGCAGTTCTTTAGGATATTCCAAGTCAACTTCCAGAAAATAACCTTTGGGAGACTCATCACTTATATTTTCAACATCTAAATTGTCTAAGTTTTCTACCCATTTAAAACCACCATATGGTAAGTATTTTGACATTGCCCATCCATAAAGGTTGTTAGCGTCTACGTACGCTATGTAACTCGAAGGTTTAGCTGGGTCATATTTATCAATCATATACTTGTTGTTTGCTTTCGCGTACCTGTTACTACATTGTGATATACCGCCACGAATTCCTTTTTCAATCATTAAAATCTTATCGTAATCAGTCAAAAGTTCCAACTTAACTTTAGTCATTTTCAACATACAGTCCCACGAGAATCCAGGTGTTGTGTAGTACCATGCAGGATCTAGTTTGTATGTTTTCAGGGAAATATCTCTGAAATTTTCCATTACATCTGCAAGCAGTAAGATGTCACTTTTGTTGTAAATTTTCGTAAATTCCCACATGTTTTTTACACCGAATTTTTCCCAAACTTCTTGCGCATTTTGATACTCGGATACTTCTACGTTTTGTTTATTTAGTGTGCTGTAAAATGCTTCAATAGGTGGTAGAGATGTTTCATCGTACTTTTCCGGACTGTCCATGTACTCATAGGGGTAAGCTAGTTTTCTTTTCAAAAGCTCCGATTGCTCCGGGCTGAAATGTTTTTCTAATTCTTTAAATTGATCTTTTGCTTGGTATCCTACCAGTTTTTCCAAAGAGCTCGCTAGAAATTTGTACGAATCCACGAACCTTATTTCAATTTTATTCATTACTTTGTTTCCTTTCATATCCAATTTTCCAGAGTCGTACCTAAGAATCTTTGAGAATGAGATATACTTTTCCTCAGTATTTGGAATCAATCGTATTTCTCCTTCATCCTCTCCGAGTTGTTTTACAAATAAGTGGGCATCGTACCCAGCCAGGTTGTGGAAAAATACAGGTACGAATCTCGGACATTGATACTCCAAATTACACAGAGAATGGGCGGTACCTCTAAATTCTCCTGACAAATGGTCATGATCTTTTACTTTTATACAATTATCAGGTATATTTGACTTCAAAACTTCTAATTCTTCAATATATATATCTGCTTGATTGTCATTCTTTTTATCAATAAAGTGTTGAATTGTTTTTCTCATTACATCAAGTTTCTTTTCTAACATTGGAGGCAATTCGTTGAAACCTCTCTCACAAATGTGACAAGCTTTAGCATTTTTGAATTCCTGTTCCTGTTCGTTTGTCAATGGTTTCATGAGTACAATTTTATCGTAATATTCCTTAGCAATGTGTAAAACTTCCTCTTTCAGTTTCTGATAAAATACTTTTGGAGAATCTGGACCAGAATATTCGACTGGAGGTTTATAATATCCGTTGGAATACTTTATGTAATATGAAAAACTGCTAGCTTCGTGTTTCTGTATCTTATTAGTGAACGTCTTAGTTTCATCAGGTTGACAAGTATGGGGTTTCCTAAGCATGCTTTCAAAGTCCGAGGAGATAACGAATGGAACTTTCATGGAGCGTTTATAATTTTCAAATTGTAAAACATTATCGTAAGGTTCTGGTAGTTCTACTTTAACAGCTTTATGAGCTCCACAATATTCTTTATGTTCGTTTAATTTGACCTGAGTTCCAAAGCTATTCAAACACATTTTACATAAAAATCGTTTGTGACCATTCTTTGTTAGCTGACTATGACCAACCAGTTTCCATAGATCTTTGATCCAGCAGTAATGTTCAGTTTCCTCATTTTTCAAGTACAACAAGTCAATGTGCCTTTTCTTTTCCTCTTTCGTTATTTCCAAGGGTACTATAATATTTTTTTCATTCAAACAGTAAACATTTATGGAAATCCCAGTTCTTTTCTCAAACAATTTTATACTCGTAAGTTTCATAGGAAAACTGATATCTTTCAACGCTTCGTCAAACTCATGTTCCCAACTAATGTACTTCCCTATTCTATACGAATGTTGGTCAGCTGGATGTAAAGCTGAAAGAACAGACCAAAGGAAACATTTATTATCGTCATTTTTCACATTTATAATTGCTTTCTTATTTTGTAGAAAATCAGGGAGTAGGATGTAAGACGATCCTTTCAAAGGAGTGTACTTGTTAATGTTCAGTTCCAAATGCTTGATTTTGTGAAGTTGCCATTGAGATCCTTTTATTTCGAAGGTTTCCATTTCATTTAGAATTTTCTGTTTCATTTCATCGTAACAGTTTGGTACTTCTGCTGACTGCAATATTATTACGTTTTTAGTTTTGAAATTGAGTTCCTGATACTCCATGTTATTTTCGTTAGTTCCTTTTTTAAATTCTGCGATTAAAACTACATTAACTTTTATTTCCATTTTTCTAAGTGCCCTGTTGAGTAAACCTGTTACGATTTTTTTAATACTGTCAAGAAATTTGGAAGCATCTTTAAATCCTTTCATATTTTTAATATCGTAAGTCACTAATCTAGATTTAAATGCAGTTTCCTTTTCACCAACTTCAGTTCTCGGTTCTTTGCTTTTTTCAAATATTTTTTCACTAAAATTAAATACTTTGTGCAATTTCCTCGGATTTACAAATACAGGTTTAGCTTTCCTAGATTCTTTCCTAGGTTCTTTGCTTTTTTCAAATATTTTTTCACTAAAATTAAATACTTTGTGCAATTTCCTCGGATTTACAAATACAGGTTTAGCTTTCCTAGGTTTTCTGATAGTCATTGTCCGGTCCGGGTCGTTTTTTCCATGACGCTTAGACTTTAGGTGTCTAGCCCAATTTTTATAAGTAGTGCTAACATCGCACTTTTCACAATGCCTTCTCGCATCATACATTTTGTTACAGGGTTTCATTTTATTATAGGATATATAATTTTTATTAGAAGAGAGATTCTTTTAACTAACCCCTCATTTTTTAGATACTTAAAGCCGCGGCTCACATGTGAGCCGCGGCTTTTATTTCGTATGAGATTTTAGAGCCGCCATTCATATATCCGTATTTAAAGATGGAAGGCTAGTTAAAAGAATATATTCTATAATAAATAAATAGAAATGAATAGGGAGCAACTATTGAAAAAAATTAATTTTGAAAACAACACGAACAAACTTTCCGAACTAGAAATCGGAAAACCTTACAAAATTATAAACTTTGAATTTGTATCAACGAAATACTCGTGGGAGGCTGTTATAGCTAATCTAGGAGAATTTAGAGTGTTCATACCAGAAAGATGTATTCAAAAATTTGAAAAAAATGAACTCCAAGCTCTAGTTGAGTACGGTGTTTGCTTAGTGTACCATGGAATCACCAAATCAATAAATGGGAGAGACATGTATAACATCAAGTTTGTTTAAAACCCAATCTATTAAAGGTGGGGGCGAATCGCCCTCACCTTTAAATATTAATAAAAACGTTTTAATGGAAATTTTCCATTAAAACAACAATATTATACTAAGATTTTTTCAGAATTCAATTTCCCTCTGCATGTTTTTAAAACAGTTTCATAATCTTTTCCGTTTGAAAGTTCTTTTAACACTATCAAAGACAGATGACCACAAATTGGAGGATCATTATACTTTTGAATTTGTTCGGAATTGTAAAAAATATTTTTATTTTCCAAGTATTTTACCAACTCTTTAGGAGGTGGTGCGTTTCCATAGGAATCGAAATAATATTTTTCTTTTTCGGATTTTTTAAAATAACAAGTCCAGTGACTACCATTTTGATAAGAATTTTCTAAATTAATTATTCCACATTCAACGGGTTTAGATCGATCAGGAAGTTCATCTTTCATGAAAATACCTCGGAAATGTTTTATTTTAAAATTTTTCGCGAAACGATGTAAATCTAAATTACTCAAAGGTTGGTAGTTTTCCGTTTTTTTCGTTTTTTTAAACCGGACCCAATACTTAAACTTTTTGCTTTTTGAGCTAGTTTTTCCATCTCGAGATTATGACGTTTTATTTCCGCTTCTTCAGCAGCTTTATGTTTCGAATCTATTACTGAAGATGCTACTGCTGCACTTCCACCTAATAACGCTCCAAGTGCTCCCATTCCTGCAAACACCAATGGTAAGAATCCACCCGTGTGATTCAATTGTAGTTGTTCATAATTCAAAGTTAACGTAATTCCTTTCTTTTCTCCTCTTGCTTTTTCAAATGCTTTTGATTGAGTTTCCCACAGACTGATTTTATGTTTTCCATTTCCTGAAATTTGTTTCGCTGCCAAACGAACTGTAACACTTCTGCGCTTCTTGTAAGCGGCTCGCATTTTGGTTAGTTGATTTTCGGTTAAATCTATTTTTTTCGTAATCATAGTTATTTATTATAGTAAATTTTTTTAATAACGAACTCTCATACCAAAGGACCGTTTACTCATTTCAACTCCCATACCTTCAACTCCCATACCTTCAACTCCCATACCTAAAACCTGTTTACCTTTCATTCCACCCATCACTACAGCTGCAGCAGCTTTTTCTTTCCAACTTGAATCACTCGCGAACATTCTTTCTTTTGCTACTTCCTCCAGTGCTTTATCTGCTATGTGTCTTTCTTTCACGTCTGTGTGATCTCTGTAAAATATATCATGTAGCTTACAGCCTTCGTCCAATTTATTAATTCCAGGATCTCCTCTTTTCAATCGTTCATCTAGTTTTGTAAATGGTCCACAATAGTTGTATCCGGGTAAATGCATTTCAGGTACGAAACCATCTAGTTTATTCAGCAAAGTATTTAAAACTCCGGATCCACTTTTAATAATTCCTTTCGGTAAACTGTTAACAACTTTCATCAGATATTCTATTCCTTTGGGATTATCTATGTTTTTTTCCAACTGATCGCTTATAAACTTTACAATTCCTAATTTTTCATTGTGAAAATTGTTATTACCAGCTCGTTCTTGTGCGTGCAAATAGAACAAACGCTGTAGCAGCTGTTGGAGGTTGTCGATGTATTTAAATTCCACTGGATTTTCGGAATATTCTATCAAACCCGAACCAACTTTACTTGCTTTGATTTCTTTCCAAATAGGTGCGATCAACTCTTTCCATTTTTTCCCCGTACTAGACTTTACTTTATTGGTAGTTGGATCGTTCTTTTGGTATAGAGAGTTCGTTTGAATGAGAATTTTCTTGTAAACTTTCAAATCCTCTTTAGTGTATTTATCAGGATCAGGTCCTAGAGGATCAGTTAACAAACGCCATAATCCGTGAGTTCCTTTGTAAGTTTCATTTTGAATAACGATTGCATCTCCATTTACTTGAATTTGTTGGTCTCCGATGTAAATTTTGTCCTCTTTTCCCCATATACCAAATTGTTTATCATCCTGTCTGATGTAAAGTCTCGCAATAGGACCAATTCCTTTCGGACCAACGCTATTCGATGGGGTTTCATTCCGATCTACCATATCCATGATGCTTGATAAGCTACTTCTCGTGTTTACTACGGTATCATCTGACGCAGTATCAACTAGTGCAGAAGCTCCTTCGTTTGGATTAATGTCAAAAGTATTAGTTGGTCCAAAAGTTACAACTTTCTTTCTAGGAGAACTAGTTGGCTTGTAGGGAACAATTTCTAGTTTCTTTATGATGTCTTCATCAGCTTGTTTCACGGCATTTATTACTTCAACTACTTTTTCAGTGATGGGTGCAAACATCTTTTCTTGAGTTTCTCTTTCGTTAAACTTATCTACTCTAGCTTCTCGGAAAGCACGTCTCAACTCTTGTTCTTATTTTTGAATTTCGTTAGCTTCCTTGACAGTCATTTCTTTTTTAGGTTTTTTCAGGAAAATTCTATTTTCTGGTTCTGAATCATCAGGTTGATTACGAGTTTCTCTTTCGTTAAACTTATCTACTCTAGCTTCTCGGAAAGCACGTCTCAACTCTTGTTCTTGTTTTTGAATTTCGTTAGCTTCCTTGACAGTTATTTCTTTTTTAGGTTTTTTCAGGAAAATTCTATTTTCTGGTTCTGAATCATCAGGTTGATTACTAGTTTCTGAATCATCACGAGTTTCAATCTTTTTTTTAATTTCCTTACATTTTTTCAACAAAAATTTTTCTAAATGTTTTTCAGTAGACATTTATTATAGTAAAAAAAAATTTTTTTTGTCGAATATTTAAATCCAAATTTAACGGTTATTTTAACGGTTATTTTAACGGTTATTTTAACGGTTATTTTGATCGTTTAACGGTGTTTTTGACCGTTTAACGGTGTTTTTGACCGTTTATTCACCGACTCGAGAAACGTTTTCTCAAACTTTTTCATGTATCGACCGTCTTTTAATTGTTTTGTTAGGTTTATCGTTAGAAATCCAAAATCATCGTCCCAACATTCGTTGTATATTTCTTTGAATCGTTTGAAAGTAAAATCTGTTCCAGCATACTTATCGTAAATCACTTTCATGTAATCTGGATCTTGCTTGAAAATACACAGGAAATTCAGATTGCCTCTAATCAACTGTCTATCAACTTTAGTGAATGATTGAGTTAGATAAATGCAAGAAATATTCCTGTGACGCCCTTTCGCGTAATAATCTTTTATAACTCGTTGATGTTCAACATTAACACAATCATCGAAAATTACAAGACTGTTTGGTAGGCATTCATCTAGTACAATTAGTTCGTCGCAACTATCGTAAAAATGCACTATTTTCATTTCAAATTTAGCCTCTATTTTTTCACTATTTTTTCTCAAGCCTTTATAAAATTCTTGTTCTAAAGTTGTGGAACATATGTAGAGATTGTCATGAGGAATTCCCCATGGTTTAGTAATCAGGTTGTACAATAGAGTGGTTTTTCCACATCCGCTTGTTCCAACTATTAAACATCGAAGAGGAAGCGGTAGTAATCCATTATGAACTTTGTTTGATTCAAATGGATGAGGATCAATATTGTATTCATGACTCATTTCATTTATTATATATTATATAATAAATAATGTTTATAAAAATTTCAGGAGATACAATATGGTTTGAGGAACCGATTCCACTCGATCCGAATAAAGAGTATCAGTTGGGCATGTCAGCATTGATGTTTACAACTAGGAAAACGTTTGAGATAAAAAACTTCAAGTTTTCATTCACATTTCCTTTCCCCGATGAAACTTACGATGATGTGCATGAACTTAATGGTGAATACACAATGAGTTCGTTCAAAGCCGAGTTGATTAGTCATTTGACTAGTTTCCATAATATTTTGTTAGCGAAAGTAGATACTTTGAAAAATCCCGAAAACCAGACGGTAGAAATACAAAAAGCTACACAGAAAGATATACAGAAAGATATACAGAAAGTTAATCCGAATAATTTGAAATTCAATCTCGAACACCTAACTGACGGTAGTTACAGAATTGCTGCTTACTTTCCCATGGATATGAAAATTATGAATGAAGGTAACTTTTGTGACATATTCCAATTGAAAACTTGTTCCGATAATTCATTCAAAAAGAACACCAACTACGTGTCAAATAACAATGCTACTCAACTCGTATTTTCGAGTAAAATAATCGAATGGCATTGCAACATTACGGAAAACAGCTTTACTAATCACGAGGAACACCCACTTTTGCACGTTGAACATGAGTTATTACACGTTTCTTTCATAGAGAAACCACTGTCACCTAATACTATTTACACGGAAAAACCAAAGAAAGTAGTTTTCATTCCACTAAGAAAAGGACTGAAAGAAATAAATATGATAAAATTGTCAACAACCACGGGAAATAACGAACCCATTCGATTCAACGATATTAAAGCTTACTTGTTGCTGAAAAGTAATTAATTTTAGTAAATAAAAAAATAAAAATAAAAATAAAAATAAAAATAAAAATAAAAAAAATTATATTTACTATAATAAAGTATGCATCAAACTAAAAAGGTATTTGATAAATATCAAGACTTTATTGTGCGAAAGCAATTTCGTACCATTAATCCAACTTCAACTCAGAATTTAAATGCAGAGAATAAAAGAACAATTTTCAAAATAGATTTAAGCGACGATTTTCTGTCTAAAGATATACAATATAACGTGGAGGGAGTTCTAAATTCAAAAGATCCAACCAAGGAGTATTCAGGTTTAGATACTGTTAAGTTGGTAGATAATTTCGTAGGTCATATGTTTTCGAGTATAGAAGTGAAAAAACACAATGTGGTAGTAGATGAAATTGAAAATCCGGGCATTTGTGGCTTGGTGGAAGGTTTTGCTACTCAAGAATGTCCAAAAGATTATAACGGACAAGGTATGAATTCAGGATTCAACTCAATAGTTATCGGAGGAGGGAATTTCAATGCTGTTGGTTACCTTGGTGACTTAGGTTTGGGTTTTTTCAAAGATTTAACAGTTCCAATTTTCAAGGGAGGTTTTGAAATAACTTTTGTGAGAAACAGCGATAATAATATTATTTTTAGATGGAAAAAAGATAGAGAATCTCCTATTCCTAATGAAGGTGTTGTAGAAATTACCTCTTTCGTTTTGAGAGTTCCGGTGATTGAATACAAGAATGAAGCAAAAATTAATTTGATCACAGATTTGAGAAACATTCCGTATCAACTCCAATTTAAAAGTTGGCAATGCATAGTTAGGAACGTTACTGGAAACTCGTTACAGTTCGATTTATCTAGCGTTTACAGAAACGTTAATAACCCATTATGGTGCTTCGTGGTATTTCAAACTGATGTTTTGAACGATCAGACAAAAAACAATTCTGAATTCCATCATAAAGATGTGAAAAATTATTGGCTTCAATTAGGAGGTAGAAGGTATCCTGAGGAAACGCAGGATTTAGATTTCAATAAAAATAGATATGGTTTGGCTTACGATGCATTTTTAGAGTTCAAAAAGACTATAAGTTCTAAACAATCTATTCCATACATCATGCCTCATTTTTTCAAAAAAGAATATCCAATTTTTAGCATCGATTTGTCTGATCAACCTCAGAGTCTATCTAGTGGTAAAAGCAATTTGATTCTCCATGTTGAATTCAATACATTTGTAACAGCAGCAACAAGTAGCGCAGTAGGTACTACGTGTTACGCTATTATTGTAAGTGGATCGAATTTTGTGTACGACCCGACTAAAAATATGATTAAACAAGAAATTTTATAATTATTTTATAAGCTATATATTTTTAATGGAGTGATCTCCATTAAAAAAAATCGTATTAAACTTAAATAAATAATGTACAACGAAATTTATTGCTGTAAGTGTAAGAAAAAAACGAAAAATATAAACGTGAAAATTGTACAAACTGTGAACGGAAGGTGGAGAATTGCAGCTAAATGTGTTAAATGCAATTCTCATAAGAGCAAATTCATTCAAGATCCTAACGGAGAAAAAGCACCAATTCGTGCCATTTTTGATTGGGCTATAGAAGGCAAGGTACCGGACACATTAAAAAAATCGTATTAGACTTAAATAAAACATGGAGGATGAAATTTATTGCCATAAGTGTAAGAAAAGAACAAAAAATATAAACGCGGAAATTGTACAAACTGCAAACGGAAGGTGGAGAATTTCAGCTAAATGTGTTAAATGTGAGACTAACAAAAGTAAATTTATAAAAAATCCGAATGAGGAAACTAACGTAATTCCTGAAACTGAAGTTATAAATTTACCTGAAAACGAAAAGTTAGAATTTGCGAAAGAGTTACATAAACCCGTTAGAAAAAGATTTCAGAAAAGAAAAATTGTTACTCATGGAAAAGATGATCTTTGGGCTGCGGACTTGATTATAATGAAACAATACGAGAATGAAAACAAGGGGTTCGGTTACATGTTGAATATCATTGATACTTTTTCAAAGTACGTTTGGTCAATTCCATTAAAAAAGAAAAACGGAGTAGCAGTTTCAAAAGCTTTCAAAGGCGTTTTGGAAAATGTGAAATTTCATAACCATTCTACCCCTAAACTCCTTCACACGGACAAAGGTTTAGAATTTGAAAATAGACTTTTCAAAGAACTTTTAGACGAGTATAACATAAAAATGTATCACACGGAAAGTTTAGAAAAATCCGCAATTATAGAAAGATTTAACAGAACTTTGAATCAGAAAATGAAAATTCGTTTCGAGGTGAATGGAAATAAAAATTGGATCGATATTCTACAGGAATTAGTTAATGAGTATAACAAACAGGATGTTCATCGTTCTATTGGGATGACACCTGCTCAAGTTGACGCGAAAAATGAAAATGAAATCCTGAGATATTTATTTAAAAAGAGTGGAAAAAATGGAAAAAAGAAATTTAAAATTGGAAATCGTGTAAGAATTACGAAATCGAAGAAAACTTTTGCAAATAAATATGAAGCAAATTGGACAAAAGAAATTTTTGAAATAGCTGAGATTTTAGGAACGAACCCTGTTACTTATAGAATAAGAGATTTAAATGGAGAGGAAATTCAAGGAAGTTTTTATTCTGAGGAATTACAACTCACGAAATTTTAAAAAAATGGATTACACTTATAACTGAGGCCAGAGATATCTCCTCTTGGTTCGGGGTGATGTAACCGGTTTCTGATAAGAATTCGTCGTCCAAACGCTAGATTGCGCATGCAGTACTATTTCAAAGAGATCGACCCACTCTCTCAGAACAAACCTTGTTCAATATGTTTTAATGAGGAACCTTCATTAAAACTAACAATTTTAAACTATTATTTTTTTACCAAAACTCTTGGATGAATTCTTCAATTAAATTTATCTTGGAACTCACGAATGAATTCTTCACTCAAGTTTTGACTCTGTGAAATACATCTCCAATCTACTTCATTCTGGAACTCCCTGATGAAATCTTCACTCAAGTTTTGCTTAGATGAAATCCAATACCAATTAACTTCATTCTGGAACTCCCTGATAAAATCTTCACTCAAGTTTTGACTCTGTGAAATACATTCCCAATCTACTTCATTCTGGAACTCCCTGATGAAATCTTCACTTAAATTTTGCTTAGATGAAATCCAAAACCAATTAACTTCATTCTGGAACTCCCTGATGAAATCTTCAGAGAGTTTTCGACGTGAAATACATTCCCAATCTACTTCATTCTGGAACTCCCTGATGAAATCTTCACTCAAATTTTGATGAGATGAAATCCAATACCAATTAACTTTGTTCTGGAACTCTCTGATAAATTCTTCACTCAAGTTTTGACTCCGTGAAATACATTCCCAATCTACTTCATTCTGGAACTCCCTGATGAAATCTTCACTTAAATTTTGGCTCCATGAAATATCAAACCAATTAACTTTGTTCTGGAACTCCCTGATGAATTCTTCACTTAAATTTGGCTTAGATGAAATCAAATACCAAATAACTTTGTTTTGGAACTCCCTGATGAATTCTTCACTCAAGTTTTGACTCCGTGAAATACATTCCCAATCTACTTCATTCTGGAACTCCCTAATAAAATTTTCAGATAGTTTTCGAGTCTCGGATATTATTTCCCAATCTACTTCATTCTGGAACTCCCTGATGAAATCTTCACTCAAATTTTGATTCTCAGATATTATTCTCCAATCTACTTTATCTTGGAACTCCCTGATGAAATCTTCACTCAAATTTTGATTCTCAGATATTATTCTCCAATCTACTTTATCTTGGAACTCCCTGATGAAATCTTCACTCAAATTTTGATTCTCAGATATTATTCTCCAAGGTATAAAATAACCAGGCTCTTCAACAAAATCTCTAATAAACTGTTTATGTTTGATCGAATCAAAATTTAATATGAGGGTTTGTGGATTTACATTTAAGAATATACATTTCTTTTTATTTTCTGGAATATTCATAGCTTTGCAAAAAATGAAATAGTCATAAGCATCTGTGATCTTGTCTCGAATCTCCATGTAAATTTCAGTTTGTAATACAATTTCGTTATCCATCTTTTATTTTTATTATAGAATATATTCTTTTAACTATCCCCTCATTTTTTTTATCCACCCACTTTTTCTTTTGCCTATTCTTGTATGGATACTATTTATCCTTTTAACTTACCCAACATCTGAATTGGATACTTAAAGTTGGGTCTCGGAAAAAAAAAATATTTTCTATAATAAATAAAGAGATATGGGTTTAGACGACGAAGCATTAAATTTATGTGAAGAACATGGAGGTTTCTGGAAGTTTGTAAAGACACCTGAATTTCAATTTTATGAAAAAAACCTTGACGCACTAGATAATATTTTACATGAATTGAAGGAGTATAGATTTAGTAAAATGTTGTTGAAAGAACGTTTATTTGGTGTCGATGGTAAACCACCACTGAAGGAAGTAAAGGAATACCTTAATAAAAAAAAGATTAAGGTTCCAAAAAATGCCACTGAACATCAACTTCGAAAATTGGCTTATAAAGAGAGTAAAGCCGAACTGAAGAAGCAGTTTGAAGATAATTTTCGCGCTTGCTAAAGTTCGGAATGCTTGGGGTATGAAGGAGATTTTATTTTTAATGAGCTGTGTTCATTAAAAGTTCTTATGCTGCTAATTAGCAATTTTATTTTAGCATGACGTCATTTTAATTTAAGGTATTCAATTTTTTCTAGTGAAAACATCAGAGGGAGATAAATTTTGAAAATATCGACCCCTAAATTGTTAAAGCTTTTTTAGAGTTCACTAGAGTTTCTGATAAAAAATATTTTTAAAAAAAAAGTCAATGGCTCTGATGTTTTATGATAAAAAAGTTTTAACAGAGATTCAAGTCGCTAAACCGAAAAAGTTACTGGTTCTGATGTTTTGTGTTAAAAAATGTGTTCTGATGTTTTGTGGTAAAAATTTTTATCAGGGGTTTAACAGGGTTTAGCACAAAAGTAGTTTTAACAGAGATTGAAGTCGAAATCATTTTTAACAGGATTCAAGTCGGAATCATTTTTATCAGAGGTTCAACAGAAAAGCATTTTCAACAGAGATTGAAGTCGGTGGCCCAGGATTGGCATTCGGATACTACTTATATATATATATATATATATATATATATATACATATATATATATATTCCTCATATCTTACCTTAACATCAACAATAAACACACAAACGATTTTCTCTATTTAATTTTAGGCTCTACTGGATGATAAGGATTCATAATCACAACGTTACATTGATTCAGTGACGAACAAAGAGCCTTTGAAGTTTGAGAGGTGGGTGCCAGTTGAATGGATTATGGATCACAAATATACAGCTGTAGTTCATCGTTTTTTCCGCGTGCTTCGCCGCTGTCGGGTGTTTCGTGTATATTATAATATACAGAATAATATACACATTCTATTTTGCTTACTGAATGGCTACCGGAGATCTGGCTGGGTCGGCCATTGCTCTAAATAACCTCGTCTTCTCCCCACCTCTTCTCTTTTAAAAAGCAAAGAACTAAAACAACTGGAACGCTGTCTCAGGGTTGGGCGTGCGGTCGGGCGGCTTGAGAGCCTCACCGACCATGTGTTGGACGACTACACAACTACTCCCAGTCAAAAGCACAGGAAAATCTAAATTTTCGTTCGATTTTGATGAAATTTTCAGGGATTGTGTTGGTTAGTCTCTTTATGTTCCCCTATGAATTTCATTACAATCGAATCAATAATGACGTGTGAGCAAGCTCAAACGTGAATTCATAAAATAACGTCGATTTTTTACGATCTATAGGTTTGATTTTGTTCAAACCCGGAGGGTAGTTGGCTATACGTATCAGAAATATGCTCTATGAGTTTTATTGCGATTGATTGAGTAATGACCATTGTACATGCGCAAAAAATAAAATTGTTTGACACTTGTGAAACTCGGAGACTAAGAGACTGATTTTTATGGAATTTTCTGGTTTTGTGTGGGTTAGCTTCTTGATGGTTCCCGTTAAATTGCATAGTTGTCGGATCAATAATAGGGTGCGCGCATTCGCAAACGTCAGATTCTAACAACGTCGATTTTTTACGATCTATTGGTCTGATTATGTTCAAACTTGGAGGGTAGTTGGGTAGAGGTTTCTAGGAAGGTTTGCCTTGCATTTTATCGCCTTATTGATATCAACTTGGTTAACACACGAGAAACTCTGAATCTAATTGACCGAATACTCTCAAGGAGTGTTAGGGGACCCTAGATGATCTTTTATAGTCCTCTTTTACGTAATATCATCCATTTAGGCGAATTTTTGGGACTTTAGAAAATTTGGAATGGAATAGAAAGTTCCAGTTATGCAACAAAAAGTAAAATAAAATTCAAGATCATCTCCACAGAAGTATTTCAAGATGGTACATACGTGATGAAGTAACATTTTTTATGCATTATTCCAGTACCTAGTTATATGTTGCTCAAAAATGGATGATGCGCCGCGAGTGGTCGCGGAAAGTAGGGGGGATACAAGAGCGCATGGGAGCGCGTTCCATTTTGACCCTACTAGTTTACGAATGGCCCAACGCAAACAATCGTTTTTAGGCTCAAATTATTCGTTTTTAAACCAGCTATATTTTGGTTATTAGCAAAATACTTTTAAAATTATCAGGTTTAATTTAAAATAAGGTAAAAACTGAAAAAAATTCCCTTTTTCTTCTCCTCTGTTAACTAGAGACAGGTAATGTGAAACTTTCCGTTTTTATTATTATTAATAATATCTTAATCAGTTATTTATAATTCTCATCACCAATTACCACATTAATTTATTCATTCACATTTATCACATTCATTTGTGTTAACCTGCTGTGAATGTTGTTTATCTGCAGTCGACTTTTCGGAAGTAGTTCGAAATATTCCCATTTTTTTCTATAAAATGTACGGGTTTTCTTTTGCAAAAACAGTTTGGTCATCGTGGATATAGTTTTTATGAACTACGATAATTTATTTTCTCCGAAATTGAGATTTAATGTGATGATACCCCCTAGGGATCAACCTGGAAATGTAACTCTTGATCAGTGCCTACTCTTTTTTGCCAGAAAATAACAGAAGGAATACGTAAGAACGACATTAAACCATGTATTTAAAAAAAAAAAAAAAAAAAAAAAAAAAAACCGAACGATAGACTTACGGTTCTACAGTCACATAATTTAATAATGATTAATTTTACTCATTATTAGTTCAATGTGGTTACTTAACAATATTAGTTTATAATTTACCGTAATAAATCAGCTTTCCTTGACACTACAGAGGCTAAGGGATCATGAGATGTTGTGATAAAATGAGAGCATTCCAAAAAGTGGCGATTGTTTTCCTGCTATCACTAAGGGAGTTACACTTCCCTACTAACGCATTGGTTGTACATGAAAATCGATATTTTCGCCGTAACGTAACGGTAGGAAAAAATGGAAACGTCCTGTTAATCATTATCAAATGATAAATTGCGGAACCAGTATCCACAAAGCATGTAGCAAATCAACCAAATCTTTTATTGATGACAATGATATAACTGCGTTTATCTGTGAAAATTGCTACGAAATAGTTATTGACGAAGGAAGCAGGTTTGACCTCCGCTTTCCGATCCAAATTTACAAGACGAACAATTAGCCGAAAATGCGGATTCACTGAGTACCTATAGGAAAGTTCGACCACATGCATTGGTAGGTATCAACATAACATAATTGATCAAATAATAAGAACATGCTTGTAAATATTCAAGTAGGCACTGCATAGGTACCGTCTACGTGCCACTATGTAGTAAAGCATTGTTCTACATTTTAATTACATTTTAAATTTTATTTAAATGATTCTTTTTAATAAAATTTAAGAATTGAAACATTCTCCGGAGAACTGACGCTGAAAAACGCATGAAAAGTAACTTTTTCGACAAGAGTAAGAGAACGTTCCACACATTCCTTTGCATAAACAAAGTGGTGTGGTGATAAATTGCCTTTTTGGATTTCATATTTACTAAAGGCAGGATCCAGTTTTGAGAGTTGACAATCGAAACAACCAAAAACAACCAAAAATATGTAAGTAATAATTACCTCAAACAATGAAGCATCTAAAGTGCAAGGTACACAGGAAAAGTTTACAATTATACTGAGAGAGTTCGTCAGCCAATTGAATCTAGCCTCATCTGCGCTGTTCTCTCTCTCTCTCTTTTTTTTTAATCAACGTTAAGTACAAATGCTCAAGATTTTTTAGCCGAGTTTCTGTAATTTGTCTTCCAACTCCAAGTGAGGCTAGGCGTCTATTGGTTTATAGTGTTTTAAGGTAATCACCTCAGATATTTTAGTCAAAATTTTGCTTGTGGTGTCACACACACCCTGTGAAAGCATGAAGGGCAGGGAAAACCGCTGTAGCTCACAGCGGTCAGGAATAGACAAAAGTTCGGCTGCGATGCCGACGAAAACCCATGGTGAAAAACGATACTTTGAAGTATCAGAAAACCAAAAATTCAAACCCTAAAATCAAAGCGGTGCATCTCCAAAAACGGCGGATGAATTGAGAAAGTATCGGTTACAACATTTTTTGACGTTCGATTATGACCCAAGCACAACGATAGGGTGGTTCAAAAAAAAAAAAGTTCTGGGATTTCTTGTCCCCATTGTTTTTTTTTTTTTTTTTTTTTTTGCTTCCTCGGTATGTCAGGATGACACTCCTAAATTTTTAGCAAAAAATATTAATCCTAATCACTTTACCTGGGTCGGTTTGGCCAGTTATCGACCGCTATCGTAAATCAACCTCTAAATTGGTGCCGAGGTGATGATTTGAAGACGGATTTCAATTTTTTTGGGTCAATTTATGGGTTATCGCATGCGCTGAACACGATGAACTTATTTATTTTACGCTCCGTCCACTAGTTATCCGGTAAACTGGCAGAGAGCGCTGCTTGAAGATAAGTAAAAACCGAAAATTTCACCGAAAATGCTGTCGCCTGGTTAAGAATTGTTCTAGAAACATGGTAAGATGGTCGGATAATATGCTTTGGCATGTTCTGAACATGATTCCGTTTTTTACTATACTTTTCCGCCGATGATTGCTTCGTTTTATCGGCCATAAATCTCAAATTAATAGTAGGGTAATAGAGAAATTCACCCTAATTTCACCGGAAATTATGTCGCGTTGATAATTTAAGGTTCTGAAATACCTTGTGCCGATAAAATTTGGTATTTTCCAGGATACTCGGTACAAAGCCGTTGGTAATTTGGCAAGGACTTGAACCGGCATTGTACTTATTTGCCAAATATAGCGGCAAAATGGAGAAAATAGTTTTAAAAATTCCAATTTTTCTGTAAAATTCCTTAGTTCCATCGGTTTTCCGGTGTCAAATTCGAAGTTTTGAATTGTCTGAACTGTGATTGGATCGTTTGAGCGTAGGGTTACCTATTGTCAGCGGTATCGGTCACGTGTAAAAGCTTGTACAATGGTATCGGGTCGTTAAGCGAATAAGTACAATGCCGGTTCAAGTCCTTGCCAAATTACCAACGGCTTTGTACCGAGTATCCTGGAAAATACCAAATTTTATCGGCACAAGGTATTTTAGAACCTTAAATTATCAACGCGACATAATTTCCGGTGAAATTAGGGTGAATTTGTCTATTACCCTACTATTAATTTGAGATTTAAGGCCGATAAACGAAGCAATCATCGGCGGAAAAGTATAGTAAAAAACGGAATCATGTTCAGAACACGCCAAAGCATATTGTCCGACCATAATAGCATGTTTCTAGTACAATTCTTAACTAGGGGACAGTATTTTCGGTGAAATTTTCGATTTTTACTCATCTTCAAGCAGCGCCCTCTGCCAGTTTACCGGATAACTAGTGGACGGAGCGTAAAATAAATAAGTTCATCGTGTTCAGCGCACGCCAAAATCCATAAATTAACCTAAAAAAAATTGAAATTTGTCCTTCAAATCATCACTTCGTCACCAATTTAGAGGTTGATTTACGATAGCGGTCGATAACTGGCCAAAATCGACCCAGGTAAAGTGATTAGGATTAATATTTCTTGCTAAAAATTTAGGAGTGTCATCCTGACATACCGAGGAAGCAAAAAAAAAAAAAAAAAAAAAAAAAAAAAAAAAAAAAAAAAAAAAAAAAAAAAACAATGGGGACAAGAAATCCCAGAACTTTTTTTTTTTTTTTTTTTTGAACCACCCTATCGTTGTGCTTGGGTCATAATCGAACGTCAAAAAATGTTGTAACCGATACATTCTCAATTCATGCGCCGTTTTTGGAGATGCACCGCTTTGATTTTGGGGTTTGAATTTTTGGTTTTCTGGTACTTCAAAGTATCGTTATTCACCATGGGTTTTCGGAGGCATCGCAGCCGAACTTTTGTCAAGTTCCTGACCGCTGTGAGCTGTGCGGCATAAGCTTTCAGTAACGATGTAGCAGCCAATCACTCGTGGTTTTGATATTCAACGATAGACCCCTGGATCCGTGACTTTTCACTTTGTCCCTGGTTTCCGAGTAGGTACTAACTGTCACGATTCACCGGGTCAAGTTCTGTTCACTCGCTAAGTATATAGAAATGAACTAATGATTTTAGGGATTTTCTACGTGGGTTTATTATTTTTACTTATTTACTTTCGTAGCCTTTCGATCTTAATTTCAACTCAAAATATTTTATGGACAATTCATCGTACCAGTCAAAAACAAAAGCTATTCTGTGAACATGAGAAGAGAAATTAATGAAAAGTGATGTATTAAAAATAACACGTTTTTGTGTTGGCAGTTGGGACTACACTCAAAATTGGATCCTGCCGCTTTTGAATAAATAGTAAATCAAAAACGGCAACTTATCACCTCGTTTCGTGACGAAATCAGCAATGCCCAAAGACTCCATACCGTCTTGTTTGTGCAAAGGAATGTGTGATGGAACGGTCGATTGCACTTATCGGACAAGTGACGTTTCATGCTTTGTACTGTGTCAGTGCTCCAAATAATGTTTCAATTCTAAAATTTTGGGGAAAAGAATAATATAAATAACATTTTAAAATGTTACTAAAATGTATAAACAATACTTTAAGAAATGTCGGTATGTAGGTACCTGTGCAGTGCCTACTTGATCATAGCTGCTCTTACTATTTCTTCAATTATGTGTTGATACCTACCTATAATTCGACATACCTCGATATACCTATAGTTCGATGGATGTGATCCAACTTAACTTTACAGGATCTATACATCTGAAGTCTTATGAATGCCTTATGAATATTTGAGTTTGAGTTGAGATTCAATTTCTTTTGTTTCTCATCGTCAAGTGGTATGGAATTATTAGTCTCCTTGCCTATTTTTCTCGAGATTTGGGAATTTCAAATGAATGTGATAAATGGTGATGAAAATTATAAATAAATAAATGATTGTATAGGTAATAATAATGTTTAAAAAACCGAAAATGTCACATTACTAATAAATTGTATAGTACATAGAGGAGAAAAAAAATTTGATTAATCTTCAAAATACAAAGGTTCATTATTGAAAATAATAAATCCAAATGCGACATTCAACATAAGGTCGGATTGTTTCGATTTTCGTAGTTTTAGAGTCAACATGTATAGTAAAAACCCAAGTGTGCTTATTCCAGTTACTTGGGCGACCTAAGCTATTGCGAAAAAACATCGCAACTTTCGAACTGTTTTCTATATTTTTGATCTTACGCCAAAACTAAGCTAGTTAGCAAGGAAACATCTATTACTAATATTCACGGCAGTTAAATTTTACGTATAATAACCTATTAAAATTTGAAATATGAGTAATCATGCAACCGCTTGTAAAAAACGGCACTTTTTTCAATTTGGGTGAAATGTTTCACTTGGATTTTTTAAGAGCTTTAGTCTCAGAAACTGTCACACCAATTGAAAAACATTAGATGAAAGTCGTAAATAGTCTAACTTTGTAACTAATGGGTACCGAACATAGGAAATTTAATTTATTTTTAGCGCATTTATGACAAAAAATACAAATTGTCCACACACGACTCCCGTCGTACACCTGAGGTGGTTCGTCTAAATAAGGTTAATTTTGGCATGACTACTCAATCTTAAACGCAATTTAATTATAATATCCTTATAATACAGAATTCAATTAGTCTCGCTAATTTTATTATTAGTGAATTACCTAAATATAATTTTACGAAATAATAATTTCCTTAGAAAACTATCACGTGTTAGAGAAGGAGCGGTCTAGTGACAATTTTGAATTTTCCGTCATAAAATGACATGTATTATATGAGATGAAATTCATTACATGTATTACATGAAAATGAAATAAAATGACATGTGATATAAAATTCAGATATAGAATTAGATGTCCTACGACTTTCATTTGATAAGACACACAGACTGGAGAGCAGTGAAGTTGTGGAAACCCATGTCAATACTATAAATTATTTAAATTATTACACTGCAAAAAAAAAAAAAAAAAAAAAAAATGAAGGCGAAGCTGGTACTGTGGGTTTTTGAAGTTACTGTAACCCCCAGGACCAGTACCTGTGTCGTGAGGGCATGACCTTGATTTTTAGGGGGGAGGGGGATAGTGTTATTAAAAAATAATAAACAAGTGAGGAGGAACAAATAATCAATCAGTGCTCACAAAATGAGACACATGATGGCGTATTTTCTTGTAAGGAGATCCGCGTGAAATAGTAGACGTTTCCTGCGTTGAATTAGAGACAAAATGGCTTGGGAGCTCAATCAGCTGATCAATGACCTCTTAGTCGTCATCAACCCCTGGCACATCTTCATTTCCACAATGTTACAGATTACACCCATACCAAGTTTCATCAAAATCGGACGTCGGGAAGTGGCATTTAAAACGATTTTAAGAGGACATACATACAGCATCAGCGAACAAAGTGAACACAATAGCTCATTTTTTCTTTCTTAAAAGAAAATGCGCTAAAAATCAAATCAAAATATAAATCAGATCAGATATAGTACAATAACGACTGATTATATCATTCTAATAGTACGCAATCAGATTCACAGTATTTGACCGGGGGATACCAACGGATTCTGCCTCAGGTTTGTTATCTGTAATGGAAAATAATAAACCTTTGTGTCAAGGATTTACAGTGTTTTGACTTCATCTTCACCAGTAAGCCAGTGACGCTTCGATGGCAGACGTGTATTTCTAAGTTACCTATTGAACCAATTAATATTGGCCGTAATTTGAGTAATATGTATACGAGTTTCTTTTTGACCCCAATCCAAATCAGTGTTTTTGAACGACGTCTACATTGGCGAACCGGCGATATTCGAGTGGCAGATTTGCATAACTACAGTACATCTACATGTACATCTGACTCATATTTCATTTATTTTCCGAATCAAACAAGACGACGCTTTCTCGAAGCCTTTGAAGATTCATGCGGGAGTGCCACAAGGCAGTGTACTAGGCCCACTACTGTACCTGCTTTACACTCGCGATCTACCAGAAACTGAGGAAAATACAACTGCCACGTTTGCAGATGACACCGCAATTTTGGCGACAGGAGAAACCAACATCGAATCAGTTACAAAATCAAACCAGTCCATCCTCCGCATCCATGAATGGACAAAAAGATGGAGAATTAGCTTGAATGAAGCGAAGTCTGTACATGTTGATTTCACAAATAAAAGGATCAACTACGTGCCAGCCTTCCTTGACAACAAGGCGATTCCCTATGCCAATGAAGCTAAATATCTTGGGATGACACTCGATGCCAAACTGAGGTGGAAATCACATGTTAAAAAGAAAAAGTCTGAACTAGTTATCAAATTCAGGAAAATGTACTGGCTTATGGGAAGACACTCAAAACTGTCTATCCACAATAAGCTCATATTGTACAACCAAGTCCTCAAACCTGTCTGGACATATGGTGCGCAACTGTGGGGGTGCACTGCACAAAGTAACCGCAACATTATTCAGCGCTTTCAGAATAATGTTCTGCGCACCTGCGTTGACACATACAGATACTTCAGAAACGACAGGTTACACTATGAGTTGAAAGTTGAATCTGTCAATGAGGTTATCCGCAAACAAGTCGTCAATCACCTTTTGAGGCTTAGAGATCATGTTAACGATGATGTCGTCCAGCTCCTTGACACCGAAGATCTACTTAGAAGACTTAAAAGAACTAAACCGCATGAACTAAGTGAAATAAAATGAACGTCAAGACTAGTGACTCAATTATCAGAATAATAAGTCTGAAGTGAAGTATATTAGATCTTAAGAAAATGTATATATAAAAGTAACCACATGAATATTGCTTATAAGTTGTTATTACTTGGCGCAATAAAACTTGTCAAAAAAAAAAAAAAAAAAAAAATATATTTCATTTATTTACCAATAAGTCGATTGCAGACCCAAAATTTGTGTTTTTGGACTGCGCCCGTAGCAAAGACCTAGCGATACTAAGGTAGCAGACTTAAATTTATTCACGTAACCTATCAATATCCTGGTATGATGGGCCACAGTTTCAGCGATCAACAAAACAGTCGTTTCTGGGCGCTCAAACTCTTATATTTCAACCACATCTGCATGTAACACCGATCCACCTTGAGATAGCAGACGACCATGGTTCAGTTGGCCATGGATGAAAGTGTTAAGGGCCGATATGGTTCCTCCTCTAGCTGTAAGCCATATTTTCGCAAATTGAGATCTGTTTTTCTTGTCGGCATCGGTTTTGGACTAGTAGACGTGCATATCTTATACAAACTCAATTGAATACTAACAAATTCAATAATTGGTCCGTTTCTATAGATCAGTTTCCCCTTTTCAGCCGAGCTCCTAGTGGCATTGACGGTTAGCACCTATATCTTGTACATTGGCTGAATTAAAAGATGAGGCGGTGTCGAAGGGGAAAATTAGGCCGGTGCATCGACAGCAAGATAACACCCGAACCAGCAAAATGCTCGGTAGATGCCTCCTCCCTTTAGTTGTGCATGTCCTCATCCGCATTTACACGCAGTTGTGAAGAAGTTGATAAGGGTGGAAGTGGAAGGTGACGCGGATGTTGCAGTAGGCATAAGAAATACCTGTTTAATGCTTGAAAGCAATTTAGATGAAACAGCCAAAATAATTCCTTTGAGTTTGTGGTGGGTTTAAAATGAATTTGTAATTCACATTCGACCACAGTACACCAAGCATAGAACTCTATGCTCTTCTTTAAGTTTTTTAATGTCTCAAAAGTACTTTGATGTCCCTCCTTTTGATATCGCCTGTCCTCGGGCGATCACGGTCATCTAGCTGAAGGAGATAAGATCGTGCGTCGTAGAATTTAGTAGATATATGAACTTTGTCGAGCCTGATTTTGCATCCGGAGATGTTGGCATTACGGGCAGATGAGGTTGGAGATGCTCCCGATCGAGGTTGGTCCTTAGCATCCAAACCAGACGGGAAATTGGAGGGATCCATGAGTTTTGCTTCCGATGGTTATGCAGATTTAAATTCCGATCGAAACGGTGTGTCAGTTATCAACTTGAACCCTGATAGCGAAGTCAAAAACGCCGATCTCCATTTTTTTGTCCAGGATGATATTGAAGGTGGAAGTTGCGGAACTGTTTACAATACATGCAAACGGTCAGTGAAGGACAGTTTTCGAGTTTGTGGGCAGCCGGTAGACGGCTTTTACATTAACCATACAAAAGGGTCACTTGACTACGTTAATCATGACCTTGATACCTTGAAACTGGGACATTTTCTCGCTCCATAGGGCTTCTTACAAAAGGGGCATGGATATTTAAGGTCGGATAAGAATTGGAATTTTAGAACTGCTCATTTTATTTTATTTGTGTCTTCCAGTTTTTTTCATAGATTTGATGATTTTCTAGGAGCCCCTAGTTAGAAATTGCTGATCACGTTCTACGGACGATTGTATTGATGGGAATTCGGCAAAGGTGGAACTGAAATATTTTTTTTTACAATGTCAGAACGTGTTTTTGGAATTTCAAACGATTGTCTCGAAACGTATAGACAATTTTCTTTCGTATATCTGGTTAAGTGTTACCTACTAGTTCTTAAGCAACCAAGAACTACCCACAAATATACTATTTCATTATCGTTATGAGGTCGTGTACTCCAAATTGAAAAGTTAGGATTTTGTCCACTAAAACTTCCATTTCTTTAGACATCTTGAAGTTACGGAGGAGAATGTTTCTTCTCACCTTTTGTGCAATACACACAAATTGCAAGTGTAATGATGGGCTGGGGTAAGAGAATTTTTGGCCGAGGTAGAACCTCGTAGTTGCGCTACCATTTCCATCGTTTAAGAGGAATGTTCATATTACCAAGGTAAAAAACATGCCTGTGAGATCCATGGAAAACATCTGGAGCCATAATGATGGGGATGAACTCTTTCTCTCCGGTGAGAAGGACGGCACTTAGTTGTGCACCAATGTACTATATGGTGATACAACGATGGTTCCGCGTAAAAAATAACGATTCTCTTAAACGAGATAATGTTTTTCTGAAAAACGCATAAAGACGGTTTATTAGATAGGTAGGGAGTTGATAAGTGATAATTATTATGGTGAATGACACCAAGAATTAACATTGATTGCATAGTATTGTACTCAGGTGCTATTCCGTTATCCCCCCCCCCCCCCATCTACTTCACGACTTTCGCGACTTTTTCACTTATCCTATACTATTAAACGAGAAATTCTTGTATAAATCATCAGGGGATACATACCCCCCCATTTCGACTCGAAAACACAATCTGCACTGGTCAATCTTCCGGAGTGATCTCCGTGGTGTTCTGGGCCATTCTTAACAACGAAAGTTGCTTATATCTGGCCGTAACTGTGGAAGGTATAAAAAGACACTTCGCTTACTGGCTGTAGCTCCACAAAAAGAAATTTTTATCCAGGTTTCATAGAACCCAAAACGATTTCTGTGGGCAAAATAATTCACATTTTGTTGAGAGAATTGGAGCACATTTAATACCTACGCCTTTTCAAAGCTTATTAAAAATTTTGCTTGCTGGTTGTGGTTTTTTCAGTATCCACATTCAGCGTGTTTAGTACCTGCACTAACAAAAGAAGATATAGAATTACAAAATTAAATCATCTAGGTACCTAATCTGCTGGCAAAACTAAAAGTCTACGAGATTTAAACATTCTTAACGACGAAAGTTGCTTATATCTGGCCGTAACTGTGGAAGGTATAAAAAGACCCTTCACTTACTGGCTGTAGCTCCACGAAAAGAAATTTTTATCCAGGTTTCATAGAACCCAAAACGATTTCTGTGGGAAAAATAATTCACATTTTGTTGAGAAAATTGGAGCACATTTAATACCTACGCCTTTTCAAAGCTTATTAAAAATTTTGCTTGCTGGTTGTGGTTTTTTCAATATCCACATTCAGCGTGTTTAGTACCTGCACTAACAAAAGAAGATATAGAATTACAAAATTAAATTATCTAGGTACCTAATCTGCTGGCAAAACTAAAAGTCTACGAGATTTAAACATTCTCCTTCCCTGAAGCTCAGTCTCTGGATCTTTGACCATAGTTTGTTTACCTCAACAGAACCCAGGAAGACCAATGGAAGTTGTGAAATTCTTGGTTCGCTCTTGTTTGTCCGCTATTATAAAATGGTTGATTTGTCTGCTGTTCTGAAGGTGGTTTGGCAACGTCGCAGATATCAAAGTGGTCGCCACTTAGTCCGTGATTTGTAATTGTATATCTCGGTTGGCACATATATATAGTGATATGAAATTTTCTGGAAGATTGCCACAGGTATAGCATTGTGGGATTCAGTAAATAACCATTAAAATGAAATAAAAATATCCTTGCTGTTTTTAAATGTCATTCGAATCAATATACACCATAAAATAAATATATACACCAGGGAATAATGAGGGTGCCTCCTAACTTCAATATTGTATGGGTGCCACAATGTTAGAATATTTATTTATATACATATACACCAGGGAATAATGAGGGTGCCACATTACTTCAATATTGTATGGTTGCCACATAGACGGTGACTTGAAATTCTCAAGAATGGTGCCACAAGTATAGCATTATGGGATTCAGTAAATAACCATTGAAATGAAATAAAAAGTATACCTTGCTGTTTTTAGAGGTCATTTGAAGCAATATACACCATAAAATACATATATACACCAGCGGATAAGGAGGGTGCCTCCTAACTTCAATGTTGTATGGGTGCCAAAATGTTGCAATATATATTTATATATATATATGTCACTTGAAGAATGACTCTAAAAGAGTTTGAATGTAATCACTTAGTAAGAAAAGAGAATAGAAAAAAATAACATAAAACTATTTTTAATATTTCGGCTTCTGCCTTTTTCGAAACTACAAGAGAAAATGATTAATTTGGGGTGTTTGCAACGTTGGCAAGGAATTTACGTAACTTTGGATGCCGCTTCAACGTCTAATATTTAGGCCTGGAGGATCGTAAGCATCTAACACTATACTGGGCTTTTTCCGATTGGTGAAGCATTCGCTTGTTGTCGTTGGGCCTCATTTTCTTCAAGCGCTTAATGCTAAAACAATCATCAAAAGTTGAGTTATGTGCAATGGCATGACAGTTTACAGGAAGATCATTGTCAGACCGAACCACGGATGCTCGATGGTTGTTCACCCTCAAGGTTTTTTTTTTTTTTTTTTTTTTTTTTTTTTTGCGCCAAGTAATAACAACTTATAAGCAATATTCATGTGATAAATTATTATACATTTTCTTAAGATCTAATATACTTCACTTTAGACTTATTGTTCTGATTATTGAGTCACTAGGGTCTCTCAAGTTGAGTGGAGTTTCTGGTTTCTCCACGTAAAACAGGACACTCTTTACAGACCAATTCATACACTCACTTAGGTGTCTGGCATTCCGCTGATCCTTTGCATGTGTATGAGTTGGGATTGTTCGGAGACTTGAAAACTTCCTCCTCAATAACTATAGGGCTAACTTTGCAGCGGCGCTGCTTACATGGGTGCAACTTTTGCTTGGAGCTGGTTCTGGTCTGTGTTAGGATGTCTCCAAGTGAGGATGCCTGGCGATAGGTAAGTGAAGGTGCTTCAGGAAAGACAAAGATATATATATATCAAACTTTTGTACCCTTCTGGAGCCTGAATGGTCTGTCGTACAGAGCTCCGAATGGTTTCAATCGATTTATTGAACTGATTCCTATCTAAATTGAACAAAAAAGCTAACGTTTTACTTCAAGAGTTTTCAAGATTCGGAACTTTAAATATTTTAACCCTTCAATTTTACCATTTAGGATTGCTTCTAGTAGTTTCGGAGAAAACCTCCCCTCAGCCGTGTATGTCGGACAGATGGATTTTATACATCTTGAAACGAATATAAATCAACAAATTTTGAGGGTGGCATCCTTTTTTTTCTTCTTTACAATGCTCCTACTGGTCTCATTTGATTCATTGAAGAATTTTATCTAAATCAAACGAAAAACAACCCTCTTATTTCAAAAGTTTTTTAGATCTCGATTTTTAATGTGTTACCCTTAAATTTCACCCCTTTGGCTTGATCGAAATGAATGCCGAAATTTCAGGCAAGTCTCCGGTCGATGTATGATTTTGGGACGAATTTTATTAACTTTGGTACAGTAGTTACGGAACACGTTGCCACTTTACGTAAACAACCAAATTTTGAAGAGGGATTAAAAATGTTTCTTTTTGGTCGCTTACAAAGGCTGATTAATGAATGAAAATAATAAACCAAAAGGTCATATTTGAGTCAAACCCATTCCCTCTCAAAAAACAAAAAAATAGTTTCCATTTTCGGATTCACCCTTGGTAACCCATAGCAAAGGCAAAACATACCTGCTCAATGTTTTAGTAGACCAGAGTAGTAGGAATAATATATGCGATGAAAATGTAATATCAAAATTGAAGAATTAAAACGCCACTATCCCACTACCTACATTACGATTTCTGTTATCATAGGTGTTTCAAGACTTGATTAGAGAGTCACCCTTGAAAGCATGTCATGACCTGCATGATGGTGGCTTCTGGAAATCTCTCACTGTACGGTCTAACCTAAATGGTGATACGATGGTCATTATTGCCACTCACCCCAACGGCGCGTCGAAAGAAGAAGAGAAAGATGCCAAAGCCCAAATAATAGAACATTTTGGTGAATGCAATCTTTCTTCTTTATACTATCAGTCAAGGTAAGCGTAATGTGCTACGGAAATGACAAAAACGGATTATGTATATCGTCAATCGTATAGGTCAATCGTACTAGCATTCCTTCTTCATATACATTTATATAACGCAAATTATAAGATCATATGCTAGTTATTCACATCAATATTAAAATAGTCATCTTCACTGACATAGTCTATATTTATCTAATTTGATTGCTTTTGTGCCGTTGCTGAATGTCTTGCATTTCAGTCCTCACACTCGAGCTACACACGACGTTGCTCCTTACGAGCTTTTGATGGGCGAACCTCACATATATGAATGGATCAGTGAATATCAATTTCGAATATCTCCAGACTCGTTCTTCCAAGTGAATGTTGAGGCAGCTCCTTTGTTGTATAATACAGCTCTCGATTTCGTCAATCCCTCTCCAAAGAATACGTTGCTGGATCTATGTTGCGGAACAGGTACCTATTGTCTGGTTAATACTTCATATTCATGGAAACCATGTCCTGTTTATTTTTTCATTGAATAAGGCAAAACCCCTGCAAAGTTGGGTGGACAGTATAGCTTCTTCACGTATTGTATTATGGATGTATAGAATTAGGTGAGGAACAAAGCACGAGTCAAAATGATTGATAAGTCGACTTATTAAGAAATTACGAGTAATACTATTACTACTAATTAACTTACTATTAATCGTACTAATTAAATAGTAATTAAATTACCATTAATCAAAAGGCAATGAAATTTATAGGGTACGTCTAGAAGATATCCCGAGCAATCCCTGAAAATTGGTCCATTAGTCTCGGAGTTTGTCCTGTGTTAATCGATATTAGTTTTGCGCGTGCGCCATGGTTATTTCTCTACCAATCGCGATATGCATAATTTATAGGGCATTTTTCTAGAGACACATTTTTTTCGTTTTTTAATTGGTGGTAAAGGGAGTTTGGGTAGAGTTTTTCAGTAAACCCTCCACTGCGACCCAGAGGATCTATTGTGGATTCATTTCTAGAACATATACCCAATTACCTACCGAGTTTGAACGGAATCGGACCGGATGATGAGATATCTATGTTATGAGGGATACACGTTTGCGCATGCGCACGGGCTACTGTTGATTAGACGGTATTGGAAATTATAGGCGACCGTCTAGGAGCCCACCCGCACAATCCCTGAAAATTTCAGCTGAATCGGACTGAAACTCGGTAGTTATAGTTTTGGATGTGATAAGGATTTACCACAGAATGACAGACGCGGAACCGAAATTGATCAGCGAACTCTGAAATGCAAAAAGCAAGTGGAAATTTTGATTATGGAGGACACACATTTTTTCGACTTCTATCACGAACACACACCTTCGGTAGTGAGGAAGCAAAAACAAATCTTTCAAGTTGGGTTAGCAGTAAAGCTTCATTTTAACATAGATATGTATTAAATTAATTGTGTAAAGCAACCATTACTAGCCTATCGAAAATTATAGATTACTAGGTAGAATGGGAGATGCGGCATGATTTCATTTTTCTTTCTATTTTTTTTTTTCTTCAAATAATCGTAAAACTGAGCTCTAAACACATTTGATATCATTCATAATGACAGCAATTATTTTACAATCTCGTTTTAACTCTCTCTTAACTCTTTATGCTCCCATAGCTCCAAGACTCCGAACTTTTAGCTGCAATTATGATAGTGCTTCACTTGGGAGTATCTGCTAGTTGCCACTGAAGCTTTTACAGTTGTCTTTGTACCCATATTTCGGAATGAGATTGTATGTGTTTTGATCTCAGTTTTACATGTACTGACCCAGTTTCAAGGAAAAATGAAAATAAATAATGCATTTCCCATTGGAACTAACACCCTTCCTGGAATATCTTTGCTAAGAAAAGGTTCCTAAATCAACTGACTATCGAGTGTGATTGTATCCATATATGGTGCCTGCCTCTCAAAGCTCACGATATGAAGGAAGGAGATTGAGCAAAGATCTGGGACTTTTCCATTTTATTTAATAGCTCTCTGGGATATGAGGAGACTCAATACCACACCATTCAGAGAGCTTCAAATTTTTTGTTGTTGAGTTTTACCGATTCTTTTGATGTTTTACCAACTTTCTCGATCACTGAGTAGTAATAAATATTTCTAGAGCATACAATACACAATTTTCTTCAAAATTGCAAAATAAAAGCAATAATTTTATTTTATAGCTGAGTAAATATATTTATAAATTAATTAATTTATTTCATTAAGGAATGCATTAAAATATCTGCTGGAAGAAATGTACGTATATATTCATATTTCAAAAGTGAAGGAATTTTTAGGAACCATCAGTATTTTCGCCTCCAAAAGGTTCCGGGGATGTGTCGGAGTGGATGCAGTCAAACATGCCATTGAGGATGCTGAATTCAACGCTTCTGCTAATCACGTTTTCAACTGCTACTTTGTCTCTGGATTAATCGAAAAGGTATTCATAGTTATTTTTAATACACTCACTTGTTTATTACTCATGTTGTAGCGTCCTCACTTTGCATCCCTACTTGTTTCAGTCTCTCAGAAAAATTATAGGAGAGTTAGACATGACGCCGGAGTTATCAGCCATCCTGAATCCCGGGAGAAGTGGTTGCAGTAAGTTCAATCTCAATTCGAATTATCATTTCATAAGCTCAAATGTCAATAGGCGCCTTCTAGCTTCGCATTAAGCATAGAAACTCTTTTCCTACATCACCTGAGAGCCTGTGTATGTGCTGATCAATGTGTAGAGAAATGCACTTCAATCGTCTTAAATGATCTTCACCTACTCATCAATTTCGGAAAACCTACATCTTGAGTAAATATTTCTTTTTTCTGCAGATAAACGTGTCACTAGGACGCTGAGACAGTGTCTGCAAATCCGAAACCTTGTGTACATCTCGTGTAAGGCCGATCATCCCAACGTGATGAGCAACTTCTATGAACTTTGCCATCCCAAATTCGACAAGGCGCCACCTTTCTGTTTGACTGACGTGCAGCCTTTGGACATGTTCCCACATACGAGTCATTGTGAGTTACTGCTAGTTTTCCGCAGATGAATCAGACGCAGTGCCTAATGCCAGAGTTTCTGGAACGCGATGGACCGATAGTGATTTTTGTATTGCTTGTTCTCTGTGGAGTTATCAAATTACCGTCATTTTTGTACAGTAAGAAATCAAAATACAAAACGCTTTTAGGAATCGTTATTTCCTTCAAATATTTCAATTCCACGACCAACAATCTATGACAAGCACGACCTATTTATTTACCATTATACACCTATACCCACCAGTTGTTTTAACCTTCCTTTGATAAAAGTGGACGTCAAGGGATTAAACATCTGGTTATGAAATTGTGGAAACTATAAAGTTTTCCACGTCACTCAATAATTACTGTGTTTTTATTACGAATAAATTCAGGATTGTTTCATTTTTGTCCCTATGCAGGGTGTCTCATAAGTAACCCCCCCCCCCTCATTAACTTTCCCCCCGCAATTTTAGGGATATCGAAGTGAAACTTGGGGAGAGTTTTTTGGGTGCCTAATACTAAGTTTTGAGCAAATAAACTACTACTGTACTATTTGGGTACTATTGGGTGTTCCGAGTACAAATTTTTCTTCAATTTTTTGTCGAGTAACAACTTATTTTAAAGATTTTTTGGAGCTGAACACGATGGTGAAACCAGAATTGCAAAATCTTATTCCGTTCTTGGATTAAATCTGATGAACCATGAAAAAGCGTGATTTTTTTTCTAAAGTTTGGTAATTTTAGAAATTTTATTAGAAAAAAAGGGCTTCTTGGTTTTTCAGACCTAATCCGAGAACCGAATAGGATATCGCAACTGTGGTTTCGCCATCGTGTTTAGTATTACAAAATCTTTGAAATAAGGTGTCACTCAGCAAAATAATGGAAATTTTTTTTTTGAAGTACCTAATACATTTGGGTAGACCAAAAACTTTTGGATTTTTTCTTCTGATATTTATTTGCTTAAAACTTGGTAAAACGCTCTCCAAGTTTCACTTCGACATCTCAAAAATTGCGGAAAAAAGTTGGGGGGTTACTTTTAAACACGTGACACTAGATAGTGACTTGGTAATATTAATAATTTCTTACCCAGTTATTGTTATGATGTGCACTTCTAATGAGAGAAGACTTTAAAATTTAATATGGTGGCTGATTCTACCAGAATCTTAATCATTCCGCTACCCTTTTGGTCCCTCATTCTTTGGTTAATATGTAGGGTATTCTTATAAATTACAATGACAGGCTATCTATCTACTATATACGCTTAGGTAGATAGGTAACTCACAAAAGTTATTTCCAAATTAAGGAAGTAAAGCAGTATTTTGGTGATTTTTATCAAAATCGTAATGGAGGTGTAAGAATGGATTAGTATAATTTAAGCTTGCAACACTTATAGATTAACTCGTCGCCTCTCAGCTTTGTTTAGAAGGTAGATAAAATTACGAGTAGGTAGACTTTCTTAACCTAAGAGAATATTCTTGATCGTAGTATACTCCATTATTTACTCCCTCAGTACCAACTAGAAACCCTAAATATACGTGATGCTGCTGGGTTGCTGCCATACTTTCAGTTTGGGGGTAGTGGAGGTTAAAATGGAAACGGCACTTCTCAATTCTTCAGCTCTTCATAGTGTCTAACTTTTTCGCCACATACGGGCCTCTTCAGGACTCTTGGTTAGAGTATGGCTGTTTTGGATACAATATACCCCATATGATTTTTCCACCCTAATAAGTACACACTTATTACATCTAAAAGGTATAATACATAATATATGAAGGGCTATTAAGCATTGAGAATCGCTCATTATTTGAGTTGTTGCAAACATACATACTCAAGTCAGAGCCTTCTAAAACAGTCATGTGTGACTTCCCCCACACACAAGCTTATTTGTACACTATCAACTCTAAGCAAGAGTCCCGAAGTGGCCTGTATGTGGCGAAAACGTTAGACACAATAAAGAACTGAAGAATTGAGGAGTGTCGTTTCCATTCCTCACCTCCACTATCCCCAAACTAAAGAAACGTTCTGGTAAGCTTAAACAAAAGAGAGTTGAGGGGACAAAACCGACAACGCATCCACAAACGATCTGTATTCCATGGCCAGAAACTTGGCGCCACAACGTAAGCGCAATATTCAGTTGTAACGCTCTGACAGCTGACAAAGGTTCTAATCTTCACTTCTTGAAACCAATTATGAGAAAAGCGAAAACTAAGAAGGCTGTTGAGTGTGGGTTTTCTTTTCGTTTTCATTAAGTAGGTGTGTTGTGTACCTAGTGATTATTTTTGTTGTGGCGAGTTTAACTTTTTTGTGTTTTCACTAGGTACCTAACGTAGGTGAGGCGAACTAACGAAATTAGCCGGGCATATCGTAAGTAGGTAGCTAACGAAAATTATTTCTTGATCGTTGATACTGAATGAGTTTTCGTTTTTCGGAAGATACAGGTGGAGGTGATATCCCTCTCCCCACCACATACTTCCCGTTCCGAATGAATTCAGTTCACAGAATTTATATGTTTCTTTGTTCCTTCTTCCTTTATACACTGCATCATACTCGCTGATCAAATAGCTGATTAGCCACTAACAAGCAATCACGACTTCAAATGAAACGAAAATCCGCACTGTTCTTGGGATATAATAAATCTGAGTTGGTTTTATGAATCTAATATTATATATATTAATAAGGATGAAACTCCGTATGTCCACTCTATGCACAGCCAAACGGCACGTCTATGCATGTCAACGATTGGGGGGACCGTCTTCGATTTTTCCAAAAGGGTGCATAAGTAATTTAAAAATTTTCTACCCCCACCCAAACCATCGGCTGGAGTTCGGGAGGGAGGGGGTGGGGTCAGTTTTTTGAGGTTAGGCAATGACCCGCAAAACCGCGCGGTCTTGAAAGCAAGGTCGCTTTTTGCCCCGTGTTCCTATACATCCCAAGCGAGAAAACTACACTAGTATGTCAATATAGGTACAATATTATGTCAATACAAAATTATTATTTCCAATCGTACTATTAGTTCGTCAATGACTTCAGCATAAAAAACATGACGAATGATGGAAAGTTCGCGCGAGTGTCAACGTTACTTCTAGGTCGAGGAGAGATGCATAACATAATGCTGATGCGTTGGCTTTCCAGCAAAAACGCATAGGTACCCAACAAATTAGGGAATACGTTGTAGACGATACGTTTTTTCCTATTTGCCACTATAACGCTCTATTTATATCAATTCTCGGGACAACAACGAATTTACACATCGTTCATGTTGTTAATTTGTTCCGGGGTGAAGATGATTTGTTAGAAAAGCTGTTAAGTAAGGCAAGTTGTAAGCAGCTCAGTAAACAACTCAAATTAGAAAAAATAAGCAGAAAGGTGTATGTACCTACGCTACCAACTTCAACTACCTTCTTCCCCATTTTCCCAAAGTTGAAATTTTGTTATGAACTGAACTTATTAATGAGACCTTGCTGGGTGTTCACAAAAATCTCACAAGTAAAACATTTTGTTGAAAATAGAAAAGGCAAACAGACCTTGAAAATTTGTTGGCGATTGTTCTTGAATTTATGTAAACAATCTTTATTTTTCTTCATGTGAAGTATTTAATTGACATATTTTGTCATATGCCATTTATATATATATTCTCTTTCTATAACTTTAATATTGTTCGAGTGAGCACTTATGGACTTATGGTCTAAAGGATGGTCTGGTTTTATTATTATTATTAAAAGATCTAACAACAAAGTTTCACCCTTCCAAGTTCCAAGCCATCGAAGTGTTCGATGGGGCGACAACCGTGGATAATCATCATTATTTTTCATGTTTTGTTATACCTATAATAATATTTTCATTTCAACCATAGGTACTTTTTACTTGAAGTTGGTAATATTTCCACAAAGTAGTATGTGAATTTCAAATATGGATTCCGTGGAATAGTGTTTACGTTTAGTGATACGGTTCATACCGACCTACCTAACCTAGCTGCATGATTTTTCATCCTTCACGCCTATTGGCTCAAGAGTCATATGCAAGTGTAGTAGGTATTATCGAGTTTCCTTGTTCCTCCAGTCTTATTTCGGAAAACCCATGGATAAAAAAAGAGTTATCCAGATCAATCTTGGGAGTTATCAATCTAGGACTAACAAAATTATATGTCTTTCAATAATGTGAAACATTCCGCAACTAGTAAACATTCACTTTATTATTTTGATTTGACTCCTAATAGAAACTCGCGAGTTGAAAGAGGCTAAAGAGGCTAAACGAAATTACATTCCTGTAGTTATTAGAAATTATTGTTTCGGTTTATTATTCCATCGCATCAATGGTCGGAAATTAACAAGCGGTTGCAATCATGTTCACAATATTAATTGCTTAAAACTCCAAAATCAGCTTGTTGGCCACGCACTTCGCAATTAATATAGTATGGTTGGATAAATCGAGAGCTTTCGAACGAATAACGAATTTTGTGGGAAAGTCTCCTACAAACTCGTACGTATCACAATTATTGGCGCTACTTTCGTTGCACTCTCGTGGGACATTTTTCGGTAGTTAGGTCACGGCTAAAGCATATTCATGCTTTATATGTCTTATAATAAACATAATTTTAATTTTGACATTTTTGTTATTATTATTGTTTCAATTCTCCTCGTACTTACTTTAAAAGCTTTGAACAAATGAATTTTACATTAGCGTTCTTTTATTGTGATTTTATATTTTTCCAAAGACAAGTTTAGAAACTGCATTGACACTCATAATCCAGGAGCCCTAGGCCATAAAAACATGACAGATTTTACTGTTTGTATAACATGTACAAAACTGATGTCTGCCATCTCGGAACAGTTGAAATAGGAAAAATGGCAGCCTTTAAATGGCTAAGATGACTAAAAATGAACATTTTCAACCTTTAGCAAAGTTTTTTCAAAACTGAAGCTATTGCAAAGGCTTAAAAAAGAAAAAAAAAATTCTTCATGGATAGCGATTTCTGGATTTGGACAGTTCTTCATGTATACTTATGTATAAATGAGTCCATTCCAGACGATAACTCCCCTTATGATGGAATGAAAATAATGTTCTTGCGCCAAAAAATCAAGCGGTCCAAAAGTAAGGTATTAAAAGTAGTTCGTTGGCCAGACCTTTTTGAGCACAATAATCTGCTCAAGTTCCACCAAAAACCAATAAAAATAGCTAAAATCGGCTAAAAGTTGTTAGATTTTTTTTTTTTTTTTTTAAGCAGATTATTACTCAGAAAAGTTTTATCAACCAAGAACTAGAACGTTGAAAAAATGTCGCACAGAATCGTCGTGCTGAAACATGTACTTAAATATTAATTAAATGTACTAAAAAAATTTAACTTTTAATTTTGGAACACGCTTTTACCGGGATCTAGTGGGAAAATGTCACAAAAACGAGATTAAAGTAACGGCGGATTTAATTTATTTGCTGTTCATCTATGAAGCCCCCCCCCCCCCCCCCAATATCAGCCGAGTGAGATTCGGAGCTAACTTTTTGCTATTCAATCTATGAAACTGAAATTTTAAATGGAGCGTGTTTCACGTTCCTCCAATATTTAGCCGAGGCTCAAGGCGAAAGTGGGTCGTGGGGGTCTCCCCAGCGGGGTCAAGGGGAGGACATAAAATTGTGCTTTAAAAAAAAATCTGCCATGTTTGGCGGGCAGTAGGTATAGCATAGACATTAGTGTAGAAATGTTGATGTCAAAATGCGATTATTGAACTAATTGATTGTGACTATTATGGAACGAATCGAGATAAAATTCGTTGGGAATTAGTAACGTAACGGGAATCTCTAAAATTCGTTGGGCATGTCTTCCTAACTTCTATTTTTCGGATCTATCTTGGATCTAACTTTCATTTTAAGCAATCTCTAGAATTCATTGTGGCCTCCTGACTTCATTCTCTACGATTAGGCGTTCCGCCGCTAGAGCGCGTTGAAAAGTAGGTATCATTTCAAAAAATCAGCAAAAAGGCCTCTTCCTATAACTTTTATTTTTCGGATCTACCTTGGATCTAACTTTCATTTGCTCGAATGCCGCAGAGCTGGCGTCCACTGCTCAACACTCTGCTCCAATTGTTCAATGAAAGCGGTTCATCTACAGAAGATGATGAAACAGACATGCCTCTCAATATCTGTAGTAGTTCTACCTAAATAAACTTTCACAGTGAGATTCATTTGCTTCAAAAATTCGATAAAAGTACGCGCTAGGTAAAAAGAGCATAATGATTTTTTGAAATGATACATACTTTTCAACGAAAGTAGATTCAGGAGTGCTAGGTAGGATAACTCTTTAAGATCATAATAATTTCTCCATTATTTGTATTTTAAAAAACCCCTACTTACTAATGTTTGTTTTTGATTTGAGTATCATGCATTTTCCACAACGGTTGATTATTATCCGACGTCGGTAAAGCGAATGCATTTGGGAGGGACCTTGTTAGAAACAAGTTTTAAAAGAAACACTGGAGCTAGTGTCAGCGTTTTATTAATTCCAATTATTACGATTACATAAATATAAATGACTGTACATAAATAAATAACAGCAGTAATAATATTGTTATCCCATAACTTATTCTACTAGGGTGGGTGATATGGCATTGGTTCCATGATTGCTCATACCACATTTTACAATTATTTGTTCAATTTACCTTTTTTTAATTTTTAATAAATCCGACTCACCACCTACAGAATGAACTGCAAAATTCATACCTACATTATAATAATATATATACTTTTTAAATCTTAAACAGTAAACATACAAAGTTACTATATTTGTTAATTTTCAACATTATTTTGAAGTTGGTATAAGCGGAAATTTCATTTTACCATTAATTTTTTGTTTTTTAAAGAAAGAATTTCAAGAATTGAGACAAAAGGTACAAGACCCTGGATTTATGCGATACATATTCTTTTATGGCACTTATCAATACATCCAAAATATAGTCTAGGTACCCACCTAATAGATTTTTCATATAACGTACATATTTATGTTCTATAATTTTACTTAATATCCTACGCCTATATGATACCGAAATGTTCCATCAAAATGAGTTGTCGGTACCTAGAAGAGCGACTAAAATTCTACTCGAATAGAAAATAGTTTCGTGGAAGTTTGAAGTTATTTGAAACCAATTCGTAAGGCCACTATTTCTCGAATAAGTAGAATCATCTTTTTTTTTCCGACATTAGAAATATATATGCCTCAATTTTTATCACTCACAGCTAGTACAAAGTAAAGCATTTTCCAGAATTTACGTTTAGGTCTGCAATAACGTTTTATTAAATATTTGGGAAATTAAAAATACAAAAATAAACATCAATTTCTGATTATTCTTTCGAATTACCATTGTTTTCCGGTGTTTGGAAGATGATGATGGACACTATTAGGTAACCAGAGGTTTCTATACCTACCTTGAAGTAGGTATGTGAAACAGTGTTTGCCAGTTTATTTAGAATAATTTAGGCGCGCTGCCTTTACTATGATCTCACGAACTAGCAAGCGTTCATATCCCTGTTCATTCCATTGTTTTAATTTTTTATTTGATTTTTATATATGTATATATATTTTTTACACAGCATATTATAATAAGAAGGAAACAATCAAGTTCCTGCAGCTACATTCCAAAACTAACTTACCGCCTGTGTTATGTTACTTGGTTGTGTGCTCTACGTGTTACTCAAAACAAATTGTTCACTATATAAGCCATATATACATAACAGGCCAGGAAAAACATAGATACTAACAAACACATGACTGATTAAGCGCATGCGAAGGGTAATTATACTAAGGTTGTTTCAAAGCCGTTTTAGTTACACGTCATACATTGATTGTAATTAGAGAGAATAATAAGTGTAAACCCACATCACGTTATAATTTTAAAAAAGGAAAAATTAAAACACTAGTTTATAAACCATCAACTCCATAACTAATAAAACAGATTAAACATTTAAAAGGGTTAACAAGTTTATCGATATATTTTTTTTTCTCGAAAACTCTCTGCAGAGCTCAGCGACAGAACAGTTTACCCGAATCAGCTAACTTGTGAATGTGTGAAAATTTTCAACTAACTACGATTTACAAAATAGGTAAATGAAAACAGCAAATTTCTTTATATCCCATTTAAGGAGTATTATACAAAACACTGTACAACATTTTTACGGGAGGAAAACAACTTTTGACTTGGTTAAATGTTCATGAACGCACGCTTCTAACATCTACGTAGGAAAAATGTAAAGTAGGTATCTAATGCGAGAAAGCGTTAAATTTGAAGCGAGCGCTCCTAGAGGTTGTAAATGGAAGCGTGACCAACTATAGTAGTAAAAGAAATGAGCTCTTTCTTATATATATTTTTTTACGATCAAAAAATAATACCCCTTTAGGGGCAATTATTTTAAATGGTGAAAATTTTTTGCGAATCAGGAAGGAAGTGCTCAGCGACGAAATTTGGTCCTGATGAGGAATCGAACCCACTATTGTTATTTCCGTCTACTGCGATACTTGTTGATTATCGGTTCACCATAAAATCCGTGTCAGAAAAATCAACAATATAGGCGGCTCCTCACAACTCTCGTGGGTTCTCAACCTCATCATCTGGATTATTTAGAAATTATATTTCTATATCAATATCACTCTTATTAGAATTCAAAACTTTTCGTCCTATCACTGTCATGTACGTTTTCATTCGACGAAATGATAGCTCCGTTCATACGGATGGTAGATGTGAAAATGTTTGGATATAGGTTAAAAAAAGAGCCAAAATATTATCTGATCCATCGAAATAACAGCTGGTTAATGAAATTTTTCTTAAAAGAAGGTAATTTTATTACAATTCTTTTTTAAATATATAACGCGTTCTTAATAAGTTTTTACATGAGCTTTTGTTTTGCGCATTCTGTGCAAAGGATGTCTTCAGCATCCGTAATAAAGCCCCTGCCAACGAGGGAAGTCTTGCAAGAAGCGCAGATGAAGCAATCATTGTGCCAGTGGCGGTCTTCGAATGAGATGAACCTGGTTCCGCCAATTCCTGAAACAGTATCATTACTTGTTTATACTATTCTATAAATTACGATGGAGTTAGAACATTCTCAATTTAAAAAAAAAATGAATCACCAATAATTCGTGACGAAGAAGAAAAGAGAACTTGAAAATGGGAAAGAAACACTTGGGTACTTAGTAGATTTTAGTCGATCTATCCGAATTGAAAGAACAATTAGTGAGGAAGATGCTGTTTGAATTGGAGGAGGATTTAACTAATCATGACTTGTTAGTAGGGAAGGTTTTTCATAAGAATTTAGAAAAGGAAGAAACAAACGAACCAGTTGGTACAGAAATTTTTAAATCGGCAAATTGGATTGCGTAGAGCAGTCAAACTTCTGGAAAGTGCAAACGTTACCAAGACCACAAATGTTATAAGAAACTATCAATTGGAAACAATTCAAAATAATATTTCAACAATTAGCCGGAAGAAGGAACCACTATTGACAGATTCAAAGTCAGACAGAAATATTCAAACAATATTTGTTGGTCTTTGAGCAGAAGTACTTGTAAATTTGACTTTGGAACTCCCTATCTAGACTTTTTCTTGGCTCTCAGTAGAATGGGGATGGAAGGAACATTATATCCATTCTATGGGATATTACAGCCCATCAAGTGAGAAGGAACACCCAGGAACTAGGTATTTCAGCCCGTCAAGTGAGGGAAAACACGGTGGAACTATTTCAGTCCATGGATGTGAGTTGTCATATATATAGAAGGGTCGAGATTTGAATCAAGAATCATGAATAGTCACCAGCTCTGCTTGGCCCTCGGTTTTTATAGTCCATGGAGAATTTAATCGGAATCGGACTGAAACTTAGTATAGTTTTGGGCGTGACATGGATTTACCACTCACAGACATCAGATAGACAGACACGGAACCGCAATTGATCAACATGCTCTGAAACGCAAAAAGCAAGTGGAAATTTTGATTTTGGAGGTCAAATTTTTTTCAACTTCTATCACGAACACAAAACTTCCCTACCTTCGGTAGTGAGGAAGCGAAACTCTGGGTATGTGCCTCACTAACTTTCTTCTAATTACGGACTTCCTACTGTGAAGGTACTAAGCGTAAGTAGCAAAGTTTACCCACGTTTCTCCACTTCCGTTGTAGTTTTCGGCACCAAAGCGCATCGATTTCGATCCCACGAAAGAATGACCCTGCTTTGATAATATCGACTTGCCTGGGTTGGTACCTAGTTTCGTTATGAATGATCCACTAGTTCATAAGTTATTGCCCGTACGACGTATATTCGGGGTTTTAAATTGTTAATTTTATATTTCAATTTTGTATAAATTATTTTTCATTGTTTGAAATATTTGGGGGGGGGGGGGGGGGGGGGGGGGTGTGCTCAATTCTTCCGTTTGAAGAATAATAAATTCTCTGGCCAGAAGTCCCTTTCTGAACTTTTGAAACTTTTACCATTGGATCAGACTTAAACAACTGCCACCCCTGGTTCTTGTTGAGCGATGTCGTCATTTCAGTACACGGACTAATGATACGATAATGATGAAATTGATGTGGGATGATTGATTAAATCGTCTTTTCCTGACTACCCTCCAAAAAAATCAGTTGTAAGCTTTGTAAATATGCGCGTTGAAAGGATTTTGGAAAACAGTGTATTAGCTTTACCAACACTTAATACAGCCGTAAAATTAAAGGTTTTCCCGCTCAACAATTTGTTCTTATTATTTATTCTAAGGTAAGTCACTTTGGGTAGGGGTGGCAGTTGTCAACATTTTTACGCGGTTGGTGGCAGTTTACGTTTGCCCGGTCATCTAGTAGAGCGAATGAGAGAACTAACCAGTTATGGGCTTGCAGCAAGACGTGCACCTCTTGGCGAAAAGTTCGCCAAAGCAATCGGCGCAGTATGGCTTCTCATCTCGGGAAGTGAAGCGCTGACCGGCGAGCGAAGTGTTGCAGTTAGTGCAAGTGAAGCACTCCCTGTGCCAGGGCTCGTTCTTGTAGGTCACACCACCGCTGGTAATGATCTGGAAGAAAAAATCATGTATTAGGCAGTTGAAGTTAAATACGGCGAGAAACAAGTGACAGCAACTTCATGTGTGGTCAGCTACGCATACAAGTTTGATGAATTGTAAATTCACCGCGGAGTGACGGTATAGAGTGGTGGACGAGGAAGGGATAGTGGTTGTATCGCAAGAGTACTATACTATCAATGATTGGTTCAGTTATGAAAGAATGCATACTTTGATTCGTCAAAGATCGAATGAAAAATAATGTCAATTATGAGTTTTAGCTACCTTTATTCAAACAAGTTGGAAGGCGATCTCTGATAATTATTTCAAAACTGGTGTCGGATATAAGAATTTGATGATACAATAGAAACAAGGAATCACGAATTCTTTGGAAAAAAAGGCGCAAAACACTGCCAAAAGGGAAATCATAGCAAGGCAAGTGCGAATGATTCCAATATTCTCCAAACTTGCCGAGCAAAGCCTTCCTCATATTTAAAAAAATCAACGAAAAAAAAAAAATAAAAAAAAAAAAAAAAAAATTAAGAGGAAAAAAAAAATGATAAAAAAAAATACAAATAAATAAATAGATGAAAAATGAATAAATAATAAATATTATAAATAGGGGAGATTTTTACCAACAATTTTTGACCACTTGTTAGTTTTAAATATTATATTTTTATGCTCACAGATTTTCTGAATTTAACTGTGTAGCGCTGGTAACACTTTTTTCCCCTCTTTGTTTAATCATTATTTGAATTATGTTATTACAACCAATTTCAAAATTTCCTATTTAATTGCCACTTTCAGCATGTTTTCAGGCCTTTAATGTTTAATATTGAGGTTAAGGTATATAATAATGTTTAGGTATACATACATAATTTTTTTTTTTTTATATATATATATATATATATATATATATATATATATATATATATATATAGCGAGAGAGAAACGTACATTTTTTCTACAATATATTTTGTACAATGAGAAATTGTATTTATTTTTTCAAAGTTTTTAGTTTTTCCAGCTCAGTTTTTGGAGTTTAATTTAGAGTTAAGTAGGGGTAAAAAACACTGTCCTTTGTACTCATCCTTTCTTGATTGATGTTTCCAATTCTAAATGCCTGATTTTACCTTAATTTCAAGGTCAGGAAGGACACACACTCACTAACAAACACTATTGTGAGATTATGGGGCAGCATTTTACAATTCAAGGTTTGACTGTGTGTGCCACAAAACAACTCCATTAAAAACTTTTCGAATCTAACTAATACAAAAATTTTCTATCCGCAGAAATTATTTAATCTATACTTAATGCACTACAAATTATCTTGCATAATAATATTAGGTTGGTACAGACAGATCATAGATCACTGGTAAAAGTATCGCTCCACGTAGGTACGACACATGCGGTTTTGGAACGCGACGAGTCGATAGGCAAAACGGCATCACATCGAGGTCTTGATGGAAGGGATAACCTGCGCCGTGCTCATTTGTCGTATTTATAGGTGCATGCTTGCACACTGCACCTGTACTACATTACACTGTACCACTGTACTAAGTTCTGCATCTGCGAAACGTTACTACAATATTGTCTGAATCTAATGAGTTTCGATGTGTAGTTTGAGTAAGGATCTGTGACTTTTGAAAATTTTTGAAGAAAATGAAGCCATTACAACTGGTTGAACTACTTTTAGCAGTTTTTTCTAGAAAGGTCAAGAATCGAACCCTGAACCCTGAGCTCTGTGACATTCATTCTTGAAAAACAGGAATTTTGCTTTATAAAATAATTTAAGAGAAATGAGTTATATATGAGTTAAGTACTCACATTACAGAAAAAAGCCCTAATCTTGCAACTTATTCTAATAGACAACATTTGTGTTACAACTTTGATAATTTTGAGATCAGGTTGGTTCCAAATTTTGTGCCAATATTTGTTAGTTGGAACTTATTTAGTTCCGAGTATCATTGGAATAAAATATCCTATCGAGGTTGGTATTTATGCTTCAATGTGCTCCAATTGGAATGATAAATTCAGGGCTCTTTGTTATTTATTTTTGTGGTATTCCTTCTAATGTACAAATATGAAAATATAATTCTTGATGACAGCTTTTTGAAAAGGTTTAGTACCTATAATGTGTTGAGTACAAGCAGAAGTGTTTGACAAATGGAGATAACTCCTGCAAGTTATTATACAATGGTTCATAGTTCATATTTGGTAGCCTTTAGGTACAGATGACACCATATGCCTAATATTTCTTTTCCTGAAAGCTCCTGCTTGGGTTTCGGGAATAAAAAATGAAAATTACGGCTTTTTATGGATTTAAATAAGGTAAAAATAGTAACGTTGGCCTATCGGCTGCTCTGAGTGGTAGTTCTTGGTTATAGTTTGCACTGCAGTAATATCATATACCTATGAATGATATTAGATGCTAACCACTGATTGGTCTTATGTGATCGATGATTCTAACACAGGTAGATTGTAGTAGTCAAGAGATACCTACGTAATTTTCAGCAAAGGTTGGACTGATGCAGAAAGTTGCAAATATGACATTAGGTTAGTGAATTTGAAATTTAAAATTAATGCAATCATTCCCATTACCTACTTTTATATATGTTATTTCATAATTCTCCACAATTTTACTTTACCGAACTTTAAAATGAATGGTTTAAAAAATTTAATTCAGGTTGAATGGTTTAAACAAGTTCCTAGGCCAAGGAGATGGGAGGAACTTCAACCAGCAAGATCCTCATGCTTCTGAATTCATTTTTTGACTTGGAAGACTCTAGACCAGTAAGTCCAAAATCACATCGAAATGAGAAAAAACTCACTCAAGTAAACCGTGTGTAACCTTTTAAAGATGGTAAATAGATTAGCTCGATTTAAGAGAGTGAGGACACACTTCCTTAAATTAAAGTAAAGAAGTACCAAATGTAGATGATGACCTGGAATCTGGCAAATATGAAGCTGATACCTCCTACTGCCTCTCATTCTCACAACTGTCGCTTCTCAAGTGCTCAACCAATGCATCTTCAACCAATTTATACTAAACAAAACCTATTATGAAATCGAAATCTTACCTTGTTGCATTTGACGCAGCGAGTTGCGAACTTTTCTTCGTAGCAAGTAGCACAGTAGATCTCCTGCTCCCTAGGGATGAAGCTCTTGGTCCCGATGGCGGATTTGCAGACGCAGCAGCAGAAGCACTGCTCGTGCCACTGTCTCGTTTTGTACTCCATCTTCTTGGTTCCTGAAACCAATTACAATTTTTTTTCAAATGTTTGTTACCAACTGCCAGGTCGAACACGAATTCATTTTGTAAAAGGACGAACTCATTTTGTAAAATGACGAATTCATTTTGTAAAAGGAGGAATTCAATTTGAAAATGCTATAATATACAATGTGAACTAAATGACAAGGAGAAAATCGGAAACTTTATGAAGTTCTGTATCTCATTCTCTCTGAAGCATCCTCATTCATTTATAATAGGGTTAGATTTGTATATAATAGATCTCCTTAGAATCAAAAAAGAAAATTCGTTTTTTCGCCGCAAAAGCAGAAGAAAAAGTTCCAAAAGTAGCCCATTGTGAGCACAAAACACTGCTAAAATTTCCAAACTGTGCATACAAAAGCAGTAACAATAGTAAAATATTGCTAGAAATAGTTTTCATCTTTTTATAGCACAATACTACGTGCTAAACATATTTTTGATTGGAATTTCGTGTGTGAAATAGTGCAAAAAATGAGCTAACATTACCATAAAACGAGTTAAAAAATTGCCGAAAATTGTCTTATCCATAATTTGTTGCGGAATATTATACTAGGAAGAAGTTTGAAAGCTATAATTTCGAATTTCGTACCCAAAGGTTTAGTACAAGAATGAGCTCAGATTTCATCAAAACGAACTAGCTGCAAAATCGCAAAAAAAGTCAAGTGACTGAAAGAAAAAAAAAAAAGAATGCATTGTAGGTATAGAAATATTTAGATTTATATTCTAGGTTTTAGATTTATATTAGGTAGATTATTATTGAGAAACAGCTTTCCTGCAGTAAATAAGACGATTTTTTTCTTTGAAAATACGAATTTGCAGAAAAAGAGAGAACAAAATTGCTAAATGACTGGAAATATCTTTCAAGACCAGTGAATCTAGAATGTTCCCCGAAAATTTCACGTACCTATTTCCGGGAACATTTCAGATTATTAGAAGCCTAGTTAGAAGGCAATCATAAGGGCAAAGTGTACGCGCGTGTTGTACATAACCCTCGCTGAAGTGCGTGCGTTGATTACATTACCTTCATGCAATTAAAACAACTTTGTTGATTTTCCAAGACCTTGATTTCACCGCCCTCGTCTTGATTAAAGGATTAATTTTCCACTAATGGTCCGTTTCCCAGACAGTATTACCGACCCGTGTAAAGTGCGAAAGACGGTATAAACCCTGAAAAGGGCGAGCTTTACCCAAAACTCGAAGTAATTCGACTTGATGCTCCGTCGTCTCTCATCCCGCTTCCATCAATTTTCATCTCGAGTTCGTCAAAGCGGAATAAAGGAGCACCTGAGACCTGTGGCGGCTTGGGATGCTTTGTTACTTTGTAATATAGTAATTTATAGCTTTGAAGGTAAAGCCCTCTTATTAGTTTGACAATGAAGAAGGGCAGGTCAGAATACGGCGCAAAACGTCTCTAGCTTTTATTAGTCCTCAGTATGAATAGCATAACAATGAAGAATGCTTGAGGAGCTTGCACTTGAAATCTTTCTATCCGTAATGATGAGTTTCACGATGTTCAACTGTTTCTCGACTGTATAATTCAATTTAAATAGCAACCTGATAATGGAACTTGGAGTTAATTCTTGAACCAAAACGTGATTTTATAGATTGAGAATCAGACAGAGATTATGAGAGCCGCCAAGCTCTCGCTAAAATCCTATGGATAGCCGTGTCACTCTGCTTCCTCGTCAAAACATGGCTCCTACAGAGACCAGAAAAAATGAAAAACTTCGAAATTGAATTAGAAATGAATTTGTGGCTTGGTTATATGGAACAATTTATTTTTGATCCCAATAGATTATTTAGTATACCTACATATGTATTATTCAATTTCGTCGGATTTCCCATCCATTGATTTCGTAACTCTGTGAACCTTCCTTCTGAACAACGAAAGAAGCTTTAGAAGCTTGCTCCAAGTGATTCTCACCTTTTTCTCCATCTTAAAGGCCATCTAGGAGGCAAACGATTTGCTACAGAGAAGGACCTCAAACATGAAGTGGAAAGCTGGTTTTCCAGTTCGGCGGCAGACTGGTACAACACACGATTACAAAAACTGTTACCACGGTACCAAAAATGTGTAGGAACTGACTGCAATTATATGAAAAAATAGTATGCGAGTAAGAAAATATACGGTTTTTTTTTTCAAATTTTTTGAAGCATTTTTGAATTTTTTAAAAATAGGGTAAACTTACTTTTGGGATGCCCCTCGTATAAATTGAATAGCGTAAAATATGAACATGTCTAGAAAAACACATTTTGGTGGTACGAAAATCGGCTTCAGTTTCAATATTTTATGGAAGAGAGGGTGGAAAAGGGGTTTTTTTTGTGTCAAGAGCATTTGAGGTAAATAGGAGCAGAAGGAGCTACGGAAGCTTTGTCAAATTCTGGGTTCGTAGGTGGTCACATAGAAAATGAATATTTACTATAGAGCTGATTCATGATCATGTTGACTTCCTTTTTTTCCAAACAAGGAAAAGCATAATCGATTCATTGCTAAACATCACTTTGGAATCAAACGAACAACTAGATTTGATTATGAGCATTAATTACAACCCTCAAATGTCACACTCAAATGTATTTTTTAATTTAATGGTTAAAGTTTGATTAAATGCCGCACCTCAACCAGAAGGGTCATTAGCCATATGTCACCCCCAATAGTTGAGTGAAAATTAAACAAAAACCAAAAACACACCGTCGAACCATTTGTGATTTCGATTCAATTTGGTAGTGTTCTACCAACAATTTCTGTAAACAGTAAAACTTGAATTTCTCTCCCCAAGAGTTGTGTAAAAGGGAAGCAAAATTGGGATGGATAATAACGTATGTAGGCTCATTTGTAACTTTTGAAACAGTTTTCTGCAAATCGGTTGGGTTCTTTTCGTGAAAAGCTAGAGACTACGTACGTGGAGTGATGAGAACCACGCAAGCAAATATATTTGCCTCGTCGGATTAGACATGTCCTTGAAAAAGTATCGTGTCATTTGTGTGTTTTAATAACCCCGTAGTACCGCACCTACTCGTGCATTTCACCTAAACTGACCTACATATGCTATTTAATTGGCCCACTCATCCATTACGCTGGTTGGACTGGGTAGAAATAACTCAGAAAATATTATTTATGAGCTAGAGAGTGTTTAATGGAGTAACGTGAGACTCAGGTATGATAACGTGTAGTGCAATATTGTGATGGGATGATCGTGTGTGGCCAGGTACCTAAAGATATTTAAGGGCGGTCTTATCTATAGGGCTTCCGTGCAGCGTACAACACCCTCATTGTCGAAGAGATGATACAGCTGCACGACCTATTTCTGGCTTGCCAGGCAGGTGTGGAGATAAGGAGGAATTCTGAAGGGAGGCAGACAATTAGAAACAAACAGAGTCTACTGCCCTCTTCTTCTTCGTGAAGCATATTGAGCAATATAAGTCTGACCATATTTTTATAGTTCCGAAAAAATAAACATGAAATAAAATAATTTGTATGTGTAAAGACCTATCGCCATTAAAGTTCCAACATAACATATCTCTTTTTCAAAAACGTTTATTTTTACTTTTTTCCACCTGAAACACATTAGTTGGAACACTGTGCGACGCTGTAATATATAACTTCAGCATTCAATTATGGCTGGGATCGGTACCCACTGTGCAAGATAGGTACCGCAATACCTAAAAAATGTTCTTTGATAAAAGTGGTAAGTAGGTGCCTAATGATTTGATGACCTGTGTAGCGACTGGAATTTGACGACTTGCCTCAAAATTAACCCGTAATTACTACAGTTGTCATGGCTGGAGTATTCAGTAATGAATTTAATTGAGTACCTATTCAGTAATAAAGATAGTCATTTTTCGTGGCTGAAATCTCAATATCTTGAATTTTGGGGTTTTGGACTGCACTGAAAACGAATCCGAAGCCCGTTGTTCCTCATCTCATTAGATTATTGAGAGGTTGTTCAATTTAAAAAAAATTGGACCCAATTTTTCCTAATTTCCTAGTTTTTTTCCTCTAAGATTGTGTGGCACCATTTACTATAGTTTTTGATCTTCTGAATCAAATGAAACCGGAACACCGAACCGCAGGTTGCTAATATGCTTTGTTACGGAGCTAGAGCAGTTTTAAAGGAGAAAAGGCTGTTTTTGTTTCCCTCCCCTCGCTGTTTTTTGTGTATGTGTCCCCCCCCCCCCCAGATCGTTTCAGAAGAGCCTCAAAAAGAAGGTTTTTGAAAAATTTTCATTTATAATATTTTAGAGCCATAACGATTGCTTCATTTTCTACTGCTAAAGACAATATTTCAACACTCTAGAATGTTATTTCCAAAACTGAACTGTAATGAATATGAATTTGAACAATTCAGTCAGGTTGTCGGATGTCTTGCAGCCGATAAGCATCATATATGAGGTGTAGGTATTTTCATTTCAGTTCAATTTAGATACGAAAAATTCTCGACCCGCCTGGGCCTGCACATAAATGACGAGGTAAATGGAAATACCGTTGCAAAGTATACACCTGAATTCTTCCATCCACAGTTTCTCATTTTCCGTCGATCGTAACAGCAAGAAAAAAAACCTACTTTTTAATAAACGTAGTTGAAAAGGAGTCGACCACTACTAAAAGCATCGAATATCTCAAACGGGGGCCCCTCAGGCGAAAGACTGTTTTGAAATTCATCTCCGAAAGCCGTCGAAATGAAACTTGATATCCTCCACCTTCCGACCTGCCCATTTCTGGAATATTCAGAGCATCTTCTCTCTTCAGTTAGAAACGTTTTGTGAGAAGTTACCTTCTATCAATTGTACTCGATCAAAGAAGTTTTGTAAGGTGGTAAGCGACTTCTATATCAAGCTTTTTGTGTATCTCTCAGCCTCCCAGTCGCTTCAATCTCGTTCTTTGGGCTTATCATCAGGAGGAAGGAAATCTCGATTCTTGAAATTCTGTGTGTCGCTCACTCGATACTAACTCAATAAAGTTGAAATTTTTTTGTTCTTACACAAATCACTTTTCTTGAATTGGAGGGAGATCTAATTCTCTTCAACCTGATGTTTATTTTTTTCCAAAATGAAACCATATCTCTCAATTATCCACATGTGTTTCGGGTGTCTATATCTTCCACATGTTTACCATTCCAGGTTCCAGGTTGGGGCTTTTCGTCCGACTGCCTCGGGTGTCGCTGACGTCATCAGCTGTCCCCCAAATGGAGGATCAGAATTCGTTCTGATGATTTCGCTTGAAGCTACTTTTGAGTCGAGAGGGATTTCTGATGCAATCAAAGTGTCACACGTCATAAATGACACAAGCAAGCTTACAGTTAATTGAATTCAAATATAATAAAAATAACTTTACCATAATCAATGGTATATATGTTATATAGTTTACCACATACAACATACTTCGTGCTTGGTGTGCAGCCGTTTCATTGTGAAATTTGCTGCAAAATCCAATTTGTGGATGATAAATATACCGAAAATTAACTCTAGAAATGTGAGCTAGATTTGATACGAGTTAGATTCGTCCAACTGTAAGCGTTTTCTTTCAATTCAGTACCGATGAAACACGCATGAATACAGGGGATGAATTTATAAAGGAAGATTCGAATTAATGCAAAACTGTTGTGGTAAGATGGAGACGTGAACTCCACATTTCGAAAAGCTTTTTGGTGGAAATAAATCATAACTGTCTCCAAATTCACTAAATTGGAATTTTCATTCAAATACTGTGAAAAAATCGAAAATCTTCAAGACTGTTAAAAATAAATGGAGGCTTCACTAATAATCAAGGCCGCTTGCTAATTAATTTTTGGGCCTTTCGGCGCAATAAAATCTCAAGTAAAGAACTTTGAAAGAAAGAAAGCAAGTCTTTTGAGCAAGCAGGCCTGAGAAAGGCCTACTTATGGAAGGAAAATATAAATCTACAGGTCATAAAACAGAAATTTGTACGGAAAATATCGGAAACATAGAGTAGCGTTAACTAGAGCAGGTGAATAGTTGAAGGAACCAACAGGATAGTTGAAGGAAGAATACAAAACTGCTTCTCCACTAATGCGATCACTACTTTGTCTTGGACGCCTATTAATACGCATTCTAACCTTTGCTGGTTTCACTGAGGTATGTTATTTGATACCCATCCTTGAACAAGTACGAAATAGGTTGATGCTATCATGTTACACATTCGATTCTTGTCAGCCGGCCATCGTTCTCTGAAACATCACCGCTGAGAGAGAAAACCATCGAGCTTCATAACTCGCATTAGCGCTAATGAGACAGTAGGTGGGTTTACGAATTTTGACGAGTAACTCAAAACTCAGTTTCCAAGTTCATTCATCGTAAACAGGCGTTGGCCGGCTCATCAACATTTCGGTCAAGTAGTCGGTACCTACGGCTCTGGGAAGAGGGGGTTGTGTTAATCAGTTCCTCTAAGCTAGTCACTTCCATCACCGCCCACTGGGCCCCCACATTCAACGCCCATAATAGGCCCATGACAATGGAGCTGATCCGAACCTTCGAGATTTACTTTCAATTTCCTCTTCGAAAGTGAGATTCAAAACAAAATGAAATGCCCAACTGACGTTAAACAAACAACTTACCACTCTGATGGTTCTAACAGCTCGACATAACTCTTATTATCATGCTATACTAGCACAAGACGTCTCTCGGATCGGGCTACATAGATACTTGCTATAGCACCTTACCCTTAAGCAGTACTTGTATGACCTCAGAGCATTTATAACAGTGTTACGAATTTGAAACAAATGTTTGTGCCTACGTTGCTTCGTTTAACCGTAACTTTGAAAAAATGACCAGGTTTCCTAAAAATATTTGCTTTTGAAGTCAGATGTTTGCTGATGATGGGTGCTTATGCTCTAAAGCGTAAGCGTCTAAAATATTTGTATGGTACAAAATACGAATAAGTAACAGGAATGAAAAACAGGTGGAACTCAGGTCTCTTGATCAGAGTAAACAAGCTCCTTGCCTCAAAAGAAAATTTGCTTACTATATTCAGGCATAATTGCCTCAAAAGCATAATTGGCCTCTATATTGAGGCATAACGGGTTAAAAAATTATCCTCTTTAACCAGTCACAATATCAAGTTGTTTTGTGTAATTACTTTACATATTCGTGGTTAGCTTCATTTATAATATAATTTATAATACATTCATAGCTTCATTTGTACTCGTAATATAATATAATTTATAATTTGCACCCGCACATTATAATATGAATGAAACTATAAATATATTATAAATGAAGCTAACCACGAGTGTGTAAAGTAATTACAAAATTTCGTTAACTTATTTTTGGGACGAAAAACAAGGCAGGTTTCGTAAGATATATGTTTGAGGAACACAACGTATGCAATGAAATACTTTCTTACTTTTTTTTTTTTCTTCTTTTAGGTGGGTACATTTTTTATAAAAGGGACGTGAAAACCGTCGAATTAAAATTCTATCATTCTTACCTATTATCATTCCATCGTTGGCTCATTACATGGCACCAGCCAAAACCATCACATCAATATTGGACAGCGGGGCCTGACATCTGTCACAGTGATGTATAGCAGATGTGGTCGGTGATGACGTAGTTACGCACCCGATGCCTAAAACGGGCCCCTCAAACCACCTTATTAATTTCGAGTTGGCGGCTGGTCACTTCGGCAACCCTCAGTGCATTATTATGTGCGCCAGTTTACAAGTGAACCCTTAAGGATCGATTAGCGTGGGAATCCTGGTAGGTACTTATGATTGGCTGGGTTATTACCGGGTAGCAATAGAAAGTTCACAATTAGGTCTAAGTAAATGGATTTGTGATCGTTTCACTTTCCCAATACCCTGAAGGGCTAAGAAGTAAAGAAGGCAGATTTCAGTTGTACTATGTTACAGTACTCCCTCGTTAACACGAAAACCACGGGACCGCAAAATTGCCCGTTCGTGTAAGTAATAAAGATTCGTTTAAGCCGATTCGGTTAACAAGAATTCGTTCGTGTTAGAAGAATGCATCTAATACGAACTAATTCGGGTTATAGGAATAGGAAAATGCAACACTATACCTATGTAATCCAAAATTCAATAAACGACAAAACTTTGTACTTACATCGTACAAAAATGGAACAGAGTCAAATGGAAGGTAGTGCCTTCTTAATTTTCTAGGAGTCTTTAGTTTGAAATACGCGGATGAATAATATACGTCCATGTTACAATATGTGAGGAAGCTGTACTGCCCACCTAACTTGGCAGACTTTTTTAAAAATTATCATCGTGGAAAACTATAGTAGAAGTTGCCAGAGACGTCTGAAAATCTGTTATGTACTATTATGTAACCTGCTAAAGTAAATACGGTGTTGTGTACGTTTTCTAGGTTTGAATATTACTTCATGTACTATTCTGGTAGTTATATTTTTAAATAAAGCCATCGCTCCTATTTTTCCATAAATATTGTGAATGGTTTGATATGAGAGTTTTGTCTTCCCAATACCATAATCTACGATACTACTTGTCCTTCCTCGAGTTCTTTTCTTTTAAGGACACTTCAGTGATAAATTCCATCAGAACCCTAGTAACGTGCAATTTTCGTGGAATGAAATCATATCATCATAATCATAATCATAATTACCCATTCATCTATGCAGAAAAAACGTTTGAGCACAGAATTCAGTCGAAAGAAGGGTTCGCGAATGCGTTTCCATTGCACCAACAGCTGAGCTTGGTGCACCGTATCGCTCCTGCCCATCTCTCTACCAGCACATTTTAATGTATTTTGTTTCACCCTAACCTATCCATAAATCTCGCAGTTTTTAAGAAATTAAATTCACGAAATTCATGGAACATGGTTTATCAAAAGCTAACTACTATGCCCATAAGATACGTGTTCAAGAAATACGGTGCCAACTCTAGTGTCTGGACTAATTCACGCGCATTTCATGATATTTCTCAGGTTATCATTGAGGACATTTTGAAATCGAGCTCAACTCTGTTAGCTAAAAGTGGCTGACTCGAATTAAGGTCAGCTAGTCATCAACACGCGAATCCCCTATCTGCGTTGTAGGGCGTTGATGTCGGCTTGATGCATCTTCCCGCCCCTGCATCAAAGGTAATTGAAGTCATTTTTTTACCTAAAATTGGGGTCAACGAGCCTTTCCTTTCATGTTCTTCGTCAAAGTGCTAATTTTGCGGCTAGTTTCAATTGGCGTGGCGAATCCAATGATGGCTGGTCGTTGAGGAATCACACCAGAATGTTGAAATTTGGTATGATCAATATGCATCATCACAATCTTTGTCATTATCACAATTTCAAATGTGGGTTGATTCGCCTCCGTGTTATACGAACATAATTTATTATGTTTCAGAATAGCTACTCCATATATAATATAATGAGTCAAGTATAAATTAACATAATTATGTTCGTATAAAATGTATATATTTATGACGTACAATACGTTATGTCAGGTATTTTCCGGTGCACCTTCATTTCATCTTTTTAGTTTATTATTCAATAAAATGTCTGACATTATTCATCAATCAACATTAAATAATAATGTGAATACGCATCACAATTATATCAACCTCCCTTCACCCCCCGTCTATATAGGTACAGGGTGTAGTAACTACGCTCCCCCCCCCCTATTTTCTCTAATTATGGACGAATAAAAATCGGACCTACCCTGTTCTTCATAGTTTTTTGCGTAGAATTCAAAAATGACAAACTTGCGCATTGCGCAAGTGCGCAAACGTGCGCAATTGACATCAACTTCGTTATTTTAAATGAGAATCCCCATTTTTTATTGCAGATTTACAAAATGTCGTAAAATGAAGTAAATGAAATGATGAAACGTGAAATGTCATGAAGAAATGGCCCATCACTCGGTTTTTTAGGTGCGCGCAAACGGGTGCAATTTCGCTCCAAAAGTGAGCATTTCCGCTCGAAGTGCAATAACTGTGTTTTTGAAGGTACTCCATTTCCACATGTAATACAGGATTTGGAGTATTTTTCGTGCCATACCTCGTAATGATGTTCATTTATTGATATTTTCAACACCAACAAATTGACCAGAAATGCACTTTTCCAACACATTTCCACAAAGCAAAAAGCTTACTAAAATGTAGGTTTTTTTGGTGTTGCAAATATCAATAGATGGTTACAATCACCATAGCACGTTAATTATTCTTTAGTCCAATGGGGATTTGAGAGTTGAAGAATGGGATTTTCACAAGAAACATTTTTTTCATCAAGAAAAAAAGTTTCTTTTCTTCTTGATCTGTTCTTTGTAGTTACAGCATTCCAGTTCAAAGAATCGAATGGGACTTCTGGGCATCCGTTTGGTTCCATAAGGGCAGAACTTCTGTTAGAAAAAAGAAAAAAAAACCCGAACTCGAGTGTGAAGAAAACGTGTTTTATATGGGAGAATAGAACACCTATCAAAAAGATCTTTGAAATATCGACCACCTCACAAAGTTAACTCGATATTGTACCTCGTTGTTATATTTCTCCAATAAACCAGTAGGTTTCCTTCTTACCGTTGAAGTTTTATTGTGACGAAACCAAGTTTTATAGGCACCTAATAATATGTTAGGAACACATAATGAACAACAGAATTATTTGGCAACAAGAAAATGAGACAAAATTATTTTAATGAATCTATGTATATTACACATTATTTCGAGTATTGTCAGTATGAATTACAACATGTCTGCGTCTATAAAATCTGTAAGTGATCGCCGAGCTAACTCACTCAAATCCTGAGAGTTTGATCTTAACACGTAAATAGTTTCGGTGTTTTATCTCTGATCACGAACATAGTTGAGCGATTCAATTCAATTCAACTTACGAACGGGTTCACCAATCAGCCCTGTTGGAATCTTAAGTATCTGGAAACTGCTCCCCACATTTGACCGGGAGTGGAACTTCCATCTGTTGGAATTTCACACACATTCGAATTCACCTCACTTGAAAACACTTAAGTAGCAATTTTCAGCTCCCGTTTAGTTTGGCCAATAAACGGGTAGGAAGAACACGCGTAGTTAGAAAATGGAGCTGAGTATCCCCCCCCCCCCCCTCCAGGTGTCGCCTTCGGTATGCCCATGCAGTTTGATAGAAAGCTAGTAAACCGGGGTAATTCTCTCCGTTCAGCAGCAGTATTACTCTTGACTAGTGAAATGTGGGTTTCCAAGGAAGTGACTTCTCGTGCTTCGGAGTTTGGCACATCACATTCGATTTGAAATCACACACATTTTTTCACTAATTCCACAACGTTGCTCTGTAAAAGTGTAACCAAATAGGGACTAAATAGCCTCTCCTTCGCTTCCATTCAAGCCTGTTATCGAAACTTGGCTCAACCTCGCCTCCCATACACGCTTATCGGATTGGAAGGTCCAAGAGTATCGAAATCTCGGCTGACGAAGGAAAGAAAGAAGTATGAAAAAGAAGTCGGTCGGATGTAAATGACAGAGGACGGAGCAGGTGGCGGGGTCTGGGGTTTACGCCATATAAAGCCATCGAGGACTCGAAACCTCGCCATATAAACGGAGTGGTTCTTCCTTGGGCAACGTCACTCTTATGTGTCGGTTTGTCGTCTGTCCTCGTTTCCTTCAACTTTGCTGGGCTCCGAAGACAATATCAACCTTCCGTTCGCTGCCGTTCTTTTCCATTGGAATTTTATCGAGGATTCATCGTGTATAGTTACATATTATAAGTAGTTTATATAGAGTTATAGTTTATAGTTATATATAGTTTATAAGAGTTTAGATGAAATGATTTTTCTTCTAATTTTTGGATTTAGGAGGAACTAAAACAAACAATAACCTGTGAGTCCAGGAGCCAGGTCCGGAAATAGGTAGTCATTTGCAGAGAAGGTTTGAGATTAGATTTTGAAAATTTAGTCCGTTCTGAGCGAAAAAATTTTTGTCTGCCATCTCAAAATTGGTGGAATACAAAATGGCGGCCTCATTATTAATAATCTTATGTTAATTTGCCCATTTTAAAGTTTTTCTCTAATAATTCCTAAACCGTAAATCCTACAGACATTTTTATACGTAGCAAAGATGTAGATCATAATAAACCAAAGCGATTCGAACCAAGAACTATGAATTATCTCCCGAAATAAGGAACTTAAGGACAATATAAAATCGGGCTTATTTTAGAAGGGTCCTCTCCTACCCCTGTTTCGAAATCGCCTAGCGGCCTCTATATGGTTCTGATTCAGATCTGCCAAACCTCATTCGATTCAGGGTTAAATACTTTTCAATTTTCATATCAAACATGTTTTTGCTCAGGCCGTTTCCTATTAAAGCACAAAGTAAAAGGCCGTTTTTGCTTACTTTATGTGTAAAATGACATAAAATTTAAAAGTTCGGCTGTGGGGAAGGTCTCAGCTAAAATATGCTCTGTAAGAACTTTGGAAAGTAGTTAATCTTCAGTAGAACGAGCCTTGGCAGACAGAAATCAGATCAATTTTAATGCCACTAAGTGATTTTGAAGGGCAAAAGTTTAGACGGGGGGAGGTGAGGACTGTACCAAAATTAGCCCGATTTTCATTTGTTTGTAATTCGCTTATTTTGAAACATAATTCAGAGTTTAATGCTCTACAACTTTGCTACGTATGAAAATTTTTGTAGAGCTTTAAAATGGGCAAATTAAGAAAATTTTATGAGGCCGCCATATTGTATTCCACCAATTTTGAGATGGGAGACAAAGATTTTCTCATTTAGAACGGGCTAAATTTCCAAAATCTAATCTCAAACCTTCTCCGCAAATTACTACCTATTTTCAGACCTGGCTCCAAGACCATGTTACATAGTCGAAACATTAAGGTCTCATACAAAGGAGAAAAAGGAGTTAATTTTTGTTAAGCCAGATATTTCGCTCTCCCGACCAATTCAATAAATCGATAGATTCAATAAGTAATCAATGGAATTATAGAAAAACAAACTGACAGCATTTTACTGGACTTTAGACGTTGAGAGTTAAACAGTTACCACTAATTTACAAATAAGAACAAGAATGTTGTAGAAGGGCGGAATTTAATTTAACACTTGGATGACTTTGATGATATGCTATACAATTTGCAGGAGTGAGAGCGATGGGAAAGGGGATTGAAAGTGAACCTTTCCCGTGGGACCTCTTCTCCAGCCAGAACAATGGAAGCAGCTGGTATGGCCGATTAGTGTGGGAATGATGGTTTTTCCTAATTTACCGTTCTGCAATAATTAAGGATTCTTGAAGATTTGTACCCCAGCATAACATTGCCTTTGCTTCGAGGATTATTATAGAGTTATCCATTTCAGGAAAGATGAGTTCATTATAAGCTATTCAATAATTTCGTCTAAACACATACTTTTGAGTCAAGGGGTTCTTAAAACCTTTTTGAATTGGCGGATCACTAATGAAGACCACCAGTTTTTGCATACCACTTGATTTAGTTTTCATGTTTTGATTATTGATGTACATAATAGTTATTTAGTATTATTTGTTATACGCGAAGGTTTTACGGTATATTTGAAATTTTCGACAACAACTTTTTAATGTGATGGTTACGCTTGCATGTTTTTGACCACTTTATCGATGTGGGGGTAACAGTTGTTGCAACTGCCATTCGTAGGTTTACCAGCTCCGTGCGCGAGAACAGATGAAAATCGTTGCTAGCATAGATTGGTAGTAGAGAATAGGGGTGGACCGATTCGATCCGGCAGTAACGATACAAGGATTGGATCCGCAGTGGGATCTGAACAGCTCCCATTTGGTAAAAATCGGTAAGATCCACATAGATTGGAACAAAATCACCGTGATCGCACTTATGGTCTGGAATCTGCCTGATTTCGTCGAAGCAGTCACTGAAAAATAGTTCAAGTCCTGCAGAATAGTTGTATGAGCGAATTTATCCTGAATTATCGTATCATATTATGTATCAGTGTTTTGGAATTTGAGCACTTTGAGTGCTAAAACATTCTCAACTACCAAGTTTATGGTAAAACACCTAGTTCTAAATAATATTCTGCGGTTCAAAAATAAGTTTTGGATTTTTAGCTTTTCTGCAGTTTTATAGATTTTTCAGCAAATATTCATGAAATTTAAGTACATTATTCAGCATAATTTTGTGCATAAACGTTTTAATGTTCAATTTAATTGTTTATAAACTTTGTTTCAGTACAATTTTACTGAATAAGATACTTGTAGCGACTTTTAGCTGTTTTTAGTGATTTTTTTTCTTCATATTTTTTTGAAATTTTACCAATTTAATGTGCTCAAAAAGGGCTGGCTAACTCATCCTTCATTTTATAAAGCTTGATTTTTTGGCGCAAGAACAGAATTTTAATTTCAATCCTAAGGAGAGTTATCGTCTGGAATGACAAATATCTATTGTATTCACAAATATTTTGCTAAAATACCTACCTATTTTATCAAGGTTTTTGAATTTTATATTTGATTAACCCAGCGGTATCCCAGCAACGTGATTTTTCCTTCTTCTATGTTACGTACCGAAGAGTCCTTTGGGGGAAAAACATGACTCGGGATCAATACTGAATCGTAACGGAAAAAATACCCGATCCTTCCCTGGATCGGAACGATTAGTTCCGATCCATGAAACCGGTGGCCCATCCCTAGTACAGAACAGAGTGAATAGTTTAGTTTCAGCGCAATATCTCAAACGCAAATACTGAGATCACTTCAATACTAAATGGATTAGGTACCATTTTTCGGATAGCCATCATAATCATCAGTCAATGATTCCAAATATGCAGTTATGTTTTCATCATCGATTGTATGATGCCACAGCTGTCAAAAAACAAATCGCAAACCGGTGGGTAAGAATACTCGATACCTGTGTATCAAGTACCCATGTACCACGGTGTACCATAGGTTAAGAACACTGGTCTAGATGAAGAGAAAAATTATAGTAATACCTCCATATAGCCTAAAACCATTCTATAACATGTTACCACGGTGTATGGTTTTAAATTGGAAAACACTAATAACCTGTAATGTAAGCGGAATATTTAGTTGCGTCTTAAAAAAGTAACGTGAAGTCTCTACCCAAATGTCTTCGAACATAAAAATCATTAAAACTGTAAAGAAAATACTCCGTTTATGTCAAGAGTACGTGGTATTATCAATCACCCTAGTCTGGCAAAACTCACATAAGTCTGTAAGGCGAAGATCCCGCAGGCTTCCACGTTCAATCTACGAAAACTAGTGAATTCACATCTGGAGCAATTATGAATTCCTCCAGAATAATTCCCCGAAGCTCTGTTTCAAGAGAAGTAATGATAAAGATTGGTTTGGTTATGTTTGGGATGCTTCGGAGACGTCGCAAGCAACCTATCCACAGAAGACTTGACGCTTCGATGCTCTGTTCCGCTGAACGACGGTTCGTGGAAAGGAGTTTGGCTGAACTTACGATAGGATGAAGCTATGGATAGTTTTACATAGCTTTTCATCTGATGAACGTGTAGTTTCTGCTCGAATATATACTTTCTACCCCAAACCTTCAGCTAAGTGGAAAATTAGTTGCTACTGGTAACCCCTACTGAGCGAAAGTTCCTACAAGTTATGACGAAGCATAGGTATAACTCATAGGTACTTCTGCGCTTTTAGAAGTGCCGGAGGCGTGCATTACACATCTGATTCTGGCGCGATCGTATGTCCCTAAAACAGTTAGGTACAACTCCCGTAGGTAGGAATACACTATACAAACTGGTCCTGCCACTTAAACACTAAGCCACAGTAACACATTAGCAGGCTGCCTAATTGACATTCTTCAGTCTCCAAAAGTTTAAGCCTGAGAGGATAACGATTATTACAGTGGAGAGCTATCATTAAAGTCGAGGCGTCGAATTACGGTGGCGCGGCCCTGACTAATGCGGAACGGTAGTTCAAATGGACACGAACACTAACCAGCAAGCTCGACCATCTCTTAAGAAACTCAAATTAAGGGCAATGTCTCATTTCGTAGGCTCTCCGTCTTCACCTACTTCTTCTTCTCATACTTGAAGCGGGACTGAGAAAAAACAATCTGCCAATTTCGCTTTGTCATTTATTTAATCATAAACAATTAGGTACCTAGTTGGTTGCCTTCCCAATTGTAATACCACTGAGTCAATGATGGGGATGGGAGACAACCACTTAAATCCCTGAAAATTTAATCAAAATTGGCCGAAATTGCGGCGTTATACTTTTTGCTTCAGATTTTATGTCTGAATATGCGCATTAGTAATTGAATTAATCAAAAATCAATAGCGATGAAATACACAGAAAAAAATCTTGTTCCATTCCTCAAATTGTCAATTCAGATGTCGAGGTTTGGGGTATTTGAATCGAAAGAAATAGGTTGTACATGAAATCCATGTAACCTTCTGAGCTAACCCAAAAACTTCATAAGACTGTCATTGGAATAGCCGAATCAGTTCTATCACAGATATCGCATTTTACGTTCGCGCATCAAAAATAGCTAGTTGACCCAGTCATAATGTTAGTTATGGAAAAACTACAAATCGGTGTGCCAGGGAATTAAAGTTTGCGCATTCGCACTCATATAGGTTAGAAAATATATTTAAATAGAACTGTAATTTATATAGTTTTGCGTCAGTCAATGAATGTCCACAGACAGATGGTGTAGCCATATGCATTATTTTTACTGATACACGTTGCATCCATCATTTCCACTCGTACTTTGTTTTTCAACTAATATAATTCGTCCGTGTTACAATATGTGAAGAAGCTATATAGCCAAACCGAATTGGCAGACTTTTGCTTCCTCACTACCGAAGGTAGAAAGCTTCATGATAGAAGTCGACAAAAATTTTGAGCTCCACAATCAAAATTACCACTTGCTTTTTGCGTTTCAGAGCTTGCTGATCAATTTTGGTTACGTTTCTATCTGTTTGTGGTAAATCGTCGTAAATCTGTGGTAAACGCCCAAAACTATACCAAGTTCCAGTCCGATTTCGATGAAATTTGCAGGGATTGTGCGGGTTAGTTCCTAGACGGTTCACTATAATTTTCAATGCCGTCAAATTAACAGTAGGCTGTGTGCATGCGCAAATGTGAATTTTTCACAACATCGATTTCTCATCTGTTGGTCCGATTCCGTCCAAACTCGGTATGTAGTTGGGTATTTACTCGTATGCTCTAGGAAAATTCCCCATAAATTATATCGCGATTGGTACAGTATTCTCATTGCGCATGCGCGAAACTAATATCGATTGACAGAGGCAAAACTCCGAGTCTAATGAAACGATTTTGATGAAATTGTCAGGGATTGTGCGGGATAGCTTCTAGACGGTCCCCTACAACGTTCATTGCTGTCACATAAATAGTAGTCTGTGGGCATGCGCAAACGTTTTTTTGTGTAAGTAGTGAGCTTTTCTTGATGTTTTCGATAGCCTCCCTTGCCCTTTCACCTTGTTTTCTCTTATATTTTTTTTCCTCGAAAAAATCGAAATTATATTCTGTATATCATCTTATACAATCATTTCTTATACTGATTAGTCGAGATAAGTAGACATGGTAATGTTTTGATTTCATATTTGTAAATTAGTTAGATGCATTTTTGATATTAGTGTAACCCCCTACGCATTGTAGGAGCTTTGCTCGAGCGGGGGGAATTATTCTGTAACCTTAATATATTGCACCTTTATAATACTATCGACTACTTTCTTGAAACTTGAAATGTTGGGGAATGATAACTAATTAATTCTCTCATAGAACTCAGTGTTTAGGTAACTGAGCATATGCTCGTCTTGAATGAAGGGATTAATTCAATTTTTTGACATCATTTATCATTTTTTACAGTTATAACAATTAGCTTATTTTCCTTAAGTTTGGCTACTCAAAAAACTTTTTTTTTTAACAAGTTTTTTGGTCAGTTTAATGTACAGTACTTACGTACCTAGTGGTTTACCTGATACAACGATTTGATCTATTTCATGTTCTAATTTGAATAATCTGTACATTGTTTTGTACGACATAAGAGAATGAGGATTTTCCGTGAAACAACGCAGTTTGAGACCGCCCGATGATCGCGTGTCCAGATCGTGTTAACATCGAACTAATAACCAACACAGATGGTCATAGCTGGTGGATTACAACGATCGGGAATGATACTATTTTCGTATATCATGTTTACAACCTCCCTTGACGCTATTTTATGTTCATGACAAGTGTCCATTAAAAGGTGGTTTACTGTTGCCGGCTGGGCCAACACGTTTGCCTTCCGCGTGATATGAGGTCAAGGGTGGAGTGATTCAGGTAGGTACCCCACCTCTGCTCACTCCTACGTCATTTCTTTAATGTTTGCTGCTCGTATCAGACAGGTTATACGTACGATTAGTTGGCTTGAAGTATAAAATACCGCAATAAATTTTTGTAGTTTTTTATTTGATGTTTTACGATCCATTTTCCCAATAATTGTTATGTATTCAAAATATAGGTAATTAGTTTTTGAAGAAAAATAAATTTGTTTCTCCGAATGCCGTATAACAACGCCGGTATTAACAATTGCCAATTACTTTTCCAAACTGTTCGTTTCTTGTTTTTTATCACATTAGCGATGTGTAGTTGTTATTGATATATTACGTATGTATTATTAATTAGATTATTTAAATAAGAAGGTACTTAGGTTTACGCTAGATTTTAAATATTGCTGATATGATGTCTACGTAATACCTACCGCAATACGTATACTCAAATGCAGCTTTTGGGGATGCAAAACTGTTGTGTTCGTTTGTGAAATGGAAGTCTCATAACTGAGTAATGTGCAAATGTTTGTTGTGAAATGTTTTTAGCTGTTTAGGTAACTTATTTGAACAAAGTCGTTTATTATTTCATGCTGTTTTTAGAGATTTTTTGCCAGTTGCTTGTTAACAAAAATCACTAAATATGTTTTATTATAGGGCATTCATACTTTGACTATATTAATTTCGGCTACGATAACAAATTTTTGAATTTTTCATAGCATTAAAAATATTTTCTGAGGAAATAATTTGAAAGGTAATCTTCAAGAAGATACAGAATCACATGAATTTACAAGAATCACACATTCAATTTATTTATTGATTATTTTTTAAATTTTTTTCTCCAAGAGGTTTTTTCTTAGTCACATGTTTTTTGGGTGCTACAGGAAAGGTTTGTCAGGCCGATTGCAAAACCTTTCTTCAATTTTTTAAGAGTAACGAGTCCTGAAGATGTCACGTATACATATGAAAAGAACATGGTAATTTATTCAGATGTGTAACCCAAACCTACAGGGAATTACGACTTTATAATGCGAGGATATAATGCAAGATCATTAATCATTAATCAATTGAACCTTTCCGCAGACAAGAGCTGAAGCTTGTCATTTTTACGGTTACAATAAATCAAGATTTCATCAAAACGGTGTTGAAAACGTGTACCGAACAATGGGTGTGATTGGCTCAAGTCGTCACTGATATCAATAACGACTCAATACATTGTGATGCGTTGGAACTCGGATCATTTATAACTCTCTGTGCTATAAAGTGAGATGGGAGGGACACCATTTACGGATTCGCTGTCACAGAAAAAAATGTCTCTAATTAGCGGCGACCTGGGAATTGAACGCGAGATTTGCCGTCCTTCGTAATAGTAATGAGAACATTTGTAGTCCTGATTCAGTCCGCTCCGAACCGCACCTCCTGACTGAATCTTTATTGGTGAATTATTTAGATGTATGCCGGCGTATGATGATGATGTTGATTCACTGTATTCGAACATCAGGAATGCCACCCCCTCCCCTCCTGCGTCTGTCTTATCATTGTGCTGGTGTCATCTCCATAACTACATTATCGCTTCGGCCTGTAGAGTTCACTTGCCTTGAACTCGTGATTGAAAGTGGAGATAGAGACTGTCAATATTATTGGGGCCTGTAACGGCCTGATGCGGAGTCATACTCGATAGATATAAATAAATTTCTCTGGCTTAGAAATTGGTAGAACGTATAAATAAAGGAAGAACCCACAAAATAAACACCTGTTACCTACCTTGCTACTTCTTGTGGACTGATTTCGTCCATCCAAGTAATATTTTGATAGCCAAAGACAAAAACCAGTAAGTGAAAAAAAAGTGAAATTTTCAGGAGAGCTAAAATACTATGCATTTCTCACTTACCTCGAAATATGAATTTCGGACCCAATTTATGGCTTACAGGAATTTACACTTTATTTTATTGTAACTTACAGGTATTTAAATCGTGTTCAATAGGTTTTTACAAATGATCATAGAGTACAGATGAAAAATCGTTGTCCTCTTTTTTGGTCCTAGAGCGTGCAAGAGATCACAATTGACCAGACCTTTATTTCGGCCAAAAGTGAACTTACAGTTTTGCGAACAGGGTGGCTATCGATTTGTTTTCAAAAAAATATTCCAACATTGGCGTGTACTATCCCAAATTAATATTCCAACATAGGCAGCCAGAAGCATTGTTTCACCTTCGAGAGAAGCAATTTTTTCTTCAAAATCAAAATTTCTACTCGCGTTTCACAATTTAGATCATTTTGAACAACTAAAACAAAATTTGGTTTCGAGTGTGTTTGTATGCCTCCGTGTTTGGGATACCTTATAGATTCAACTTATGATATGTGGAATACAATGTTCGTGCTAGTTTGCGCACAGATCAGCTGAGAAACCTCTGAGCCTAATTTGTTTCTTAATCGATTTGTGGTGCAGAACTCTGAAATGGAGCTCCTTTGGGACACCTCAAAAACAATCAACAGGCATGGAGGCGCACTGATCAGTTGAGGGGCCTTTAAGGTTAATTTCTTTCCTTTTCGATCTACCGTTTTTTTCGACATTTTTTCTAAATTTGTCAACATTTACTAAAAAGTGTGGAATTGTGGGGTCTTAGAACTGGAAAGGTGTGAGTGCGAACCCTTTTGGGAGGTGCTTAGCGCCAAGTTTTAATGACATGGGGGTTTACTACATACGGCGGTTAATAATTATAAACTAATGATCTGCGTAGAAGGGCTATCTAATACAAAAATAACAAACCGTTGTGTAATAATTTGCATCGTTTTTCTCATAGATTTCTTCAAAATGGATCGAGTAAATTTGATCAAATTCATTCACCTCTTCATCCTCTTGAGTGATTTTTATGCGATTCACAATATAAATAATACTTGGTAGGTATTACAGGTTTGAAGAAAAACAGGCTTAAGCAGACAAAACTGCAGAAGTCATTGACATAAAAGAAAAAAGTTGGTGTTCAAGAATCGTTTGGAGTGCTCTTAAACGTATTTCGATTTTGAGGATTCTCGGGGTACCATTTTCAAATGGACATTTGCTACAACTAAGGAAAGCTGTGTGAGGCCTGGCACCAGATGTTTTCAATTAGAACCTTATCAAATAGATAATATAATAATCTACACGAGTAGCTGAAAAAGAAAATATAGTAAAAGGAAGATGACATATGTTGACAGGAAGGTTGATAAAGAACGACGGAGTAGACGAAACATCATTCCTAAATACAGATCTGAGTCATTTATTTGTCTCAACATCCTCAACCTACGACGAGAACCTTCCGCTCGCGAGAGGCGCGGGAGCATAAGAAAACAATGGGCCCCCACGTCGCTGCGATGATTTTGTTTCAAATCTGTACCCTCTGCGTTATTCCTCACTCCTCGTTACCCTCTCTCCGTTATTCTTTGTTAACAACCCCCCCTTCTCCGGTACTCCTCGCTACTTCTTTCTCTCCGTTATTCCTCGTTATTTCTGCTTCCCTCTTTCCCAGCCTTGCTTGTCGGGGAGCTTCTTCGGCTTCCACACATTACAATCCTCATTGCGAGGTTCTGCGGGGTCAGGTTGCCTCCTCCTAAGGAAGAGGTGTTGCGCTTCCTTAGCAGGGATGTCGACCTTCACACCATTTCATATCGTAGACACTCCAGTCTCTCCTCGCCCACCTCACCTAGGTACATGACATTGGAACAGGTGACGAGACGAAGAAATTGGAAACATGATGAACTAGATTATAAAGCATTTCCGAATTGAATTCGACATTTTCCAAATAGAAATGGACATTTTCCAAATAGAAACGGACACTTTCCAAATAGAATTAGACTTTCCAAATATAAAAATGGAAACTTTCCAAATAGAAATGGACACTTTTCAAATAGAAATGGACATTTTACAAATAGAAATGGACATATTCCATGTAGAAATGGACATTTTCCAAATAGAAATGGACATTTTTCAAATAGAAACGGACGCTTTTCAAATGAAAATCCAAATAGAAATGGAGACTTTCTAATTAGAAATGGACAGCAATCAAATAGAAATGAGCACTTTGATAATAGAATTCGACATTTCCCAAATACAAAGGGATACTTATCCAATAGAAATGGATACATACCAAACAGAAATATTCACATCCTAAATAGAAATGGACATTTTTCAAATAGCAATGGACACTTTCCAAATGAACATTCTACAAATAGAAATGGACATTTTCCAAATAGAAATGTATATTTTCGATATAAAAAAGAAGATTTCCTGAATATAAATGGACATTTACCTAATAGAAATGGACATTTTCCTAATAGAAATGGACATTTTCTAAATAGAAATGGATATTTTCCAAATAGAAATTGACATTTTTCAAAAACAAGTAAGTAAGGAACAACAACTCTGGCACTCTACAACAAGGCTTCATTGCCAATATAGGCAGGTAGTAGTAATTTACAGAACAAAGGACCGTACACTTTTCTATGGGATTTGGCTTTCATAGAATTGTTATGAAACTATGCTCACAAGATAGTTTCTGATGCCCTAATTAATAGTCAAAAATCAAATCAAATCAATCGGGAAAAAAGTCAGGATTTTGAGATATGTTTGGATATTATATATGTACTTAGGCCCTTGTGCCTTATGGTATTATAATGATATGGAAATGATCTTTTTTCGACAATTTTTGAGTTTTTGAGACATCGAAATGAAATTTGAAGATCGTTTTTGGGGCGCCTAATACTGAGTTTTAATTGAAAAAAAAAAAAAAAAAAAAAAATCCAAATTCCAAAAATTGTCTAAGTAGGTAGGTAACCAAAACGACTCCCCGTTAGGTAGTCCCTTGTTATAGAGTGCAGGATTTGTCCCTTACTTGTATTGAGACATGTCGAAACCTATGAGGAAAATGTCGAAACCTTTTTGGAAAGTGTCGAAACCTATTCGGAAAGTGTCCATTTCTATTAGGAATTCAATTTAGAAATGGTATAGTTACCTAATAAATTCTGCTTTCATGTCTACCTGTTGGTAGCCGGAAACATTGTTTTCACTTTCTGGAGGTGGACATTTTTCTCTAAAATCGAAATTGCCACTAGGATTTTACGTTTTAGACCATTCTGGACTACTTTGATTCTGTGCCTTTCTATCTGAGTGTGGTTGTGCTGTGTGTAAAAAACGGAAGTTAGTGAAAAACGTTGTCTATTTCCACGATAGATAAAGAGTTACAATGTGATTGTAACTCTTGTTATAACATTGTAACTCTTTATTTTTTGTGGAAATAGAAAACGTTTTTCACTAACTTCCGTTTTGAAATGGCTTTTCACAACTTCGTCGCGAGTGATTTTGTTCGTATGTGTTGTGTGTGTTAGTGGGTCTGTCCATATGTCCACAAATTCTTGCAACACGCATAACTTCTACAATTTTCAGTAAATGTAGTAGTTGGGTTAGGTAGTTGATGGTTTCACTCTGTGCATGAGCAAACGTAATTTCCATCAAATATGTTTTCTAACCATAATAGCTATTAATATAACTACGTTGAATCACCATTTGTCACGATCAGAACGTCCTTACCACTTGGAATAGAAGAATCTTAAAATTTGACAGAATTCGAAACTCACCTGAAACAAAAGAAACAACATTTATTAGCTTCTGGCTTGAATTATAAAAACAAAAGTGAAACTTTAGCGAAAAGATTAGTTTCAGGTGGGAAAAAGTCAGAAAAAAAGTTTTCGATAAAAACGTCTTCAGCATCCAGGGTGGTATGCTGAGGTCTCAATTCGATGATATTTACTCGGAATAACCCTCTATGGGTAACTCTATGCCCAGATTTGAACGCACCAAATAGGAAACTACTGTGCGGAACCCCTCAGGATATTATTCCTCTGAAATCTAATATTTAATTTTTCCCCATATTTTGATCATCTTGGCCTGAGATGTTTCTCCCGATGGTTTCAACAAATAATATTATTCAGTATATTTTCTATTTCTTCTTATCATAAAATAGATATTGAAAAACCAGTGCTATTAAGTTATCAGATTAAAAATGTACAGGTTTTTTAAGTCTCAAAACTCAAACAAATTCGAATATTATTAAACAACGAGTTTTTTTTATATAAAAAGGACCTTGAAACATAAAAGCAAAGTGAAATTTGGTCATTTATACCTACCCAGTTTCTAAATATAATTCGAAATTGAATACTCCGTGGGTTTTCAATAAAATTATTTAAAAAAATTGCCTTATTATTATTATTATTATTATTAGCTAACTTCATCAATGAAACGATTAGGCCTCAAAAGGATTTTTTCCTCTTTATTTATCTTATTTACATTAGTTTCCACTATTAGATAGGGTAATAGAACCGCAATATGCATTACTATCAATTTTCGTGGTTGCGGAATTTTTTCCACCAAAACCCTTAGGATCGAAACACTGTGCGTCGCGAATGATTTAGTTCGAACCTAGAGATTGTTGAGGTTCATCTCTGAAGGTTGTCGTACTGCGCTCGCTAGAGCAATGATTATCTGAATGCTGTGCTCTCAAAACATTATATTCTGCATTGGCGGCGACACCGCGGGCTTGTCATTCTGACGGATGAAGAACAGAACTCCGAAATTTCGCGGGATGAGATCATCTGCTCTCATCAATCACGAGGTCGAGAAAATCACTACGTAGGACGAGCGGGTTGGGGCAACGAGGCCGACAAACCGCGAGGATTTCGAGACGTACGCAGAGGTAAATGATGAGCGATGGAGCTGTGACAAGCGAGCGTGTCTCACTCCAAGTTTAGAACCAGCCGATCCAAGTCGGTCTCTCAACAGTTACCTAAAAAAGGGAAATGGGCAGTACAGCTCTTTTGATTGTCTTAACGCGGACGTATAGGCGTGTTCTTTACTGCAGCCGACTTTTTTCAACGCGAGATATCTCCCATTCAAAACATCGCTTTCTCATTTTGAAAATACTATTTGGACTCTTCAAAACTTCCTCTTTTTTACTGTTATCATTTGAAATCGCGTCTACTGAGGTCCAAATCCGAGGGTTTTTGAAGAAGTTCACTGCGTAGATCACTCATCTAGCCATACTCAAAATAGAAGAGCGGATATCATTGCGATCGACCGTGAGAAGAATAGAGCTTGGGTGATGAATCCTACGATAAAATGGAAAGCCAATGAAGATGATAAGGACTGCAACGTGAATCAAGAAAAGAAAAGACTTTATGAACCATGCATCCCTTTCTTGATCAACCAGTATAATATACAAACCTGGGAGGTGGTTGGTTAGTGGTTCGGTGCACGAGGATCAGCGTCCAAGATACTAATGGATTTTTTCACACACCACGAAATTAATAAACATACACTTTTGTCATTTGCCTGATCGTGCTCAGAGACACGATAAGCATAATTCAATACTTTTTGAACTCATGAAACATAACACATAATCATACACAAACCGCTCCCCTCCCACTCTCGTAAGAAAGAAAAACTGAAGACCAGGGCAGTTACCACAGATCTGTGGGTTGGACGGGCAGATCACTTTGTTGTTGAATAAAGTTGTTTCTCTTCTTATTGAATTTATGATGGTATTGTTCTGACTGTCTCTATTTTCCTTTGCTTAGAGTGCCCGTTGGTATTGCTCCGCCAAACTCAAAACGTATCTATCTCAATCCTCGAAGTTATTGCTTCAAACCATTGGCTCCAATACCCATCTCACCCTTTCAACTCACCTCTCCACTCGGAATACAAGTAACTATTTTGTCGGTGCTAAAAACACAACAATTGAAGGTGTTGAAGATATCCGTCTTAGAAGTATGTGCAGACAAAAACTAACAAACCAACCTGACTCCAAATTCGTTCAAAAAGTTCCAAAATGAAAAATGGGAACGAAACTGATGATTATGACTAATGTACAGTATAATAACATCAACTAATCATCAAAGAACTCTCAGGAACTCCTGGAACCCTATAACAAATATGTGTATATTTACGAATACGGATCCTACTGATAAGTTTGTCTTGCCTGTTCCTCTCCGTATTTATCCAAAGAAGGCCCTAAGTCAACATAACTACCTACGAGTGGAGACAATTTGTTTTGTGATATCTTAAAGACACACGTACGCACTTGGGCATTTTTTTCTTCGTGTATTCTCCATTGAAAACGTCAAATTTATCGACCCAAACGATAAGCTATCAGGGCAATACAATCTTTTCTTATCACGGATCTACGTTTTAGAAGAAAACGTGACATCACCCAGGGCGGAGACTATATTTTATGGCTGACGTCTAGCTTACTGGGGAAAAAAACCCATATCAAATGAGTAATGAGTGCTTCTAAAGAAACAAAGGTATTATGTGGAAACAGATAATCGGTTGTTTTGTCACGCCAATGGCAAGCAATTGAATTTTCCAAGACATATATTACGTTACGGAAGATGAGAGAATTCGTCTCAAAAGGGAATAAATTATTATTCGACTTTTCACCATCGGAAATGCTTGACAGTGCTTAACACCATCGGTCTTGCCCTAACAGCTAAACCGACGCCAAACATAGCGCAACGATATCATGTTACGAGAGTAGCGCAGCGGTTTTCAATGTTCGTCACTAATAAACAATCAGTAGCTAAGGAAATGAAACTGAGTAATTTCCAACCCTACACTTTACCCAACCCAACTATACACGCTAACCACTCGTTGGAAAACTTTCGAATTATCTTGCTATCTACCGAAACCAACATTTCTTCAACCAATCTTCTCTATTTTACAAAATTATGTTTTATAATGTTAGATTACCTTGCTTAACATTCATTGTAATCTTTTCTGTGGCTAATTTCACTCTTCAACCCGCAATGGTGAATATCGAAATGCAGCCTGTTTGATGCCGCAAGGTAGGTACATTAACAATAAGAAAGTAGGAAGCCATCATTTCATCTGAGTCAGTGCTAAGGAAAATTCCTCTCGTTTCCCAAATCTTCCATTCATATTCCAGGTTTTACAATTTTATTTATCAAGTATCTGAATTGGGGGGAGTCGAGTTTAACAGCCTAGTCCATTATTTTTATAAATTTCTCATGCGAAAAGTCGTATGCTGACGTTATATACACCATATACATACTAAAGAGTTTCACGATAAATACGAAACCCAACTTCCTGACATCTGAGTTATGTTGCTTTCCCGGTTTCCTTCAAACAATATTAGCTTTCTGTTGACCTTCACGATTACGTTAAATGTTCTAATTCATTATTAATACACTTCATACAAAAAAAAAAAAAAAAAAAAAAAAAAAAAAAAAAAAAAAAAAAAAAAAAAAAAAATATCAATTCAATTTTTAGCAATTTGTTGTGATTTTTTGAGCACATTGTGTGGAATTAGAGCAATTATATACTCAAAAAGTGCTGGCCAACGAACTCATCCATTCATTGGGAAAGCTTGATTTTGTCGTACAAGAAAGAAAGGAATTTTATATCATCTTCATCAATTGAAAGAGAACTTTTATTGCTCAAGTTCAAGGCTCCAAGTTGGAATCGGTATACTTTCCACCTTTAGCTTTAAAAGGAAAGCAATTTTGAACACACATGCATATAAATGACCCAAATAAAAGTAGCCCGAGATGTAGGCAATTTATGCCGAACTTCTTGATCAAGAGAAGTAAGGAATAGGGTTTTACGTGTTCGTTAATGGAGATTTGGTTTTTTTCCCGGATCCTCCAGAGTAATCGAATTTGCAAATTTTTCATTCAGTATTCCGAGGACCTCCGAGCAGAACAATGCGACAATACAAATGCAAACAGGGCTGGTGGGGCGGGTCTCGACTATTGTTGTAGGTTTTACATTTACTCTCTCATATAAGGCGCCGTACGTGTGCACGTGCGTACTTGACGGCGGTGTACGTGTGGATGCACGACCACCTGTATGTGAACTAAATACAGTATATATACCCTCCTTCCAACCCCCTGGTCTAAAGAGGAAGGAGTTCGCCGTCTATTCAGCACGGGGGGAAGCTATGTAAATCCTTCAATGGGCAAGTTGGAGGGCGGCCTAGGCTTGTTAGCATAGCATTGAGGGTGCTGCTCTCCCTTTAACCAACGCTCGTTTGCTCGGCTACACGAGTAATGTATCAGTCAATTTCCCTCGCGACGTGCCGGCATTTCCTCTTGCAGCCTTTTAGTAGAATATTGGGTTAAGGGAACCAAATGGGAATCGTAAATATATCAGAATCAGACTGAATGGCGGGAAACTGTAAACAAATGAATTATAATATGACCAGCTTGTTAAGCTTTGTGTTACCCAGTATGAATCGAAGGAATATATTCTAAATTGAGCGCTAAAAATTATTACATGAATGCTTTTGTTTCTGTTTTTTTTTCTGTTTTGATAGCCCTTTTGTCCTCTACACAAAAATATATACTACTATTATGCACTACACATATGTATATAATCAGGCATCACACGTGCATTCGTGCATGCAAAGTTATATCAACAGAAAACCGAATATGATCGGGCCAAATCAGCAGAAGTTTAGCTTACTTCTGCTAGTCAACGATAATTTACGATCCACAGTCATGTTGACGATATAAGTTCCTTGAAACACTCTCAAATCCTTCCAATGGTTGGTCTGACTAAAGTCCCGGTGGTGTCATTCAATTCATTGAACCTAGTTCTTTTGAATTCAAACGAAAAAACTACCCATCCAAAGTTTTTGAGACGCCGAATTTTCAACAGGTACTAATTTCAGCCTTTCAGATTTACCTTTTTGGGCTGATCGAAGTGATACCGAGGACTTGTACCCAAATAGGGCAAACATGTGAATTGTGATCCAAGTTTCATAAAACAGTAGATTTGAAAAAGCTCCGTACTGATTTTTTTAGTTTGATTTTTAGAATCGATGTCTGCGCAAGCCAACTTTTTTTTGAGCGGGGAGTTAAATTTATTTTCTTGGTGGATTATAAAGGTTCATTTTAAAAATAATAGACCAAAAGAACTTATATCAATGAACGGTAATACAAAGTAACGATTTGATTAATACAGATAGATGTAACATATAGAATAATCATTAGAAGCAAAACTTGCTTAATAAAAATACTTTCCAAAACATTAATCTTTGGTACATTCTTCAAGAGTAAAATTACGCTGATGGTGTTTTTAACTACAAATTCTATAATTTGTATCTGATAAGATTCAAACATTATTCCAGATGTTAGACCCTGGATAGTCGATATGAAATTTCTCCTGGTGTTTCGATGATTTGATTCATACTGATTTTTTTAATTTGATTTTTAGAATCGATGTCTACGCAAGCCAACTTTTTTTTGAGCGGTAGAATATTGATCATTCTGGAGTTAAATTTATTTTCTTGGTGGATGGTATAAAGGTTCATTTTAAAAATAATAGACCATAATTTTTAATACTTCTAATAATAAAGTAGTGTAGGTGTTTTTCTTGTTAGGATTGAATAGAACTGAACATAATATCCATCGTATATCAATGAAACCCTCTCTGATCTGAAACCTCTACTTGCGGTTATCAACATTCCTGTCCACTATTTTCACGGATTAATTTGCATATCCTAAAAATTCAAACTTTTGCGACTTGATTATTCCAAATTTTAGGGATAATAGTCTCTGCTCATGCGTCAACTAAGACTTTTATAGGACGTTGATTTTAGTTTGATGGCAGTAATTACTAACAAATCATAATTTCAGGTACCTTTTCGTTAAATAGACCATACCGTTTCAGGATCATTGAATGAACATTAAGTCTTAGACAATGAACATTTTCATCTGGTATCTACTATTTCTTTTATAAAAAAGGTGCAAAGTGAATGGTATCAAACGATTATAGATGGATAAGAATAGGAATAAATAGAAAAAGAGGGGAGCCTCAGCAACGCCATCTATTACGTAATTTCGTTTCATTTGAATTTCAGTTTTAAAGGAGAATTTATCGATGCTTAACCTGTTTTTGAGATTGAAAACATTAGGACGTATGAAAGTAGCCTATTGTAACTCCTTGGTCCATAACGCAAAAGGGCAATGACGGCTTAGCTTCTGCAAGCCACATCCAACTTGTCCTCATAGTTACAAGTTGATGTTACGCAATTACCACAACACCCAGAAATCCTGTAGCCGGAGGGCTGCGTTACAAAATAAAAGCTCCTCAGCCTCTCAAAAAGATGTCGGCCAGAAATCTGAGTCGTTACAGAGGGGCAGCCGCTTCGAGTGGCCCGTCCGCATATGGCAGTCCGAGGGACGGAAACTCAAGGATCTCCTCCTGACCCCTCTTTTTTCCTTAGCTCGATTCACAACTTTTTTTTTCTCCCTTTTTCGTTGATCTCAGGAACCGTATTATGAGGTTGTAGGAGCCACCCTCGCACCGTTGATGATGCCCACGTGCCAGCTGTTAGCGTCATGTTGCGAGTAAATTGGCCCCAGCCCCCTAAACATCTTCCCTGACCTTCCTTCACCGAGTACTTCAGCCGGCTATGACAGTAAGGACCCAAACTCACAGGATGACCTAGTGAGCGAAGTTTTGTAGTTATGACATGAAACTGTCCGCTTGGTCTGCCAAACATTCAAGCTATATGACCTTAATTGCATACCGCTATCTTTGCCTGTTTCTTTTTAATTTCCTCAAGTTCTCATTCACTATACAGCATGGGGAATTTGTACCGATACCGCTCTTCCACAAAAACAAAAGAGCAATAAATTATCATTATTCAAGAAATAATTTTCTAATTTAATTTGAATAGAAACAAACCTGAAAATCTGGATTTGGAGAACATTGTGTTCAAACTGTTTTTACTACACACACACCACACACACACTACTATATATATATAGTATTAGACGTCCGACTTATATAACTGATATGTTGTTAGGAAATTTACAGATCTCTATTTAATAACTTATCCCACAAATTTTTGGAAAGCTCTTGGTTTACTAATCATCATATCAAATCTGATGTGTTTAATTCCCCCCTTCCCCCCTTATTTAGATCTACTTTAGGCGCTTCCCATGAAATATAAGTACTCGAGCTCACAGATACTTCTCTTAATTTTTGGTATTACGATGCATGACACGTCATAAACATATAAAAACACACAAACATATAGATATACTTATAAAAAAGTTTGAAATTTTAGGGCTCGATTCAGGGATCTCCAAACGGAATTATACGAAAAAAAATTGCCAACGACTTTTACGAAAATCTGTGAAGAATAATTCTCTAGGTTATTACTTTTTTTTCATAGTTCTAATTTTAGTACTCAATTTAATAGTAATTTTAGTTCCCAAGTCAAACATGTCAATGAATATTGACGACTTTTTCAGAGATCACACGGGTTCCTAATGCATTTTGCGTTTTTATGGCTTTCTGTACAAAATTAGTTTTAAGTCTGTTTGTGACTAAGGTGGTTCCATGTGACATTCAGGCAAGCCTGAAGAAAATTTTCCGAAATCTTGACATAAATGGTAGTAAATTTCAATTGACCCTATTCTCGATGTGTGAGATTAAATACAACTTTGAAGTACGACTAAAACATGTATGACCCTCCATAAATATTCAGGGCGTTGGGAAAGTGAAAAAAAAAGAAAAAAAAAATACTAATCAGGATCGGAAAACAGCTTCGGCAGGAGGGTAGAACCCTTGCATACGGGAAAATCGATATGGCACCTCCACTCCAGCAGGACTACGTGCAATATTGATCCTCAGGGAGCACTCAGGGAGGGGAACCCTTTCAACGGTCCAGGAATAAAATAGAGGACTAGAGCAGAGGGGGCTTTCACAAAAATGCGCTTTGACTTTATGAAGTGCAGCTCCAGACTCAGGGGGCGCTACGCAATCACAAACATGGGGTTTGAAATTGCTGTCCAGACATTGATTCAAATCTTGTCCAGTAAACACTCGTTGTCCACATTGTTTGTTCCCACCTATCACTTTTATATTTTCGTTTATTAGACGTTTTCGTTATGTGTCCGCATCTGTTAGACAAGTTTTTAGCATGGAACATGCTTTAGCCATCACCTAACTTCTCGAATACGTTGCATGAGATTTGAACGAACATTTTACCCCCAAAATGCTGAGTAAGCTAAATTCTCTCCAGTTCATCCTGGAAATTCGAAGTTTGATACGGAGCATCTTCGGAAAGTCAACAGGCGAATGACATGACGGGCTCAGTGATCAACTCTCCTGTTCACTTTAGGAAGTTGAAATGTGATAGGGAGCCCCTTTAGGACAACGAGAGATAAATGAAATGACAGAATGATTGGAATCCTGATCATTTGAGTGAGCTAAATAAACAATGAAGGAATCGACTGGACTCCAGCTAAAATCGAATCCAACTGAATCAACTATACTCGTGGGAATCGAGTAATGATTGGTAGTATTTTGAAATAACACTTTTTTACAGTAGTCCACCGCTACTTTATTCTCAGATAGCAAAGAACTTAGCTCCGGATCTCACTCAGCTGATCTGGGGGGCTCTAGACTTCATGATTTGTTTCTAGACGCCCCAAGGGTTCTCCATTTCAAATTTCAGGTTCATAGGTTGAATAGCAAAGAAATTAGATCAACCGCGCCACTACTTTAGTCTCATTTTTTCGTGACAATATTTTGTAACGAAAAACTCACTTTGTGTCGCGGTAAAAGCGTGTTCCCCGCTGAAACATTATTCGAGGCTTTTACTACCCGTAAAAAGGTTTCAATCAAGCTTAGTCTTTTCCTCAGTAATAGTATGTTAGTTGACTGTCAACAAATCGCCAAGAAACTACAACGATTGTTATAACAGATTCCTCTTTTTTTGTGTGGCAAGTAATAAGGCCTTCAGAATATACATTTTTAAAGATCTGACATTGTCAACTACAACTGAACGGCTCAACCCACAAAAATCGTTTTGGTATCTTTGGATATGAAATATTAAGTTCTATCCACCTTATCCAATCCCAACCTCATTTGACGTGTAAAGTAGTTCCGCATATCAGAGTTTTCCTTATTTACGAAATTGTTTGCTGGGGCAACGTCGTCAGGGAAGTCCGAGATCACGACGAAGAAGGAGGTTTGGAGGAGTTTACTATAGCTTAAATGTTGATCCGCAGCATTGCGATCATTTTGAAAAAAACCGCATCAAAATCGATCAAGCCGTTCGGACGTGAATCGACCCAAGACAGACAGATAGAAAACATACTTCTCTGTTTTATATAAGAGGATGAGTGGCTCCGGGAACATTTTGATGTCATCAATAAGTTGAAAGTTAAAAGGGGAAACCTGCATTGTATGCTTTTGCAAAGAAGTGTACCAATGGCAAAAAGTTACAACTATGTCAGATTTATTAGTCGGCTTGTTAGGTGATTCTGTATTAAATTTCTTCGTATTTTCATACTTGATTTGATTTTGATCAAGTGAAAATCCATTTCGTTTTCACTTATCATATTTTGTTTAATAATTTGTTAATTAACCATCATCAGATGTCCTGGAGTAGATTTTTTGTGGTTAAGAAACAATTCTGGAAACACAGGAGAGGATGCAGACAGAACCCTTGAAGAAATATGGCTAGTACCTAGATAAAGCATAAATATCAGCATACGAATACAACTCGAGACAAATTAAGAACAGCTCCTAAGAGAGAATTCTCATTAAGTGCGACACTGGGGCCCGGGAATGCGTGTAGGACACTTGTCACCGCCTTATTGAGACTGCCTTCTTTACCTTGCTCTGAATCCATACTCGCCTAGTAACTTCTTCCGAACTTTTTAACTACCTCTCCTCGCATGATATATTTTCCCTGCTCAACGAATAAACATCGATCGCGTTTAGACATGAACAGAAAAGGAAATCATTAAAATCCGATTGAGGTTATTTGCAGCCGTCCGAATCAGATAGAACAAGGTGTAGGTACACGAAACCCGTTTCGAAATGTGTTGTCGGCATGCATTTATAAAACACAGATAATGCTAATTCCCCGGTTTACAAGCTGAGAGCTCTCGAGGTTGTTCGGTAGTTGAGGATTATTGGTGTGAAATGCCGGCAATAAACATCGGCTGTTTTATTCAACTCTTATTACTGGCACGTCCTCGTGGAGTTTTCTCAAAACACCTAGTATGTTACTCTGCTTTCCCGAAATGAACCACATGTATTCAACATGCATGGTTATCTGTAGTCGACAGACTACGATAAGCGAGGTTTAAAGTATAAAAAGTGACACAAAAAATTGCGTTATAAAAATCTGTCAAGAATAAGCGTTACCCATGGGCGCGAAAAATATATTTAAACTATTTTTAAATGGAAGAAGATTCCATCTTAGGATGGCATCAACCGCACTCTCCTACAATGGGTAGTTTTCTATCTATGATTTTTCAAAGTTTCGCACCCTGGTGACGCCAAAGAGCCCCTCCCGCCTGTGCGGGACCCTCCACCAGCGAGTGTGCCGTCACCAGTGCAAACTTTAAAAAATCATAGAAAGGAAACTACTCAACGTAAGAGAGTGCGGATGGTATACAATTTCTTAGAATTGAATCTACTTTAATCAAAAAATATAAAACGAATACGTGGGTAACGCAAATCCGTCACAAATTGAGCATTAAAAAATTCCGGAAAAAATTGTTATTTGTCATCAGACCAAAGTTTGTCAGACTAAACCGAGCCTTGGAATCTGGAACACAGCCTCTTGGGGACATGTGGAAGAGATTTCGAGGAAGTCAGATCCACTCCATGAGAGATAAAGATAACTTATCTCCTGTACAACCTAGAGTGCTGAAATTTGGTACACAGCATCTTGCGGACCATTAGAAGTGATTGGGGCGAAGTCAGATCAGCTGAGTGAGCGTAAAGGTAACTTCTCTTCTGTACATCCCAGAGCCCTGCAATTTGTACTCAGCCTCTTGGGGAGCACTAGAAACAGCTGAGTTTTATTTTCGTTATATTCTCGCTTTTAGGTATAAATGTAATAAATATCTGCATGATGTTTTTTTCCTTCACATAATTTAATAAGGTTCCCTTCTTTAATAGGTTCTCTTCGATTGAACCTGTTAACAAGTCTGTCGATGATGTTTGCGCGGAACGTAGTCTTTGGAATTTCGAGTTTTTCTATAATACCATGAAAATGTGGTTTTTAGTGCTTTTACAGCTTTTCGAAGCCTAATGATAACATATTGTAGGTATTGTAGGGTATCGGATAAGAATAAGATAATTCCAGCCGAATTATGTTCTTGCGCCAAAAATCAAGCTTTCTAAATGAAAGGACTCAGTTCGTTGGCCAGCCGATTTTGAACACATTTAAATGGTCGTTGAAAAAAGTGCTGAAAAAATAACTAAAAATGGCTAAAACGTCTAGAAATTGTAAAATTACTATTTTTAGCAGAGCTCAAATTAAGTCAATTAACTATAAAATAGAACATTGAAAAATACTTACAAAATTACGCTGAAAAATTTAAATAAATTTCATCGAAATTCGCTAAAAAAATTTATACGAACTGCAAAAAAGATAAAAATGCAAAATCTCTTTTTCAATAGCAGATTATTATTTAGAATACGTTTTTTGCCATAAAATTAATAGTTGAACATTTCTTTGCACTTTGAGAAAAAAAAAAAAAAAAAACAGTTTTTCTGAAGAAACCTATAAAAAAATCATATCTCGAAAATGGATTGAGATAAAAACATGGGGGCAACGGGATTCTGCTTCACTTCACATGTAGTTTCACTTAATTATTTTGTCACACTCGGTCCTACCCAACCTGCTTGCAACTGGGTGGCCAGCTTGCTATCTGCCTATTTAAGAGTCACAAAGCTGACGATGAGTCAGCCTTAATTTCGGGAAACTAACGTTGACACTTGTTGTCAATACAGGATTATAGTTATCTAACATTTCACAATGTTCTCGCGGTTTCAGCTATCTTGTCATTGAACAATGGGAACGCAAGTCGGGGAAACTCCATTTCGCCATTAACGCGGGGGTCCGTACTTGATTAATCTGATAAAATGCGAAAATATGAACGAGCGAAACAGGGTTTGCTCATTAGCCCGTCTCTCCGTGCTGTGCGTTATTAAAGGATTAAACTCCGACATTTGCCGAGGATTACGAGCTGAATGTGACAGCCCTGCGTATTTTATCGATGAATCTTTAATTCACAATTAGAGCCCCTGTTTTTCCGCTGGCGAAATTGTATTGAAATTCACAAAGTGCCGTACAAAAGGGAATTGTTGGTGACGTGGAACGGAATTAAAGTAAACCCTAACTAATTCATAAATTAAGAGGAAACCAGAAAGATATAAATCGAATTCATGATTATCCGAAGAAAGGTTAATATTGTTTTTTGTTCTGAATATTGGTGCGGAATCGAAGCCAACGTAGTTATTTACTTGCGCCAAGTGTAATTGCATACAAAATTACTGAACAAATACAACTTGGGGCGATTCATCGAATAAACGAGCAGTGTGCTTGTGTTATCGAATGTTTTCTCCGTTCATCAAGTAGTTACCCGACGCATAAATCCCCAGTTAATGAAAATAACGACATTGGCGATTATCAAGCGAATGTTTATTAGTTTTCTGTGTAGATCAACCAAAATTATTTGAGGCTTTAAACAAACCAATATATCACGGTCATGTTTTGTTTTACCGTAGGTGAAAAAAAAAAAGTTCTAAGTGTTATATTTTCTCAGAACAAGGCACATGTTCCTAGGGAGAACAGGAGATAATTTAGGTCACTCAGCTGATTAGAAAAGAGCCCATCATTTCAATCGTCTTTTAATGTCCCAGAGAGTCTCCCTATCAAATTTCAACTTCCAAGTTTGTTTCCAGTATAATAGTGGTTGTAATCATGTTTACAAAATTAACTGAGAAGGATCACCTGTATGTAAACAATTATTCACACTACCAAGCTCATACCACAGATCGTTAAGTGGTTAACATGATACCGTTAGGTAAATCGAGAGCTTTCCAACGACAGGCAATCGATTTTTGTACGATGATAAATGTCCAAGATACAGTTGGTCGTGGCAATGATTTGGTCGTAAGCGGTAATAATCAGAAAATAGGAGCTTAACGCACAAAATGTCACGTAACGGTAATTTTGTTTCATTTTTGGCGGGATTATGATGGCAAAAACACGTTCCATGTAGGAAAAAAAAAAAAAAAAAAAAAAAAAAAAAAAACACGAGAAAACGAAGTACCTAGGTAATTTTTATTTCAACACTGAACCCTTGTGGAGCGTCCGAGGTTAGCCGTACAGATCATTCGCGGTCTCATTCGATTCAGTAAAGAAAAATCTTTCGAAAACAAACAGTAAAGAGGCGTTTTGTGTAAAAGTGTAATAATCATAGGGATGATTGGGGGGGAGCCCAGTGGTTTAATAATGGCCTCTGGTGCGAGATTCCTATGTAATTGTGATTTTCGAAATTTTCAACATTAAAGTTGCAGCGCTCGGAGTTGAGAAAAGTGATGGCGTGATTTAGGGGAGTCGGCCTCTATTTAGATTTTGTGCCTAATTATTAAACTTTCGACCAGAAGATTGGGAGAAAAGCTCTGGATGGCGTACATTTTTGAAACATTTCATTGTGTTAGTTTTCAGCCTGATTCAGTCAGGTGATTATTTCACATGTTCTCGATCAATTACGTGCCACATAACTTCTATGTTGAGGCATCTTGGGGGGAAACCAATTCAGTTGGTATGTCAGGTGAATTATTCATTAGTGGTAATAATACACAAATGATGGCACGTTTGTTAATTGGAATCAGGCCTTAGAATGGATGATATAATCATTCGAAAAATAGCAATAATAATTACGTATATACTATGTACTTACCACCTTCTACTCCTATGTTTGTATTACGATAATCTCAAACTTACCTGAAAAGAAAAAAAAATTGGTTAGATGTGTACAATTAAATTCCTATATTTAATGCAGGAAAATCGATAAAACATGTATTGAAATATCTAATATTTTAGTTAAATTCTACGGCACATAGAAAACCCCTATCTGATCGATCATAATTGGTAAAATTATTTTTAAAAAGTTTGATGAAAAATACCTACAAAATACTAATTTAAAAACGTTCCAGCATGATCGTATGAGCGAATTATCATAATTTCATCGAATTGTATTATGTTACATTGTTTTGAAATTTGAGCGCTGTGAGTGCAAATAAATTGTTAACCACCAATTTCATAGCAAAAAACTCGTTCCGAATAATATTTTACAATATTCAAAAAAGTTTGGGATTAAACTTTTTTTGCAGTGCTTATAGATTTATCAGCAAATTATGATTAAATGTAAGTAAATTAATGTTCTACTTCAATGTTGATCAACTTTTTTTTACCAAAATTCTGCTAAAAAATAACAATTTAAATTTTTTTAGCCGTTTTTAGACATTTTTAGTGATTTGTAAAGTTTTGTAAAATTTTTTGTTGTAAATTTACGTGCTTGAGGTGTTTGGGTGTTAAATGAGGCCGAAATCGATCCGTTCGATCGATTTTTTTTTTTTGCCGTGGTGACCCATTTTGTACTTCTCCCGGTTATCTGTTGCAGTTTAGGGCACGGTTCCTATTTAGGTGATTTCATGGAGGGTGCTTATTTGTTCAAAAGAGCTGAAACCGGGAAGCAGGTGGCATACCGATTTTTGAAACAAGCGGAAATGAGATTAATTCTTTAAATCTTTTCTCAATAAGTTGTTGGTACGTGGCTTAGATGGTCAATATGATTCATATGAAGCTCACTGGGTCTATTTGTAAATGAAAAATTCGGACAGCTGCATTCAGACAAACTATCCCCGCAAATCACACGGCTACTTTCTCCCGTCGTCCCACGTCAGCGCTGCGGTCGCTGCCATACAAGGAAGGTGGAAAGTTGGCGGTCGGAGTTGGTGCAGCGCCTTGTGGCCAACCCCATTTGAAACCCTCATCCGTAGGCCTACAAAGTTTTAACATAAAATTGCACAACCAGTCGCTCCGTTATATTAGGCCCGTCTTCTCACGTCCGGTGAGTTACGTCGTTAGCCATCGCCCACAGATGGTCGCCTTTCTTATTGGTATTCTCTTCTTTCATAATTCCAAAATAACAAACTACATTCTTGAGTTATCATCTATAGGTACTATTTTATAAGAATGAAACTCCGTCTGTCTGTCAGTTTGTCGTCTCAATGCACAGCCAAACGACTGAGAGGGGGGAGTTTACTAGTGGGAGGATCTTCTTGGAATTTTCCGAAAGGGGGCATAAGCGATTTTAAAATTTTCTAATCTCACCCGAACATGGGCTGGAGGGCGGGAGGGGGTGGGAGCCCCTTTTAAATCGCGTTTTTCTTAAGCGCCCGATCATCTATCCGCTGCCACATTAAAATTTGATCGAGAGAACTTCGTATGTAAGCGACAAAGTTACGTTTCTGGACCCGTAGAACACGATAGTGCCGTCAAAATCGTCAAAAGATTCTGTCTTCCCGGAGAAATCAGCGAGAATATACGGGAAATGACGAAAAAATTCGTTCCCCGCTATGTTTTTTTCCGCCTTAGAGCTAGTAAATGTCCACGGTTTTTACTCGGGTTGGTCCTATAAAACATTTGTTGGAGTTCCAATTTGGTCCCATGAGAGTTTCGAGACATGATATTGTGTTTTCCGATTGTAGTGAACGAAAATGTAGACGAAAACGTTTGTTCAAGTTCGACTCCGTTGCTATTTTACTCGAAGAATTCGGTCTCTGTGAAAACAGTTTTTCAGTAAATTCAAATTTCCTTTGTAAAAGGCTCTTCGATCGGCTCAATCGAGTTTTGAGTTGTCGGATCAAAACAGTAAAACTAGAGTTTCATCAACTCAAAATTGAGCTCTCGAATCAGCTGAGTTGGAACTAAAATATCGCTTCTGCTTAGTCTAAAATGGTACTTTTAAACAACTGATTAAAAAACTACGCTTTTGGAACAGCATAAAAGAATATTGAACTCATCATTCTGCAGGGGCGAAATAAGAGTTGTTACTCCTCATACAAATATTGCGTTCTACATTTGACGACTGCCCATTGTTTGAACTGTCAAAATGTAATTTAAAATCCAATAGCCGACCTGGAAGAGTATTCAAATATAGGTTTAGTACGGTTCTAATATCTAAATAAGTTTAGGTAGAAAATCGGATCAGCGTATGAATTGAAGTAGGGAGGTCGAGTGCACAACAAAATAATATAAAACCAATAAAACCTCGTTGGTTTCCCCATTTCATTAAACCTCAGCTAGAATATTAAGAAACACTGAAAATTCCTACTCTATTCAAGAGTTAATCAAAATTGATTGACGTCGCTCTGAAACGATGGGGCGAGGCCAGGAAAAAAGCACGTTATCCGAATCAAATGTGTAAAACTCTTTTGGAGCGGTGAACTCCGGTTTGCGGTTAGGTGGGACGTGTTAAAAAAATCCCCCTTTCGGGAGAGCAAACCTCTTCTTTTCTTCAGTTTCTACTTTCACAGGATTTATTTATTCAACAGGTAGGTAACACAATTTCCAGCACTTCCGCACAAAACCCATGGGTTCCCGCAGAGCTTTCAGGGCAACCCCTATCCTAATTTTAAAACCACCTTTCCTCTACCTACTCCATCTGACGACTGATGTGGGTCTTCCTTTTCGAACAGTAATAAGAGCGTAGCTCAAGCATAACGTAAAACACTGAATAACATCTGCGAAGTTGAGTGTTTCACATAGCTTTCCCGTTTCCGTAACGTGAATGTACGAGTATATGTTGTCAATTAAATTTTGCAAGAACTGAATTTAAGTTGAGTGCTCAACCTGAGTGGCAAACTGCATTTATCCTACTTTGAAATTGTACTAAGTAGAGAGTGGAGAAAGAGAAAGATAGGACTTTAGATTGGAGCAGCCCGCCTACAACTATCATCGTTGACCGAGATAGAAAAGTACCTTAAGTTTGGCGTAAGTACTACCATCCACTCTCAGTACAAAACATGAGGAACACAGGGTTCCCATTATTTTGGTAAGGAATCACAGACTTCAGCAATGCAATATGTGTCTAAGCAGATGGAGGTATTTGATTTTACTCAAAAGATATACCTATATATTAATTGCTATGCAATTCTTAGGCCGACCCCCAATAATTTTTTTGTAACTTCCGTAACGCGAAGCGCGAGTTCGTGGGTTCGAATCCCAGCCAGGCTTGACAATTTTTTCATATCCAAAATTTTTTATATCCATTTTTTTTTCATCGTGGGTTCGAATCCCAGCCAGGCTTGAACATGCGAAGCGCCGAGTTATATATATATTAATTGCTATGCAATTCTTAGGCCGACCCCCAATAATTTTTTTAAAATGTCCACTTTTTTTGTGTAACGTTTTTTGTCCCGAGATGGGAAGCGAGATGTCGTGAGTTCGAATCCCGGCCAGGCCTGAAAATTTTTTTTTTTTTTTTTTTCCCTCGTGAGACGAAGGTTGTGGGTTCGAATCCCGGCCAGGCCTGAAAAAAAAATTTTTTTTTTCTCGTGAGACGAAGGTTGTGGGTTCGAATCCCGGCCAGGCCTGAAAAAAATTTTTTTTTTTTTTTCTCGTGAGACGAATTGCATAGCAAATTATCCTCGTTTTCTACACAGTAGAAAAGAAAAGAAAAGATCCGGCGAGGCCCGAAGGGCCGAGATATATATATATATATATATATATATATATATATATATATATATATATATATATATAATACTTTAAACTTAAAGTGAGGATAATTTAGATAGGTAAGAACTGGAAGCTAGGTGAAATGACAACGAAACGAGAGAATTTGAGAATAGAATGGATGGTTGGCTCAAGCCTCACCTCTCTTATATACATGTACTCCCTGCACATATACCTACATACGTTGACCACGACAGTATAGTTCATTGAGATCAGATGTTCGGATAGCTGGGTTGAGGTTCATGGTTCTGCAGCAGCTACCAAAGATACGATCCGGATGAAATTAGTGTGAGGTAATCAAATCAAATTGTCATTTTCCAACTACCCTCTGTACCTAAACGTCTTATCAATTCTATGTTTTATTGAGCATTTTCACTACACAATATTTATACCAATGCGATCAAATCATGCGAACAATGATTGCGAACGACAAACGCATATATGGCAAACGTGATTCGCAAGTTCATTGTTTTGCGTGAAGAAATTTCAATAACCTTGTAGTGCAGCAGCTGTGTTTTTTTCATTTACTGAATAAAACCTATGATCGATTACTAATAATGATTATAATAATTAGGTATAATGAATAAGAGATTTGGAATCTACGTATCTTGAAAAAATGAAACGTAAACCAACAGATTTCGGGAGTGGTTTAAATTATTTGTTCTTGGTCGATTACAAACGTTCACTTTTGAAAATCCTTTGGTGAGTTTAGTTATGACAACAGTATGAAAGAACAAGAAACTAATAAATCGTTGATCCTTACCTATGCTATACTTTGAATATAGGTTATGCAGTATTTTATGAGCCCGTTAAGAAAGCAGACAGTATGAAATAATATTAATTGTTGCCGAATCTGGATGAATGAAAAAAAAAAAAAAAAAAAAAACTGAAGGAGGTATCTAAAGTAAATTGCCTCGATATTCACATAAGGACCCTGTATGAAGCCTGCTCTGGGTGAGTTGGGTGTGCGGGAGATAGATTTCCAACTAGTAAATGGCTGTTTCATATAGAAAACAATCATTGGACAAATGAAAAATGACGTGCTATTCTACCGCATCACGTAAGAAATCCAGGGCAGCAGTTTCAAATTGCATTACGATGTCGGACAATTCGGGATATTGTAATCAATCAAACCATGAGTTGTAAATGTCAAGACAGACCTAATTTAACGGATCGCGCCAAACATTCAAAATGTCAATGATATCCTACATTTTGAAAGATCGTTATTTAGACAGATCACATGAGCTTTTATGACATGTCTTGATAAACCAGTTGTTTTGGAATCAAGTGATTTGATCAAATTATTCTAAGAGCATTCTCCGTTTATTACGAATGTTAATGCATCATATAATATTTCTCATACTAAATAATGAGGGATAGAGACAAAAAAAAAGTTTTTATCCAGCTCAAATGAAAATAATGCAATTTCTTCAATTTATTCAGATAAAACAAATGACTAACAATAAAAAATACAAAAGTTTCTTGTTTAATCTAGGTTGCAGTGAGCATTACGTTTCTGTTTTTATCAAGAAAGATTACTAATGCTATATGCTTATGAGTAAGCCGAAATTTACAAGAATATATCGAGAGCCCAGTCAATCCAATGATTTCAGACTAGGTATAGTTTGATGTTTACGCACTTTTCTTCCATGGGTACGAGAAAGGCATTTCAACGATTTAAAGCAGACATAATGAAATTATATTAATTGTTGCCAAAGCTGGATGAATTAGGTTGCTGTGAGCATGATGTTTCTGTTTTATCAAGAAAGATTACTAATGCTATATGCTTATGCGTAAGTCAAAATTTACAAGAATACATTGAGAGCCCAGTTAGTTAATCCAATGATTTCAGACTAGGTATAGTTTGATGTGTATACACTTTTCTTCCATGGGTGCGAGAAAGGTTCTTCAACAATTTTTAAAAATTGTTTGGTATAAGTCAGTTTCTTGTCTATAATGTCTTAACTAAACGTTTTGCGATATTTTCATTTAGGGCATAACATTAAAAGATTCAAATTTCCTTCAAATTTGGTTTTCATAATTTTTCTTGTAGAGCAAATGCTTTCCAAGATACGGTTCCATCAACGTTGAAGGAAAAAACCCCAAACAAACAGATTATTTGATGCTAATAGTTATTACTATACTATTAATTATTAATACATTAATTTGTAACTTTCAGCTTACATTTTTGAACATTTCTCAGCATTTTATGTTGGTTAATATCGGACTTCTAGCCAATGCAGGTAGGTATATTTGTATAAATGGTAGGCCAGGTGATTCTGAGTGAGGATTTTGGTTAAGGGACTCAGTGGGTTTACCTGATGAGATTCGTTCACCTAATTGCTTACCATACAGGAGCAGAGTTATCTGGGACAGATTTGATGTTTTTGTGCGATATCGAATGAAAGATCTCAGCGTTGGTGGGTAACAAGCGATGACAGAAGTGCCATGATCTGCCGATTTATATGTCTGATTAAATCGGATGCCAGCCTTAACGCAGATAGGTAAAGGGTTTGACTGAATATCTAATTAGTTGATGTTTGGATTCACAATGCACTTATCACCAGTTCCGTTCAGGTACGGGAATGCTTGAGTGCATCACCGTTTTCCTGTTTCTTCAATTTTGAAATAACCTTTGCTACAAAGGAACGTACTTCCAAACATTCACCTATTACTTATCATAAGTCGTAGAAACATTATACCCTCTGAAAACTCAGGGTTTTTTTTAAAACAAAAAATGGAGGTTAAAAATAGTGAGTCCCCATATGCCATAGGGCCGAGGATATGCCAGTAACATCGGCATAAACGTTGATCTACCCTAAAGGGTAGTAATTAAGGGTTGAAATACTGAAAACTTGAGATCTCGAAAACTTACAAGGTAACAGTAATGTTTTTCTGGTTGTTATTTGCATATACTTCCCCAACAAATCAAATGAAATCATCCGGAAAGGCATGAGAGTTCGTTCTCTCACTACAAGCTACAATGGAGCAGCGACCCTATGATTTTTCGGGGAAACTGAGTTTCATCAATGACCGCTAGATATTGTTAGGCTTGCAGCAAGCAGGAGGCATTATGCGACATACGGGCCACCGCCGCGGTTCCGCCAATTCATGGCACTGCATCATCAGCTTGTGTAACGAAAGTTTAGGTGTGTTACTTAATTTTATTGATTGCTCTTCATTAGGCGTCTACGCCTATGCAGACACATTAGATACCTACCTATTTCTTTTCTAATCAACCTAGTGAAATACATTAATTGTAGTTAAGTATTTTATGTGCAAAAACAACCATAGTTTCAAATCAATATACAGTGTAGCAACCCTTCTACAAAGAGGGAAGATGATATAGTCACAAATAGTTTTGTTTCTAACTTTACTAAAATGCGTAAAATTGTGGGGTCCTGGTGTTGTAATGCAGTGAACCCATTTGGAGGCGAGAAGCCTCGAGTATTGATGATAAATAAGGTATGAACGGGGTTTATTCATTATAAGTAGACCAGTGATCTGCTTAGTATGGCTATAGAAATGATAAATCTTTGTTTAATAATTTGCAGCTTCTTTTTTTGTCGAAAGAGCCAATTTTGATGTTTACCTAATGCGATTCGTACTCTACTTGTGGGGCACATCGTGTAATTCTTGGTTGGTAGATACCTGGAGTTGCGAGCTTGGGGTCTCCCGAGAGGCAGGACGAGCCCAAGGAGCACTCGAAGGGCCTGACGGATGTGGCCGTCCGGCCCTGCAGGTGCGGCGGAAGGAACGTCGACAGGATCGCAACGTCTTCATCGCGCTCTTTGGCCTTATCGATCCGATCCTGACCCGTGATGTGGAGGTTCGTCTCCAGTTTGGTGCGCAGCACTTCGGTGCTCATTGTGTTCTTACAGGCGACCGGGTGATGACTGACGAGCCGAGCCGGGTCTTGGAGAGCAGAAGGCGGTGCCGAGCAGCTCCCCTCCAGAAGTCGGTGGTTCTGCGACTTCCACAGCGCGCGCCGTTTTTTTCCAGGGATGCACGTTGCACGCGAGCAACCCCGATATCAACCCTCGTTATCTCATTTATCCCAGGATTCAGAATTCCCTCGGATTCGCTGGATCAATTTAAGAGCGCCATCTAAGACTCTAATATTAGACATGACAACGCTCGCCGCAGGAGCTCAAAAGATCGGTCGCGGAATTGTTAGCGTTAATAGTATAATACGAGTATCGTAACCGACAAGTCGAATCTTGATTTTTTCCCCCATCCTTCTAGATGTGTTCAGAGCAGGTCGTTTTTAGGACGTCCCTCTCAGGGACGACGGTCAAATTAGACATTCAAAGACTTCCAATATGAAACTACGATTCCGCTTAACATTCCATTTTGACTAGATGATGGATTAAAATCAGGGGTCAGTATTAATTCGCATTTCTACGAGAACGTATGGTAATATCAACTAGAACGCGTAGTATTACAAGAACATCAAAGCCTATAAGCTATACTGCACTTGATATTCATTTTCTTTTCGGCAGTTTATTTTTAATGACTACAAATTCCTATTTATTTCTATCTTCAGGACACCTAAAACGCCGTACAATTTTTGGTCAGGGATACCTATCATACATGGATTTTTGTAGTAAGCTCGCATAGCGAAAGCATTTTTGTAAAACACAAATTACTCTCACTCAAAACCAAAACAGTCTCGAATACATGTAGATAAAGTTTTGTTTTGTTTTGTGAATGACTTTTACTATACCCTTGAAAACCTAGATATATCACAAGTTTATATTGTGAACTATATGACCAAGATATTGTTTACGCTACATTTTTCTGCATCAATAGGATCTCTCTTTCTCTCTGGTTTTATTTAAAGAGATCCCTTTCTTATTACAATAACCAATATTCACGTTTTTCATAACACCTTACTCATGTTGAATGAGTGAATGAAATTGGTTAAAACTAGTTCCTAGATGCTAGTTGGTACGTGTCATGGGCTATTGTGATATTCCGGTGAGTATGAACTTCAAACTGATGACCTCAATGGGTCCTCTTCTAGGAGAAAAAGAAAACGAATCATATTTTACAAGAACTGTCTCACTCAATCCTGGTAGCAGATAGCTATCATATTTAACAGTTTTTGAATGCTCTTGCAGAACTTTTTCAGTATAAAAAAAGAGGTCACTCTATTGAAAAACCCACGTCTTCACATTAATTTTTTATGATATTCAATTGCCAAGGAGCCCCTCATGAAACATCCCGCAGAATAGCCTTCCTATGTATTGGCACTGCTTCACTCGCTAAACTACGAAGAGAGAGGAAGTACCTCACACAAATACCTTCCAACTGATGAGTTGTTTGGGAACAACAACACCATGAAGACAGATGCAAATTATAAAGGAGAAAAAAACCAAAAGATTTTAAAATATTCCAGATTTTAGATGATCTGAAATTCATAATATTTCCAAATATTCACATAAATTCATACCGTTTATTATGAATCAAAGAAAATCCAACAAATAGTTCGTCAATATCAACCAATAGCCCGGAAAATCGAGTAGCTTCCAATAATAATCCACAAAATAATAAATAATCTACTAGAGCATCGATATCAACATTTCATTCATTTCATTTACTCACAGCAGCCTAAATAACAATTTAATCGATATACAATTTGATTTTGCTCAGTGTGCATGAATGTTATACTTAAGAGATTGATAGTAAGTAATCAGATTTAAATATTCATCATAAATGACCCATAATTTCTCTATGAAAGTTAGAAGCATATTATTCGAAAAAGTTTGAAGACATCAATCTTTAAGTTCAATAATCTCAGAAGAGTTGGTGCAGACTTCTTGTGATAATCCTCCATAATTTAGGTAATTGTAATGAAAAACCTTTAGATTATCGCATATTTATTAATTATACAAAGCTTTTCGGCTAAATTCTAGCCATCTTCAGGCATACACAACAAACTAAAACACGGGAGAAAAGCTACTCTAGCTTTTCTCCCGTGTTTTAGTTTGTTGTGTATGCCTGAAGATGGCTAGAATTTAGCCGAAAAGCTTTGTATAATTAATAAATATGCGATAATCTAAAGGTTTTTCATTACAATTACCAAAATCTTTAAGTTGATACCTATAGAAAGTAAGAAGGTTAACAGGATTTGGGATAAAATCGAGCGAAACAGCTGCCAGAAGCTTCAATCATTGTTCGAGAGTTGAATCAAGCTCTTCAAGTTTTAAATGTCTAATGTACCTAAAATATCAACTTGAAATAACTAAAGTTACAAAACTAAGAGCAGTTTTGTAAAATGTATAGGAAACGAAGTCATTCTGTACGAACTCCTACTCCAAAATTCTATAGCAAAATTCTCTCGTAGAAAGTTATGCAATCAAATGAACCGTGACAACTTATTCGTTGTTTAGGAATGTAAAATTTCTAGTTCCTTAAATTTATAAATATCTAAAGTAAACACATCCATTTGTTTATTTGTAAAATATCCTCACTAGTGAAACTCAATCACTTGTCGTTGTAAAGGTCTCGAATCATCGCAAAAATCATACACTGTTAAAAGACAGGTGCGAGGCTTCAGAGTCTTAATGGTTTTATGAATTATCTTTTTGTTCCGTAAAAAATTTGGGAAGAGGGCACTTTTGAGTGTACCCCATCCCCGTTTGAAGCGTGTAGCGGCGAGTAATTACACCTATTATCAAGTATAGGGGTTTGACTTTATTTTACATAATACGCTCTAAAGGGATGAAGACAGTGTGCAGAGGTACCCACAATGGTGAAGGAGGAAATCTACTTAGCGCAATCCGTTGTAAGAGCAACCAATTCACTTGAAGAGCTACAATCGAATCCCGTTTCAACGCAAAATGTAGGGCAACAAGAAGGGCGAGTCTGGAGCGAAAATTTGAAACGTTCGTCTCTTGACTGAGTTAGATCAATTTTCAAAAGTGTCACAAGTAGTTTGAGCACGTGGCTGCATAATCAAAGTGGAGAAGGAAGTTGTTTTGGTCCACCTCTCCTGCAGCAAGGTTATTATAAAAATGTGAGAAGGAAAAGCACGAATGCTACTGGAGGTTCTTCCAGCTACAAAAGAATGCCACTTTATAAAATATAGAGGGTCAGGGTCTTTGTACGTGACACCATTCGACAAATAAAATGTCAACTGTTTCCAACTCCGGCCCGCTCGCTCGGGAATCCTCTGACACTCCCATAAATTCGTTGTTAGAAGTCTTTCTCAAACTCATGCATTGTGAGTCTATCAGGTTGTATAGTTCCTCACCACGTAAAGTCTATAAATCATCGAAAATTAAGCGAATAGGATTCAAAATTTCCGGCAAAGTTTAATTTTAAAAAGACTCAAAGTCGGCCTATTACTTATTTAACTTTGAACTAACAGGTACCTTAGTCTCTCATGATTCAATTTGAATAGGTACACACTAGATTCTTGAGTGAACATGCTGGAATAAATAATTCTTCATTTATGTATCGTTTAGGTGTTCAAATTGAATATAGGTAATAGACAGAGTGTCTCAAAAGTAACCCCCCCTCCCTAACTTTTCGCCACAATTTTTGAGATATCGATGAGGCAAAATTTAGAGAGCGTTTTTGGGGTGCCTGTTACCAAGTTTTAAGGAAATAAAAATCTGGAAAAAAAAAATCCAAAAATGTTTAGACTACCTAAAGGGGGGGAGGGGGGGGGAGGCACTTCGAAAATTTTTTGGAAATTTTCTTCCAAAGGTATGTAAATGATAATTTAACATCTACTACTTCAAATATAAGTACCTTCCTCTTTACAAAAGTGCTTGCTTGTTCAATGAAAGAACATGAAGCATAGACTTAACCTAAATTAATAGGTGCTACTTATAAGACCAGTGTGCCTTGACCACTCTACTTCTGTTGTAAATATGTAGATCCCTGAAGAGGACTATAGGCGAAAACGCAAGGATTAATAAAATATCAATGAGGCCACGGACAGGTAAATGCCCTCTACTAATCCTACCCTCAAAACCTTCCCTAGCCATACCTTCCAAATTCCCCAACTATACCGGTTCTTATCTATGATGATACAATACGTAAATACTTTACAAGACACATTTTAAAAGAATCAAAGTGCCAATGACAATAAATGTGGATCAATAAATCCACATTCGTTTCCATGATTCGAGTTACTCTAAAAAGTGGAGAATCGATACCTGTGTTTTTTTTTGTTTTTTTGTACGAAGTTTAGTTGGCGGAACTTATTGAACAATCAACGGGTTCGGTATTAGTGCCAACTAAAATGTTTTGCGCAAAGTTACATATCTTTATTCTTGCCGTTAACGAACAGGATTTCAACAATCCCCAACTAATGGCTCCCAACTATCAGACCGTCGAAATTCGCCCTTGTCTCCGTCTTCGATGACCCGAAAAAACACTCGATCCGTCCTCATAGATTTCCCTCGTTGGCTAAAACCGGTCCCATCGATGGCTATTGGATTGACGGCATGCGGTCCCACGGGTGGTCCTGACACGCGAAGGTCCGCACTAGGAAACGGCTGATTTACTGCGTCCATTCCGCGTATTTAGCGCAGTACTTTGTCGGGTCTGGTTGGAATCGCTCGATGAATCAAGAGAAGATATCCTGTCTACTGTACCATTAAATTTATTTTCACCTCAACGTGTAATAAATAGTAGGTCACACACACATGTCGGTTTATTACTCCCAATAATGAAAGTGTTTGTAAACGATATCGGGCTCACAGAGCCAACCAACCTAGGTTTGAAAAGCACTTCTAACCTACTGTGTCAAGCAATACACTAGATTTAACAAATAGGACCTACCTAACTTTTGGAAAAAAATTACATTTTTTTTTCAAAACTAAAGCACAGATTTCTACGGAATATAAATAAAAATCATATTTCCGGTGACCTTGATCCTGGAATCTTGACATCACCTTCTATCGAACATTTTTAGGGTTGAAATTTTCAAAAATCATGATCCCGACAACCTCCGACAGAAGAGAGTTTTGATAAGATTAGATTTAATTTCATTGAATCGAATGGGAACACAGTTCACTGTAAGTTCAATCGTTGGCTCTTCACAAGGACATTGCCGAAGAAAAAAAGACACGACTATGAAAAATTACTCATTATACCTACTGTGAATTCCTTAGAACTATAGCGACCACAACAGCTGTAATATTTATCCCTTAATCAAGAGTCGAGTTAAGTATAACTAGGGTTACTTACTGGCGTAAATTTCATTTACCTACATATTATTCTTTCGCTGTAAACAGTACTTCTTTCGTTAAGTGGTACTGTTATGGCTTCCGGGTACCTTTACGTTTTAGGCCATTCTGCACAACTTTGGTTCCGTGTCTGTCTGTCTGTGTCAATGTGTGCTGTGTTCGCAAATCTTTGTAACAAGCTTATTTTCTACAATTTTCATCTGATTTGGATGAAATTTTCATTCAAATTAGAAATTTCATTTCAGTTTCATTGTTCCTATCTCGATACTTTACTCTGTACATGAGCAAAAGTAAATTCTACCAAGCACCATAGTCGTCCGATCTCGCTCATATTTGGATGATAGTTGGGGAATGACGATTTTATCATACCATATCAATTTTAAAATGATTGTATCATTAATAGGTATTGCGCGTGCGCCAATGTGAAATCCTTGTAACGAACTTAATTTCCTCAGTTTTCATCCGATTTAAATGTAACCGTCAGTGAATGCTCGGGTTAGGTTGTAGATGGTCCCGTACATATTTCATTGTTCTCAACTAATCAGTTCATTCAGCGCATGTGGAAACGTAAATGACATTGAGTATAATTTTTTTCGTTTCTTCATTGACCAATTATGACGTTTCACGCTACTTCTAGATTTAGGTACTTTTTTCCGCTATGTAATTCTTCAAGATCATTTAAAACTTTTCAATGATCTATACATTCATGATAGGTAAACGAGGAAGCTATGTGCCACACCCAACATGGTTGACGTTTTAACAATATTCTTTTTTGAATAATAAATCACTGTTTTTGTTGATCAACCTTCTATCAATTATGTTCATAGCATTTCTGTATGCTATCACCCTCTTAAAAGTTGAAATTACAACGTAAACTCCTTGAATGATTAGGCTGATTGTATGAATAAATATACTATTATCTACGTCAATAGGCACCTAATCAATAAATAATCATTATATCATAGGTTTGTGCACTCCAAAGTACAAAACCGTATCCCTGCCATACGTTACGGTGGAGAATGGTCTTTTAATCGAAAAATCATTGATTTAGGTCTGTCAAATATTATTCATTCATTGGAACTAAATTACAATCCTTTGAACCAAAACGCGATACGCAGCCGAAGGGCGATCCGCTTAAAACATCATTTCAAAGTTATGAATTAATCTGGATATTTTCGTTCACTTCAGTTGACGAGGGCACAGCGGGCTAATTGAATTAGGGAGCGACCTTGTCACGTCTCCATCTTTTATAATTCACGCAATCGCCTTATTTCGACTCATTGTTGACCCGGTTATTCAGGTCTCGTGGAATTGTTGAGTTTCCCGTCTTCTTTATCAAACCTCGTATCTGACGGGTCAAACATCCTTTTCCCCCTTGGATCCACTCGTAGTAATCATATAGGTCACGTTCGTCAAGGATTCTTTGGTTTTGTCACAGAGAACTGTGTATTCTAATGAAGAATTCCTAGGGGTGTATGTAAACAGATCGAGACGTGATTGTGTTTCCTGTAGTACTGAGGTTTTGTAGTTTTAGCCAACCTAAACAAACACAAATTTTTTTTATTTAACCTTCCGCGAAAGTATACGAGGTTGTTGACAAATTTGTCTGCATTTCATAGTACCCAACGAGTCCTTACCTAAAACATGTTTAAACATGCCGGGTCCAATGAGATTAAAAATTTTAAGGTATTGACTACTACTACTATAATTACTACTGAAACTGCTTTACGTAGCTGGATTAAACATTTATAGTTTCTGCAGCCACTAAGAAACACAACCCACCAAAGCGCTAAACATTGGCTTAAAAAATACATGAGGCTATAGTCTCAAGTTTTGTACGTACGCTATAGCTACCTTTGGTCCCAATGGGAATCTTCATAGTGGACTATTTACAAATACATACGTATATATTATTTAGTTCTTAACCATAGTAGGTAGTAAATAAAATAATTTCTTTGAGTTGTCCACCAAAGGGTATCTAAATTTACATTTAATTGTCCATTAACTAGATATCGCAATTATTGAGGTTAGAAGTCAGACCTTGTAAATTTCCTTACCAGCCCGGGTTCTCTTGCTCAACGAATGGATTCAGACAGCGCCTTAGACCAATCGGCCACATAGGACGCCTAATTTAGATTTTCATCTAAAAGGATGGCAACACTGTTTGAAGAACAACAGTTGCAAGAAGTTCAATATAGGCTCTGAGGCGAATGTGAGTCAGTTTACTGGAGATAACGAGGGTTTGTCTAGCACAATCTTTAAAAAAATAGTAACAAATTGAGTGAGTTTTATTTACTTATTGATTGATTATTGCATAGATCTACAGACGAATAGACATGCAGTTAAACATTATACTGACTTTGTTCAGAAGGATCTTAAAAGCCAAATGTGATGGGACATTTTGAAGGTCAGGCATTGTTTAGTTTTTCTTCCCGTTGATTTTTGCAACTTCGGTGGGCTTGGAAGTTCATAGTAATAACTTGGTTGTGTTAAACGAGATCGCTGGCAGGTATTTCGCATATCCATAGTCCACACAATGGGGACCTATTAGGAACTCAGAACTGATTGGCATCGCACCTTAAACTTCCATTTTTGATTCAGAGCGATAAGAGTAACAGAAAGAATGTGCCAGAGCTGGGTTGAGCAGTTGAAAAAAAAAAAAAATTCATTTTTCACGGCAGCTCCGACAAGCACGACCGCGAAGCGTGGGGGAAACGAAACAGTTTGAAACGCGAACAGGTGTTTGAGAGATCGAATGTTTGTGCCACGTAGACAGAACGAGGTGTAGGAGTAATCTGAAATCTGTAACAACCATCACCGAGGAGGCGATGGATCGATGCTATACATCAACCTGAGAGCTACGTAGGATTTGTCTTGAGGGCTGCTTTTTGTTAGGGAGACAGCGCTCGCTAAGCAATTGAGAGCGGTTTTTTGCTACCCTAAAAACATTTAAAGCGATTTGTTAGCAGGGAAACAGCGGACTTTGGAGAGGAGGATTGATTCTGATAGGTTCAGAGTTGTTTTATCCAATTTTAAGCAAGGCCCGTAGAAAGTAAAGAAAGATATGGCTCATTTACCGTGGGTTTTCGGACAAAAGACAAACTCAGTGCATTAGACCTCATTGGTAAACATTTTCCGTCGGTGTTTGTAGTATGCATGTGTTGTGAATTTAACTTGACTGTTCAGAATTGGCTGTGAGTCTAGCGAGTGAAACTGAACTTGAAATTGAAATTGGTACGTGATCTGATCTTTTTAAACCTTTAGTGTTAACGTCCCTAGTTGAATAAAATATCAAGGAATGGAGAAGTATGGTTCCAACAAACCCGTTGGATGAGGAAACGGGTTTGATAGGAAAGATGAGCATCCCGGAGAACCTGTTGGATGCTGCATAGGAAGATAAGACCGGAGAACCCGATGCTAAATATAGGATAGGTACATATCCCGAAGACACTGTTGAATGCTGGAAAGGGATGTGAGACCGGATAACCCTTCGCCTACTAGGAGAGGAAAAATCTACCCTGGAGATTCTGTTGGGTTAACTTGGAAGGAAAAGGTGAGGTTTGTTTTAAGAATAATTAGTAGGAGTTTTGATTTCCAATGAGCTCGCGGAGCTAGATGGCGCATTTTAAAAGAATTCTCTACCTGGGCAAGCCTCCCTCTCCTGAATGGCCTGATCGGCCACGAGTCTGGTGATTGTAACGAAATATGGTATGAGCTCTCTAGCTAGCTTCGTCCGCCGTTTGTTTATTGGAAAAAAGTATCTAATATAATAATGTCGGACACGACAGTATGTATGTAAACACTACCAATGCGAATTTCAGCAAGATCATCTGAAAATTCTCGAGATGATTTTTACCCGTATTAAAATCCTCTAAAAACAACACTGAAATTAGGGAAGTTGTTGCTTTACTGCTCATGTAAACATTTTTAAGCAATCAATAAATTAAGTAAACCATAACTTGGTAAAGTAACCAGGGACACCACGGTCCCTGCTTGGGTATTTTTGTACCCTGTTATCTATAGATCCCGATTTGGGCAACGGGTGATTTGGTGCTAGTAATATGTATTACTAGCTGGCTGACCCGTGCGTTGCACAGGTTGACTTGAATATACGCAAGCCCCACCTCACCCATCACATTTTGGCACACCCCTCTGGATCTGATTAAAAATAGTCCTTATTTACAAATTACCTATTAAGACCAAACTACTGAGATCCACTCCGTCTCCACAAACACCTTCCATATTTCAGATTAAAAATATTCATGATAGGTAACCCAAATGCCCCACTGGGGCAAGATTGAACATTATCAAATAGCCTATGACCCAACCATGTGACGCCGACTGCTCAAAACGCTCTTCTTCTGCTTTGGTTTCTTTCAATATAGGAGTATTTGCAGGCTTGCAGTCTTGCATACCAAATTTCTCTAAAATTTTCTGAGTGTATGCAGCCTGATTAATCTTTATCACTCCATCTACTTGGTGAACTTCAATACCGAGAAAGTATGAAGCCGATTTGGTCGTAATTTTGAACTCCTTCTGTAATTCGTTCAAAAATTCATTTTTCAACTGCTCAGAACTTGCTGCGACTAGCCCGTCATCAACGTACAGAGCTAGCTTCTCTCCGTTCCTGATTTTCTTGTAAAGAGACATGGATCTGCTCCGCTTTCATTGAACCTTATTTTCTTCAAATAGTCAACAAATCCTTGTTCCAGCAACGTGGAGCTTGTTTCAATCCGTACAAACTTTTCTTTAGATGACATACGCGGTTCCCATCTTCATACCCCTCCGGCTGTGACATATAGATATCCTCATCTAAATATCCGTACAAAAAGGCGGTTGACACATCAAATTGCGCCAAAACCATGTTTTCGTTTGCTGCCACCCAAGAGAGTTCTTATCCAGTCTTAGCCACTGGACTGAATGTCTGATCGTAATCTATACCTTTCTTCTGTGAAAAGCCTTTTATAACCAGTCGAGCCTTGTATCGATCAATTGTTCCATCATGGTCTTCAAACGAAATACCCATTTTGATCGTATTGCTTTCTTCCCAACAGGTAAGTTTTTCATTTCACACACTTCATTCTCTGATAACGAATCCAATTCACTTTGCATTGCCTGTTTCCATTTTTCTTTTTCAGGATTTTTAAGCTTCGGTGAATGTCAACGCTGCATATATTGGTATAAGCAGTCATAACGAAAAACCTCTCTGGTTTTCTGAGAGTTCTAAAAACTCTGCTAAATTTCAGGTTCGTCGTCTAGGGAGTCTTCATCTTCGATGCTATACCAGTCTTCCTTCTCATCTGCCACCTGCTCAGTTTCGACTCAGAGTCATCTTGATCTTCGTTTTCCGTACTCTGGTCCAAAATTACAGGTTCAATTCTTCAAGAGGTTTTTCGTCGAAAATAACATCTCTAGATCGAATGATTTTGTTATTGGATCTGCACCAGATACGATAGCCTTCATCGTTATCATACCCCACTAACACACCCTTTACAGCTTTCTTGTTAAATTTCGTTCGTTGCACTTGCTTCCAATAATCCTTAGATGTTTTAGTTGAATTAATTCTGATATATTCGCCCACTCAGATCCCCAGTTGGTTCAGTGACGTTCAAAACGCTTTAACATCCCCCCCCCCCCCCTCTGGGTCAGATTCGAAAAAATTTGAAAAAAGTAGTCTTTGACTTGAATTAGAGTAATCCAAACATGATCGAAAATCAAATCCCCAGTTTGTTCATTGATGACAAAGATACCCCATCCTCCCCTTCTCCTAAAACACCCTCTTCTATGGGTTAGATTTGAAAAATTTCAAGTAGCCTGTGATTTAAGTTAGAATACTCCAAACGTATTCAACAACTCAGATCTTCAGTTGGTTCAGTGACGTTCGAAACGCTTTAACTCCCCCACCCCTCCCGCTCCATTATGGATCAGATTTGAAAAAAATTTAAAAAAGTAGTCCTTGACTTGAATTAGAGTAATCCAAACATATTCGGCAATCCAATCCCCAGTTTGCTCAGTGATGACAGATACCCCATACCCTTCTCCCCTTCTCCCCTAAAGCACCCCCTATGGGGCAGATATGAAAACTTTCAAGTAGCCTGTGATTTGTGTGATACAAACATATTCGCCCAATCAGATCCCCAGTTCGTTTAATGGTGTCTAAGATACCCCATTTCACCCCCTCCCCCTCCCCTAAAACACTCCCTCTGGCTCAAATTTTAAAAACTTCAAATAGCCTATAATTTAAGTTGGACTGATACAGACATTTCCCACAACTCATATCAGTTGTCCAATGACTGTAACCTTGAAAAGCGGACAAACATACGGACAGACAGACAGAGAAAAATTGAGAAAAAGGTACCAATCGTCAACAAATAGCATGAAACGGAAAAGAAACGCAAAATTTCACGATTCTAATCAATTTATAGACAGACATACTTACGATTTTATTAATATATAGGTATATATTATGTACATGTATGCACTCCTTTTAGGTCAATCGATTCGAATAACTTAGTCCTTTATTTTGGCCACATCTCTGGAAAACCTTTCTGTTTCTGTGAGGTCTCGTTTCAGCACCCCTTTGTTAAGACTTGCTTGTTCATGGATGTTGAACGAAACCTTGATCCCTTTTGCCCTTGAATGGCATTACAAAACCCTTCCCCGTCCCTTCGTAACTTACCAAGTTCGCTGAAATTCGCCGCTGTGTTTAGAAACATATAAGATCATCGCTATTTACTCTGGCGAACTCCAGGGCCCAACTTCAGGCCATTACCGACTCTTAACTGGTCATAAACGTCTGAAGAGAATCAGCCTCCTCACTTACCGCCGAACTTTCCTGTTTCCCTTCTCGAATAACCTTCTACTTAGACGTTTGTAGAGCTAATGGAATTCATACTGGTTATATCATCTTCGCTGTCGGTGGAAACAATTTACGAGAACTAAAATGGACTGTAAATGTACCTTATTTTGCATCTTGAAAACTCGAATCACCAATTCCCGAGTTTATCGAGCGTACTCCAAGGTTAGTATTCAATGATTTCCAGTAAATAATACAGACTTTATAATGTTTGATACTTAAATGAATCTTGCATTTCGACTTGTAGGATGTTTGTATGTCGTTCTTTCATATATAGGTATATAATCGGGTGCGTAATTGGAGAAACTTTCGAAAATGCATCAAAAGCTTTTAGTGTAACCAATAATACTAACTGAATTCCTTCTTGAGTTATTTTACATAAATGATAACTCCATAATAACCTGGTTCTTAGCACTTAGTTTGAACACTGAATAGTGTGTTAAAATAAAATAAGAACATAAATGATATAGGTACACACTTATTTACCAAGATATTAGACGGAAATGTCCCTATGAGTATCCACGTATATTCCCCGTTAGCTCTTGGGCCCCTGATTTAATTTTCATGGGCTATATCAATTATTATAAATGTAATGAAAGAATATACTTACAAAACGACTCCTACTTTCTAATTATATGACTAGAAAAATGTGTAGATGAGACTATTACAGTGATTGTAAGAATAACTGGACTTCCCATCACACCTAGAAGAGTGTCTTTTCGCGTGTTATTAATGCAAGTACCTTTAGTGAAAGAAGCAACGTTCTCTTTGATGGATGAGAACCCTCTGTTGTCAACGGAGGTGAAATATCGTGCAAGATCCTCAAAAGGAATGGACTAGATGGAACCTGTGTGCTGTAAATCAGCATTCAGATGCAACGTGCGGGAGAACGTGTGCTTTGAGGGTTAAATGGAAGGGGCGAGTGGGTGCTTTGAACTCCTACAGGTGCCGCGGGTCCAAGAGGCTGTTTATCACGTGCTTTACCCGGGGTTACGCCCCATTTGTCAAGGACCAGTTCTGTTTGACGGAGTTACATCCATCTGTGGTGTGTTTGTCTCGAGAGGGGGGTTCGCTCTCGACCCTTTACCGATGGACAGATCCTAAACAGTCTACAGCATTAACGTGAAGATGAAGGGTGTTAAGGTTTAGTGAGTAGGTTTGATGGTTCGCCCTATGAGCGCTAGATCCCGTGCTATACCGGTTTATACACCATGAAACCAGCGTATGGTTACCCGTTTGAGATGCGCCACAGAGAGGTCACGATGTCCACAACCTCATGAGCGAAATGTGAAACTCAGTGACTTCGAAGCATTCGGAGGCTTGGCGAAATTTGCAACGAACCAGCATAATTTGTACACATACCTAATCTTTTGACTGGGTCTTTCAGGTGTTTTGATTCAACCAAATAATTCATTTGTGTTAAACCTTATTAGTTTTGCATAATCTGATTAGCCAAAAATGTATTTTGTACTTATACTTACGTATTATACTTGTACTTATACTTAAATGTATTTTGAATTTCTACTTGTAGGTTTTTCTATATAGATAATAAATGGAATTGATAACAACATTTTCAGTCAGCCTACCGTATATTGTTCAGTTTTAGCTGTGAAAGTATATCGGGAGCTTGTAGCTGCAGTAAAATATGCTAGTCTACAAATCTCTGCTGGGTGCTTGATACTTTATGTTAAGCCTTATAAGTCCCGCGGTTTGGAAGAATGTACACTGTGTAACCTCCAAGCCATTCACTTTTTCTACATTCAGAGCTTTTTCACAGATTTGCGCGAAAGGGATGTTTAATAGGAAAATAATAGGAAAATAATAAACCTTTGTGTAATAAGTTCCAACATCATTATCGTTTTCGAAAACTCTCCAAGTACTCTTCCAAATTCATCGGCACAGAGAACCCCTCAATTCAAAATGGGTAAACGTATTATCAGTAATGAACGTGGTGTCAGAGCATTGAATGAGGTGTTGTGACGGTTGCGGACATGGTACATTCTATGCACTCAGCTGTAAAACAGGAGGCCTAATCTCAAGACGCCACAATGAATTGAGAGACATCCTTGGCGAGCTGATGAACACAGCATGGGGAAATTGCGTGAAGGAACCCATGATTATTCCACCCACAGCAACAAACCCGGCTTTAAGAGGGGACTTGGCTTGTCGAGGAGTGTGGGAACCGCAGAGGGAAGCGTTGTTTGACGTCCGTGTCGTAGACACAGACGCTCCCTCCTATGTTCCCCATCCGTACAAGCAGTCCTTAAGTCAGCTGAAGAAGAGAAGAAGAGGAAATACCTTCCCGCATGCGAACAGCGACATTGCACGTTCACTCCTCTAGTGTGTTCTGTTGATGATGATTAGATATAAAAATAAATTATATCATGTTGATTTCTTATCGTAACGCATATTTCAATCTCCGGAAGCGGAAATACATTCCGTCCCACAGCCAGCAAGTAGAAACGTAAATCAAATTTTTTTCCTTATTTTTTCCGCCAATCAATCGAACCGTTTTTAAAAGGCTTCAATTTAAACTTTGAGGCAACCCAGTTCGTTAAGCGCAGTTTCCCCTCCAGATTCATCTGCTGATGGGAAAAACTGTTCGCTACTAAATAGGCAAGAAGTGCAAGAACGGGGTGGCCCTAGAGCCAAGGAACCTGACCCCAATCAATCTCCTCCTTCCAGTCTTAGCCCGGTAAAGTGTTGCGGATTTCGTTGTTGGGGAGACAGATTAGTTACCAAGGCTGTCAACTTTCAGCCGCAACCCTCGGGTCACATGATTTATCGCGGGGCGACGCGGTATTTTATTTTTTCCCTCCCCTATTTTCACGTGAAAAGGGAATACAATGTAGGTGCACACATATAAAGTACCTGCTACCTTTTTTTCCGTCACGTTCTCCAGGTTAACTTGCATATGTGAGCTACTTATTAAAGTTTACTTCAGACAATGATAATAAATACAATTTCGTCATCAACTGGTGAAAATGAGTTCTGTAGTGAAATGTAATTAATAAAATCATCAATTTTCGTTCCTAATTCTGAAAAATTGTGGATGGAAGAAATGCTAAAAATCGCCAATTTTAGCATATGACCCCCTACATTTAAGAACGAGGATTTGTATAGAGTGCTTGAATTTCGTATTGGGTGTCATAAATAGGTTGCAACAAACAAGTTTATTGCTTCCTCGAATCAATCGTTTCCAAAGAACAAGATCTATTGTCTTACACATAAATCCTCATTTACGATCCGGTTAATTGGAATGTAAAAAAAAAAAAAAGGTATTTGAGGTGGTTAGTATTTGGTAGTGCGATATACTTAGATGTGTATGCAATAAAAAATAAATTTCAGGGACCCTGAGTGACGTCAGAAATACATGCAATGCACCAAAATCGCCAAATTTAGCGTATGAACCCCCACATATGACTTAAGAATTTCATGACCTAGTAGTAGACAAGTTGGTATTCTACAAGTAGACACCTCTGTATACTATTAGAACAAGATATTTCCTAGTAAAAATGAGAAAACCATTGAGTTTAGAATTGAACTGTGATTCATACCCTATAATTACTACAAAAAATAAAATTTTCACTTTCCAGGAGTAGACACTTTTGTCTACTATTGGAACACGAGTCAATATCAGTATCCCAGGAGTAGACAGCTCGTTTTTACATTCATTCAACGAAATTACCGCGCGAAAATACACCAAAAACACATTAACGAGTGAGGTAAACGTGCACTCTACCATTTAAAAACAAAATTGGTGAACAATTTTGTGACGATAAAACATCTATTGATGAAATAAAACTCACCTCCTTAGCTGAATCAGTTAGTGGAGGGCCTTGGATGACACTGTTCTAACTGTTCCACTGCCATCTTAATTTGCAACATATTTCTAGGGGAAGCTCAGCAGAAACTAACGTTCAAAGTGGTGCCAAATTCAAACACTTGTGATGGTTTTGTCGCTTATTTTTTAAAGGTAAACTTCCAGGTGTCTACTACTGGCTTGATGTCTACTTCTGATGCCTCTACCCTATGAGTTTTTTTTTGCCATAGAATTGGTTTTTAACAACTTCTTTCTACTAAAATCCCTCAAGGTTCAATACAATTTAACATATTATAATACGATAGGTAATTTAAGAAAATTCACTGATACGATCATGCTGCATGACTGGAACTTTTTCTTCTTGCGGAGGTTTCGAAAAACTTGGAAACTCTACGCGATTCACCACTCGGGGAACACTGAGCTAGACAGCACTATGTAACAAATTATCTTTGATGGAACTTCTTTTGAATTACAAGGGTTTGACGTCTTTCAGATCTTACCTGAAGTATTTATGATGATAATAATATATTTAAAAATAAAGCTTGTAAGATAAAATCCATGGGAGTTAATACCATGTAATCGGAGAGAAAATAACATTTAAAAATTAAGTTGCGCCTGAAGGCTAAAGAGAGATGAACGTAGAATACGTTTTTAACCCCCATTTCAAATTTTAGTTACAATATAAATATTTTAGAAGGCCTCTAATAGGGTTTTAGAATGAGCCTCTTTGTATATATCGTTGTTAAATGTCATTTTTTTGTTGCGTTGTTAGCTGTGTTGTGTTAGACGTTGTCAATTTTCGGCAAGAAGGTCTCCGTAAAAACGCATTCTATTTAAAAATAACAAATATTCTGGACTATGGCGACTAATGTGTCAACTGCCGGTCAATTACGTCATTTCCAGTTTCCTGTCATCACCTTGTACTATGCCGCATTATCATGATAATACCAGTCTATAACTATGCCATACCTTCGACGTGTCTGTCGGTGATGTCAACAGAGTCAACAAAGAGACCTTATTACAGCCCAGCATCCTTGCAAGTGCGCTAATCCGAAGGCAAACTCTGAAGGGTAACAGGGAAAGCTGATCAACGCTCCTTTACCAACTAGCGTGGGCATCGCCCCGTTTGCTTACTTAACCTAGTTTAATCTCGCTTCCCTTCCTTTAGCCTCGGTCCACAGTAAATCACCTGTTATTGATTGTACGCAGTTCACACCAGCGGAAAAAAAATTGACCATGCAATCAAAAGGTTTAGCAAAAGATATGCGTCGTTTTTCGGGTTCGTTTCCTTTAACTTCGCCATAGTAAGTAGGGCTGAATAAATTACTTCTCGGTGGAAGACGATATTTCACCGCATAACGGGGGTTATTACGACCATCCTCCGGGCATTAGTCTCACTAAAATTATGCGTCCATTATCTGCCGCTTGTTTCCTTATAGGAGGGGAAATTACTACAATTTGGGTTTATTATGTTCAATAATGAATCTTAGTAATCAACCAAGAAAAAAAAAAAAAAAAAAAAAAAAAAAAAAAAATCCCCCCCCCCCCCCCCCCCCCCTCAAAATTTGTTGGTTTACGTTTCAAAATGCGTAAAATCCCAACATAAAAAAAAAAAAAAAAAAAAAAATAATCCGTCCGTCCGCCGTTCTCCGTCCGAAGCTTTTCTCAAAAAGTATTGGAACTAACATTAGGAAATTTGTCTTGAAAATAATTTATCGGCATTGCATTCGATCAACACTGAACGGTAGAACCTAAGGGCTGAAATATTCAAAATCGAGGTATTGAATTCTTTCTATGTAACAGTAATGATTTTTTGAGTTTTATTTACAGGTATCCGCCCAAAGAATCGAACGAAACCACCCCGGTCACTATGCGTTTATTCGTTTGCTTTCCCTAAGGGCTGAAGCATCGACAAGAAAAAAAAAAAAAAAAAAAAAAAAAAAAAAAAAAACGGACGGTAGACCTACGATTCTACAGTCAGATCATTAATTTAATGATGATTAATTTTACACATTATTAGTATGAAAACTAAGGGAGTAACACTTCCCTAGTAACGCATCGGTTGAACGTGAAAATCAATAGAAAACCCCACCGTGACGTGACGCTCGTGACGTGACGAAAACAAATGAAAACGTCCTGTTAATCAAAAATACATCAACATGGTAGTGAATCGTAACCAGGAAAACATAACAAAAATCGCCTTGAAAACTATGACAATTGTATCAGCTGATAATATAATTCCAATGGAATTCAGACTTCCCGAAATCGAGTTTATCATAACTTTTGTCTCCTATTGGGCTTGTGAAGCGTAGGTAGGTAATAACCTACATCAATTATATTAATTTATTAAATTATTGATTAGTAAATACTTAGGAATTACTCTTAATTAAATTATTATTTCTATTCCAACAACAGAAGGTTAATTACTTCCGAGTCTACCAAGGTCGGAACATTTTAGCCAATTTTCTAAGAAAATTAAGCTATTGCAATGAATCCAAAATTTCCTTCATGGAAATTCGTTTTGAAATTCCTTGAGTTTAACGCTTTTTGATATGTGTATGTAGAGTTTGATCAAAAAGTTCTGGTTCTTTTCAATTTGCGCGCAGAGGGTCGTTGAAACTTCTCGGTGGTCTAAGCGTTACTCTTTCTGAGTCACCTGGTTATTTTATATTGCTGTAATACTCTCAGCTCTCGTGTTATTCTGATCAGCTTCGGAACCTCCGAGGCTAATTTCTTTCCTAATCGACTCACGTTGCTGAAATTTAATGGAGCTCGTTCGGGACACCTCAAAAACAATTACGAGGTTCGGAGGATCACTGAATAGCTGATGGGACCTCTGTGGTTAATTTCTTTCCTTTTCAACCTCCCGTTTTACTAAATTTTTTTGTTTTGTTGTTTTGACATTTTTAGAAAAATTGTCAACATTCACCTACTACAAACCGTAAAACTGTGGGGTCCTGAGCTGTTAAGCTGTGAACGCTTTTTGGAGGCACGACAGCAGTCGTAGACAACCACATTTTAGTTATATCTTACAGCTTCCTCAACTACTACAGAGGCCAGGAAAGTGTGAGAAATATTAAACGACTAAAAGGACCAAAAATCACCATATTTAAGGAACGGAGAACTGTATAATATGTTTATGAAAGCCGTATGAGTTTGTATAAGTGGAAGGGATAGTTGTATTCGAAAATTCACATGTTGGTGAATAACATCCATATTAACTCGATTGGTAAAAGGGCCTTCAAACATCATTTTGTTCGACCTAGAAAACGTCAGCCTCCGGGGAGGACGCGATGTTATACGCGAAAATTGAGCTCCTTGTTCCAGATCGCGATTGGTAATCTATTAAAGATATCCAGACATATCTTAAATTATCAGAGTGACTCGGGGCTTTTTTTTCTAATGAATTTCGAGGCAACCCAAATTGAAATAATTCAAGTAGCTTATTAGTATGTCATTAAGGTTACCTTGAAGATATATATATATATATATATATATATATATATATATATATAGGCTTCGGAGCGCGGGAAAAATTTGAAACTTGGCGGGATATTCCGCTAGGATGTGGTGGCCACACTGATTTTTGGAGGGAAGTGATCCGATAACCTGGTCGACCGTATCAGTCTTGTAAACATGTCGAGTGCAACCCCATCCGTGTCCGCCTCTGAACTGAGAGCAATAATTCGTTTTTTCACGTTAAAAGGTAAATCCGGGACTGAAATTCACAAGGAACTTTCGTCAGTGTATAGTGAAAAGTGCATGAGTGTTCAAAAAGTCCGGAAATGGAGAGAAAGTTTTCTGAACGGCCGAGAAAATGTTGAAGACGAACCGCGTTCCGGGAGGTCCTCTACCGCTCGGGAAGGAGACATTGTTGACGCTGTTGAAGAAATTTTGCAAGGCGATCGTCGGCTGACGATTGAAGAAATCTTTGAAGAGCTTCCAGTTTCGATCAAGGACAGAACGAGCGTACGGTCAGTCAATAGGATCGTCTCAGAAAATCTTGGTTACAGCAAGGTTTGTGCTCGCTGGGTGCCCAGGCTGTTGAGCGACGAGCACAAAAGAAACCGGGTTGTCGCTGCGACCACTTTTTTTGAGCTTCACAGTGCTGAGGGAGATGCTCTTTTCGACAGAATTGTTACTGGAGATGAGACGTGGGTTCACCACACCACTCCAGAGACAAAAAATCAAAGCAAAGTGTGGAAGTTGAGCGGAGAGGCGGCCCCAAAAAAGGCGAAAAATTGCGTTGTCTCCCGGAAAATCATGGCAACTGTTTTCTGGGACAACAAAGGTGTGCTGTTGGTTGACTACCTTGAACGTGGGAACACAATCAATGCTCAGAGGTATTGTGAAGTCCTACAAAAGTTGAGATCGGCCATAAAACGCAAAAGGCCGCATTTGCTGTCAAAAGGGGTGCTTCTCATGCACGATAATGCACGCCCCCATTCGGCTCGCCAAACTCAGGATCTGCTGGGACAATTCAACTGGGACATTTTCCCACATCCTCCCTACTCCCCGGATCTTGCTCCCTCAGATTTTCATCTTTTCCCGAAGTTGAAGGGGCACCTGGGAGGGAAACACTTCCGCGACGACGAAGAGCTGAAGGCGGAAGTCAACAACTACCTGAGGAAGGTGGGCACGCAGCACTACCAGGACGGCATTCAAAAACTCGTGCCACGCTTTCAAAAATGTATTGAGAGAAATGGTGATTATGTTGAAAAAATAGAAAACAATCTGTAGAATCGGAAAAAAATATAAAAAAATTAAAAAAAAATTTGTCTACTATTTTTTCTAGCGTAGGGAACCTTACTTTTGGCGAGCCCCTCGTATATATATATATATATATATATATATAGGTATATATGATAAAACATTATATACGCACTCTCTCTTGCTCTCGCTAAGGAAGAAATCAAAGGGAATTCAGCATGACCTTAAAAGTAATTTTATGACCGAATTCAAGCATTTTTTAAGCAAAAACTGCTATGGGGGTTAAACTTCATATATATATAAAACTACATTAATAACAAAATTCAAAAGTGTAGCAATTTGTGACATTCTTTTTTTTCCGGTTTGAAGCACAATTTTGTTCCCAATAATTGTTAATGTTTAAATTCATATAAAATGACATTTTTCAAAACAGTATTCTACAATCAAAACAAACAAAAATGTTATCCATTGTAGCGATTTCCTGAAATTTAGCACGGAAAGTGCTGCTTTTCAAAAACATCTTTGAGGAACGGACTTTTTATTTAATGGGATAGAATTTGAAAAATATGTATGAAAAGCGAAAAAATCTATCTACCTTATAAAATCAGTTCTTTGGTTGGATGAATCCCTAGCTACTAATAAAGTAGTAAATGCAACTTTCTTAGTTCCTGCTATAAAAAAATATATAGCTCGTTGAAAAAAGATATGATTTTCACACCATCTTGCGTAGATATGATCAAAATTTCAAGTTTCCCTCCCCTTTGTGAAATGAAATGATGGAAATCACATTAAAATATTAATTCATTAGTTACTTCTAAACAAAACAAGTTTACTATGAATTTCATTAAAACCAACTATGCAGTTTATTGCGACTAAATTCTTATGACGATAGCCAAATTAACCCACTCCTTGATGCTAAGTGAGGCTAAGTACGTCCTCTCACCGGCAAATGGTGGCCATTATACATCCATATTTAGAGATTCGGTTCCTTATTTCGTCCAAATTTAATGCTAATGTTTTCTACACAGTAAGTTAATTAGTACACTGCGCCATTTCATTCGGAACTGCCTATTAATAGGCTCAAAACACATTCGTTATTTACCGTTGATAATTCCACACCGTATTTAGATCAATAATTTAAATTTTCAAGGCCGTTGATAGTTTAAAAAACTGAAGAGGAAGTTTTCCCGTTTACTTTTATACTCTACATTTTAGTCTACCTAGTGGGATTCAGACAAAAAATATCGCGTCAGAAACACGAGAGCTAAATTTGGGACAGCAGATTAAGTTCCCTGTGCATTTATACAAATATGGAGAAAAAAAAATCGATTTGAATTGGCTACATTTGAGCGATCGCATTTATAATTTTTGATCTAAGAATTGGATTCTGGGTCCATGCAAACTCCCTTCAGCAAATTTCCATTTCAAAACTCAAAATGGCTTAAACAGAAAACCAATAGAAAGAAAAATCATTGACGTCATAGGTGATTTGCGCTGAACCTCCCTCTCATCAGGCTAACGTTGGGTGAGGTCGTTCACCACGACGTCATTTGGCTTTCTTTGCACCACTGTTTTGGGCACCCATCCCCACTCCACTCATTTTGGGGTTTCATCCGATATAGTTTACATGATACTTTTTAGAAAGCTCTCTTCATGATTATTCATCTGATGGAAGGAAATGAAATAGGTGAAATAGCCCATTGTTCTAAGACTAATTTCCTTGCAGGTAAATTTGAAAAGTTCTATTTTCTAAACCTTTAGACACATTGTTATAGTTTTTGGCTTTGTGTTCGTGCGTGGAGTCGAAAAAAATGTTGTCATCCAAAATCTAGATTTTCACTTGCTTTTTGCGTTTCAAAGCTCGCTGATCAATTTTGGTTTCGTGTCTGTCTCTCTGCGCCAATTCCTTGTCACACCTAAGACTGTACCAAATTGTACTAAGATCTTGATGAAATCCCCAGGGATTGTGCTGGTTAGTATCTAGATGGTTCCCTAACAGTTTCATTGCCGTCGAATCAATTGTAGCGTGTGGCAAGCCCAAACGTGAATTTCTCATAAGGTTGATTCACATTATCTATTGGTCCGCTTTCGTACACACTCGAAGGATAGTTGGGTATAATGTCCTGGATGATGCCTTTTGGATCGGATTGCGGTTGGTTGAGAAATACGTTTTTGCGCTTGCGCCAATCTAATATTGGTTGACACAGGCTAAACTCCGAGACCAATGGACCGATTGTGATGAAATTACCAGGGATTGTACGGGTTAGTTCCTAGATTACTTCCTTTCAATTTCATTGCCGTCAGATCAATAAATAGCCTACCTATGCGCACGTTACTGTGTGCACAAACGGTAATTTAGTTTTGAGTTGTATTCTGTTTTTCATCAAACTCTCAATTTATTTTTGAGTTGTATTTTGTTTTTCAACAAACTCTTCATGTCTATATTGTAACGAGTGAGGAAGTGAAACTGCTCACTCCACATGGCAGAGGTTTCCCCCCCCATAAATTCAGCTAAAATATAGTGAAACGGGTTTAATAGAATTTATACAATATTCATTTATCTAAGGTACTAAAATTTTTTTCCAAATCTCACCATCAAGCATGGCAATGGATAAAGTGCGGTAGAGTTCTCGTTCACATGTCCGAGCCTTCAGGCGCAATACGTCCCATTAGTAATTTTATCGAATAAATCAGACCCCATTTAATTTATCCGAGTCATCTCTTGAGTTGCTCCCTAATTGAGAATCGGATAGGCGCGCGGATCGGAATGCGCTGGGCTTCCGATATTATTTTTATCTCTGACGCGAGAGCAGCAGATCTGAGATTTGAATCGCCTCTTGAATGCTCATTAATTCCATGCGGAGACCGCAAAGCTGTAGGTGCGCCGGTCGAAATTTCTTTTGACAAGCCCCACCGGCTGACCCTGTCGGGCACAGAAGAACCGAAAAACGAGCGAGCGAACGCGATAAGACGGGGATTTCCCTTGTCGAAACAACTTTTAGTTTCGGACAAACTTTTTTGAATATGAAATCACTCTTTGATATTCTTTTCTGGAGTCTTAGTGCTCCAGTGGTCCCTAAGCTATTGAAGAACCAACATTTTTGTTCACTTGAGAAATGAATTCTTTGTCTAGACGTAGCCATTTTCATATATAAATAAGCACAACTAATATTATGTAACTACCCGTAATACGTTCTCATATAGACGCATCCCAATATTAGCGAATTTTCATAGAAAATGAAGCTATTGCAAAGGCTCCAAATCCGTTTTGAGACATTCTGAAACTTGGCCAGCACTTTTTGAGCACATTAAATTGGTCAAATTTCAAAAAATATGCAGAAAAAATCATAAAAAATGGCTAAAAACGGCTAAAAATCGTTAAATTTATATTTTTAGCAGAATATTACTCAAATAAAGTTTATTAACTATAAAATAGAACATTCAAAAATTTATGTACAAAATTATACTGAAAAATGTACTTAAATTTCATCAACATTTGCTAAAAAATCGTTAAAAACTGAAAAAAAGTTTAAAATCCAAAACTTCTTTTTGAATAGCAGAATATTATTTAGAATACGTTTTTTTCTTCAAAACACTTTTTTTTATTCTTTAGTTAACGTCGGATGGACGCCATTGTAAATCAGTTGATATACCGCAAAGTAGATTAGTAAATATTTGTCGATGTAATATCCTCTAAAAATTGCTTTAAAAAATCTCTTGGGCCAAATTATCCTGAAATTAAGTTTTATAGCTGAATATTATTCAGAAAGAGGTTTACCATAAACTGGAATTCAAAAAATAGTTGGACACTAAAACTGCTCATAGTTCAGAAAACAGAAAGTCTGGGAGAGTGGGAGGCCAGCGCTTTTTGATATTTGCAAAGTTAATGCTGGCGCTGCCTCCAATCTCTCCCAAGACTGGCAACAGACGGTAAGATTAGCAGCAAATGCAAAGATGCAAAGTACGACCAAGCTGCGGAGGATTCGTTCAAACCCTTAGAGAATTCGAAGCATTCCCGATGCGAGCAGCCAACGTTTTGGCGGTAAAATGGAATCAGCCCTACTCGCAACTGACAGGTTGGGTGGGAGTAAAAATACAGTTTGCCATAATTCGGGCATCTCTTCGAATAAGAGGAGCCAGAAGAAAAGTTTGACCACTTGAATTTCAAGCGGGCTTGCCTTTGCTAGTCGACTGTTGACGAAATTCGTCTGACATCCGTACCTCCATCCTCTAGCAAGATCCAAATTGCTCATCCAACTATTCTATAATTCCCAGTTTTCCTTTCCCCAAAATAAATTATCATCCTGATTGCAAAAAAAAAAAGAAAGAAATCGAAACGAAAGAATTTATAAAACTTGGCGGAAAATGCAAATATTTATATTACTGTTAAGTTCATTCTACCCAACGGAATAATTTAATATTGTGAGTCATTGTGATAATTAACTCATTGTAATCAATTTATTGCAAATGGTATGTTTCCTCTTAGGTAGAGAGTATCCAACATTACGACAAGTCATACAAATCTAGTAATAGATTTCTTATGTTGAAGTGCGAAGCAATGTTAACTACGTCAATAATGCTGGATATTCGGGAAACTGGAAATAGGACGAACAACTGCTGTTTAACTTTTATGGTAGTTTTGTATAGGTAAGATATATATGCAATCTTCAACAGGCATAGGTATTTATGGCTGAGCCAGGAAAAATTTCGCGTTACGAAAAAATGCATCGTTTTTTGAAAGAGAGATATGATGTTAATTATTTTCCTAATCGATCAACGGTGCTGGAATATCAAACGGAGCCTCTCAGGGGGAGGTAGAACAGAATCGCAGCGTGAGAAACCACCCTAATCAGCTGAGTAAGCTGTTGGGCTAAATTTTATAATCGCCCTACGATGCTGAAATTTGAAACAGAGTCTCTCTAGGACACGTTGAGTAGAATTACGAGTATAATGGGCTTAACCATCCTACCCAGCTGACTGAACCAAATGAGGCCAATGTTTTTCCTAATCGACCTAGAATGCTGAAATTTGAAACAAAGTTTCTATAAAGCACGTAAAATATAATTAAAACGTGCAAAACCACCTTGATCTGCTCAGTGAACTGGGCTGCAATTCCTTTCCTAAGATCCTACGGTGCTGACATTTCATACGGAGATTCTCAAAAAGATTTAGAATAGTAAAGAAGTGCAGAACCACTCTGACCAGCAGAGTGAACTATGAGGCCAATGTTTTTCCTAATCGATCTAATATGCTGAAATCTGAATCAATGTCTCTATAGAGCTCGTAAAATAGAATTACAATGAGACAAATCACTTTGATCCGCTGAGTGACCTTTGGTACAATTCCTTTCCTAATTACCCTACGATGCTGAAATCTTAAATGGACACATTCTATTCTCTCCTGGACACTTGGAATAAAATTAAAACGCGCTGAATCACCCTGACCAGCTCAGTGAGAAATTAGGTCAATTTCTTTCATAGTCCACCCGCGAAGCTGAAATTTGAAACAATATCCTTCAAGAACACGTAAAATAGAATTTCCACATGAGAAACTACCCTGATCTGTTGGTTGATTAGAAGAATATTTCTGCGTTGATCATTAATAACCTTTCTCATTTCTGCTATATAGGATATTTATTAATGGGACAAATCTTTCGTCGTTTTTAAAGAATATAGAATAGATATTTATTTTCATTGATGGTTTTCGTATTTTTTATTAATGTATATAGATAGCTAGTTATTATCTAGAAACTTGAAAACTATTTTCTGGGAGGCCTCGTCGCATTTTGACCGCACCAAGCTGCAGTGGCGTTATTATGCCGGGCGGGTGTTGGTAGTAGCTAAATGTTGTAGAGCGATGGTTTCAACGGCGGAAATCCCCTTTAGCGGCAAACTACAGACCCTGCGCATCTTTCGCCAACTTTCCCTCCTCGTCTCGTCCTACCACCCGAAATATAGTCTCGGTTAAAAATGGTCGGGACGTGTAAGGGCTGAAAGTCCGCTTCCGGAAAGCTGCCGGAAAACTCTGGCTCAACCCGATCAATCACCTTACAGAAAAGATCCTCTTTCTACCGATTCTTCTGCACGGCCTCTACTCAACTTTTCTCCCTTCTCTTGCCGTTCTGCAGCTATACGAATTCTCCTTTTTTCGAACAACTTGAGCGTTGTGGCGGAATGGGGCCAATAAGAACTTTACCATCGAGATCGAAGCCCACAACATATACATGGGGATGGCTCATGTAAATTGTAAACTTTCTTAAGCAGAAGAAGAATTACCTGGCAGCGTTAGTTTAGTATGTCATGGCAATGGGTATGGTGCATCAAAATGAGGCAAATTTGTTTCCTAACTTCTGAAGACAGATCGACCCAAGTCCAATATAAACTTTTTCTCCATCCTAAACCACATTTCCCATAGGATGGAACAAAGAAACTGAATAACGCCGGTTGGAATAGGCTGCAAAGTTCTCAAACGACCCTAAGGCTGGGTTTTGTATCATTCAAATTTTTAGCTTTCCCTCCAAGTTGAGTTGCTTTATTGTTATTAATTTTATTGTTTAATTGTTAATTTCATTTTTTTATTCGTTGAATCTATGTTGTGCATTTTCTGCTTTACTTTCGTTGGAGTCAAAGTTTTTGTTTTTTTAACCCATTTAGCAGTGAGTCTTTACGAGCGGCCATCAAACTTGAGGAGATTATACGAGAAAAGCCGGCTGCACTTTTTAGACATTTTTGGGTTTGTATACACAGTGTCGGCAAACGGATTGTACTGTTCTTTACACATTCGTACTGAAGATCATAGTGATTGTATTACAGCTCCCAAAGCGAGTTATTATTTCCTACACACCGAGAAAGAGAGAGCTATATTAGTGAGCCTCGTCGTAAAATGGTGGTATTTCTGTCGTGCACCAATATTAATATATATTTTAGCATTTAGCTTTGCCAAGTAAAACAGTAAATTTGATCAGCTCGGAAGACGTGTTGTTGAGATGACCGTCAAAAAAGGCGTCAGTGATCCTAGCCTGTCTCCTTCGACTTGTAAAGACCACATTTCCATAAAGGAGGACAAGAAATATATTAGTACTGAGCGAGCTGTCCCGTCTATCATTCGTATCGTAAAATTTCTACTTTTTATCTCAAACTACAAACCAATTCTTTCCTATCCTTTATGTGTTCCTCGTGTTTCAAGGTATATTCCTGATACTTCACGGGACTCAGCGCTCTGAGGTACCCCCCCCCCCCCCCCTCTGACGCTTCACAGGGCCTTGCGCTCCAGGTGTTTCCTCCCTCCCTTCCCGGGACTTCACGCTCCGGGGTCAATCTTTCTCTTCTTCCAATCCACATCAATTTTTAAGGTTAAGAGGGTACATACTATTCGGGGAGTCAAAAACTCGAAGTCGCAACTCAGCAAGTACATAATATATCACAACAATCACCATGTTAGTAAGGGTAATATTACCATGTCAGCAATAAATGGACTAAGATCACAAATCACAGTATACCAGTGTTTTGCTCGGAGTAAGCTGTGACAAGTATGCTGGAGGGCTCAACCCTGATTAAAAGTCAAATAGATGGATGTTTTGGCAGCCAATTTGATTTGATCAGTTTTTGGAAAAAACAAGCTTAGAGTGGTTCTGACAGTGTTGTCAGGTTTAGTTTGAAAGTAGATCGGTAGGAAGTTAGGCATTATAACACTCTCGGTTGATCATTAGCATGAAGAAGTATATCACGTAAATTCTTGCTAAAAGGAAAACTTTAGGTAGTTTTTGTTTTTTTATCCTACTAGCTCATCTACTTCAGGAAATAAGGGAACAGCCCTCGTTCAGTGTATTCAAGAGAGTCTTGAAGACAATCTTCTGAGAGAGTGTTTCAATACAATAAACGACTTTTGGAACGCAACGTTCTGATGAAAATTGGTGTTTGGAGTATTTATTGCTGTTGTTGTTGATTTGTTGAGTTTTTTTTAGTTCTTAAGCATTTTCGGAACAGATCATTTAAAGTTGTACCTGACCATTTACAATCGTAAAAGTAAGACAGCACGACGTTTGTAATACCATCTTGGTGACTACAAATAAGAAATGAATGAATGAGCTCTTGCAATGAGAGATTGACATCTTCAAGATTCTCTGGTTGGTGCCTATTTCTATTTATACATGTAAACCGAATTGGTAGGTAACGCTTATTAGGCATCTTATGGAATAGTTGGCATGGGAATAGTCATCACCTGGACGATTATTAGATATTCTGCAAGCGAAACATCAGACGAAGCCTGAGAACAATAATTTAAATTGGTAATAACCATACAGTTATTAGTAGGTAGGAAGGTTGTTAGTAGGGCATGATTGTACTTCTAGGTGAAAAGTGGCGAAGGCCTGAGCAGGATACAGCTGCAAAGTTGACGCGAGAGATTCCGGTCAAAACGGAGCTTTGAAAGGCTGCTCAAACAATCCGGATCGAGTTATGAATAAAGGAAGAAGGTCGACGAAGGGCTTAACAAGGGTGACGGGGATGAATAGCCGTCGCCAAACTTCGGTGGTGAGGTGGAGGAGACGATAGAAAGTCGGTAGGGGGTGAATGAGGAATAGGTAGGGGGAAGGGGGACTAAGCCCCCGGAACTGATTGATGGTTTAATGACGATGCTCGGAGAAACGATCCCCTTATTTCGGTGTTGTAGGGAGAGAACACGAGAGAACTGAAGGGGGAGGGTAGAATGACAGCCTGTTGCGATGGCAAACGCATCATGGATGGAGGCCTAAGTTTGTATACGGTTTTCGTACCTTATACATATGAAGGAGCCGTTAGAGTATTTTGGTTCTTCACGTAGGAATCTAAATTTTATCGTGCTGGTAGACACAATTTGTTCTACGAAATGTACTTGCGAATACTTAAAAAGAATACAACTTATTTAAGTAGATACTTTTTAAGTCTAAACAGTACTCAACATCGATCCGTAAACAGAATCGAAAATTGCGTTTACTCCCATGAAGGCAGTTACGGGTATCTGGCTGTCGAACGAGGTTTTTCACGTAATGAACAAAATTTGATAAGTCACAAGATCGAATGATCATATTTGATCAAATCATAGCCAGACAGAAAAAAAAGTTGTTCACATTAGTATAAAAAGTAAATTGCAAGTGGTGATTTTGGTGACAGAATTTGTTTCATCTCCCTAAAGTTGAAACAACGCTTTCGCTATTTTGGTAGACTCAGATGTAAAAAGGTTTAGGTACAAAAATTATGTTCTGGGGGAGATTTATGGGAATAGGGATTTTCTCCTTAGCATTTCGGGGCGTAAGAAAAGTAACAGTAATGTTCCAGCCCGTGACCAGTGATCCACTCATATACGGACAGCCTTGCTCGGACGACCAATCAACCTGTAGATCCCGCAAAGACCATAATTCCCCGACAAACCGCGTTACAGTCGCAGCACCCCATCGTATTGCAAAAGGAGTATAATATAAGCCGTACATGGGCATGACCTGGATACTTCCAAAGCCCTTCAGTTCCCGCTTGCCGCCGAAAGGACCCGGTCGCCTTCTGCATTAATCGCATCGCCCGCATCGAGGGTATAAAGACAACCAGCAATTTACCGAGCAATTGTTTCATTAGCATTTCAAAGTGATCGCTTGTAGTATTTCGAGCATAATAACCGCTTCGGATAATGACAACTTGAAAATCTTATTTGTTCTCTATCAATGATAAATATACAGATCATTATATGTGACTCACTGGTGAACTCATACTCTAGGATAGTTGTAATCACTGGCGCATGTTGTTCCGACAATGAGCGAAGGACTGGCTCCACACGAGGACACGAAATAGACTGACACAATCGAATATTTAACGAGGTGTAGGTGTATTTTCTAGGAAAAATAAGGACGCGATTCGGTTGACTGTGGTAATGGAAGCAATATTTCAATTTTTAGTACCGGGAGCTTCGATCGGTTTAGAAAAAAAAATCTCCGTTTCAAATTTCAGCTTCAAAGGTTGAATAGCAGAGAAATCAACTCCGGACCTCAATCAACTTATCTAGGGGGCTTCAGACTTTATAATTCATCTCTATTTGTTCCAAGAGGCTCCCATTTCAAATTTCAGCTTTATAGGTTGAATAGCAAAGAAATTAGCTCCGGAGCTCACTCAGCTGATCAAGGGAACTTTCGACTTTACGATTTGTTTCTATCTAGATGTTTCAAGAGGCCTCCATTTCGAATTTCTGTTTCATAGGTTGAATAGCAAAGAAATTAGCTCCGGATATTCAGCTGATTTGATTTATCCCAACCTGGTGACCAGCGCCAATCCATTCCAAGAGGCCGAACAACAAAATAAATAAATTTTAAAAAATCATTGGGCAAAGAAAAAAAATCTGTTCGGGCAAACAGTACTTATTTTAGAGTACCTACCTACTATTTGGTAAATGAGTTGAAAAATTATCCCAACTCCACCATCACAAGCGTGAACCATGTTCACCAATATCAATGTTTCACTTGGCTGTTTTTTTTTTAACATAATTATTATTTTCTGGATCATTGACGATTTAACTGACTATGAAAATCTTGTGAAATTTAGTAACTACAGGTAACTGAATAAAATGTCTTCTTTCATGATGTCAAAACGGAATCATTTGAGCAGAATTTACCTGTATTAAAAATTTTTAAATTTTGCTTTTTTATCGATTAGTTTCCCGCTCTATTACTTGTTATTCAGGAACGACGACTTCGGACTTCGTAGAAATTTCGGAGCGTCGAGAAATTGAGAATTCTTATTCACTTAAAGTTGAAAGAAAAGAGAAGTTCGAGCGAGAAGTCGAAATAATTATTGTGGTCCGAATTTATAATTGCTTTCTGCGTTTCAGAACTTGCTGCTTCCTTTTAGGTTCCGTACCCGTTTGTGACCGTAACCGATTATAACGGGCTTTTTCGAGTTAGCCCCTAGATGGTTCCCTATAAACAACATTGCTCTCGGATCGATAGTGAACTTGCGCATGTGCAAACGTAAATTTTGTATGAAGTCAATTTCTTACGATCCATCGGTTTATTTTCGTTCAAAATAGGGAGGTATTAGGGTCAACGTGTCAGATTGATGCTTCATGAACTCAATTGCGACTGATTAATTATAACTATCATGATAAAATACTATTACTTACTATTTTAAAATTGGTTTAAACAGATAAAGATTTTGGACAAATAGACCGAATTTTTCGAACGACACTGATCCAGCTAACATGGCTGAACTATGTACAATAGAATCGCAGGAATTACAGGAAGCCAAAGCAGATGATGCCAAACATCCGAAGGTCGGTCCAGTTTGTTACTTCGTGATGGCTTTACCTACAGTCTTGTCCAAGAATTGGACACGCAATCATAAACAAATACTTCACCCTTCAGGATTCCCCGTTCAAATTGACCGTGGGACGAAAAACACCACATGAATATTCTCACCAAGCCACCCACCCTACTTAAAACCTCATGTTATAATCTCATTTTATGAATAAATGTAGAGGAGGTCATCAATTATTCATGGAGCCGAAGGTTGAACTTCCCGAGAAACGCCCATGCAGTAGGTTTTTATTGAAAAGGAGGTCCTTCCCAAGACCGCGGTCTCGTTGAACGCTGGAGAGATGCTTCACTGGTCAATCTATTTCTGAGTCAAATCAGGACCCATGTCTCGGCGCGCTTGGGCCTTATACGCTGACCCAAACATTACTTTGTGCAAACAAAAATCCTTGATTTCGCCTAAAGAAATAACTGCAGATTAAAACAGGTATATTATAATATAGTGGGCTCCATCTAATGTGGTCGCCTTGGAACAACTTATTTCGATAACGCTAAGCGGGTGACAACAGTACGCGGAGCCGAGTGAAGAATTGGAAAAACAGAATGTATTTTTGATTGTTAGAATGGAATACTCTTTTACCGGGACCTAAAAGTGAAAAATCTCACAAAATATTGTCACGGAAAACAAAAGATTAAAGTAGCGGCGGATCTAATTTCATTGCTATTCAACCTATGAAGCTAAAATTCGAAATGGAGAACCTTTGGGACGTCTAGAAACGAATCATGAAGTATCGAGCCCCCAGATTAGCTGTCTCTTGTTTCCCCCATTGGTTGCAGTAGGTTAAATTTAGCCTTTTTCGCCATCGATAAAAAACAGCAGTTTGTGGCCGAAAAATAATCCTTTCCCACATTCCTGGCCAGTTTCGATAACACTAAGCGGGAAAATGATCATAATATCACGATAAAATCCAATGATAAAATATACGTATAATACGGTTCTGGCTGATTTGACAACATTAAACGGGCGAAAACAATATCCGAGTTGATGTATATAGATTCGAAGATGGAATTCAAACAAACTCAGTCTCTAAAAATCCAGCATTGGGACCTTGAATATGTAATAGCATTTCGTACTTAAATTCAAAAATGTTGAAACCAAATTGAGAATTTTCCGAAATGAATTGCAAAATTCCAAGTCGTATGGAGACCTTTTCCAAATCGAATTTTTCGAATGAAACACTTTCTTTCTTTAACTCATGCGTTGGTAGGTTATGAGTGGGTCGTAGTAGTAGCTACGCACTGCGTAGGCAGCAGGCACGTGTGGTGTATTGGAAAGTAATAGGACATTTTTCTTTCCTTGCTTCCTATACTTAAAAACGCCACAAATTTATACTCAATGGTTAATTATTTCGTTATGGTTAATTATTAACCGTAACACATAAAATTCACTTGCCCCGTATCAATAAATCTTGCTATGAATAATTTCAAATTGCATTCATTTTTCAACATTGGAGCACATAAATTTCAAATGTTTCATGTCAATAAATTTTGCTACGTATCTAAACGAATCGCTAATTTTCTTCTAATTCGAATTGCATTGCTAATTCTACCATTCCAGTTTATACGAGTTACAGTCATTTGCTACTGTCTATAGTTTTTTCGAGAACATTAATTGAAATTTGACCATAATGTGACTCTGAACTCGGGTAAACTTAAAATCTTTGCCTCAATCATAATTTCTTCTTGAAATTTCCAGGGGTTTTTATGGTATGGCTCCTTAGTATAGTAGAATGCGTAAATGTGAGATCATATAAACAATATATTCTAAATTCACCCTATTCACATTAAGCATGTCTGGAAGCTAGATGTCACTGCGTCAGACGGTGTTGATTATAATCTAGGCACTGAAACGTAGTTTCTGAGAATGTAGCTATCAAGAGAAACCGCATACAACGAGAACGTCAATTAAATTACGGTGACAGGTCGTCGCGAACTCACTCGAAACGTCCACCTGACTGGCCACGTGACGGCGAGTCATTACGAACGTATCAAAACTCGTATAAATTAGTATTAAATTTCACAACATCCAAACTGCCATCGAAATGTCATCGAACAGGTATAGAGTTAAGCTTTGCCCCTGACACTGTCAGTCACTGCGCAGTGACACTAATCACGTCGGGAAAAAAATCGTGGAAACAACGGCACACGCTGGTAGCATTTCGGACGTTGGAGTTCACAACGTGTCTCGATTTCTATATAGCGGCCTCGACTTATTATCCAGCCTAAAATAATGTTTGATTATAAAGACTCCTAGAGCCGAAACGAGCCATGTGTGTTAAGGCTGGTGGGATACCGGACTACAAAGCATGCCCTTGACCAGTCAACTATTGTTAACCTTCATAGGCTCGATATTTTATGCTAGTTGAACTCTAACAATGAATCGTTAATTTCAGATGGCACTAGCACATGTTGCTGTAATAAAGTGTTTCTAAGCGTATAATTTTTTATTAAAAATTTGAATAAGCGGACAATAGAATTTATTGATGAATACGAGAACAGTACCATGAAACTCTGCAAACGAAGCACCGTCAATGGAAAACCGAGAGGACTGTTTACACAATAGTGGGATGAAAATTTTTTGGGTCCAATTTTGCTATTTCGAATTTCCATGGAATGAAGTCAATGGAATGTTTACGGATTAAGCCCTAGATGGTTCTCCTTAAGAACCATTGGTAATTTTCTTATTTAATGGCTTGATTTTGCTCTTTGGAGGAGAAATGAATATTGAACGTCGAAAATTTCTCTTTAATATTCAAAATTAGCAAATCCAACTAAAAACGCATGCTCAAACGTTTAATACTTCCTACCCAAATTACTTTCATTATTTGCATCCTGTTTTTGTGTAATTGCCAAGGGATCCAACATTTTTTAACCTTCTAATAAATTGATCCTTCACGGATAAACTGTAGCTATTGCGTAAGCTCAAATGCAACATTCACAACCTTCTTGTAGATTTCTAGAGATCTAACAGTCTGATTTCCTTCAACTTGTATGGAAGTTCTTGATTGAAAGTCATATAATGTAAATCGTTACTTCAATATGCTTTTAGGTATGATTGCCACATCTATCTGGTTTTTTGGTCTAACTGATTAGTTTAGAGAGATACTTTTCATACAATTTATACAAACATTACGAGATAAAATTTTTTACTAGACTGAAAATGGAAATCGGAGCACCCCACCCCACATTTCCGAAACCGAAGTTTCAGATCGATTCCCTAGACAAGTGAGCCGCAGAGGATGCTAAAACTTCTAAACTCGATTTCTAGGACATACGTTCTGTAAAAACTAGTCACAAGTACTAGGCAAACGAATAAATTTTTTACCGACTCTAGCGAAAAAGGTGGCATCTTGAATGACCAATGTTTGTGAGAAGATAGTGCTATTTCTTGTGTAAATGACCTTGTTAAAGACTTATCCACGTCACACATACCTCGTTCGTAAGCAGATATAATGAGAAAGTCGAAAACAGCGTATGTCTGCAATGAGTGAACTTACCTGAAACAAAATAATTAAAACCATTACTCTCAAGTCAAGAAATGAGATTATAGCACAAAACTATTATTCATTTTGTCACATGTTATATTTAGATCTTCCTATTGTTTACTCACTTCGTAGTAGTGTAATAGTTTGAGGGTGTGTGGGGAATTTGCACGATTGTGGGATTTGCTCATGAGACTACCTAGGCCAGCAAAAATTTTGGTTGCTTCCAATAAGTGAACAATTTCATTGTTGTAAAACTGAAATTTTTACACGCATTTTCCATTTTAGACCTACCAGACCGATTCCGGTCTCGAGTATGCCTGCCTATTCGTCCACGAACCCTCACCTCACAGATAACTTCTACACCCACCTACCTTCGAAATTTTTATGAAAGTTCAGCGATTTCTGCGGTCTACTGGTATACTGAACATTTAATATGGTCTAAAGAATGAATCTCTGAGCTTGTGGGAAAAAAGCTGAAACCCTTGCCTCAAGCATAATTACAATTGTCATAACTTCCAAGTGACTTCAAAATTTTGATGAAATTTCAGCGATTACTGCTGTAGTCAGAACCTAGATGGTTCACTGTGAATTTAATACGGTCTAATGAATTATTCTCCGAGGTTGCCATAATACTAAAATCCTTAACTCACGCGTAATTTCTACAATTGGCCTGGGATTTTTATGACATTGAACCTACTAGTTACATGATTACCAACCGGGTTTGACCCTTTACAATCCTCAATTAATTCCTCCATGATCGGGTGGGGCGGACATTTCTGATAAGGCGTGTCAACTATGAGCCCATTTAGTTTGCTAATTGGATTACGATGCTTACATATCAAACGGATACAGGTTGAGATAGTAGGGTATCAATAACAAAGTTTGAAACGACCGCGATCAGGTAAGCGCATTCCTATAGCCATTGATACTGAAATTCATATTGCAGCATCATTATACCCAATGAGGTCAATAACAAGGTCGACGTCACAATAATCAATCTCACACCAGCTAATGAATCGATATACGTGATATCACCTGACAAATCAAATTGAACTGAAAAAATTGTATTTTTATTGAAATGGATTGTTTATGTGACAACGTAAATAACTTGATAAGGTACACTCCTATTCAGGAAAGTACTGTTTACATACATTTATTCTTATTTCAGAAGAGGAGAGATAGGAAAAATAATCGAAATTTGAGAGCGGAGCATGATTGTAAAAATGTCTGTATAACAATGCGTAGTAGGTTACACGTTCAGATTAGGTTATTCTTTTTCACGTTTAAAACAGATGCAAAATATGCAAAAATCCTTCTAATGCAGACACACTAACACTATCATGCTACCGTAAAGACTGAAACTTAGTAGAAATCAAGTAAAATATATCTATTTGTCAAAATAATGGAGCCATTTATCACATTGTTTTCGGCGAATTTGGACTTAATCCCAAATTCATCTACCTCAAAGCTTCTCTGTTTACCTACCATCTCGCTTTCCATCATGTAGGTATATGTAATTCTGAAACAACACAGTAGGTTGATATTGTCTGGACCAGACAATGTCCAGTCCCTATTATTGAACCTGAGCCGCTGCGCTCCACTACGAACTACGATATCTAATCTGTGATATATTTATGTGCATCTAGTTAAGTTTCATTTCATTTAGCTCAGTATATCATTTTATAAATAGATTAGTTTATTATCTAATCTTAGTTTTATTTTAGCGAATTTTTGTAGAAAATGAAGATATTGCAATGGGTTAAAAAATTTAGAAATCAAAATTTTTTGAAAATTATCTTTATTGAAATCCGTTTGAGGCATTCTGATATGATTCTAGAAGTTCGCGCTTTTTTATATGTGTAGAAATATAACCCCATTTCACCCCCCCCCCCCCCCCCCCCAAACAAAACCCTAATGGTCGGGTTTGAATATTTCAAGTACCTAGTTTGCGATTCAAGTTGGATTAATCCAAACATATTTCAACAATCACGTCTCCAGTTTATTTACTGATGTTCATGATACCCCATTTCATCCCCCTCCTCTCCCAAACACCGCCTATGGGTCAGATATGGAAAATTTTAATAGCTTGTGGTTCAAGTTAGAGTAATCCAAACATATTCTCCCACTCAGATCTCCGGTTCGTTCAGTGATGACATATAAACTCCATTCCCTAAAACACTCCCCATTGGGCAGATTTCAAAAATTTCAAGTAGCTAGTGATTTAAGTTAGAATAATCAAAACATATTCGACAATCAGATCCCCAGTTCGTTCAATGGTGTCCAAGATACCCCACCACACCCTCTCGCCCTCCTCTAAAACACCCCATCTGGCTCAAATTTTAAAAACTTCAAATAGCCTATAATTCAAGTTGAACTGATACAGACATTTCCCCACCCTCATATCAGTTGTAAAATGAATCCTGTAACCGTGAAATGCAGACAAACATACGGACGGAAAAAAATGCAACATTTCATGAGTCTAATCAATGTGCCGACAGACATACATACGATTTTATTAATAGATATAGATCACAGTGCAAAATTAATACAAGATTTCGGTGATCGAATTGACCATATTTCACGGCAACCTAAAATACGGCCGTGACTTTGTAAGAGGAGGCCGCCCCGATATTTTGAAACAATAAGCGATCAACCCACCCTTCTGCGGTGGGCGATTTCATTACAGCTCGTGAAACGCAGCAACTGTTAATTAATAACAGGGGGGTGTTTATTTTAACAGGTGGGTTAGGATGGAAACGCGCTGTTACCGGGTACCGTATTATTAAAAGGAGTAAATCGTAACAATTAGAACATGTTTGAGAGTGGGACGGCGGGTTCCGGGGTGGGATCGTCTGAAGGACGCAGACCCTGACCCGTTTTCTGGACGCCTCCTCTGCTTCCGATCAAGGAGAGTGATCGCCTTCATGTATGACTTCAATGATGAACCTCGTCAGTTCCTCAGTCGGGAAATATTAATAATGCTTTATTTTGCCATCAGCACTCGTAATGTTACAAGTAGAGTAATGGGCAAAATATGGTTTGCGATAAAATAAAATAGAATTAAAAAACTCTATCAATGTACAACAAAGTCTTTTCACTGTACAATTCACTTTTGGTTTATTATTTTCAATAACAAACCTTTGTAATCGACCAAAGGGGGAAAAAAATTCTAACACTCCCTGAAAATTTTTTACGTTAGTATGTATGTCTCAACATGTTTATGTCAGACCGGTTTCACTCGGTTAAAAGGTCTGAAATCGTTTGTTTTCGAAATATTTGAGATGACCCCTGCGGAACGTCCATATAGAAAACTTTGTCAATACGTATGCGATGCCCGAGGCAGTCGGACGAAAACCGCTAACCGCGAATGGTTGTTTACTTTACTTTTCACTCTGTCAATACATGGAAAATCATTGAGACTGAAATGTATAAGGTTTAAGAAGTATGGTTTGTTGAATAGAAGTTTACCCCCTGAATCCACGTACATGTAAGATATCCGAAGGTTATATATTTTTTAACGAAAAAGGACAAAATTCCATGAATGCAGGCACTAACCCACCGAGCAATGGAATACAGACTAACCAGTCGAACCAGCTACTATACTGCTATACTACTAACACAGTGCACCAACCGCACTATTCTACGATGAATGTTCTCTTTAGGTGTATGATTTTTCAGAGTTTTGGAAAATAGCAGCGTCATAGCAGCCTACCCACTGTATAGTGTGACGTCACATTTTTCAGAAATGTATTTTATTGTGTTAAAATCAGATAAGTTATCGTGGAAATGTGCGGACTGTGTCAACGTTCTCACGATCAAATTTCCTTTCATTCAAAAAATTGTATACACATTGTCTTTCATTCGGATCTTCAAAGATCTAGAAAGATCCATTGAATTATAAAACTGGCTTTTTGTCTCATTCAATGGAACTAGATCTCATCCTCATAAAAGAATTTGCCGTAAATTCAGTTTCGGTTTCTTGCCTCTGAATCCACTATAGGAAACTCAATTATTATGTGTCACTATGGACGTTGGACATTTATTGCGGTAACCTATATAAAGGTACTATATCATACTCCCTCAAGATAAGATTACAGAAGAATGAAGACTACACAATCGTGTAAATTTTATTATTGGCGAAGAATGGAAATCAAACACCAAGTACCGAAAATAATAGCTCCGCCGTACCTATGAGTCTCGAAGTATTTTCAGTTTTTAGCGAATTTTCATAGAATATGAAGCTATTGCAAGGGCTCCAAAAATTTTAAAATCAAAATTTTCGAAAAATTTCTTCATTGCAATCCGGTTTGAGACATTCCGAAATGAATCCAAGAGTTTAACACTTTTTCATATGCATGCATATAAGTGTGTGTGTGTCCTTCCAGACGATACCTCTCCGTAGGATTGAGATAAAAATACCGTTCTTGCGCCAAAAATCAAACTTTCCAAACGAAAGGACGAGTGCGTTGGCCAGAATTTTTTGACCACATTAAATTGGTCAAATTTCAAAAAAGTGCTGAATAAATCACTAAAATAGCAATAAACGGCTAAAATAGTTAAATTTAGTTTTTTTAGCAGAATATTGCTCAAATAAAGTTTATTAACAATAAAATAGAACGTTAAAAATTTATGTACAAAATTATGCTGAAAAATGTACTTAAATTTCACTGAAATGAGCTAACAAATCGATAAAACTGCAAAAAGTTAACTATACAAAATCTCTTCATGAATCGCAGAATATTATTTAGAACGAGTTTTTTGCCATAAAATTGGTAGTTAAAAATTACTTTTCCCTCAAAGTTCTGAATTTTCAAATCAATATAATATAGTACGATAACGAAAATTCGCTCATACGATCATGCTGCATGACTGGAACTTTCTAAATTTAACTGTATAATAAGTTGTTATAAACAAAAATCACATATAAGTATTTAAGATTGATTGGAAAATGATATTCATGAGTCCTAGGTCGAGGTTATTTACAAAAACTTACATATTATCAGATGGAAACGAAAGTATTTTTCGTAGCCAAGAATGCCTGGCTGGATAGTTGCAGTAACGAAAACATCTCGTATCGCTACAGTTTTTTTTTTGGAAAGTAAAACTTGCCTTAGTGGATGTTCCAACAGTAGATTCTACCCTTTCATCAGGCGGCGTAAACATTGCAAAAAGCTTGATTGTTTATGAGTTTTGACTATTTTGCGCCGTTTTTAGCACTTTTCTGCGCATTGTGCAAAAAATTCCTGTCCTTTGTACTCCCCATTGTTCCTCATTCCTTTTTTTTCCAATGAAACAACGACATTTTTAATATCGAATTTAACGACTGATATTGTCTGGAATGGAGAAAAATATTGAAATTCAGGAATCCCTTTACAATGCTTCTACTCGGACTGCGGTTATAACGATTCTCGGCAATTTCATTTTGACATTTCTGAAGCCTTTGAAATAACTTCATTTTGTTGTTGGAGGCTGAGATGAAGTTTTCAGACATTCGGTTAAGATATTCTTTCGAGGCATCAAATTGTCACCTATGTTGCAGACCTTGGGGCGAACTGTTCCAGGGAGGACCTATCCTATACAGTAGTTAAGGAGACAATGATATCCGAGATGAGTGATGATGCCATTCCCGACTGAATGGGTCCAAGGACCAAATTAATTCCTCCGATCAGAGCAACAGCCTCGTGCGCGGTGAGGGTGAACGATTTCACCATCGGAAGACCCGAATCAACGTAGGATATAAGCTATAAATGGGGCAACAGAGAGTTGACGTCTAACTCAGGAAATCAAGAGATAATCACGTATATATTTATTTAATTGTCACTCTCGTGGAACACTGACGAGTAAATTACATAACCATCGCAAGCTGTGTAGCAGTGTTCTACACAACAGTACATTTGTACATCGCATTGCATCTGAGTCTTCCAAATTAAGTCGCAGAATCATTTTTTTTTCACAACCGGGAGGTGAAAAATATTCCCCAAAATCAAAATTTCCGCAAGCATTTTACGTTCTAGATCAACTTTTTACATAACTTTGGTTTCGTGTCTGTCTGTGTTAGTATCTCTCCGTGTGCTCAAAAATCCTTGCAACATGCATAACTTCTACATTTTTCATAAGATTTTGATGAGATTTAAAACAATTCTGCGGATTAGACTTTAGATGGTCTCCTATCAATTTCATTGCTCACAAATCAATAGTCCACGCGCAGACGCAATAGTAAATTTCATCTAGCGAAATTGCTTACGTTCTAGTCGTTTGATTTCGCTCAAATTTTGAGAGTAGTTAGGAAAAGCCGTTTAAATCTTCATATATCAATTCCAACACAATCGTATCATTAGTGGCAGCTGCATGCGCGAATGTGAAATACTTGCAACCCGCATAACTTCCGCACTTACCATTCGATTTCAGTGTCATTTTTTGGGAGTGAACGGGTTAGGCTGGGAATGGCCCCCTATCAGTTTCACCAGTCAGAAATAGGTACTTTTTCCTGTGAAAAATTTGATGTTTCAAAAATCAAAATTTCCACTCGCATTTCACGTTTCAGACCGTTCTGATCAACTTTCTTTCCTTGCCCGTTTGTCGAGTGTCCGCAACTGCTTGTAACAAGCTTAATTTCCAGTTTTTATCCGATTTTGATGAAATTTCCGGGGAATGCTCGCACTAGAGTGTAGATGGTTTCCTGTCAGTTTCATTCACTCTGCGCATGCGCAAAATTAAATTCCATCAAACATCATTTTCTCACGCCCTGGTCGTCTGATCATGCTGAAATTCGGAAGATGGTTGGAAAAGGGAAATTGCAACATTCCATATAAATTTCACCCTGATCGTATTAATTAAGAGTTCCTGTGTATAAGCAAATGTGAAATTCTCGATATTTTACAAACTCGACATTTCACAATTAACGTAATGTCTGCGTGTAATTGAATACATCAGTTTTTGAGCACTCACAAATTCAAGGGATGGGTGATTTTTCCATGAAATTTCAAGAAGATTTCGAACTTGCAATAAAAAATGGGGAGTTGTAGCGCTACTGTGGCGCGTGTTGATCATTATCCGATTTCATCATTGAATTAAGCATTTAAAAAATAAAGGGGATTTACCTAACATTTAAAGCAGTAAAACCAGTCAAAGTTCAGTTCGAAAATGAGATAATTGAATGGCTGGTCCATTCAATTTTAGACACCCAGTATATCTTGGTACATACTAACATAACCCCAAGAACGGGCAATACCAATAAGTCCTTTTCTATCTCAATCTGAAACCTTGATATTAGAACACAACTACCTCACTTTATTGGCCTCCTTTTCAATTGTTCGTCTCCAGTTTGGATCCTTGGCTCCTGTCACCGATTCTCTGGTGAATTCTAGTGGGCAACCTTCTGCTCGAACCTTTATCTTCCTTCAGTGTTAGTCCTATCAATCTCCATTTTCTTGTTTCTTTTTCCCTAAGGTTTTTTCTATTTTCGATCTTCAACTCTTCATTGGAGATTACATCCGGCTACGATATCTCGAGGTTTTGTATCAAGAAACGATTAACGAAGATTTGGAGCTTCCGAGTTAACAATCCTTCAGGTTTCAACCTCGTATTATTAGACCAAGTTTATTTTTCCGTGGGAAAAATATCCACTCTTTTCATCGGAGACAGTCATGTAATCAGGTAGATACTCGTACGTAAAATGAAAATTTATTTTCTATAAATCGATCAAAGGTTAGTAGGTTCATAATCCGAAAAGTTGAGAGATCAGAGACTGTTCACTTAAATATAGATGACTAATCTTCTAAAATAATCTAAAAAATGAATAAAACCGGTTCTGCTAGTTCAGATTAAAAGCCATCCGCCTTGCTAACATTTCCAATTATTATTGGAATGGAATATTATTATTATTAAAAGTTATTGTGTATGTGTGTAAGTGTTGAATAGAGATTTTCCCACAATTTAAACACACCACCACATGTTTTATACGAAAGACGCAGAGAAGACTACCTCATAATATAGTCACTCCACGTTTTTTTCTTAAATTAATATTTTGTTTCATAGGTAGGAACATCATAAGAGGATACAGGGTGAACAATTTCGCTGCTAAATTGATTAAACCCGAATATTTGGAGTAGAAAAAAAAAAAAAAAATATATATATATATATACTTATATATATATATATATACTTATATTTCTAAGTAATAACTTGACGTTTTCCAATTATTTATTTTACCTATAATAGATGCACAGTTTGGACACCCTTAAGTTTATTTCCTTCTCCAGATATATTAGCTAATACTGATATGTGCTATCTATATTGTTGATATTTTTTTTTACGAATCGTTCGCCGTTAAACATTGGAAACCATCGTCCGTAGTGATGGATCTGCGGCGTGTAAACTATCTCTTCCATGTTTGTTCATCGGCGTGTAAACACGTTAAGAAGAATCTCTCGAAAAAAGATGGATGAAAAAACCCAACGCCCTTCCTGACCTTGGAGTTTTTTTTTCTATTTTTCTCTTGATACGGAACAAACTACCTTTCTCCATCCGTTGGAGAAAAAAACCCCTCAATATACTGAAAGAGAGGGGCCGTTCACAGGCACCCCTAAAAACCCCCTTGACCTTGGGGCGCCTGAATAGTTCATTAGGTGCGTTGTGCTTTCGAGGATCCCCTGAATCGAAAATCAACTCTGACACCACCCACACGAACCAGCAGGTTTCCGTTCGCAGGTTTATTCCCCTCCATTTTGGGCCTTTTTGCTGAGTGAATGTAACTTGTATTTTTCCCTGACATAAATTTGTTCATGCAATTTGTAAGATTCAGGAATTAGGTAACTAATTCGTTCTTCTGAGCACCAACATCTTTCAGCGAATTTTCGTTGAAAATGAAGCTATTGCAATGGAACAAAAAATATCAAAATACAAATTTTTGAAAAATTTCTTCACTGAAATCCGTTTTGAGGCACTCTGAAACTATTCATGAAGTTTGCGCTTTTTCATATGTATGTTATATATTTACTTAAATCTGTCATTCCACACAACAATTCTCCTTAGGATTGAGATAAAAAAATTGTTTTTTCGCCCAAAAATCAAGCTTTCCAAACGAAAAAATAAGTTCGTTGTCCAGCACTTTTTGAGCACATTAAATTGGTCAAATTTCAAAAATGTGCTGAAAAGAGTTTAGCAAAGCGCTATGCGTCTCTGTGCGTCAAGCATGGCATAACACGCAATCTGCAATCATTTGAATGAAAGGTTTTGAAGTCCGACATAAACTAATTTTGGCAGTTGCTACTCTCAAGCGAGCTGATTTCCTTGAAAGAGTTGCAGCTTCCACCTGATTCACTCTATATCGGGAACTCGATCAATATGTAAAGTACGCCAGTCTTGTCTGTGATGCTGGGATCTTTCTGCAGACTCCACGTTGGGCCTTCAAGATTAGTGCTGAGGTGTTTATTACAAACTGATTGCATTCAAGTCCAAACACACAATGATTTATTTTTAATATGTACATTAAAAATAACCTGTACTGTAGTTGACTGTATCACAGTGTTTAACCTGAACGCAAAGCTTTATGAATCTCAGTCATGTGATGAGTGTTCGCTCTGCAACCTGCATGTCCGGGACAACCTGTTAAATATTATTTGCCACTGTCTCATAACATATCTGAATTTCGGCTTCCTGCATTTGGAGGAACGCATTGAACTGAGGTGAGCCAATTAGGATTCTGGATGGTTATATTATATTGAAGGACACTAAACATTGGAAGCAGGACTTGAAGGGTAAGAAAACATAATATTTTCATTACGCTGTAATAATAGATCAGCTCTATCAGGGGAATGATTGGTTTTCTTTGCATCGCTCTGTAGGAGATGGAAATAAACACCTGCTATGTTATTTTTTCCCTTCTCTCTTCAGGGATCGGAAGTTTTTCACGCTTTCCTGAGAGTGTAATAGGAAAAAGGGAGGCGGTGGAAACCGATCGCGTCCCCTCATGCGAACGTTTCCCTGCAAGAAAACCAACTGAAGCGAACGGGGTTGGTTTGCGATAATTTGACGCGCGGGAGTAATAACCAGGAACACACTCCTGATATCTTTCAGTCGATTCGGTCGGACGGAAAAACGAGGGATCTCCACTCTAGACGTTCTTGTAGTTCGAGGTCGAATCGCTAAAACAACTTGGGATCCTCGGGTATGCAATTGGAGTTCCAGAGGTGCGTTGCGGGTTTGGCATTCCGTATCTCGCGGCGAAATCATCTCCGTTCAGTTTTCGGTTGGTTAAATAAAACATCTCCCATCATCCCATTACCAGCGGTTTGTTAATGGACAGTATTTGATTTGAGTTGATGTTATGGAGTTATATATATATATATTTCATAATATGTACGCTGATTCATATCGTGTCTCTGTCTACATTTTAATATCCAATAATCGCTTTAATATCGCTTAATACAGGCGATACCGTAACAACTGGACATCGTTTTGTCAAATTTCATCTTTCCATACTTGTGATATGAACTTGAAGGAACCGTTTGATTTGGAAAACAATTTTAACAAATGAACAGTTTATACAAACACAAAAATTGGAAACTTTTTTATTTTATTTTATTTTTTTAAATAAAAATTGAAAATATTGCTACATTAATCCGAAAACTCTGCGAAAGATGATGCTTGAGAATTCAAATAGACTTTATATTTGGATATAAAAATTGAAGATCTTGGTAATTTCGCATGAAGAGATTTTGAGTCAGCAGTACCAAAAATACTTCCTTAAATTAAAATCAAAATTTAAAATTCCTGCATCGTATGGTGGAATAGGAAACCAAAAATCATGAGCACAAAATCATTCTATGGCTATTTTTATAATTTATATTTATAAAAGGCGTGTTGTGAATTTAAATTTCCAAGACTTGAATTTATGTTGTATATTCAAACCTATTAGAAAATTGTGCTTGGTAGAGAGCGGAAAATGAGTTTCGTAGGATGGATGGTTGAGTCGAGTCTATTGGTTATTATATACGTGTAACCCATTTAACTTCAACTTCTCCGTTTATTGAGGAAAACCACAAAAACACAACACGGCGAATGAATATTTTTTACCTTGTGCTGTTATATTGTGACATTTTGTTGTTGTTGATCTGCAATAATTTGTATAATCTACTCATGTATTATTAGTGACATTAGTTGTGGATAGAAATTATAGAAGTTCTGCTTTTAGGGTTTAGGTTTGTAACCTATCTATTTCTATCTATTCTATTTAGGATAGGAGTAGTTCGTTCCTCCTTATCGATTCTCGCAAATGTTACATCTAAGGGAACATTTCCAAGGCTATCTGAGTTCAGTATATCCCCTGGGTGTAGCAGGTTAATCACCTCTCCCCTTTAAAGGGGAAACTACTACATTTCCATCACCTCCATTGTCATATGTTCGACAACGTTAGGTAGGAGAGAACGTGATTGTGAAAGGCATTGTGCATCTAACAGTGGCCTGCACTGTAAGGCTACATCCGTTACTGAAATATTATAGAGTAATGAATAGCAACCTTTGAAAAAATCTTTTGGTTCCTGGGGGTCAGACAAATTTTAAGGTTATTATTTTTCGAAGGGCTGCGTAATTTAAGTAAATACTAATGGAAGACATGCCATGTGTGCATACGCATTTCATTGTTACAGTGAAACTCTGCTCGGTTGAGAATTAGTGAAAACTATAGTCAAGTAATGGAAACTTCAGTGAAGAAGTTAGTACCGACAATGTAAAGGTACTGTAGACTCATTACAACAAATTTACTACCTTGATCACACCCTATCGATCCGTTATTAAATAAATGGCCCCCGTCCCAACTCCGTCGCTCTTAAGATTGTTGCCTTCTGCTCCAACTTTACCCATAAACACCGTATTTCTGGGGCCCGCTCCGTAATTATCGGTAGTGGGTTGGATTCGTCTTCTCCGCGTTTAACCTTTAGGAATCCCCATTCCAAGCAAGGACCCCCGTTCAAAGTTCCTTCCACAAGAAACCCTTGTCGAGAATCAATTCCCGTAATTAAGAAGTTTGCAGTTGGCCTCGACAACTTTGCCCGCTCCTGCTCTCGAATCATCTTTCCAGACTTATTTCCATGTTGTCGTCATGGTTAAATAACTTTTTGACCGCTTGCCCTACTACCTTTATCCTTTGGCCAAAATCTCCCTTGACAAGCTGAATTCTAACTAAAAGAAAACTATCAGCGGCGGTTTAATTAGGGTCAGCCTTTTTTTTTGGTTGCCCTGGTTTAGACAAACAAAAAGATATATTATATCAATTTATTATTAGCTATCGGTTGTTGGATGTTGTAATGGTAAGTGATGGAAAACAAACTTTGTGTTTTTAGCGTCTTTGGTGGTGGGGGTGGGCGGGGGGAGGGGGGGGGGGGGCACTGTCTTGAATCCTGTACCCCATATTAACGATTACCTTCTAAACTACACAATTGAGGATACTGAAATTGTTATCAGGTACTCATTAACTTCCAACCAATCAAGTTACATTTTATCGGACAATACTTATGTTTCTAGGTTAACAAAAAAGAAAGGAGCAATTTTGCCAAAATATTATTTTAGTGTTAAGGTTTGGAGCTATTTAGGTACCTAGCTATAACACAGGTTGAAATTTATAGAAACGATCAAATCAACGAGGGTCGTCAGAATATTAATAATAATAATGATAATAAATAAACAGGTAAATAAAAAATAAAAGTAAAGTAGATTGGTTGGGAGGAACTCAATTTACTGGGTCAAACGACGCACAGTGGTCTATACTCCTGATCTACGTGGAAAAAAATGAAGTTTCCAGGGGATTGTAAAGAGATTTGATTTCTCTAATTTTGATGTGAATCTCGTTTTCAAACCCGAAAATGGTCTTTTCAGGAAATCTAAACTATTCCCATGTACGCAAAATCCATTCAATCCACTCAATCTTTCCTTTTTTTTTTTTTTTTTTTTTTTTTTTTTTTTTTTTTTTTTTTTTTTTTTTTTTTTTTTTTTTTTTTTTTTTGGAGCCCCTAAAGAAAAGATTAATTTATATGCACTTAGTGGTAAAAGTTATGGCTAAAGGCAAAACGGGCAAAAACTGTTGGTGGTTTTAAAAACTAAAAATTCTAAAAAACACGGATAAAAAACTAGATTCGGCAAATTTTGATAAATTAGGATTACTGCATTCATAGTTTTGCAGTGCAATGCAAAACTTCTAGGATTAATCCGTATACTTCAAAATGGTAGGGACTGATCCACTCCAACCCAAACTGACAACAAAACGGTAGTACTCGAACAAGGCGTAACATGCGCATCTCCATGACTGACTCGAATGTTTCAAAATTTATAGAGAACGAACGTGGATCAAACTCCTGGCAACAATCAAATTTCGGTCGATTCGGGGTTTTGAACAGAGGTGTTTTGGCGGTTTGAAGAAATGGATACATACCACACACAGACAAACAATTATGGATTTTATTTCGTTGATTTGGATAGTGGATGGTCTGTAGTTGATATTTATGTGGTCCCCTTCCCTGACAAATCAGTATCATCTAATTCTGGCCCGATTTGAAAACATAAGGAGATCTCGAACAACTGATGAGTGCCCTTAATGTCGCATCTGAAAGTGTAATTGTAGAAGGATCTGCCTAATTTGATTTCCTAATAATAAGCTCAAAAATAATTGAGGCATTATAGAAATGATTATTTCAAACTCACCAGCTCTGAAGATCTGGCCGCAACCGTCGCACCGCGAAGCAAACTGGGCGTCATAGCAATTGCCGCAGTAAATCTTGTCAGCTTTGCTGCCGAACTGCTTGTCCACGAGAGACACGCGGCACTTGTTACAGAAGAAGCAGGCCTCATGCCAATGCTTGTCCTTGTAAGACAAGTCCTGCAAAACACAATGTTCAGCTACGATCACAATCATGAACATAAGCTTTTCAATAAAATAATACCAATGGGCGTTACTCATGGGAGCGAAAAAATAAGCTCAATTACTTTCAAGAGGGAGAATATTCCATCCTAAGAAGTTTGAAACCAACCGCACTCTTAAGATGAGTTGTTTTCTTTGTGTGATTTTTCAAAGTTTTGCGCACTGTTGATGTCAATGCGCCCCTCCCGACTGGAGAGGACCCAGTACCCAGTGTGACTTCGAATGTGCAGAAAATTTTGAAATCATAGCAAGACTACTAGTTATGCATCGCAGGAGAGTGTGGATGGTGTCGAATTTCTTAGAAGTACTCTGGTTTTATTTAATAATATAAAATGATTACGTGGACTCATTATTAATGCGCATATAAATTTTTCATATAAATTATTATTTTATTATAGTATATAAATGCAACAAATCATAATTGATCCCAGAAGTTCTGTTGAATCTATGCTCAAATCCTGTTGAACTTTGGATTCTGGGAGTACTAAACATGAAATTATTAAAACCAAGAGCGAATTACGTACTTGGTGTTTGAAAGGTTCACATGCACTCAAGTGTATAAACGATAAATTATTGTGGAAGAAATCAATCATCTTGCAAACAAATAACCATTGATAATATTCCATTCTTTTCGTGCGTTCATTATTATTATTATTATTTAAATGTATATTATTGAAACATATTAAAACCCAAGATGCCCAAACTCTTCGTTTGATTTTCAATGAAATTGGCGCAGCCCATCGATCAAATTGAAAATATAATTAAGACAGGTTTCATCTTTGGGGGAGCTTTTGTTTGATCTTTTATTTTTGTGTATCTTGTCTTTATATGTACTATACAGTTACAAAAATGACCAACAACAACGTTGTGACTGCGAACAATCGATTGGTAGTTTGGAACACTTGATAATGGAATGCCCAATTTGCCCCTTTGATCAACATATAAATATAATAATAACATAAAATAATGAAAGGTAATGTAATTAATATATAAGGGATATGATATAATCAGTAAGAACATACTTATGTGACATGGAAGCTTTTATAAATTATGGAAAATAATAATAGGGTAATCATTTAATATGAACAAATGTTAAGAACCTATTTCTACTTATATGAAGGTATTTTCTGTTTTTAATATATTAACCAAATGTAAATTTTTATAGCTGTGTGTTTTATAGCCATGCCAATAAAGGAAAAAAGTATATTTAGTTGGAAAAAGAATAATAAGTTCATAAAATAAAAACAAAATAATAATTATTACTATTATAATGAGTATAAAGAAATAAAGTGCCTATTACAATACCCGAGTATTGTATCTTTCCTTAATAATATCCATTATTATAATTAATATTCATTATTATAAGGAGAGGTACAGTCCCAACTTTGTTTTGTCCGTTAAGCATTTGGTTATTTCACGGTAGTTCAAAAAATAGTCATTAATACTGTTCCCTGACCCCTATCAGAAAATTATGCGACGAGGAAACGTAACAAGATCACTCGTCAAATCAAATCTTCACTCAGAAACTATCCGCATTGAGATGAATCACTCATTGAATGCAGGACTCCACGAGCCAATTAGCCCCTGTAAAGGATGGAGTATACAACCCCACGCACGACCGAGCAGCTTTGCGGGTACTGTGAGCAACATCGTCCCTGTTAGTCCGGGAGCCCACCCCCTTTTTCCTCCCTCATTTTAGGGAAAAGGTTTGACCCTCTAGAATAGAAGAAATCCATCCCTTGAGCAAGGAAAATCCTTTTCTGACAACCAATCCAGGGGGGCTTAGGCGTAGAAAATTTGTAAATTCTGAAAATTTGGACGAAAATTACCTCATAAGAGGGACGCATAAATTTGACGTCAACCGTTCACATTTTTACTCCTGAACTTAAAACTACATGGTCAGACAAGATCAGACGGGACGATAAAAAGTCAGACAACAATTCGAAATTCAAAATTTGACTGAAAGTTACCTCATAAGAGAAATGAACAGATCCAATGACATTCAACTCATCTGGGAAGGATACATTGATATTTGGTTCGTCAGACAAAATTTCAAACGATACAAGCAAAATAGATACCTACCCAAATTTAAAATTTTTGAAAAAATGATCTCATAAGAGGGACGCATGAATTTGACGACAATCGTTCAGATTTCTCCTCCTGAATTTGAAACTACCTCGTCGGACAAGATTAGATAGAGCGTTCAAAATTCAGACAGCAATTTAAAACCAAAATTTGATTGAAATTTGCTTCTTAGGAGGGATAAACAAATCCTACGACATTTCACTCTTTTGAGTTTGACAAGATGATATTCACTTCGTCCGAAAAGTTGAACATTTTTTTTTTTCCCAGGGGACACACTTGCGCGAAGTGTTAAATTTGAATAAACTAAAAAGTGAACTGCAGTTGAGCGAGTGATTGCATTTATCACTCATCGTTCTTATCACTCTCACTTTCACAATAAAGTGCGTCGTTTTCTGGTGTATCTTGATCTTCTGAAATGTTTTCAACGGAAGTCAACAATTCTTCGGGCAGATGTTCACCATCAAACCGGTCCATCATATCATAGAACTCTCAGCTTCTCGCCAACAGAATTAACATTATTAATCAACAATAATAAGAAGCAATTTCAGGACTGCCTTTTTGGGAAGCTCCTTCACTATTCTACTCGTTATCAAGTCTTAGCCTGGCGTCTTTTTTGCATTGATGTTGCTTTTAATTTAATGTTTGTTTATTATTTTCAATAATGAACCTATGTTATCGACCAAGAAAAAAAAAAGTTAAGCCCCACTCGAAATTTGTTGGTTTACGTTTCAAGATGGGTAGAATCCAAAAATCCGATAAAACAAATCCGTAGGTCCGCCGAACGCCGTACGAAGCTTTTCTCAAAAAGTATTGGACCAAAAATCGAGTGCTCGAAAACTTTCATGGTAACAGTGATAACGATAAATATAATCCCAAAGAATCGATTAAAACTATCTGCAACGCTGTAGGTTGAACCGATCTTCTTCTATGAGGGCTAGAGTCACGGACACGTGACGGACCCGAGAGCTGAAGGCGGCCGCGACGCAACGGTTCGTATCCTGGCGGCTGTAGAACAAATTTCTTTCTGGTCACTTCCAAAAAACATTTTTTTTCTATTCGGCCGCTATGTTTGCACTAAGGTTTATATTTTTTTATTATTGAGTTTATCGTAACTTTTGTTACCTACAGATGATCAGTGAATCTTAGGTGTCTTATTTAATCTCATTAATTTCAATTCGTGGGTGCCTCAATCGAAGTCGATTTGTACCTTTGATATGTATCTATTATTATACTTAGATTTCAGCTCTTGTTACGTTTAAAGATTTAGTTAATCGAAAATTATTTTAAACAAATTGTTGAATTTGGGAGTCTGGTTTGGTTATACCCTTCCAAATCTTGTCTGACGAAGTGAATATCATCTTGTGATACCCAGAAGAGTTAAATGTCGTAGGATTTGTTCATCCTTCTTAAGAGGAGAATTTCAGTCAAATTTTGAGTTTTAAAATGCTGTCTGAATTTTGAACGCTCCTTCTAATCTTGTCTGGCGTGGTAGTTTCAAATTCAACAGGAAAAAGCTGAACGATTGGCGTCAAATTCATGCATCCCTCTTAAGGTGTGTGTGTGTGTGTGTGTGTGTGTGTGTGTGTGTGTGTGTGTGTGTGTGTGTGTGTGTGTGTGTGTGTGTGTGTGTGTGTGTGTGTGTGTGTGTGTGTGTGTGTGTGTGTGTGTGTGTGTGTGTGTGTGTGTGTGTGTGTGTGTGTGTGTGTGTGTGTGTGTGTGTGTGTGTGTGTGTGTGTGTGTGTGTGTGTGTGTGTGTGTGTGTGTGTGTGTGTGTGTGTGTGTGTGTGTGTGTTGTGTGTGTGTGTGTGTGTGTGTGTGTGTGTGTGTGTGTGTGTGTGTGTGTGTGTGTGTGTGTGTGTGTGTGTGTGTGTGTGTGTGTGTGTGTGTGTGTGTGTGTGTGTGTGTGTGTGTGTGTGTGTGTGTGTGTGTGTGTGTGTGTGTGTGTGTGTGTGTGTGTGTGTGTGTGTGTGTGTGTGTGTGTGTGTGTGTGTGTGTGTGTGTGTGTGTGTGTGTGTGTGTGTGTGTGTGTGTGTGTGTGTGTGTGTGTGTGTGTGTGTGTGTGTGTGTGTGTGTGTGTGTGTGTGTGTGTGTGTGTGTGTGTGTGTGTGTGTGTGTGTGTGTGTGTGTGTGTGTGTGTGTGTGTGTGTGTGTGTGTGTGTGTGTGGTGTGTGTGTGTGTGTGTGTGTGTGTGTGTGTGTGTGTGTGTGTGTGTGTGTGTGTGTGTGTGTGTGTGTGTGTGTGTGTGTGTGTGTGTGTGTGTGTGTGTGTGTGTGTGTGTGTGTGTGTGTGTGTGTGTGTGTGTGTGTGTGTGTGTGTGTGTGTGTGTGTGTGTGTGTGTGTGTGTGTGTGTGTGTGTGTGTGTGTGTGTGTGTGTGTGTGTGTGTGTGTGTGTGTGTGTGTGTGTGTGTGTGTGTGTGTGTGTGTGTGTGTGTGTGTGTGTGTGTGTGTGTGTGTGTGTGTGTGTGTGTGTGTGTGTGTGTGTGTTGTGTGTGTGTGTGTGTGTGTGTGTGTGTGTGTGTGTGTGTGTGTGTGTGTGTGTGTGTGTGTGTGTGTGTGTGTGTGTGTGTGTGTGTGTGTGTGTGTGTGTGTGTGTGTGTGTGTGTGTGTGTGTGTGTGTGTGTGTGTGTGTGTGTGTGTGTGTGTGTGTGTGTGTGTGTGTGTGTGTGTGTGTGTGTGTGTGTGTGTGTGTGTGTGTGTGTGTGTGTGTGTGTGTGTGTGTGTGTGTGTGTGTGTGTGTGTGTGTGTGTGTGTGTGTGTGTGTGTGTGTGTGTGTGTGTGTGTGTGTGTGTGTGTGTGTGTGTGTGTGTGTGTGTGTGTGTGTGTGTGTGTGTGTGTGTGTGTGTGTGTGTGTGTGTGTGTGTGTGTGTGTGTGTGTGTGTGTGTGTGTGTGTGTGTGTGTGTGTGTGTGTGTGTGTGTGTGTGTGTGTGTGTGTGTGTGTGTGTGTGTGTGTGTGTGTGTGTGTGTGTGTGTGTGTGTGTGTGTGTGTGTGTGTGTGTGTGTGTGTGTGTGTGTGTGTGTGTGTGTGTGTGTGTGTTGTGTGTGTGTGTGTGTGTGTGTGTTGTGTGTGTGTGTGTGTGTGTGTGTGTGTGTGTGTGTGTGTGTGTGTGTGTGTGTGTGTGTGTGTGTGTGTGTGTGTGTGTGTGTGTGTGTGTGTGTGTGTGTGTGTGTGTGTGTGTGTGTGTGTGAGAGAGAGAGAGAGAGAGAGAGAGAGAGAGAGAGAGAGAGAGAGAGAGAGAGAGAGAGAGAGAGAGAGAGAAAGTCACCAAAAAAATAGTTTTATACTCATGAATCTTTTAGCTTATTCAGACCGTTGGCATGTTACTGTTGAATCAGCTGTCTATTGATCCAACTCATTATGGTGTAGGTTAGGTCAGCCTCAAATCAGCGATGGAAGGTCGCCGGGAATTCGTGGATGTGGACGGTGAAAGGACGAAGAATAGCCGGGTCGGTAAATAGCGACAAATGTTTATTAAGGGGGAGAAAACGTGCATGATTCATCGTGAACAGGATGAAGTCTGGAACGTGGTGGATATTGTCTGTGTGAACAAGTGTCGATATTGTTAGACTCATCGTGGAATGGTCTTGCAGTATGAAGCTCCGCCTCATACAATATATACATCTAATTAACAGTACAACCTTGATGATAACTTGTCGATGAGTTACATTACGATGGATATCCGTAAATTTGTACCCCTCAGTAACTTTTAGTTCTCAGCATATTTGATGAAAATTTTAATCAAAAATCGTAAAGGAATTTGTTTTCATTTAAAAACTGGTGGGCTGAGGTATCTCCAAAGTGGTATAAGTAAACCTTCAAACTTTAAGGTGTGAAATGTAAAATTCAAGTTCATTCAGAAAAATCTATCAAACTCATAAATTACGTAGGAATGGAATTACAATAAGTAGTAATCATGCACATTTCACCTCATTTAGTTTGTAGCTATGGTAAGTTGTGCAGTTGTCTTTTACAGATCTATTTTATGTATGCTAGCACTAATAAATAATTCCATATCTGTAACAAATGTGTGTTAAAAATCTGTAAAAACGTGAAAAAATAAAAATAAATAAAATAACTTGCGCTTAAAGGCTAAAAAGTTATGAGCGTTGAATACGTTTTTCACCTCCATTTCATTTTATCTTCATAGGTTGAAAAGCAAAGAAATTAGCCGGTCATAAGGCAACGATAACACTAGACATCTTGTGTATGTCGTTGTCACGTGGTTTTTTAAGAATAATTTTTGTGTCGTAGTTACATGTCGTTGTTAGATGACAATTTTCGACGAGAATGTCTCCGCAAAAACGTATTCCATAAGTTAAAAATCTGCTCTTTTGATTCCCATGAGAACAGCCTATAAGTTGATAGAAGGTTAGCGAACACGGGTCACGCTCGGGAACTTAATTAGAATGTAAATTCCTAAGTATTTTCAGAAAGTATAAACCGACAGGTAGGTATTCAAGATTGTATGGTGCCGTTTCTCAAAGTAGCAAAACAATAATTCTATTGTTTGAAAATTGTTTTATTGCAATATTACAGATAACGAGAAAAATGAATTCGACATTCACCTAAGTGTAAACAAAATTAAAAGTTCAAGGGAAACAAAATTTCCGAGTGTTTCGTTTTAATTTGATTCCCGAAAGACACTTTTCCTACCTCTTCCAACTTCTTAAACGAAATCGCGTCACCGTGGAAACGCCTGTTCAAACTGATACGCAAAAGGAAGATGAAGACGGGAGCGTGTAAGAAGTTTGTGCAAAACAGAGTTTATCCAAGTTGATTCGAGTTGTTTCTCCTCTTGAGCGTTGGGTTGAAAGAGAAAAAGCCGGCGGAAAAGCGAGGGAAAATTTTCCTTCGAGTCGCCTTTATCTATCGGTAAGGAGGGCACTTCATACACGCGTGGGGCTGTTACTCGACTGTTGTCGCTGTCGGTAACGCTGTGTCGGTAACGCGGGGAGGTCGGTTTGAGCGAATTACTAACGGACGAGACCCGTGTTGTTGGAGGCTGAGTTTTATCAACTCACTTTATTATTGTATCCCCACGAAAAGATTATCCGCGGCTTTGCTCAGGAAAAGGTTGCTCACAGGTGTTTCAAATTATGCTTCTTATGTGTATAATATCCTGTGTGCTATTTTATTCAAATTTGACAGCTGGTCGTTCCCCTGCCGTTGTCGTGTCCTTAGCCTGTCGTTATATTGAAGGCCGGCCTTTACCAGTATATTCAAACATGAGGTACATACGAGACTGTCATACTCTTCTACCTTTATTTTCGTAGAATTGGGTGATGTGGGCCTTGCCCTACGTACTAAGTTCTATCGATCACTTTAGCTAATCCCGAGTACAGCTAGTCACCTGATATTTGTGAGTTACGAGATAATAATAGAGAGTTTTTGTACTTCTCGTATTCATTTTCTCGTATACGCCTTTCCGAATCGAGAAGAGGTTTTCGTTACGTAGAAGCGCTTTTTGGAACGGGAAGAGTCAGCTTTTCTCGTGCTCAGCTTTTTTGGAATTGTAATTACTAAACGACAACATGACCTTTCTCCAGGATAACCCTAACTTAGCAACGATAAGGCAGTTGGTATGGACAAAACCATACACACGCCCTGACAACTTGCCACAAATTGCCTGACTTTTCCCACTTTCGTGCTGTATTTTGTAGTTGGTTTAACCTTTGCATTTGTCTTTCGTTCATGTTTTTCTCATACTTTCGACGTTTTAACGCGACGACTTCAGCATATTCATCTCAATATTTCGTTTCAAGATTGAGCTTTCAAGATTTATTTTAGGTACACGTTTTAAAGATTTGTGTTCTTCATGGCTGAATCTTTTTTGTAAGTCGTCGTTTTTTTTAAATTTCATTTTATATTTTGAAAATTGTCAACTGTGAGTTTGGAGCAGTGAGTCACAACAAGAGTCACGTTAACGTCACTATAAGAGTTCTCTTTCTTTCGGGCTAACTAAAACGCTGCGGAAAATCAATGCGAAAAGCATTCACCGTACTCGCTCTAACAGCTTGTTTTCGTGTTTACGAGAAATACGAATACGAGAAGTACAAAAACTCTGTAATGTGAAGATGGCTCCCCGTAGAAAGTATGACAGAGGTTCTAGTGGGGTTTCCTTTCGAGGAGACTCTCGGATTTTCGTTATATACGAGGAAGCGTTAGTTGCTAAGCCACCCTTTATTTATCAAAGGGGTTAATCCCGGGATAGCACTCCAGAGGGATACAGCCCACTGCCGCATAGGCTCTTCGTAATGCGAGGCACTAAAGGTTTCGTGGGATTGGGTTGCCGCCGTTAACCGTCAGTTACTATCGTTAACCCGTCGGTTTCCGATCAAAACGAACCCTCCTTGATCGCACCTGACTCGGATGTTGGGGTCCGTATCCATCTTGACGCCTTATCTGCTCCCCAAACGTTTCGGCGCTAAAACCGTTAAACGCGGGAAACATGGCCCGTTCCGTGCGGTAAATCTCGTTATCTATCCCTTAAAGTTTCCCTGCCATCCTCATTAGCTTATCCCAACTTGTTATTACTTTCTCATCAATTAGTAAGAGAAACTATTTCTATTCTATCACTACTCTATTCTCCTGCTAAATAACTATTCTACATACTCAAGAGTTGGAACATTGATATAATTCGAAAGCATCGATATTATAAAGAAAAGGCGTTGCAGGAGAATCTCCAGTTCAACGCAAACCGATTAATAACTTAAAAACTTGATTAATCAACTCTATTTTCTGATCAGATTGGTGCTCACTTAATCGAACGTTTTATAGAAATTATCTTCTGGATTTTAATTATGAAACATCTTGAGTTTTAGTTGGGAACGCAGTTATTCAAGCCCCAACGTTCTAAAGTTTCAGTACACCTGCAGATGTATTTCTAATAAATTTCAACTCGCAAATACCGGCATGAAGTTAAGGATGTATTTTCGAGAGTTCAAAATTAAATAAACTTAACAGGTTGGCAAATTACAAACTATTCAGACAAACCTTGATCCCATTTCTAGTTGGTTGATTGCGACATTATGCCCTATCTAGGTCTAAGATGATATTTGTCGCTCTGCTGTTTCTTCCTAAGTTCATTCCTTACTCTCTCTCTCCACTCTCTATGAAGTACAAGTTCTTAGTAGCTAGGAAGTCAGTTTCAACGCATAGCCTAAATTCAATTCTTTCAAGCTTAAATTCACAACACTTGGCTATGTACCTAGTGACTCCAGAAACCTGCCCATAGAAATGCTCCGGTTTTTAACTGCCTAAACTAATTAATACAAATTATCAAATTAATAAACTACTCACCCCCATACCCCCAACGAATTCGACAGTCACAAGCATCTTTAATATTCAATAGAACATATCTCTATAAGACTTCAGCACTATGTTTTTTTTTGATCAGTAAAGAATAGAGGTTATTTATTTAAAATTAGATACGTATTTATTATAGGTATGCTTCATTTATCCATGGTTTTAAAGTAATAAACGTGAAAACAATAAACGAAGAAAGAACTTACTCACTGGCTAAAAAAGCCACACAAAGAATAAAATTACCGTATTTTTTCCTAGAACCACCACCATTAATGTGGTTGTCAAAAGAAGCCCGATAAAGCCCCAGGCAATTTCTTCTTTAAGAGAGGGCTTGGAATGATAAATTCGACTTCCCACTTCTTCATTGGGAACTTCAGAGAATAATTAGGTCCAAACCTATTCCCCCCCCCCCTTCCCGACCCTTTTTCCGTAGCTTTTCACTAACCCCCACCTCGCGATTTTGATTCAATAAGTACCTAACCCATCCATCACCTCTCCCAATACGAGTCCCGTCCGGTGAAGTCTCCCCAGTTTAAAAACCTCCTTCCACCTTGGAGCCTTTTCATGGCCAGTCCCCAACTTCCTAGGGAAAACAAAGACTGACTACTCCCATATTTCACCTCAGTTCCTCTTCGGGCGCTATCTGAACCCCTAAGTCGAGTCTGTCCTTCTTTCCCTTTATGCTTCTTCCATCTCGTTATCATAACTTCCTCGCAAAGGCTTTCGTCTCTTCTCTTCTTATAATAAGACCACTTTGAAACTCCTTTCACTTTTTTCACGTTTCTTTCTTTGATATTCGAATTCACCAGTGGCATACGAAGTACAGGCTCGAAATTTATCTAGCGTATAATCCCCGCTCAAAAATTAAAAAAAGAGAGAATAACGAATGAAAACGAAAGTTTCAAAAGAAGGAAATGTCGTACATGCAAAGAAGTTGTTCAAGACTTGTGGAAGAGAAGGATTGCACACTTCAAAAACTCTCAGCTTTCAAAGATTTCAAAGTAGTATTCACCCTTGGTTTCTTCATCACTATTCATTCAAATCTCGAAAAAAGCCTGCAGAATTTCAATAGCATTTGAGAAGATTCCGAGATTAAGGATAAAAACCTAACAGCTGAATCATATTTGCTGAACATGCAGCCATTATACAATGGTATGAATGGCAAATGAAGAACGAAATAATAGATGTTGAACAATTGGTCATCATGGCTATTTAAATGTATACTGGTTATACAATTCGTTGGAGGTTGCTCCAAACCGTCAACAACTCGGCCGTCACAGAGGATAAGTCATATTTGCCTACTTTCCACCATCTCATTAATAAAGTTTGAACCTTTGCCTTAAATCGAGGTTTTGTGGTAGCGTGTTAGATGGATGTAATTTGATATAATTTCATAGCTTTTAGTCCCCATTTCAATAAATAATTTAATTGGTCTTATTAGGAAGGATATTAAATTTGGTCATATATTCACCGACATTGTAGCATACATATTCTACTTAAAAAGTTGAAAAGATAAAATGAATCGACTTTGTTTATGCAACACCACCTGATTAACTAAGGTTTTGATAATCATAAGAGGGGAACCGAAATGCAATAAATTCATTTCTAGCCAACGCCATACTTAAGGGGGCGCTGTAAGGTCTCCAAAGCAGACCGTCTGGCCAACCAAAAGAGCAAGAAAGGTGAGTGACTCGAATGTAGTGATACCTAGCGGTAGATGCGCGAACTCTTTCCGATCCAGAAAACGGCTCTAAGCTCCCTCCAAATTTAAAATACGACCAAACGGTTCATTCAACTTTTCTTAGCCAATAATTGACCGATTTCAATGATTCTTGCAGCGTTCGTTCTATTTTTGAAACCTCTAGGACTCACAGGCCTCGAAATGTGGAAGTAAAATTGTGAAATGGTCTCTAAATTTGAAAATTTTGGAATTTGAAAATCGATGCTAAGGGGAATGTTAAAACCAGTAGAATGCCGCAAGAATCATCAAAATCAGTCCACCAGTGACCGAGATGAATTGAAAAACCGCATACATACCATCCAGCGCCCCTTCAACCACTTTAAAACGAATATCAACATACAATCTTAGGAAGTAGCGAATGGATAGGTAGGGGCTGGGAGCTAGGTGAAGTTATAACTAGAGAAGTTGCAAATATAATGGATGTTCAACTCGAGTTTCACCTCTCTTTTAACCCATATACCCCTGCTCTCTTGCATGCATCAAGAAGGTATACTAAGTCGTGTACTAAACACGATTAAGGTGGTAAACTAAGTCAGACTGCGTAGACCCTTTGATTTATTTAGGAAACCACAACTAAGTTACAAGAGTTTACGTCAGGGTACCTACGCTAATAAGCTCATGGATAATGATGCAGGTACTATAGACTCCATTTAAAATTATCTTTATATCAGTGACCAGCATAAAAGCACGATGTAATAGGGAAATAATAGATCGATTCCATAATATACAGCATTTTATTCTTTTGGAAGTCTTTTTGATGTTGTTCAAGAAAAATCGTGATGGATTATTCAAAATCAGAGAAAATTTTCTGTTGGAGTAAGTACCTTTTGAAATAACGATTCCCTGTATAGATTGGCCACCCACGTGACTTAATGGGTAAGAACTTTTAAGAGTAATTTTACAAAATAAACGAGATCGTGTCGAAGAAAATGAAGAAAGTTGGAGTTCTTATCTCTTTGAAACTCTTCGGCCTACTCACTGGGGTCACTAAAAGTATCAAGGATCATGAAAGCTAGAAAACTGCATCTGTCAAATCGAGGGACGCGGAGTTAAACAAGGCTGTCAATACGACAGGAGCACAACGGACCTTTTAACAAAAGAACCTATTATGCACTTCTCCTCAAGGAAACACGTGGGATTGACATGCAACTACTTTGCATACATTTTCAAACTCCAAGCAGCCGGGAAGACCAGGTAAGTTTTTTCTTTCAGAGCGAAAAGCATTCGCCTCTTTTTTTCGGTTCAACAGAGCGGGAATAGGAATGTGGTGGGCTGGAAGAGGCTTAGACCCTATTGTCGCGCTGAAGAGTACGACAATAATGATAAGTATTGTTAATGGCAACGGTTAATTGTTTCAGTATAAGAGAACCGTAACTAATAATAAATAAATAATACACGATTCCCAATGACTAATGATGTTCATATTGTCATCCTTGAATTCTGGTTTCTAAAAACCAAATTAACTTAATAATACCCGCGGGTGTATATAATTCTTTTATTTTTTTGAATAAATGATTATTCCATACTAACAATTTCAATACCGAGGGCATTCTCTTTACCATAAAATGATTGATATTCCTCATTTCGGCTTCACTGCTACTACAACTTAAGAAACCATTGAAGGAAAATTACTAATCCTGGAAAAGTGAGATTGATGTTTAGGTTGATTGCACTTTTGTTTAGAAACATACGTTTAATGGGGTGGGTAATGGTTAAGAAACTTAACAGAAGAGGTAATCGTTTAGTTAGTTTTAAAGCATAGCTGGCAATACTTTTAGGACATTATTGTGTCATATTTTACTTTTCTTAATCGTCTAGTTTAAGAACGAAAAACCGTGAAATTGTCATTATATTTCCACATTGCATGCAACTCGTAACTACATACTTGTCTTATTATATTTGGTTATACTGGTTACGACAACCAGTAGAAGAATTAGTACCTACAGTGTACTGATGTAGGTAATTCAGGTTAAAACATTTATCAGCCCCATAGATTCAATATAGAGCTGTGGCCCTTGAAAGAACCAACATCTCAACAACATATAGCTTATCCTTTTCAATAGAGTAATCACCACAAGGCCCAATTCCTAGAAAAAACGAACAGGTTATAAGACATGTTCTTTTATATAAGAACACAAATGAAATACAGAAAAATACCTGAGAGGTACATTATGGAAAATGACTTATACGTACCTATTAATATATTTTGGACACTCGTATTGAAAAAAGGCTATTCGAGTTAACATTTCAGATTCAAATTGTACACCAAACTCTATAATCTGGAATTTTAACTCTCTGCCTAGGGAATGAATAGAACTCCTAAATTTGGATAATTCCATATCCCTGTTCTACTCAATTCGATTCAAAAATCTCAACAAAGTAAAGGACATCCTATTTATAACTAGCAATCGTAGGTATCATTAGTTTTCTAGTGTCAACCATGTGTTGTACTTTGTCTGGAGAGGGATCCGGATCGAATCCGAAACATCTAACTATAAAAAGCACATGGCAACATAGAATTTTGCTTCCTAACTGTCAAAGATAGCGAAGCTTTGCGTTCGTGAAGAAAGTTGAAAAAATGTTTGTCCTCCAAAATTAAAATGTCCAATTTTTGTGAATTGCTTTTCAAAGCTACATAGCTGATCAATTTTGGGCAGCGCATGCGCAAAACTAAAGATGGTTAACAAAAGTTAAACTTCACGACTAATTGACTGATTTCTATGAAACTTTCAGGAATTGTCAAGTTAATTCTCAGATGATCTGCTATAAATTGTGTGGCTGTCGAATCAATAGTAGCATGTGCGCAAGCGCATGCGCAACTGTAAATTTTTGATAACGCCGTTTTGGTTGTAATTGGTTATTTCGACTAATTCTATACGTCCACGTCACAATTATAAGTGACGAAATTATACTACCTACCCAACATGTCTTTTTTATAACTAGTTCAGTGCCACAAACTATAATACTTGCTTTTGTCTTGTTTTTAATACAATCTAGTCGTCTGCATACTAAAAATACGAGGAAGCGGATAAACCATACTCAGTTGAATAATATGGCAGCAACTAATGTTGAAGAATTAAAAAAAAAAAAAAAAAAAAAAATTATTGATTTCTAAGTTAAGCACTCTTGAAACTGTTCAAGAAATGATATTTATAGATGTGGTTCTGCAAAATACAATTCATAACCCCAAAATTATGTTAGCTCCAATTGATTGTTTGACTGATCCGAATGATTTTTTTTCCTAGGTTTTGTGCGTACAAGTCCTAAATAAACAAATTCCAACGCTCCAGGAACAACCATGCGCAAGTGTAACACTCCATGAAAATGTATTTATTCTATAATTTACTTATAAATATAGCTTTAACCCGTTTCTTATGGATTTCAGCGAACTCGGATAGGTACATTGCAGCCCCGGAGCATAAAAATGAACTAATCTTTATACTGAAAACAAATGATCCATTTAACCATCATACATAAAAGAAAGGAAAAATATAAGAAAGCTGATGCGCCATACCCAATTGGTAGAAACTTTTGTCTTTGTTAAATCACTCAACAAAAGATCGACTAGTGAACCTTCCGAACAAGGAGAAAAATCCCAGTTTCATAATTCAGCGGGGACCTCACTTATTTTCATTCCGCCCACACCGATCGGGCAACGAATCTTTCGAGTTTTCCAACTTTTCAACCTCCCCTTGAAAAACCTCTCATCCTATCCAATTTTCGCCCCTCCCCGCCTCCTTCATTTCTTTTTCCCTTTTCACAGCGGTTCGTGTTTTTCCGGACTCCTGAGTCCGACGAGGCTCAAGAAAGTTGGAAAACTTGTTCGCGCATCTTCACATCCCTCCGGAGCGAAAATATTATAATTCTTTTCAGTTATTTGTTTCTTTGTCGCTCCTTCCCTGGGACAAGATAATAAATTCTCAAAACTTTCGTGGAAAGGTGAAGGTCACCTTACTGCTCGCCTCATCGTAATGTCGTCTGGCATTCTCATTTCCACATTTTTCCTCTAATAAACAACAACTCCTTTCGCACTTGCTATATTACCACGATGTATTACATTATATTGTCCCTCCATATTTTGGTATGATTGATCGTGTACCAAACATACTGCCTGTATTATTGTTATTCAATAAATGTATGTTGTGTGCATTAGCTCTTTACGTGGCACCCAAGAATGGTGAACTTCTCTTTATAGTGTCCTTCATGTCACTGCCTATAGGTTACGACCGTGTGATATTTCCATAACGAATTGAGTAGGGTATTCGGAAACATCAGCGAAAGATCTACAGGAGCTTTTGATCAACGACTGACCACAGCCTGCACATGGGTCTTCAATTTTAAGTGACCTAGACAAAATGGACGTGACCTGACCATAATTCGTATACCCTCTATATATGTCAGAAGATTGCCACCACAGTTCATTGCTAAGATGTCAAAAACCTAGGATCCAACTCAATCCTTAGAAATTTGATAAATATCGTATGAAAAATTAGGTCTCCCTTCTTCACCATATGCAAAAGCTACAATTATTATTAATATGAAGAAAAAATCATAAAAAATCAAATAGAAACTTTGGAAATAATGGGTATAGCAAGAATTTCACGCTTCCACAATCACCAGATCGTCCGCATGTAATAATACCTTGACCGAGATAGAAGAATAATTGATTCTAACCCCATTAACATCATGTGAACTGAATGGGCGACAACGGAGAGTCTTGTCTTACCCCACTGGAAACAGCAAATTGCTCAGTCGTACCGTCCTTCGTCCGCATCGAGGAAAACCAGGCTTCTTATCACGAAAACAAATGTTCGCGAGACCCCCAAGACATGAAATTTGTAGCATGCTGGTCTTAGTCTACAAAGAAAGCATAACGCATTCCCTCTGGCTGATAAAATAGGGATTTTTTATCACACCAGCTAGAGTAAAAATGGCATCGACCGAGGAGTATCCTTTTTTGAAACCGGCCTAGCGCTCAGTCAAAATTTGTCGATTCTCCGCCAAATCAACCAACTATTTGCCATCATACCCCATAATAATTTCCCAATACGATTAATAAACTATCATCCTCTATAATCAGAACTTTGCAAAAAAGGCTTTTCTGTCCTTTATATTCAGATACATCAGCCCGGTCATCCTGTCATAACAGATTATATTATAGAACTGTGTACCTGTGACAGGAAAGCGTTCTAAATTTTAGCTTACTTAAGCAGATTTAGAGATGGGAAATAGTTCAAACTGATTCATTTACATTCTGGCGGTAATTAAAGATGAAGAATTCATGATTTATCGACACCTGTTTGTGCAAGGTTGAAGGTGAAATAACAATTCCTCCGGAATTTCGGTTAACAGAGATTTTGATCAAATGACTGTCAGGCGGCACCTAAGTGAGTTCCTCTCTGAGAGAAGAGCAGAAAAGAACTTCCGGAAATTTGATTACGCGCTCTTAATCCGGTTTATTTCGTTTCCGGAGTTCAAATAAAGAAAAACGTATTACCTACGTCCTTATTCGAAAGCCCCGCTGATACTCAGAACAAACGTTGTAAGCCGATCTTTGAAATTGGTGGTAATTGAAACGTACGAGCTGGTAGGAATGCGTGTTTCGGTGGAAGACTGTTGTATTTCTTATGGGGCATGTGGAAATGAAGGAATTCCAATTACTTCGACTCCCAACAAAATAGGGAAAATGCCTCTCTTCGTCAGTTTGGAGGTATTTCGCATGAATAAACAATTTTGACATCACGAGTGGAAGTGATGATTGCTCCAACAAGTTACAACTCCCTGCCAAATTAATATTAAAAAATATCTCTAGTGAATTTTTTCGCAGTACATTTAGGTATGAAAGAAGAAAAAAAAAAGAAAAAACAATCAGCTGGTACTCAATTGATTCAAAATACGGTTTTCATCAAGGCTCTAGGTTGAATTTTCATGAGAATATATTCACTCTCTCTTTCACTCCTTTCCTACACTCCTGTACATGGAAATTTGAAATAAAAACATGCTTTTGTCACTTTCATTTAGGATTTGATGAGTTTCTTCTTGCACACTCCGAGTACAGATTCACATTCGTGCAAACGTGTCTCTGATATGTAAAAATTTGATTTCAGTTCGACTCCAGACCCGTGTTTTGAGGGAGAAACAGATTTCAGGTTTATTTCAATGTATTTTCTATGCGAAGAGTTGAGAAAGTAAAAGTAACTTAGTATAATGTAGAAGGAAGGTAGGGGAACTGTCGATGTTGATGTAAATCAAGTTCAAGTCAATCAAGGCCAAGTTGATGTCATTGTTGTTCTCGTGTTGAAATTATCAGACTCACCTTTTCATTTCTTATGTATGTTTACTCGTCATCAAGATCAGTGTATTGAATTGAACACTTGAAGAATAACATATGAACTCACCTTAGAATCAATGCCAATGGTCTTGTTGCATTCGTCGCAAGTGTTAGCGAAGACTGACTCGTAGCACTTGATGCAGTAAGGGTGGTCATCCCTCAAGACGTAGCGCTGCCCGGTCAGCGACTCGTCGCACTGCCAGCAGCAGAAATGCCCCGAGTGCCAGTCCTTGCTCATCGCCTTGGTGTACTCTCCACTGAAAATCAACTGCAACAAACAAGGAAACACAAATCTGTTAAGACTAACGTCATTGTTTCAAGACTAATTATTACTTTTATCAATAAGAGAGAAGGGAGGTTTTCTTCACGCGATTTTTTCTCTTTCATTGTTTCCTAATCCCTTCCATTTTCAGTTTTCCACGTAGGGAATTCCAGCTCCGTCCTCCAACCCAAGCGATCGAATAACCTTTTGTGTGCCCCTTACTCGAAGAGACACAGCTCTGATCATCGACACTTGGGTTCGCACTTTAGCCCAACCTCTCACTTGGGTGTACGGCCTGCACCACTTCTCAGCTATTGCACTTGCCAGTCTTTTAAGAAAGATTCCATAGATAAGATAAGGGAGAATGTCACTTGAGGGCATCACAGCAGTTAACAATCATTGGCGAGATCGCATAATTCTAATTTTACTACGTAGGCTCACATTAAAGATGACTTCAGGAAGACGGAATGAAAGTCAAATATTTGGGGGGAGTGTTTGTGTATGGATGTAAACTACCGATGAAGAATCCACAATATTGGAATAGGAGAAGTTACTGGAAAGACGAAAACTAATTACACAGAAGTAAAGAGCTACGTTAGATCGGTCATAACCGAATAATAGTATTTGCTATTTGTGACTGTTAAATCCAATGTTGTTGACTCAGTCATATCTAATATTGCCCCCAAGTATTCCATAGTAGTGGAAGCATTGTATTTACTTTTGAAAATCTTTTTGTTTCATATTATACATTTTTACTCTCACTCCCCTGGCAGAGGGTCCTACCGAGTCGAGAGAGGAGAGTAGTAATTATTTGAAAAACTATAAAAAAGCCTACCTACTTATCGAAGGAGTGCGTGGTTTGCGTCTGAATTCCCAGGATGGGATCTAACTTTTTCTAAAAATGATAATAAATCACTTTACCGACCCATGTGCACACTCTACTTTGATCTCGAGACTATCTGACTATCAATATCTGCATATCTTTGTCTTAAACAGACAAAAATAGTTATATTATTGAACTGGTTTCCTCCACTGAACAGCCGATTTTTGCATTGGCATCCTGTTTCTCAAAACATGAAGGCTTTTGAAACGACCATATTATCTTAAACAATCCAGAATCATCTTCATACTCAACAGCAATAAGTTCATTTATAATCTTCAACAAAATCATTGATGAAAGTTAATGCATTCTCTAAGTCTTGAACAAAATGTGATGGTCGTCCATTTGGGTTTTTACTCCAACTGTTATGCAACTTTCTCTAGTATCCCCCTGTGCCAATTCCCAACTCAAAACTCCGTTGGGCTAATGGAGGCTATATAGACGCACTTTTCATAGCAATGTACCTGTGCTTCTCATTCACAGAACCTGTTTTCACGACGTCACTCTAAAAGCGAGTTCCTCCCAACTAGTAGAATGAGTAAGCTGAAACTGACTGTTTACCGTGACCATGGTTTCCATTGCAATTTAAAACCTTCACTTTCTGGTACACTGGTCTTAAAATTAAGAAGATTACAGGTTTTAAATTGGTAGTCCTATGTTAACTGGCTGATCGCGACGTGAAAATTCGAATTTTCTCAAACCCAACAAACATAAAATCCTCTTCAAAAATGAATGTAGCGTAATTTACACTTTCAATGAAACATCAATTCAGCGAGTTCTCACTGATAATTGAGAAGTCGATAGGGGTACTAATAACGGTGACAAAAAGGACAGGAGTACGTTATTTCCTCCTTGAATGTGTAAAAAACGATTATCACAGGACAAGCATCAGCCCTGAAAATGGCATAAAAAACTGTTGGATATGGAGAAGCTTTGCGTGGTACAAGGGTTTCACGTACACGCATGCGCAGTTGCTTCTAACTATCCTGCAGCACAGATTTTTAAAGAGAAACCTCAAGAATGTGACCCGCATCATCCATGATTCACATACACACATTTTTGTAATGTCTGACTAATTATACGATAATGATAAAATTTATAAAATCATATTATCCAAGTCGGATGATACATGATATATATGATAATATATCATATTATCCAGGTCGGACGACTAGGCCTAAGAAAATGGTTCTCGTTGGTTTCTATGTTTGCGCAAGTGCACAGTAAAGTATTGATTCGCTAGCCGTGAAACTGACAGCCCATCCCGCTCATTCCCTGTTGTTGTCATCAAAATTCGATGGAAGCTGTAGAAATTAATAATTTACTGGGTGTGTTAATAACATTTTAAATGGAATGGAGCCTCTACTCTGCCAAAGAAAGTTAAGTGTGCCTATTTAAGTTTCCAATAATTAGACAACAAATTAGAATACTTTGTCACCACACTTAATTATTATGCAGCCAAAAATAGTCTACTCTTTGTAGGTAGTACGCATATGAAGTTCAAACACTCTTATGAAATAAATCACTTGGAAGATTTAAAGACTAGATTCTACGTAAAAATAATGTTCTATGTGGTAGTTTATTACAAGTTCGGGCTAGGAATAAAATCCAGTTAGAAAGAGCTGGAGTCTTGCCAAATGAGATTGAGTTATGATCCAAACCTTTTTCACGATTGCTCCCACCCACTTCATCAGTTATAGCACTGAATTGTTTTTTCTACCACCGGTTTTTCTTAAAACTTTATTGCCCGATATTTTATCTCATTCGTGAGATAAAATATCATTATATTAACAAAGTACAAAGATATCTGAATTAAACTAGATTGAGAGAATGCTACAGCGTGTGCGATGTGATTGATTGATATTTTCATTAATAGTTGATTTCTATAATGATTAGGAAAGTTCAAAATTTAATTAAACAATAAACCAATACTTAACAGTAATAACAAAGTGTATTCCTCATGCGCCCACTTAAAATATTACTGCAGATTCACGCAAATAAATCAACAAAAACATCAAAGAACAGAAAATTCAACTGGAGAAAAACAGAAAAGTCGGCCGAATGAGATTTTCCTTACTACCAACGTCTTTAATTAAGAAGAAAGCAGTACTATTATCCATTAGGATTTTCCATTCCGTCCACCATTATCTGTCTACGTATTTTCATTTGCGTCTTCCGACATTTCATGAATAAAATGAGTTATTCATAAAACCTAAGGAGGTCCCATGCAAATGGTTCAGACTGGAAGGAGAGCAGAACATATCTATGTTTTGAATCCCGGAGCACACGAGAGGAGCCACGGTTTTCACAAACACGGCGGAGGGAATATTTTTATTTTGTTTTTGTTGAGGTTGTAAAAAATCAAGTTGGTGGCTCAAATATAAAGCGGGATTAGATAGTGAAATAATCAAAGTAATAGGGTAGTAACAGGAAAATACTGCGCTACCTACATAAGTATTAGGAAAAACAAGCGGATGATCACGATAATTCCAACAATACGCCTAAAGTAAATCCACATTCTTAACACCAAAACAACATCATAATACGGGTTGAGTGCTTGGTAACTTGAGGTGCTTGGGGTATATCGTTATATGTATCACTTGAACAGCATAGTTTCTTGAAAATTGATTGAAAAGAGTAACTTCATTGCATTGTGAACCGTTCTTCGGATCTCGCTGACCTCATCTATGACTATAAATAACATGTTACGTCTAACTCATGCGTAAAATTTAAAATTTCGCCATCTGATTCGCAGAATAGGTGAATAATTGCCGAACTCAATGAGGTTCTACTTAGACTTGATCTGCACTTGTCTGTTTGTTTGTCTGTCTGTTTGCTTGTGACGCGATACGCAGGCTGCAATTTGAGACTGATGGACTTGAAATTAAGAGGGTAGCTTGCTAATACGAGCAGATTTCGTTAAAAAGTTTTGGTGCCAGAACCGTAGATGTGGTAAAAAAAGCCACGCCATTAAAAAAATTAATATATAAGAATAGTTTCCGAGGTACAGTCGTTTAAAGACCCAGAATGGGGAAATTGGTCATCACACGTCCGTTTTTTGCCTTCTGAAAAATGGAAAACTCAACGATTCCAAAATAGTTATTACATATCAACTACTGCGTGAGGCTTCTGTTCACTACTGGGTGCGTACCCACTGGTTACAAAATAAGATAAGCCTCTCTTGGATTTTTTCGAACCCTTGTAGACTTCGGATCCTAAAGTTACGGAAAATATAAAACGAACATTTACCCGAAGCTGTGATGAAGGAGTTTCGCTTGCACGAAATGAAAGAGGAATCCAGACGAGGAGGAATGTCCTAATCAGGACGCAAAAGTTGGAGGTAGAAACAAAACGGTTCATTCCGACTCAGAAACACAGCACACCGTTGCTTCCTGCCCAACGGTTCAGACGATTACGTTCTCTGTCGATGCGAATCAAAGCTCCAATTTCTCTACAATCTGCGGAAAGGACGAACTGTTTCAACCAAACAATAGTTTTTTGGTTGAATCACCAAACAGACCACAGCCGAGTTCATTGGGAAGCGGGTGTTTTGCGACGGAGCAGTGAAACTACATTACCTATCTAGTACGTGCGAAAAATCATCCATCTGCTGAACAGCGTTTGAATAGAAAACTAGTTTCCGGAGAAAAAATGAGTTCTGCTACACGCAGAATGTGACAGAGGAGAGCAGATTGCGCCCAGGGTGGAAAAAACACGTCCTAAACCCCCGAACGTAGTGCAGAGGGTGAGGGCGGATGACGCACGTACGTTTCCCGATTGGTAGGTGGATGAAAAAACGGGAATTCGGTGGGAAACAGTATTGGTTGCTCTGGGAGATAACGGTTTCATCGGAAAACAGCTGGATCCATAACGCCGGGAAAAAAATAACTGAGCAGTTCGCGAATTCGGACCGAAACATTGAATGAGATTTAAACGGGTTTTGATTGAAATTCACTCCATCCGTGGAGATTGATCCTAAATTTACATAACGAAGATGGCGAACGTTTCGTTCAAACGTTTCATCACCTTAACAGCACGGTAAGTTTTTCTATAAGTAATATGATGAAACGGCTTTCCAACAATTGAACCGTTTTTATTGATAAAGGTCACTTTTATGAAATGCGAAGCTGTATTTTGTTGTAAGTACGTATTATTAAGTGACTAGGGGACACCCCCTGCAGGCTTCACCTGCCAACCCCCGCCATTGCGGACTCAGGGGCCGACCATTGTACTCTGACAGAGCGCCCATTGCGGCGCCCTGGCAGGCCGACCATTGACCTCAGACGCCAATCTGTTTCCTATAATACTGTTTAATAATAATCTAATTTATACTGCCCTTTTCCTTGGTGAGATTTATACTCCCCACCTCCTTGGTGAGATTTATACCGCCCACCTCCTTGGCAGATTTATACTGCACACCCCATTGGCGAGATTTATACTGCCCTCCTCCTTGGCGAGATTTCTACTGCCCACCTCCTTGGCGAGATTTATTCTGACAGAGCGCGAGCCGAAGGTGGCGGCGGGAGCGCAGATGAAGGCACGAACCAAGGCACCTTTAAAGTAGGAGGCGGGTGAAGATAGTCGCCAAAATCCCTTTCCTCTAACGTTGGGGGCCACCCTTTGTTTTTCGATCTAACCACGTTTTTTTTGACACAATTTCGCAATTTAAACGAATATGATTCAAAATTTTGGAAAACTAAGGTTTTTACACATTAGTCAGGAGATCCAGAGCTTGAATTTTAGTACCAATATGTTTAGGTTCTGTTGAGCCGAAATGGACGATCTTTTTGATCCTCATCATCATTCTCGTTGTGCAGTTTTATTATAATAATAGAAATATTGGCCCGTAACAGAATACGTTTTCCACGCATAAATCCTTTCAAACTCAACCAATTAAGTTGAAACTCAACCAAATGAAAGGGCATGATTTACTGAGTGTTCTTAGACTAAAATGAACAATGTATCTCAATTAGAACCTGAGATATCAAAGGACAAAGATATACAAGTTTGAGTTATCTGATTTTCAATGCTTGATGACAACTCTATGTATAAATACCTTTCAATAAAAAAAAAAGAAAAAAAAACGGCCGGATAGAACGGCCGTACTAACTTCTATTAGATGTCGTAATATATTTTAAAATACTAGCCGCGTTACCGATGGGCGGAAAAATGATCGGTGTATCAATGCGTGATGCTTAGCGAAAGAAGTGTATAGCCGTATGGGTTGTGGTAGACATTTTATTAATTTAATAAAATAAACTGGAATTGGGCAAATAAAAAAGGGTTAAGGTGTGGGGTATGAAGGAGGATAATTATAATAGGTGTTAACAAATAGGTGATTATAATTTCGATTCATAATCCTTCAGTTCAAAAATTAGGCGATGCTTCTTAATTTTTATCTGTTTCTCTTCCTCATTAGTGGCCTCCATTTCTCTTTTGACGGACGCTATGATGTCACTGTGCATCATCCGTCTCAGTAGGTGACGTCGTAAGTACAGGCAGCTTAACGCTTCGTTTCTTCGTGCAGATTCGCTAAAACATCACGTCTTTTTCTTCTACCAATATCAGATTTTTTAGCGTTAGGCATATTATACTTTTGCACAAAACCCCGTTCAAATTCAACAGCAACTAATTTTTGGTTGAGCTGCACCTAGTTAATAATACTCAACAAAACAGTCGGTTTTAATGAGTCATATTATTCACGGTTTTTGTGACAGTTCCCGTTAGATCCAAGAGAATGTGCGTCCGTCGCTTCCGCGCCGGGCGTCATTCTCAAGTTGTTGAAATGCTGTGGTTGGCGATAGATGAGGATCCGAGGACCGGAAAATTATCTTCTCCGACATAGCATATATATGCTATTAGTACGAGTTGTATCTCTTATGGTACTGTCACACCCCCCTCTCACTATGAGTGCGGATTTAGGCCCCATTGCACCTCTCGGGCGGCCTAAAAACGTTACAATTGTAATGTGTAGTGTGGCATTATTGGGTGAGTTTCATATTAGGTAGAGTAATTATCTAGTATATTGTAAAAATGAAGGAGCTTATTCATTTGATTATTCTTTAGGTTTAATAGAACCTAAATAAGATGTATAGGGTTAAAAAATGCGACAAGACCTTACCGGTAGTAAGGCAAGACTGAAGCTGGAGAAGTTAAATTAATGAAAATAATAGTTATTTAATCGTGTGGAACGTTGCAGTGGTTTGAAGTGTGCATTATATCTGGAGTTCCAAAGGTATACATGGCCATCGTCCACTCAGCTCGCCAAAATTTATTACGGTACCTATTTATGTATAATCATGAAGATTTATTTTTCATGTACGCATCTACTAAGTTAATGTTGATTGCTGATTATAGACAGGGAGGGAGAAATTAGACGAAGCCAAATGCGGTTATGAGCAATCCACGAGCCGTCGAGAAGTTTAATTGAAGATAGCAGCACTTAGCTGAGAAGAGGTGGACTTCAAAACGAGTTAGCAACTTTCGAGTTAGTAAAGCGACAAAGGGTCGTCGTAAATCGAAGGTCAAGAGGTGAACGGGAAATTCGAATCTGTTCTGTAACCAGTTACATCGCTATAATTATATTATTTCGCGACGTCTTTTATTGATTCATTAAACTATATTTGCATAAATTATGCGATTCACCGTTCGCAAAATCCACAAATAGGTTTGTTTGAGGACAAATGGAGCGAGTGGCACATATTTGATTGTAGATGTTTATTTTCCGAATATAGCAATTTTGTCAGACGATAAACAAACCATGTTAAAGTTAGATTTTGGATTTCATGGTTATATATGCTTGGAGCTGCTGGAGGAGTTCGAAATCACCTATTTCTTCGTTTGAGCTTCCTCCACGAACCGATCCACGACCTTCCCCGTTCATCATAGGTATGTGAATTGAATTAAAATAGTTGGACTCATTAGAAATTAATGCCTAAAATACTTCTATAAGTAATGACTTTTAGAAAACCATTTCGAGATTTTAAAATTTTATAATGAATCTCAAGAAAATATATTTTTTGAAGTGTTCTTGGTTAGTGAAGTCCAACCTTGAAGATGGATTTAACTCAAAGTCCACACGATACAAATTGATAGTATCTAATATCTTTTTACCTATGAGCAGAGACCAAGGGATTCTTGAAGTACTGCCATTCAGAACTATAATTTGTATGGTTGCTGAGGAAGAAACAATACGTCGAAAAATCGTATCTATTACGTATACCAAGGTACATTGTTTACTGCAACAACCATCTAGATATACTGAAAAACTAGGGATGGTTTAGCTAACGTAAGGGCTTAACTTTGTCAGGATGATCAGTTTTCTGGATGTTAACCTCCTTGTACCTGTCCGCAACGCTGAGCCCAAGCTGCCGACCGCTACCTAGTCTGACGAAAAGAGATAAATTCGCCTCACAGGTTGTTTTTTTTTCCACAGATGGAACTTGTTTGGTACATTATTGCAAATTTATCTAATTACTGTAGGAAACCCTTAAAATTAAATAGAAAATAATTTAATAGAAAATGGTTTCAGGCTTGTAAAAATGAAAACCTCGAGCAAATCATAAATTTGTTTTAAGGTAAGTTATTTTTATTAATGTAAATCAAATTGCGATACTCCTAGTATTGATTTTATTGCAAACATTAGGTATGTCAAGCGTAAAACGATGATTGAAACAGCTAATTGGACGCTCGTAACATCAATTTTTAGTTAGGTCGGGGGAAAAAGAATTCTGTAGAAAAAAAGGCTATATCGTCTTTCGAACAAGTACTAATGAATTTTAGATTAGTTCTCAACTCATCCCAAAAAATGCCGAGATAATTAACTACGCTGGATCATGGAGAGTGGCTTCTTGCCCTTCAATCGTGAAACGAAGTAAGGGTCGTGGGGAGGCTGTTGAAAAACTGACTGACTAGAAAGAAAGTAGCTCTGACACAAGGAAAAAGTAATGGAAGCGTTAAGAGCCATTAGAGAGAAACAAGCTTGGACGTCCTTCGGGTGTCGTCCATTAGCGTTTTCCAAGGAGCTCGAAGCAAGTTGAGGGAATGGGGTTCGCTGACGGAGTCAAAATACTGACTAGGGTCAGCCAATCGATTTAATGGTGGATTGGTGGGTATTGTTTTCTGAAGAAAGTCCTATAAATCGCCTGTGATCGCACACGATCAACTGCTAATAACAAAGTTATCTGCCAATTACTGTTCTCAATAAGAATCTGATCAAAGATTGTTTCCGTGTCTCGATCTTGTTTAGGAGGATTCAGCGCTAGATATCTAATAGATACGATTCAACAGTTGATTTCTATCACAAACAGAGAACAAAAACAAGGAGTGAGTTTTGTAACAAAAACTGCATCGTTTAATTACAAATAAGCTCCGGTATCCCAATTCAAGACCATGCATGCACAATATGGTCTACAGTGAGTCCAGAATAAATACTTATGGTATGTGGCCTTCAAGCTTCATATTCCATGGGCCAATGTGGTCTACAATTTTTTGCGAGATAAGTGATTCCTGGTCACTCTGGAGAAAAAAACAAGCTCAGTTGGCCAGATAGTTCTGCATAGACACTGAACGGGACCATCGACTGACCACCACTCTTCTCAAAAATTAATCTTTTAGTTCCACAAATTGCCACCTGCTCATCATCGCTATTTTCATCCCCTTTTCATCAACTAATTATATATTATTATTTTTATTATTATAATATTTTTTTTTAAGGTTTAATCCGCACCTCAACGAGAAGGGTCTATTTTTATTATTGTCGAAACATCTCCCTGTTTCCGACTTAAATAAGTTCAGGAGCCAATCCCCTTCTCCCACTAATTTGAGGATCCCCCCTCCCCCTTATTAGGTCGTCTACCGATACAACATGCTATGGGTCGAGTCCCGAAGATTCTGATTCGTTTGGCTTCCAGTGCTAGGCATTCAAAGAGCAGGTCTGTACACCGGATCATCTGTTTAGGCTCCAATCTTGCTCAGATGTTCCCTAAAACACCCATACCAGTTACCATCCCCACTAAGAGTCTCATTTTCCTCCTACAGAGACTGAGATGGTTGTGCTCTTGTGATGGCAGGGTCAGTTCATTATACCAGCTTTCCATATTTCTGTTCTGGAGTGTTGTCCCAGTGCTGTTTGTGTTCCTTCCAAAGCGTTTTTTACCGTTCATATTGCAATGACCAATGACCGGTTAAATTCTTCCCCCCGGACTCAGTTCACTATTGCCCCTTCTCTAGCAAGCAGGTCTCCTCGTTCATTGCTTACACCATCTGTGTGTCCTGAAACCCACTCCAAGGTAACGTTGCTGTTTTTCTCCAGGGTATTCAGTGTTTTTCAACAATCAAAAACCAACCTTGACCTGGTCTGGGAGGTTGTAAATGCTGCCCAGCTATCCCAAAAAATAAATATATTTCTTCCTCTTGTTTTCCATCTTAAATTCTCCACCACGTGTTCCTTTATTGCAAAGATCCTGGTATACTGTGAAGGACCTTCCAAGAAAGAATGGTACCTCCAGATATGGTCTCTCACAAAATATACCATTCCCTGACCTCCCCTCCATTCTGTCAGCGTACATAACCACTGATTATCTAAAAACCAACTGCTATATAGAATCCTCCCCAGTGCCAACCTCTTCTTGTCTTCATACCCCGATTTTTCCACTCATCCCAAAGGAAACTAAAATTGATTTTCATTTAGTGATTCAATGTGCGACATGACCATTCATATTACTGATAACGTGTATAAAAACTAGAGTATTATGTATTTTTTGAGTTCTAGTTCATCAGGTGTAAAAGAGGATCAAATGAAATAGCAAGGTGGACACGTGTTCTATCAAAATACTGTTTTGTACGTGCGCGCTAAATTGGGGAAATTGGATGTCGCGTTGCGGACAAGAAGTTATGAGGTGGGTAGCAGAAAAGGCTAAAATTCCTCTAGATTCCTTGTTTTCCAGACCCTAATAAAGCTTGGAAAGAAAAAGGTCATGGCAGAAACCCGCAGTTTTTCTTCGTATGGTAAACACTTATTCACACTTAGTGACATACTCATCTTGACAATAAAATTCCAGTCATGCAGCATGACCCCATGAGGGAATTTTTGAAGAAATCTTCGACATTTCAGTCGCTATTGATCGTGTAGAGAAATTTTAGTTTATGATTTAGACAGGGATACTTCCATAAGAGTAGTTCAATCTGAATTTGGACAATGTTTCATGCAAATATTACCGATTTTTACAACTAGCGAACGGCATTATTTTTTCACTTTGAAATTTTTGAAAACTTGATACATATTCTTATAGGAAATTTTACGCTGATTCCGAATATACCACATGTTAGTATGCTGAAAAAATTATTTCGCACAACAAATCGCAAAAAACAGGCTATTTTTGAAATTGGGGGGGGGGGGGGGGGGGGCTGGATCGGTCCCTCATTGTAAAATTAATTATCGATGGAATAATCGATTTGCTCAGTTGTACCTCAACTGTTTTCGAGACAAAATTTAGCGTAAGACCATTGTTGCGTAATAGAGCTTGCTATGCTTCGTTGAGAAACACAAGACCCCGAACGATACCCTTGTGATACGGTCTACTGCGTTCGTCCTTCAATTCTCCTACGGGAAACGATCAAATACTATGGAAAAAAGGGGGGAAAAACACCGGATCAAAAGACCTTTTTGGAAAAACGGTCACCCGAAGGTCTCCCTTAAATTGATTCTCGTATACGACCTTTCCCCTGCTACAGCTGTTCCACAGGCTAAGTGAATCCGAGTAGTTCATAGCGCCTCTTGTGAAGGGGAACTGTTCCGAATGGGAGACGGCTAATCGACACCAGGGCACGTGGTTCAATGGTTTTTTTTTGGGCGAGTGTCTCTAATCCTTTTACCGCACAACGCTTCACCCGCTCGAGACCGTTGGGAAAGGTTTGTCTTTGGGAATGCACATTCAAAAGACAACACTGTGTCTACCTTGCTGAGTATACTGTCACATTACCTGAAACCGGTACCTATTGTCTATTGAGCGTGTATTTCCATATTGCAATCAACGTGGGACTTTTAAATCCAAAGGCGGTAGCAATGGGTCGGCTATTCGGCGGGATTCTTCGAATGACAGTACACTATACAGAGGTTCACAGATGTTAGCTAATTACTCCTCTGCAATACTCCACAAAATCGAGAGGCTTTGAACTAATTTCACAAGGTGTATTTTATTTTTCATTTGGAAAATAATTTATTTAGGTAAAACAATGTGAACAGTTACTAAAATATTCCAGAAATGGGGGGATTCCGTAAGTATTCGAAGGGTTTTTGGCACATTGCAGTGGGTATTTCATTGTACAATTACAAAATTTGAAAATTTTACCTATTCAACTACTTGCAGAGCCACATAAGTTTTACGAAGAGAATGGAAGTTATGGTTTACTCAAAATACTCACATGCAGTTTAGTGCTAGTAACGTAAACACCATTAATTTCAGGACGAAAGAAAATTCGTGCCCTAAGAGAAGATTAAAATTCGTTGTGATGACCCCACCTTGCTTAAGATGTTGGCTGTTGCCGTGATTTGTGGCTGCGGGCGATGAATTTTGTGAATATTACCAATGACTCCAAGAAACGATGTTTGCAGAGTTGTCTTCTGAACTAAGTAAACCCTAAATGGACGTTAAATCTAATTGGCCGGATCATCTTTTGACCGTCGCCTCCTCTAGAACAGTCGCTCTAATTATCGGACATCATGGTAGTAGCATTATTATAATTTCCGGACCGCTCGGGACCCACAGCTCTAACTAATGGCCAGATCACTAGAGCTTTACAATAATCACCAAAATGCAAGGGCCTGTAGCTTGAAGTGAAATAATAGAAAGAAATCATTGAAATAATGAAATTAAGAAAGGGAAGTATTGGATATATAAGACATACATGTAAGGAGACCTGAAGGAAACTGGTGAGTGGGGTTTGAGTTAGGCAGGAAGGATAAGGCAGGTTGTTTGTAAGTGATAGCTTGATCAAAGTGAGCTCTGAGGTAGGAAGCAATATTTATGTGGTCTCTCCCACTCTCGGTCTACCTTTTCCAGCAGATCTGCTCTCCTACCTGTTCCTTGGTTTCAATTCAGGCTCTGATCGTGTTTATTAGGTGAAACTATAAGACACAAAGGTCTGGCACGACGTAGCTCATTCGTTCACTGCGGTATGTGTTGGGATGAATGGGCGCTAACATTCAAACTCACGTCCAAGTGTTGATGTTCATTGGCTATACCTATATACATAATCTATCGTGAAAGTTTTAGACATGTTTTGTACAGAAGTATTAATTTTCTAATATTTTGTGGGTTTACAAAGGAAGGAAATTATACATACTTGATTTTTATACTAGAAGATTTGAAACTTCTTATCCTTTTTATCCTTCTTATCCTATTTTTCAAATTACTTCAATCAACAACACTCATTTTTACTAGAATGACATCCCTAAAAAGGAAACTATAATTTATCCCAGAGCCCCGCTGATTTTCCGTCCAAAGCTAATTTTAATGAACGTTGATATTTTACTGATGTAATTTCATGTTAGTTATAGTTACTAATCTACTGCGCTAATATTCACACAAAAACTGTGACTGATATTGAAAGGGCGCGCATTGCTCCGGGTTTCTTTTTAGGTTGTTCTTGTACCCCAATCCTGGATTCGCTGCAAGCTTTACCTACTCACACATGTTAGCGTTTTATTAATTTATTAATTTTCATTAGTGAAATACTTAAATTTTGAAATAAATATGTAGATTGATTGGTTATAGAAGAATAAAACATTCGAAACAACTCAACTTTTTTTTTTTATAAATATTTCAGTCAGTAATACCGGTGGAACGTAGATTTGTCTTTTTCCCTTACCCAAAGGGGCTTCTAAGTAGTAAAACGTGTTATCGTCGAAAATATTTTTTCATACCTTAAGTTCAAGGGAACTAAACCCCTAAGACGATAGCGCCGACCTCACCTATAAACGCTAAAGTCTCCATAATTCGGTTTTTAAAGACGTTTTTTCTCCACCGTTAAATGTCAGGAAAGGAAGGAAACAACCAGTAAAGGGCGAGGTGTAAAGGTTACGACCCTAATGCTTACCTGACCTGGTATAAATTGGTATTAAACTGATAGAAGCAGGCCCGGGCTTTGTTGGGGTAAGGGTGAAAACGATTTACTACTAGGACAGCAATAGTAAACGACTTCACAGATAAACAAGACATAATAATTTTGATATCTAGTATGTGGAGGATGGAAATTCCTAATTTTTAATCCATATTGATAAATCCTGCATAACTGTATCTTTTGAATCGGCGTAATAAATCAGCTTCATCTTGACACTACAGAAGCTTAGGGGGCATAAGATGTGTGACGAAATGAGAGCATTCCAAAAAGTGGCGAACGTTCTTCCAGCTATGAAAACTAAGAGAGTTACACTTCCCTAGTAACGAATAGGTTGTACGTAAAAATCAATAGAAAATCAGTATTTTCGCTGTAAAGTGACGGTCAGAAAAGAATGGAAACGTCCTGTTAATCATTATTAAATGATAAAAAAAAAACTTAATTATTGAAATTAATATATAAATTAAATAAAAACTACAATTCTGTTTCCGTGGCTATAATATGTCTTCCTGTCTGTGGTAAATCCATGTCGCTAATCGCAACATTCGACCAATTTTGATGAAATTTTCAGGGAATGTGCGAGTTAGCTCATAGACGTTCCCTATGAATTTCATTGCCATTGGATCAATAGCAGCCGGTACGCGCGCAAACGTATTTTTCTTATAACGTCTATTTCTTATAACGTTTATTTATCATAATCTATTGGTTCGATTTCGTTCAAACTCGAGAGGTAGTTGGGTATATGTTTCAAAAAATTACCTAATGAATTGTATTGCCATTGGCGAAGTAATAACTATTGCGCATGCGCAAAACTAAAATTGTTTGACATTGGCAAAACTCGGAGTCTAATGTACCTATTTTGATTATATTTTCAGGGAGTGTGCTGGCTAGCTCCTAAACGGTCCCCTCTAACTTTCAATTGCCGTTAGATCAATAGTAACCTATGCGCATGCGCAAACGTGAATTTCCTATAACGCCCATTTCTCATCATCTACTGGTCCAATTTCGTTTTTACTCAGGGTGTTTTTGGATATATATTCCAGGAAAATTCTATGGGAACTATATCGTAATTGGTAATATAGAAACTGTTGCGCATGCGCAGAACTAAAGTTGATTGACACAGACAAAACTCCGAGACTAATGGACTGATTTTCATGAAGTTTACAGGGATTGAGAGGATTAGCTCCCAGACGGTCTCCCATAAATTTCATTGCCGTTGGATTAATAGTGGTCTGTGCGCATGCGCAAACTTGAATTTCTTATAGCGTCGATTTTTCATGATCTGTTAGCACACACGTATTAAATACTGTTCTTCAACTAATGCGTTCAACTAATGCTATAATGAACAAGTTACAATTGTGAGGAAGCTATACTGCCCACCCAACTTGGTTTTTTAGTTTTGCGGATGAAGAGAACTTTGAATTTGATCGCCAAACGTAGAATTTGACTGAGAAAAATATATTTAAGTTGCTTGTTTACTCACATGAATTTATTGGAATGAGCTGCCAAGAAGATTTCCATAAGTCCTACCTATGATATGTTTTAAAGGAACAGAATTAGCCTGAAGTGCAGATTGTTCGATTATAACAGCATCGGTGGTGTTCCTCACTCTATTCTGCCTCGCCGCTTTATTCCCGAGTTTATGTCAGTTAGGTAATCCCCGACGGCTAGCTGTCAACCCCACTTCCGGCTTCCGTCCCGGCCTCCTGCTCTCTATCAATTTTACAACCGTTTTTCCCTTCCCCCGTTTACGGCTGGGGATTCGCTCTGATTTTATAGAGCAGTAGAAATTCCTGTAAAGGGACGTTACGGAGCTTTTGATTGAAATCGCTCGTCAATGTTTTTATAGCGTCTCCATAGCATAGCCGAGAATATTTTATTGCTTCCAGAGAAATAACGAATAAAAAGAAGGAAAACGCAGTTAGAATTTTAAAATTTATGTTTGACTGTCTGATTTGGTAATTTGGCGTCATTTATATTTATTGACAGTCAATGCTCAATCACACTTCCTGGCTCTATAAGTCTTTGCTTCCTCCGGAGGTATGGAATATAAAAATTCATGCAAGTGATTGAACAATTTGTTTTTAAACTACGCTATAGTTATTGCAAAAATGCAGCTATCCGATTTTGGGCAGCTCAGTAGGTATACTTTTGGTACAGGCCATGTTCCACGACTTGAGAAATGAAAAATTGTTATGTTCTATAGTTCTGCATAAATCAGTAGGTAAATAGTATCTGCTTATATGGTGGCCCGTAGCACAAAAGTTGCAGATCGGTCTGTTGGTAACTCCTGTTCAGTTTACTAATTGGTATCCCTAGATAATAATGTCTAATCATAACCATAAGCCTAAAAACAGCCTCTCTTTTGGAACGGGATCACCAAGGTGTTTCCCAAGGTCTTCTTATGCAGCAGTTTTGGTGTTTATTCTAAACCTATCTCTTTTATGTTGCTTTATGATTCGTATAAATTTCAGATTCAATTATTGATGGTTTAAGATGACGTCAATGATTATGGATTTGCAGTAGCAAAGTTTCACGTGCTGATGGACGTTATCACACGCGAAACCTCCCCACTTCGTGCGTTTACATGCGAAACAGTTATGAGTTTTAATAACGATTTTATAGTGCTTAATGGCTCGTTTGGCAGTTTTTCAAGTGGGCACAGTTAGCCCTAATTCCCAATTCAAATATTGGTTCAAAATGATGACTCTGATTATTATTCGCCATAGCAAAATTCAATTTGCTGGTAAACGTGGAACGTCCGGCATCTTGGAAGAGTTGATGGAATGATTAAGAGCTTTATTATGATGTAATACCGTTTATTGGCTCATTTGGTGAGTTTTTACGTGCTCATTGTAATTGAGAATCCAGATGCACTTATTAATTAAATATATTGACTCTGATTATGATTTGCCGTAAAAAAGTTTCACCAGGTGATAGTCGTCACGCGGAGCGTTCACCTGACTCCATGGAAGAACGAGGTCTTACAGGTTCGTCACTCCTGGCCACCGCTCACCTTGGCTATTCATTTTCCATTCGTTCTTTCATCTAATGACTGAAGGTCAGGCTCTTGCAATCAACCCAGCGGGCCCACCTCACCTTATTTGGCAAAGGACCCTAACTGGCTCGATAGGATTAATGAATTCAAGCAAATGAATCATCAAAGCCTTGGATCACGAGTCTGCACGTCTGCCGGTTTCTGGCTTTGCGTTTAATCATCTTTGGCCTACATGACGAGAACAGGCTGCGCCGTAATAGGAGCTTCCTATTTAGTATATGTAGATACCTCTAAAACTACGTATCAGGATTCAGTGTTTAGATTACGTTGCATTAGAACTCGATGCTTAAAAACGTGTCCTAACAAGTTTACGTGTTTTACTCAGTGGTAAAAATATGTAAAAAGTACTAGGAAGGCAGCGTAACAATATGAAAAAATTCTGAAAGTTGGTCATGGTGGTTTTACATGCTGAAATCTGTGTGAAAATTAGCCAGCTGATTTGATATAGGAATTAAAAAACAAAACCAAAAGCCTAAAAATTACCTTTTTTGAAAAATTGCAGTGATTTTAAGCACATTTTTGTTAATATGAGCTTTTATTTAGGCTATTTACTATGCTGTCGCAATATAGCTAACCTACAATCATTCTTTTGTGTCAACAATTTTTTGGCGAAGGAACCGATTTTTTAAAATCTCTTATCCAAGGATAAAGTTTTGATATTAAAATGTGTTGAAATTCAGGATTTGCTTCAGAATGTTTCCGATGAATAACTTTTATGTAGCTATTGCAATAGCTTAATTTTTTGTTATTATTGAAAATTCGGTAGGTGTCTAATGATTGTGTAATGATTCGGAACTATCAATATATGTTTTGTTGTCCTTCTGAATCTTTAAATATAAGCACTAAATACATATTCAGTTATCTTACATTATTATAGTAACCATATAGTATACATCTAATCGTTATTCAAGAATCCAAGAATTCGAGTATTCCTTGTATAATTGGTTGTAATTTAACAAGTGCTTCAGGTATATTTCCTGATCTATTGGATGAACTTTTCAAGAGTAAATGACCTGAAGATATTTTTAGAGTGAACTTGACGAAGCGGTATTTTATAAAACTTAATTACCTGTGAAACGACCATTCATTCATTTTCAGAGTTGCGAGCTCCTAATAATAACAAGAAATCTGTCGCGTAGGACGAAGAAATTGGCTATGAAAGTACAAAACTCTGTCTCTCACAGTGGCCGTTCCGCTTTAGAGATTAAAAGAATACACTTTAGTTTAAACGTGGACTCAGTAAAACGGCTGAAAGCGGAGCCCACGCATTTCAAACAGAAATGTCAAGCCCTCCCAGTACCTACCTCGGTTTTCTAAAAGAGGATAATAAAATAATAAAGGGCACAGGAGAAAGAGAGTAAAATCAGAGAAGAAAAGTGTTTGTGAATCAAAGGTAAAAATACTATAGAAAATGTAATTTAATTCAACAGGATCAGATAATAATGTAAAATACTATTGTATGATTTTTTAATAGGAGCTTAAGCCGATTTCCACGTATAATTACTTTGAAAAGTATGGAAATCAAATGGATAAAGGTTAAGAAGTACTATATTGCTATAGAAATAGGTACTGACTAATTTTACAACGAATTTCATAACAAATTTGAAATTGCAATGGCTCCAAAATAGAAAAACGTCTGCCAAGTTGAGTGGGAGGTATAGTTTCTATTACTTGTAGTAACATGGACGTATGGTTGAATAACAAAATACGAGTCAAAATAATTTAATACAAAAGAGAACGGGGATAACATTCATGTACCTACGCTACCACATATCCTGTAAATTTAATCTAACGGCATTCACAATCTAATGTACGTACATGAATCAAGTAAGAGTTGACCGGCGCAACCCTCATCAATCAAAATTGGTCTCGGAGTTTCGTTCGTGACAATCAATTTCAGTTTTGCGCATGTGCGATGATTGCAACAACCAATCGCAATAATGTTAAAAACGAACATAAACCCAATAACTTTCCGATCGGAACGAAATCGGAACAATGGAGCATGAGAAATTGACGTTATAGTAAATTCATATTTGCGCATGCGGAACACGATAATATTGATCTGACGGCAATGAACTTTGTAGGAGACCGTCTGGGAGCAAACCCATTCAATCTCTTGTCAACCAAATTGGGTCTTGCTCATACGCAACAATTATTTCTCAACTAATCGCGATAAAATTCATAGGGCATCATCCTGTAACATATTCCACCAGAGCCTGAATGAAATCCTGACATTAGGTCATGAAAATTCGATGTTTTAAGGAATTCACGCTTGCGCATACGTTACTATTGATCGGACGGCAACGGGATTTATGGGGGGCCATCCAGGAGCAAGCCCACACAACTCCTGAAAATTTCGTCGGAATCGGTCCATTCATCTCAGAGTTCTGCCCATGTAGACAAAATTTAGTTTTACTCATGCGCAATAGTCATTATTCAACCAATCGCGATATAGTTCTAGGGCGGAATAATGTAATCAAATCAAACATCTGAGAATGCGATGTTTACGAAATTAACGATTACGCAAGTACACACGACACTATTATTCTGATGGCTATGGAATCAATAGAGGACCATCTAGGAGCTGTCTCGCACAATCTCTGGAAATTTCATCAGAATCGGACTGAATCTAGGAATAGTTTTGGGCGTGACAAGGGTGTAATATAGGCACACAGATAGACAGCCACGGAAGCAAAATTGATCAGCAAGCTCTGAAACGAAGAAAAAAAGTGGAAATTTTGATTTCGGAGGATACGATTTTCTTTGACTTCTTGCCCGAACATGAAAATTGAACTTTTTCAATTTTTTCATGAAACAATTTCATGGTATTCAGATTTGGGGCGTTCTGAAACCGTTTCCAGCATTCAACCCATTTCATACATGTACACGTACCTATGAGTGATATGTGATCTCACTTTTAGGCGTTCCGCTGGCTAAAGCTCAATCTTTCAACTGGTTTTCAAGGAAAAGTTTTCTTGGACATTTTCTTGTAATCCCTTTCTTAGGAATTGACCGCAAGTTTAACCTTTTTCGTGTTACTTACGTCACATAAATAGTTAAATTCTCTTGAATTATGAATTATACAAAATTCGAGAAGACCATTGGAAATTTTCCTAGTGCGAATTAAATGTCAACATTTTATTCTTAGAGGAAAAACAGAAAGTAATATAAATTAGGAAGTGCCTAATTTCAAACGCTAGTACGAGTTTTATAGTTCATCTAATTATTACTTAGTGTAATTTCAATAATTCAGCTTTCCAACGTTATTGTCCATTTTACTTTCACTGAGCTAATTAAGGAAGAAAATAACGATTTAATTTAGAAAAATGTAGATATGAAAATATTGGAACAGAAAAGAGGATTAAAGGAGGATGTTACACGAGAAATCTCGAGCTCATTTTTAACAAACCCTCAGAATCAGGAGTCACGCTCGTGTCAAAAACACTGAGAAAGAGAATAATCGAATGAGATTACGCTTCATACCATATTGGCAGGAAGTCCATTTGACGGGTCTTCACTCACCAACTGCGTCAGTTTTTCCTCGAAACGGAATCAGATTTATCTCTATAACGTAGATAAATCCCGAGAAAACTGTCAGGGAGGATTTTCCAGCAATAACAACTCGAGGGTAGAGGCCAGAAGGTTTCGAAAAAAAGATGCAGTAAAAAGATGAGTGGGGCGGATGGCGCTATTGGCGAAAGGAGGAAGATGAACGAGCTCTCGATTGCCTCTGATCACTTAGGGACGGGAATATCCGCAGACGTGACGGTTCGGGAAGGACCTTCAGTTTTTCTTGTGACTCGGCTGTTTTTAGCGACAGGAGATTCTTTTTCATCTTCTCCTCAAGTCGCTCATCCAATTTACTTCGGATCGGTTGCAGGAAGGGCTGTAGTCCAACGTGAGAGGGGGTGTGTTAGGACAGGGGGTATCCATCTCGTTAGGACATAAGGACCGCATTGAATACACTACTGCTGACTTCAGAATGTCCCTGCGGTAAATCAAGTATGCACGAACGTCACTGTATTCTTCAGCAGATAATAAATGTAATAATAAATTCTTCAGTGTGTAGTAAATATATCACGAATGGCCCTATGTGCTAGACAAAACTTTATTCGAATACCCAGTGAAATTAATGCCACGCTAGTCTGTCAAGCTGGTACTACCTCTAATTGAGAGGAAACCGAATGATCCCGAAAATGGCTGACCACACCCAATTCTCCCGTTTCACAACTTTCATAGTGATTGACAGAATAAAGTCCTTGTATAGGTAATGGGAAAAATTGATTAGGGACGTCTCGAGATGGATTGGGATGGTAAAACCCGACACATTTCTTAGGATTTTACCAGGATATTTTTAGAATTGAGATAGAAAACACCGTTCGTTGGACAGCACACATTCTGAGCACAAACAAGCACTCGAATAAAAAAATAAAATATAATTATGTGGCATTATAATATGTTAAATTGTATTATAATTTGAGCAATTTCAGTAAAAAGAATTTTTTAAAAACCATTTTTATGACAAAAAACCCATCCTAAATAAAATTCGGTGATTCGAAAACATTTTGGATTTTTGGTTTTTTAGGAGTTCTAATAGATTTTTCAGAAACTTTAAATGCAATTTAAGGACGGATTCAGCACATTTTTGTTCGCAATTTTTTAATGTCCTAGTTAATCGTTCATAATGTTGTTTTGACTGATAATCTGTTGAAAATTATAAATTTAACGATTTTGGCAATTTGTTCGTGATTTTTCTAGTACATTTTTTGAAATTGGACCAATTTAATATGCTCGAAAACTGTTGGCCAACGAACTCATCCTTTCGTTAAGAAAGCATGATTTTTTGGCGCAAGAACGGGATTTTTATCTCAATTTGCCCGGAATGACACATACATTTATATATATATATATATATATATATATATATATATATATATATATATCACTTGAAGAATGACTTTACAAGAGCTTCAATATAAATCACTTGGTAAGAAAAGAAAACGGAAAATAACAACACAAAACTATTTTTAATATTTCGGCTTCTGCCTTTTTCAAAACTACGAGAGAAAATGATTAATTTGGGCTGTTTCCAACGTTGTTAAGGAATATATGTAACTTTGGATATCGCTTCAACGTCTAATATTCAGTCCTGGAGGATCGTAGGCACCTAACACGTTGCTATGGGCTTTTTCCGACTGGTGAAGTATTCTCTTGTTGTCGTTGGGCCTCATTTTTTTCAAGAGTTTAATGCCAAAACAATCGTCAAAAGTTGAATTATGCGTAATGGCATGTCGGCTTACAGGGAGATCATCGTCTGACCGAACCACGGATGCTCGATGGTTGTTCACCCTCAAGTTGAGTGGAGTTTCTGCTTTCCCCATTTCTTTTAGTGGGGAAAGCCTTTTACGTGGGGAAAGCAGAAACTCCACTCAACTTGAGGGTGAACAACCATCGAGCATCCGTGGTTCGGTCAGACGATATACATAATATATAAAAGGGCAAACTTCAGAAATCCTTTCAAAATGCCTCAAAACGGATTTAAATGAAGATATTTTTCAAATCTTTTTCATTTGGATATTATCCGAGCCATTTCAATAGTTTCATTTTCTACACAAGTTCGCTAAAAAACGTAAAGAAAACGGCCATACTTACTGCACGACTAAAATTTCAATAATCATTAAACCCACTGTAATGGCTCTTCGAAAATGTGATAAAAGAAAGCATGTAAGGGGCTTTGAAAAAGAAAAGCCGTTCTTTCTCCAAGGTAGAAAAAACCATACCTAGAGGTAGAAATGACCTATCGTCATTAAAACGTTGAATGTAAATGCCAGGGTATTTTACGTTATTTGATTTCGCTAAGGACCACTTTGTGCGGCTTTAATCTCGGTTCATTGTCCGATCCGAGAATACCTACTCCCTTTTGTGTTTTAATTTCCGTCAAGTTCTTGAGTTCTCGGACAGATTTCTTTCTTTCTGTTGACGCTTTATTTTGTACAGGTGCGGATACAAAAGCGACTACGACTAGACTGGTGTCAACTTCGAGACAGTAGGCGTCCGATGTTTTTCATCTCTTCCCTGGCAACTAAGTTTACTTTAACTTTAACATTTGGAGACCGAACAAACGCCGTCACCCATGAGCTGGTCTCGTAGATTGATTTTGATCGCTGAAGGTAACAACCGAGGGAGGTCGTCCATCACCTGTTTGGTTTAAGACTTTTCATTCTTGGACGACTTTAAGTATTTATTTATACTCCAAACCCTTAAGAAGTGAATTAAGAGTGAGAATATAGAAAATACCATCAAAGGAACGCACATTTACTATCTACCTATCGTAATCACAATGCTCTTTGATGTTATACGGTTTTTATGAGAGTCTACAACAGTTCATTTTTTAATATTTTTTAATTGATGATTTAAGCTGCACCTAAACCAGAAGTCATTAGCTGCATTGAACACGGTGTCAAAGGAGACACAACAAGGGGCAGGATTCTAGAAGGCCCTCTGTCACTAAACGGATTGCCATCACGTATTCCACTATACTATAACTACTACTAATAATATGTACTTCCTAAACGAGGATTCGTGGAGACACATGTTTGTGCATGCATAGTTACTACTAATTACTGTGATTTGGATGAAAATCGTAAGGTAACATCAAGAGTCCAAACCACAATCATTGAAAATTTAATCAAAATAACTGGAGATTTAATTTTAATTGTCAGGATACTTTGGACGTTATTATACGCATATAACAAAGATAAACATGGTACTGAATTTGTTTACAAAGCTCAGAAAATGTCGATTTGTTAACCTTTCAAAAGATTACAAAGCATTCGCAAGCTTGGTTGACACTCGCTAGCAAAACTTCGAGAGAGAGAATGAGCGTTATTTGTAATTAGGCGGTTATTGCATAACACAATCAATAAGCAAGTGAGTTATGCAATAACCGATTTTTAACTTTTGAAATTGAAAAATTTATGTGGATGATTTCATGTTTCAATAAACTGATAAAACATATCAAAATGGATTGATTTATCAAAAGGAATAGCAAATAAATATGAATCAAATTACGAAGCCTGGTTGCTTGCAATGTTTTTCCCCATTTTATCAGAATCGGCTTCTTGAAATTTGGCTGGTTTTTGCAAAACACGTTCCATATTAGATATTACAGGTCAAAGTTGATAGCCTAGTGGATCACATGTACAACTTCAGGGACTTGACCCTTTCTGGTCCAAATAGAACGTCAATCCACTCGGAGGTTCATAAGTTCCTCAATCAGGAAATATTTACATGTTAAAATAGCTGTAATATGCTGCACAAGTTTGATTCGTAATATCCCATTATGAATTCCGCTTACCCTGCCTATGGCAAACTGCAGGCTAGCAATCGAGATAGCTATTATCACCATCTTAATGGACAAGATAAATACTTATAATAATATAATTATCTATCTTAATATGGCAGCAAATCATTGTATATCAGGAGACTCACTAGTAACGTATATGGATCCCTTTCAGATAACATTCATGTTGGCTTTCAACTTGATTGTGTCACGTCCATGTATCGAGTGCGGTTCCGGAAAATCCTTTTAGAGTCTCTAAATAGACATCTCATCTTCCCCTTTTCCTACTTACCATGCAAATGAACACGGAGTCGTTTCCAGAGTAACTTGACACCCCGAGATCGCGTTGACAGATTGTGAACGGGTGGAGCAAGTAAACAAAAGGCATGCACTGCGAGAGCTGACCTTGGCACCTCCACGAGGCGCATTCACGTTAAGACCTCAAGGAAAGGCGTTCGTTATTTATTTACAAGACTGCAAATTCCTATGAAAATGGTACCACAGACCCCGAGAAATCCCAGCATCTAACGCTGCATACAGACGGTTTATTATTTTTCCCTGGCTTTTCATTTTGTCATACCTTCTTTTCGCCTATTTTATAACACACTATGTAAATTTATGGAAATATGTTTTGTAGATATATTATATTTTGTCCGCATAATTTCGGAAAAACCGATTTCAGTATTGAAATCAGGAAAGTATATAAATTTCAAATATTAGGTTGGCATATAATTTTAAATACACCAGTGAATGCTTATGAATGAATGAATGAGTATGCTTATTGTTTTTAAAGAGCAAGAAGGTTATGTATATCGCCTCAATAATGTTCCAAGTTTAGTGGAGAGAGTACCCAATAAACAGTTTGGTGGAGTTAAACGGTTTCTGAGTGTGTCCCACCCTTCCATCATACTGGTACGCGAAGTATGCAAAATTTTGTTAACCTACATTCGGTACACCTTATGTATTCCCTACTTTGTTCTGAAAATAAGATTCAAATTCTAAGCGTCACATAATGCATAATAAAGGCAGGCAACAAAGTAGAATAACACTTTTCGTAACCCTACTTGTATTTTAGATAGCTTTTACCAATAACGAGTAGCGCGGCACACCAGCCTGTCCTTCCACCTAGGAAATACGTTACTGACACATCCCGTCACTTCGAGATCACGCCATATGGAGAGGGTAGTCCCGCACCAGGGTAAACTCTGTATAAATATTGGACCTCTTCCTCATCACTATATCGCAAAACTTGTCTCGTTCACTTTAAACTTCTGAATCCTCCTAAGCCATGGTATTCCGCATATCGGCCGCGTTCCTTTCAAATTCAAGAGCGACTGAATTTAGACCAAGTTTTTTCTAAAGGCAGTCTTTTTAGCGCATTTCCATTAAAAAAAGGTAGAATGAGCTATTGTGTTCACTTTGTCCGTTGATTTATGTATGTATGTCCTCAATTGTTTTAAATGCCAATTCCTGACGTCCGATTTTGATGAAATTTGGTATGCATGTAATCTGTGACAAGGCAAGGATAAAATTGTATCAGGGGCCGTTGACGCATGAGAGGTCATTGATCAGCTGATCGAGCTCCAAAGCCATTTTGTCTTCTATTCGACGAAGGAAGCTGAAATTTGGGAGGGTGGCTCAAGGGAGAATGCTGAAGACGACTGAATGGAAACCGACCAGCTGAGTGAGCTCCAAGCCATTTTGTCTCCTATTCAACGCAGGAAGTATCTATTTCACGCAGATCTCCTTACAAGAAATTGCGTTATCAAGTGACTCACACGGATATACTTGTTTCAGATATGTTGGCCATGTATTTCGCCTGCCAGCCAAAACTATTTTTTAGTTCGAGTATCTTCATCCCCATGCTCGAGGTATAAAGATAGGTTTTATCACTCCTAGATCGCAACTTTCGATCATTTTCAAAGTTTCATCTACTTAGATTCGCCTCGCACTCAGCCACAACAACGGTATTTATGACCCACCCACCTCATAGACTCTGCCAAGTGTTTTGATCGCAAATTATTATGGATTTTTTCCGGTACCACAGGAGGAAAGTTTCACGGCCGATTCATCATTCTTGAATTGCGTGTGTAACCGAATCCATGGCAGATTCAGTGTCTGGTAAATGCAAGGATAGGTACACAGGATATGAGAAAAAATATTTTTCCGTCAAATTTAGAAACGATTCCGGCAGGTATCGTTTTTTCCCGCGGTAACCGCACGATTATTGGAAAAGATGAAAAAAAAAGGGAATATCGGTGGAAGCATATCCGGTTTCAAAAGCCTTAGTGGAAAATACCGCTGAGCGGAGATCAAACTCGTAGGAGTCGGTACCTATTTGAATTTTTATTTTTAGGAAGCGAGCTTCTTCTTTTATATCAGCGTCCTGGGCGCGGTCCTCAGCTCAAAAATAGCCGCACGGAAAAGGGCTAGAATTCCGATATTTTTTTTCCTTCTCGCTGGCTGCTACTCTCACGAAAGCCGGAGGATTCTGCCAGCAAGAACACCCGACACCGGGCGACAAAAGCGGATCTGCCGGTGACATCTGAGAAATGACGGGTTTTCCGTCTATAAGTGTTGACCTCATTTCTTTTCAAAAAATAAAAAAACACCAAGCGCGGGTTTTGTTAGTTACCAACAATGAAGGCGATAAAAGGATCTGTACCGATGTTTGGCAGTGTATAACACAAAGGACGAGCCTAAACCAATATATTTAGATGATCCAAATACTTGTGATAGGAGATATTCCTTAGATGCGAGAGTTTCGCGAGTGACATTCGGATCTAATTTCAGGAAGAAACGCTGTAATATAGTAGCCAAAGGTTTATAATTTTTGTATTACATATCCCCTCTGATCATGTCACTGGTTCATATAATTACTCAGGCATCACATTTGCATCTATAAATAGTTATAACGAGAAAACCGAGTAAGATAAAGCTCAATCAGCAGAAATTCAGCATGCTCCTAAATGCCAATCGCTTCGCGATTCATAGCCGCGTTGACGATTTTTGCCCTTCCAACACTATACCTGTTCCTGAGTGCGAGTAGGTTGTCAAGCTCAGGGTGGTTTCATTCGATTCATTGAACTTATCTCTAAACCAAACAGGAAAAACTACAATTTTGCTCAGGGAGATTTCGAGATTACGATTTTATAATTTGCCAATTCTTCAGTTTAACTCTCCAGAGTTGAAGTAATGCCAAGGATTTTAACTCACCTATGTCCCTTATGTAATTTTTGACCTACGTTTCGTAAACTTTGGTCGAGTGGGTTTTGGAGAAAAGCGCTAGATGACGCACAGTGGGGTATTTGGCCCCAAAAGTTGGCAATAACCCCAAAATTCCTTCAAATCTTCATTTAACCGTCTATTTCGTATGCATCATCGATGCCGAATAGAATGAAACCATTTCCAATTCGTTAAGCCACATGGGAACTGAGATATTTTATATTCTTGGTCCCAAAAGTTGCCACCAAACTCATCTCCCTCACTCCAAAATCACTCATCTTATCCCCTCTATCATCATCCCCTTTGTCATCTTTCCATCTATTCTCACGTATTGTATGTATTTTTTCCACGCTTAATCAAATGAAATCATTGTCAAGTCACTAAGTTTCCTAGAAACCGAAATAATCCATATTCACTCTCAAATTATGCAAATTTTAGGCAGTTAGCTTTCCGTGTGTTCCTTGCATAAGTCTAAGAAACTTTAGTGAAATATAAACTCTTATCACTAACTACTGAATCCAAGTAATTTTTTGTAACTAATTAGAAAATAAAAATTCTGAAGTTAATAAAAAGAAAAAAAAGCTACCAACTCTTATTCAGAACAATCTTCTTTGTCAGACGAGTAGTAGTTCATAACGTTTTAGTTTCAAGCGTTGAAATTTGATTTTGTAAAACTGAGCATCTCAATTACTTATTACAGTTATTACCAATACAGGGCCCTCTTGCTTTCGATAAAATTTGCTTTACTTCTTAAAATGAAAACACACGTTTACCTAAGGACTATGGAGATGGGCATTAAATGTGTTTGGAAATAGATTTACCTGATAGAGATTTACGACTCCTTAATGATTTTCACATTGTCACATTGCACAATAAATTGTTGTAATTACTTATATAGATGAATAATTTTGTAGTTATTAATGTATGTAATGCTCACCTAATTTGTATTATTTTTCTACTTATCATACTTATCACATCTTTGTCTTGTTCGTTCAATGCATTATTATGCCAAGTACGGAACCTACCATGGATTCACTTCACCATCTTCCCTTCTTCGTGGATTTGTAGTTCCTCGCTCGCACTACCTTTCTGAGATTTCGCTCCTGGCTGGTTTCTACGGACTTCAATGATGGTTCACCCTGGAAAACCCTAAGTTCCCCCTGAGGCTAGCGGGAAAAAGTACCGTTGATAATTGGTCATTGGAGGTGCAGACTGATTCGGTAGACTTTTCGGTAGAATTCGCCATTACCATTTCTGCAACGTAACGCACATGATTTCAAGCCCTCCTATTGATACGCTGATCTGTTCACGTGGAGATCTCCCCTTTTCTTATAGGTTATTGCAATTAACCGAGAACGATTTGTAATTTTTCTTCGCACTGCTAGCGTTAATCAGCGTGCCATATATTGTTTCGCCGCAAGTATTCGGGCCTACGAGAGTTTTTATTACCCATTCGCCGTTCCTGCTTTTCTGCCTGTGGGACTCAACTTCCTGGATTTCTGCAAGCAGCAACCACCGCTGTAGCACACGGTTCGATTCGTTATTTCTTTCTCTTTGGCCAAAGGAGTAGACTTAGGTAGGTCTGATCAAGGGACTTTAAGGGCGTTGTTTCGTTGCCTAACTCTATAGTACCTAATAGTTCATGCACATTTTCAATCTTGTATTGCATCAGTACCTACCTTTAAAAATACATGCGTTCGTTTCGTTGATCAAAAATAAGCTGCCTTCTTATTTAGCATTACCCACAATAAAACTTTCATACAAGTCGATAATTTACGAAAATTCGCTCATACAATCATGCTGCATAATTGGAACTTTCGAATTTCAAAGAGCAGCCAGTCTGCATGTTTGTGAGTTAGTATGAAGCCACGTACGAAAAGTTTGAAGAAGTTTTTGTAACAGTTTCTAACCGTGTTTGCAGGGCGAAATCTTCCATTGAAAATGATCTTGGAATATTACTGACGCTAATATCGGGATGCGAAAATAAACTAACAGCTAAAAAATACCAGTCATGCAGCATTATCGTACGAGCGAATTTTTATAGATTATAGGATTATATATAATATGTTACATTGTTTGAAATTTGAGCCCTCTGAGGGCAAATATTTGTAAACTACCGACAAAATTGCAAATGAACTCGCAATAAATAATATTCTACAATTTAAAACTGATACATATATTATTTTTAGGCAATTTTTCAGTTTTTTAATAGATTTTTCAGGAAACATTAATAAAATTACAATTGAAGAACTATTTTTCTCATTTTTTTGTGTTGCATACATTTTTATAGTGCCCTAGTTCATCGTTGATTAACTTTTTGTGAATAAAATTTTGCTAAAAAATAAAGCTTTTAGCGACTTTTAGCAGTTTTTAGACGTTTTAGGTCATTATTAGTGATTTTTTAGTACATTTTTTGAAATTTGACCAATTCAAGGTGCTCAAAATGTTTTGGCCAAAGAAATCATATTATATATATATAAATATATATATATATATATATATATATATATATATATATATATATAGAGGAAAGTACCCTAAACTGGATATTCCCCCTAAAGTGGACCCCTGGTCTTCTGACACTGCATTATCCTGAACTCTATCCTATTCAACTGTAAACAGTAGTTTAGGCATCTACCACTATGTAGTCAAAACGTTTTATATATATATATATATTTGACACCAACACCCTCCTAGTTCAGTCAAATTAATCCCCTGGGACACTGCATAACAAACTGATGGCTTCAGTCGCTTAAACCGGACCCCCTCTTGTTGCCTAACCCGGATCCTGTTTGAAATACATTCTGTATCATTTTCTGAGATTGAAATCTTCACCTTATTGTATTATATTGTATTGAGATTGTTAAATTATAATTATATTTGAAACTAGAATGAGTAGTCTTTGATTTAATACCATTTTTAAATTTTTTTATTGTTATTTTGTCCGGTTTCGGCAACTATATCACAAATTGAAAAAGTGCAAGGTTTAATAAATCTCAAAACAGATTTCGATGAAGAAAATTTCTAAAAATTTTAATTTTAATTTCTATGGTGCCATTGAAATAGCCTACCTAATTTTCTACAACAATTTGCTAAAACCAACTCAGAAAAGAAATGAGCAATTAGCATTGTTCATTTTTACTAACAAAATCTTGGTAATGTTACTAAAATTACTAACCACCTATCAATCATCACTCATTATACCTACACGTCTAACAAGAACTCTATCTCAAATATTATCGCTTAAATTTTTCGAATAGTTACGTACCTATTTTCCGTGCGTATAGGTACAATCATTCTGTTGGGCAGCGAAGTGAAAAGGAACAGTTTAAGTGAATCATTCTAGACGAAATGATTCCTTCCAAGTAAACACGGTAGAACCTCATACCTTAGTGGAAGCTACTCCAATACTCTAATCTTCTGAAAAGTTGGGGTAACCGCTTCGAAAACCCGCCAAGTTCATACATCGTGACAGCGCGGGAAAACTTTCTCCCTTCAACTGCTGAAAGTAAACTCCTGACATAGCGGTGTTGCCATATTCATCATCGCAAGTTGATACTTAGGCCGGGAAAGTTAATGATGGCGGAAGGATGGTTAGTAAGATATATTACGGGTTTTTTATCTCTCGTGCCAAAAGGTCACGGTGTTTCCATTTTTTAAGCTGGCTAAAGAAAATACGGCTCCATTCAGTTTAATACGAGCAGTAGATTGTTTAGAAACAGGGCGGAGGATAGTGAGCCCCAAAATTGACGGTGGTTGAAATTTTAATTTCGTTGTATTACCTAAACTGAAATTTTAAATTCTCGTTAACCTTAGCATGATATTTGTTGTGTTCTGTTGTAAAAAGAAGATAATGGTGAAATAAGAATGATAGCAAAAATAAAAAATGATCACTAAAAATGTTCATAATAAAGTACATACAAGGTTTAGGTACTTAAGCGCTGTGTAATATGTACCTAACTATAATAAAGTAATAAAGATTGTAAAGGGGAGAGAAAAATATGAGTATAACCTGTAGTGTAGAAATAAGTAGCTACAAACCTATCGTGGTGTGTGTAACAGCTTATACCTACACTAACAAATGTATATCTCTATTGTCCCTATGACCCTAAATATCTTTAACATCTTGTTCGTTAAGAAGCGTTCTAGAACTCTATTCATTGTTATAAAATTATAGGGTGAATGTTGGTATTCGTGTTTGTTGTAATACACGGTTGGAGCCAAAAGTCGAGGAAAACGATGATACTACATTTCTGATAACGAATGTCAGTACTAGGAAACCGTAATAGGTACTTTGAATAACGGATTTACAGAACGAGGTTGCATTGTATCCCTTGGGGAAAGTGTACGAAGAAGCCGCGGCACATAGCAAGAAGTGGGTGTGTAAATAACGATGTCAAGCTCCCATCTCCTTGCCTCCTTTCTTATTCATCGCACGGGGCCAACAGTTGAAACTTCAGCAGCGGGGTGTTCGGGGGTAAGAGCGGGGTCAAACCTGTAGCTAATGGAGGCGGCGGAACCTTGAATTTTTGATGAGGACGCGTAGATCCGCTTTCAGCGGCGGGCATTGTCGGAAAGGGCGGACCGTCATTGAATAATTGGCCAAGAACACAGCCATTTCTCTGCTTAGATCAGCAGCCATGGTGGGAAGCTGACTCGAAGGTGCGTGGGAGATAGAACGTCAGACAGCAACCTAGTGGTTATTGAATAATCGGTCAACAGCACATTATTCCATTTCTTTGCATTGATTAGCAGCCAAGGTGAAACGCTTACGCTTAGGTGCGTGGAAGATTGAACGTCATACAGCAACCTCTTGGTCATTGAGTAATTGGCCAAGAGCACATCCTTCCATTTCTCTGCTTAGATCAGTAGCCAAGGTGAAACTTTAACGCTTAGGTGTGTGGAAGATGGAACCATTTAAAACAACCATTAAGTTTTACCATTACCATTTTACATTCTAACAACCATTTAAAAAAATATATATTAAACTTTATTGTAATAAGGATTACATTGTAGTTGTACATGCTGAAAAACGTGAAACTTGATGCAGAGGTCCTCTTCATTGAAAGAAACTATCATAATAGTCACTGTGCTACTTTCTTTTTGACGTATTGAAGAGCGGATTGGGAAGGTTTCCAGTACTACCGGTGCTAAGATTTGGTTGGGATGGTCAATGATGCTGGAGAATAAGCGACTACCTACTTGATTTTCTTATCTTTTACTTCTGGAATATCCAGGTTTTCGTGAATGTTGGAATTCCGTACATTCCATGGTGCATTTGTAATTAGACAGAGGGTTCTATTTTGCACGGTCTGTATTTGGGAGTCACGCAGAAGCCCATATTTCGCAGCAGTACATTCATATGGGGCGTCATACAAATAGTTGTGGTTATTACTTATATTGACAAAATTGACAAAAGTGGAATGCAGAGTATCCTAGAAGAATTCGTTTGGCTATGTATCTTATAGGTTATCTCACTTTAAATTATGAGACCTGTTCTGTGCATCGACGTTTCAACGGCATCTCTTCATATTTTTTATTTGACAAAAACCACTAACCTCATATAAAAGTGTTTGAACGACTACTTTTGAAAATGTTTACCCATAAATGTCACCGACTGGAGATGATAAAAAGTGATGCGGGGATTTCTGGACCATCCTGGGCAGATATATAAGATCTACTCACAATAAAATTTCAAGATCATCGATTTTATTATCATCATCATACCGATCAACATATTTTATATTATTTTATGGTGACAACATAATCAACCAATTTTATATGTTCTGAACATATTTATCTTGTTTAGACGGGATATATCACCCATTTTCATCGCTTCAGTTGTACTACCGGACTAAACGGTTGACTACCGGTCTCCCTCTCTTCCGGCTTGCAATTAAATTTTACGGCATCTAAAACTTGTCATTGAAGTAGTTTTCTACCTCAAGGTAAGTGTACTTTGAAGCTGTTTCTGCAATGTTTGATACTTTTAGCATGTTATTTAAGTATTTACCTTCACTACCTTCTTGCGGGAGGCGATTTTCGTTGAGAACTAAGCTCATGATGGGCTTTTGGAAAAAATGTCAACAGTGGGGTAATCACAGCCATAAGTGGTGGGTAATCACATCCATAGTAGTTGGTGGCTGTCATTACCCCACTGACACTTTTCGTCTTCATGAGTTATATATTTGCCTATATTATTCGATTTATTTCATTACAGATGCCACGTAAGCGGCTGAGAACGACAGAGAGATGTTCCTGGACGTTGGACGATTTGAAAGCAGCAATGGAATGCGCAAAAAATGCAGGGTTAAGTTGGCGTTCAGCTAGCTTGAAGTTCACATAACATACAGCACGTTCAAAGAAAGAATGAGGCAGGCATAAATAGAGCTTATGCCTGCCAGCAGTATTTTTCAAAGTATTTTTCAATTTTAGCCTCTAGTTTTTCGTTTTTTTGAGTCCTATTCATGTGCCAACTCTAGTTAGCCTCAACTGCAACCATTTCTTGTTTTTGTTATGACAATTTTGACTTCTAAATCCATGACCGTGTCCTATATTATGACACCGTGAAAGATCCTTGAGCCCTGAAGATGGGTTTTATATAAACCGAAAGCTCGGCGATAAGGACTTTTATTCGTTTCTTGACCCTTATCCTGATAATTTGACAACATTCACAACTTTTGTTAACCACACCAAGCCTGGCACCAGCCGTAGATTGCGTCACTCCTGCTTCAGCCCAAGAACCCATAAACAATAATGAATGTGAATCCTTAATTACCGAAATGCTAGGCCTACCTACTCCAGCAGCAATCAAAAACATAAATAAAAAGCAGCATTCTGAAATTCTTACCTCCACACCCCGAAAAGCAGCTCTCATCGAAAAACACCAAGCCAAAATTAACAAGCATCAAAAACAACAAAGGATAAAAGAAAATAAACAAGAAGCAAGGAAACTAGACAGCAAATTAAATGGTCTTGATGGACCAGGTCCATAAAAGGGTAACAGAACCATGAATGACAGCAAGAAAAGGATAGAAGATGTTAGGAAACGGGTTTTAGGAAACGACAATGAGGAAGGAGAGACAATATTATCCCTACCAAAGAGGCCAAAGAAATCCGTACGACGGAAGAAATATGATCTTGACAGAGAATCAGAAAACTCGGATGATGATATTTCAGAAACAGATTTGTGTGATGATGACCATATGGACAATATTGAAGGGAACGAACAACTATGTTCGATCTGCCATGAACACGAGGACAATTCACCTCTGTGGGAATGTCGTGAATGCAGACACAAAATCCACTTTTTATGTTCGATGGATCAACCTTACCATTCATTGTGTGACTTGTGTTATTCATTACTTTGCTCAAATTTATATTTAGTGTTTTTTAAAGTGCCAGTTGCAGTGTACCTAATCTGGTCCACTTTATAACTCAATAAAAACCATTTTCCCTCCGGGTATATCGTTTAGCAGGAAAGTTGTTATCCTCAGATCGAAACAGATGATAAAGGTTTGATACTCCTCTAAAAACTAGTAATAAAATAAACTCGAAACGCAGTGCCCTACATCGCAAACACCCTCCTTCAGCTTTTTGCCGGAAGATATTTTCCTTTGTTGACCACGACTTCTATTGTTCCCGTTCCCTGCAGCTATTAATGTCAGATCTTCCAGAGTATTTTTCTGCTGTTTCTTTCTTTTTTTGTTTGTTTTTCTTTTCCTTCGCTAAGAAGGGAACTGTAATGGGCCGGAGGCGAGAAAAAAGATACGAGAGTGAGGGAACTGGGGTTCTCACTGCACGTCACAAAAGCTTCCGAGCTTGTCCGTTTCACAGTGAGAAGACGCCTATCCCCCCCCCCCCCTCCACCAGCTCTTTGTGCACTTTCTTCAGTTGTCAAGCCGCTTCCTACTGTCAGCAAAAAGGAAAAAAGCCTAATAAAATAATAATTAACGTTAAAGAAGAATTAATAAATCTAGTATTTCCTTGAAAATGCATTGAAAAATACATTGGATTAGGGAGGTAAGGGCTGGGTAAGAATGATATTAGCCTTAGAGCCCACTTGACCAACCAAAATTGATTGCCTTGTCGTTCACCAGTCATTAGAGTGATTAGTCAAATTTTTGTTCATGGATATGTTTTCAGGCAACAGGGAGGCGAATTCATCATTCAATGTTTTTCTTCGTGATAACATTAGGGGAAATTGAACCTCTCGTTTTCATATAATTACATTTAAATACTCCAAAAACACTAAATGAATGATGGATAGAGAAATCGTGGCAACGAAACGTTATGAAGCTGCAACTGTAAACACGATTCCTAAGCCACCAAGCTCACTTTTTTTATAGGTTGCGTAACGGGTTCTCACGATGCTTAATTTCGTGACGATTTACGAGTTTATGTGACGAAGCAGAGACATGGGGGAAAACAGCGTTGTGCACTGTGTAAACGAGATTAAACCATGTATAAAATTGAAGTGAATTGACTAGTCGATAAAGAAGAAAAGATTAAAAAATGTTGTTGTGATGAGTGACTTTCAACAGGTGCATATACAGGTACCTTCACCTTTCGTAACTCTACCGCTGGTAGAGTACTTCCTCACTTCCTTAAGAAAGTCTGATTAGAAAGTACAGTTCTTATAGATCATAACGTGATTCTAAGGTTGCGCGTAACCTGCTCTAGCACAAACACAAAAGGCTCAGCATTCGCGAGGTCTTCCAACACTTTCGCTGAAGGCTTGACCTTGCGGCTTGATTGGCAGCGCCGGGATCACAATTCCGCTTTCCTTCTAGGCGGGGAGACTGTAACTGCGCCAATCAACTCTCATTAGGATGCCATTCAAACTTCGGATCGCGAACACCAACTGCTGGAGTAAAAAAGTGAGATGGAATGTTTCTTTCTTTTCTGGAAAAGTTTTTTCTTCGAGATTCTTTTCCACAAGTCGAGAAGGAGAATCTGATGGTTGAGGCAATAACCACTGCATAACACGGTCATTACCACATGCCACTGATTATGATGGAAAAGGCGAAGAGCTATAACGTATACCTGCAGTTAGAGCAATCAACTGGTAGATAACATGAGGGAACGTAACAGGAAAAAATGTTGGAAAACCTCAGGCACGAAAAAACATATTAGAAGATACCTACTAGCTCATTAATGTCCAATATTAAGTACGATTATTAATATTAGTATTAGTTGTCCATTATTTACAAAGGAAATTCAACTTTTGAAACCACAGTCCAAAATTGATCAACCTGCCATTTGTAACCTTTCTTCCAAACTAACGGTTCTAATTTCATGGAAATTGGTGGTAGAGATTTAGGATTGTGCGTAGTTCATAAAAATGTGACAGTATTCACGGCATAAAACGAGTTGTTTTTATTACACAAATGTAACTTCGTAAGTTCATCAAAATGAGAACTGTTGAAATTAGGCTCGTTTAATAAGGAATAAATATTCGCCCATGCGCAGTAGCTACTAATGATCGCATTATGTTTGAATTGCTAGAGAATGCTCGAATCAACCTCTTACACCTATCCTCCAAATCTGAGCGAGATCGGACCACGGGGGCGTGAGGAAATGATTCTTGATGGAATTCACATTTGCGTGTGCGTCGAGTAGAGTATTGATTTGGGAACAACAAAATTCATAGGGGACCATCTTCACCCTAACCCGCACACAACATGAAAATTGCAAAAGAACCGGTCGATTATTGTGGAATATAAGCTTGGCAGATACGATTCTAATAGGGCAGTCGCAATAGACGTTCATTTCATCGAACAGGTTTTAATGATTATAAATGTTCTAACTACGATAAAACTCCCGATAAATTCCTTAAACGCGAGATAAATGAAACAATCGATTATTCAAACACTGACTGGTACGCTGATCCCATCTCAAATTACAGGTGTTATGGAGATGGATGGCTCAAGGGCTACCTACCTGACGAATTACTATACTAACAACCGATGTAAAAAACCTATTTTGCCGAAGTTGTTTGGATTATTACAAAATATTAGGGCAGGCGAGCGTTCGTGATCAAGGATGATTTATTACCCATCAAAGCAGCAGATGATCGAATGAAAGAGAAACTAGGTATGGAGTCGTTAGGTGGTAGTCGGAGGAAGGGTCCGTTCAGGCCACACCCACGCCCTCCGGTCATCATCCAAATTGAATTCTTTTCGCTTTTTATTTCCGTGCACTTAGAAAAATTAAACTCTGCCTCCAGGATGAAGGTCGATGTTATTAATTATTACTGCCTTTAGATTCCATTCGGAAACGTGTTTGAGGTAGAAAGAGTGAATTACTACGTTAGAAAAAGCAATAAGACCTCTTACAAATATGCGTAGGCTTGATTGGTTAGTAATAATAAATTATTTATTGAGGCGACATGTTCCCGATTTTAGTAAGAATTCATTTTGTTAAATGGCTCTCTCACTATGATTATAACCTATATGATATGAAATATTTAATTATTTAACCTATATACATGAAATATATGATATGAAATAACCTACAACATTGCATTATAGACATCAAAATATAACATGATCAAAAATAAAAACTCTCATTATTTGTCTTTGACTGGTGATTGCTAAAGCTGTAGAAATAATGTCTGGTGAGCGTATTGCCTTGTTAGTATTGCCAACTGCAGGTGGTGTACCTTCCAAGCCGATAAAAATACTATAATTCCGTTCATCGCATAAAAATCCACCACCCACCGAAAGGGTAATTGTTTAGAACAATTTGAATGATATATTCTAATTTGTCTATCAGAAGTAGATAACAGGTTACAATAGCAGAATAAGAATGAGTATGAATGGGACGATCCCCCTTTGCCAATGTACTAGTGCTGCACTTTTCACACCAGCCACAGTATTTTTCCAGTCCCAGGTTTGGTTGTTATTCTCCCGCCCAAGGAGATTCGTCTCATTCGAAAAGTTACCTCAATTGCATTTAAATATTTATTGAAGATAGTGTTTATTGACTTCAATCTGCTAGCACACAATTTGGAATATCATAAACATCAATCTTCCTAATATTGTAATCTTTTGGCAAAAACATAATTGTAAGCAAATCCCAAGAAAATTCTGAGATTGAGAAAACTTTATTGATGATTCCACACCGAGTCAATTGATGAAATCAGTTTAAAGCAGTAAGTGCAAACTTTTTTTCCTATACGATCACAAAGATATTGGAAATAATAAACCAAAACGGAAGTTAATGAAGAACGTTGTATATTTCATTTAAAAAAAAGAAAAAAAAGTTAATGTTAGATCGATTTTGACGGTTAGATCATCATCAGTAACAAACAATACCCCTTATAATAATATAAGGGAAAATATGAGAGCAAATCTGGCACATAACCCATTCAGCATATATTTGTTTTCATCTTCACAGGAATGTATTATTCATTCATGATGAAGGAATATTTGCATCGCCCTTTCCTTGTCTTTGCCCCACCAGACTTTTCACTTTGTTTAAAGTCTTCTTCAACATATTAATCGCCATCGTAACATCACTTTGATCTCTACATTGATGGATTCCTGACAAAGGTTCTTTGATGAATTAATTCGGCATGCCATTTTCTAACTTCCCCACACAATCCATCACCCACGCACGACAATGATTCCCTACAAGGGCTACAAAACGTGTATTCGTGTATCTCCGGCCTGGACATCGGTGATCAACTGACTAGCTATTGTTTCTTGTGACCGATGGTGCGATGTCTCCCCGGTTTTCGAACAATAGGTGGGCCTTCGTTGATTGTCCGCATAGCAACCCTCACCTTATGGCCGCGCCACTCCCTGAAACACCGCATTTCAAACCGCAGACCAGATTGTCATAGTTATGTCATTATCATTCTAATCATAATAGCAAATGCCATCTATACCTGTAATGTAAACTTCAATAGTTTTGCCTCTACTTTGTTAAGTATTCATGTATTTTCATTCTGGTGATCTATCATAATCAACTCTGCCCTTCCAAAATATTCTGCACAAATATCGTTACAGTATTACAATTTTATCTCGAAGATACCTAATTGTTAGTGTGCTAAATTAAAAATTGTGGTTTAGTTGTTTTGATTTAAAGGCTTTGGTCCGTGCTCCTGCATGGAAATTATCTTTATTATCTTTCTTTTTTATATGTAAACTCTGTCAAGTTTTATTATATTCTTCAGTGAACGTGTATGGTGGCATATTATTTTCACTCAGAACAACAGCAGACAAACAACACCATTGGCTGTAATACAGCTAGAAAAGACCGTCAATGAGTGAAATCTGAGAGAATGCACTCACCATTATGAATTTCGGTGAGCTATGGACCAGTAGACGCGAGAAAATTTTGAAAACTGGGGAACGGTTAAGCAGCTCTTGACAAGTTCTCGTTAGACAATAATCATGTAATGCTAAACGTCTGTCAGTGTGAATAACGTTAAACTAACGATCTACTATCTCAGACTCACCAGACATAAAAATACTTACGAATGCAACTTATTTTAAGAAGGACAGCCTGTTGACAATAAATTGGTGCACGACCGTCTTCTCTTTGAGATGCTTTGTGTACTCACGACAGTCTCTGGACGGTAAACACTGCAATTTACTTACTTGCACTGCTCCAAACTTTTACGGAATCCAAATTTCACTACGAAATATTGGAGATGAGTAGGAAAAAATAGACAAAATCGACCTGACCATTCACGGACCACCCGCCATCCCTCGAAAGCTGTGGAAAGGTTGATAACCCTGCTTTTTTCGCCATAATCTACAGTATTGCTAATGCAGGGCTTACTACCTGAAAGAAGAATGGAGTGCCTATTTTTATTAGTCTTCGCAGCTTTGCCATCTGCATAGAACACAATCAGGTCCATTCTTACAAACTCTATTGTACGCACTTTTTAAACTAAGTATTGCGGGTATTTTGGTTAGCCTGCTTTTGCGATTCGCAACTAGGCTGCGATACTGAATAGTATGCAGAATCTTCACTTCTCTGCATCTAGTACCGTAACAGAAACGTTGCGGGAAGCTTTTTTTCTTCGTTCGGCACTTATTTAATAATGAGGGTTTTTCAATTGTATCATTCAAGAACAATGACACCAATCTTCAAACAATAACAATAGAGCACAATTTTGGTCTGCACAGTAACAAATTTGTACTGCACAACCGATTTTACAAATAATAAACATAGTTGACCACCAAAACAACCATGTGGTGGATTTTCACCATAGTATGTAGAGGACGCGGCACTATTCTCCCAGGCCCATATAGCCTCTGATAGATGATCATTCGTTCATTTCAACCGTAAAGTTTCCAGTTACGGAATTATGAAGTTACATTTGGCTTGATAGGTTTCTCAAATAATGGATTATTTGAGTTGTTGTATAGGTGGTGGATGGTATCGAAGGCCCTACGCCATCTATGAAAAACATGTCGTTCTGATGGATGCAACAAAATTAAACATTATCGAATGGAATGCGAAGTTGTTCCTCTTTTTAAACTTGCATGCTTTTCTTAGTTAATGAATTCTCTTGAAACTATTTGATGTAGTGCTTTGAAATCCGCGGAATCCGGTTCTTCATATAAGAATTACTAAAAGAGAAATGAGCTATGATATGTAATGCGGTGGGGGGAGGGGGATGTGCTGGAATTCTCTTTGTGAATTATATGTGAGATTTACACTACGTCGCTTCGTATAAATCGTTTGCGTCAGAGATCTGATTTCATCAAAGGTTATTGCCACTGGTAATGGAGAGTTTTTGTATTTCTCGTATTCGTATTTCTCGTAAACACGAAAACAAGCTGTTAGAACGAGCACGATGAATGCTAACCTTTTCGCATTAATTTCTAGTAGCGCTTTAGTAAGCCCGAGAGAAAGAGAACTCTTATAGAGACGTTAACGTGACTCTTGTAGTGAATCACCACTAAAAACTCAATTATTGTCACAGTAGACAATTTCCAAAATATAACATGAAGTAAGAAACAACAATCACTTACCTCTACATCATACAAAAAATACTCAGCCATGGAGATCACGAATCTTTAAAACGTGTTAAATGAACCTTGAGATGAAATCTTGAGAATGAAAAAGCTAAAATTGTCGATACAACGACGATAGCAAGAACAAAATGCCGCCAATGACCCTTCTGGTTGAGGTGCGGGGAAAAACACGAGGGAATGACAAATACAAAGGTTAAGCCAACAACAAATGATGGCACGGGGAAAAGTCAGGCGATTTAGTCGGGTGTGTGTGTCCATGCCAACTGCATGATAGTTGATTTGATATTATTTATGGAATCCTCTTTTGGCCATCCATTGATTTAAATGAAAATTTATATTTTTTCTTCTATTTTTTTCACTTTAGAAGGCTCAAATGAAGGAGGAATAAAAAAAAATATTGTTTTAAATTCACCCAGTTGAAATGGTGAAATCGTTAACTAGAAGTAACAATGGCAAGATGCAATAAGTTGCTAGTTGCAATTTTTGATATTTGAAATTGTTAACTTCAAAATTGGCCTGATAGGTTCACTCTTTTCCTTTAAAAAACAGGTACTTATTCAAAAATTTCATAAGACAAATTTATAATTTTATATAAAATATTTTCATTCAAAATTATAATTAAATTACAATTTTTTCAAATAGACTACGGGCAAGGCACGTCCTGTCATACTAAAAAAAGTTTCTTTTTCCATACATTTCCATTGGTTCAGTAACCTTGTCACCATCATCTTCAGAAAACGATTGGTCGAAAATGATTCGCATTTTGTGGTCCTCATCACTATTTCGGAGAGCGACCAGTCTACATTCAGATTAGGCGGTAGAATTAGCTAGATAAGGTCATGTCAACTGTAGTTAACACTGGTCAAAAGAGGGAGGATCAACGATGCTAATCTCACTAAAACACATGAATTGGTATCACCGATATGTAACCTTTTCATTCCAATTGGTTCGTGAAAGACTTGGTCAACAGAAGCCCAGATTCAATCCACTAACGTAAACAGTTTACACACTTGCGGTGCGACGGTCAGAGGAACAAAATTCAATATTGAGATTATACAGAGAATTCGAGCCCCGTCTGATCCCCTCTCTTGATAATGAAGCGGCGGGTTCGATAAATCGCTAATTAAGTTCCCTCGCCCAACCCGCGCTTATCCACTTGATTTATCGCATTTCATCAAGTTTAACTTCATTCTGAACACGTTGTTGACGCTCAAACGTTAGTCCCCTAATAAATTCCGTTCGTTAGTGTTTGAGAAGCAATGGGCTTAAAATTGTTTCATCTAATTATGCGTTTGATGAGTACGAAAAGGCGAAAAATATACAAGTAACAGATTGATTCCGATGAATTATACGTAGGTACCTAACTCCATTTTACTGCATGATTTAGATTTCTCCACACGAAAAAGATTAACTTTGTTGCTCAATTTGACTTCCGCGTTATATATACCGCGCTATTACCCCAACTCAAGAGTTTAATGGAACACACAAGGCATGAAAAAAAGTAAAAAAAAAAAAAAAAAAAAAAAAAAAAAAAAAAAAAAAAAAATAAATAAAATAAATAAACCATAATGAAATACCCCTATATATGTAAAATATATGACACGATTTAAGTATATAAATATCATTCTGTCCGATTCAGAGAAATCCATTTTTTGTTCCTCTATGTATATTAATCTATCAATCTTTCCTTCAAGTCTACCTTTACGTCGGCCTGCAAATTGATGAAAACTTTAAATCTCCTGGAAATACGCATAACAAAGTCCCATACAGGTGAATCAGAGAACTTTATTAACCTTTATTTAAACATTAAATACAATTATCCAATAAGAGTAGACTGGTAAATTTGTTTATAAACGACTAATAAAATTAAAAGTTAGTCCTACTTTGTCATAAAAATTTAACAATGCAACAAAATACTACAAGATGCAGAAAGGTGGGTCAAACAAGATTTTTGCTTTCTAAACATTCGAAAATTGGAAGAATAATTCATTTACTGAAATGACTTGTTGATTACAAATATACCCCATATAATAAGTGGCAAAGTAGGTAGACGATGGGGTTTTTCACATGACATCGTGGAATAAAAATGAACATATTCTTTTTGAATAACTTACTAAATAAATAACTGCAAATTAGCAAGATGTAGATATTTTATTTTGTTGAACTTTTGCTGCAAAAATAATATTTATGTCATAATCGCCCTTACTAGCAGCTAATCTGAAATAAAATGTAATCTTTTGGTATCACAAAAGAAAAAACATGTGAGACATGGTTTCGGACGTATTTTAAAAATTGTCTGTCAAAGTTGAAAAATAGTGGCGAACGTTACTTAACTCTCCGCCAAATTCAAGTACATTTTTGAGAACTAGAAGAAGTCTATTCGTTGCATAATAAACGCTTTTAGATGTGACTTACCATTAGTATGATCAGTCATCTTTCAATTGGAATCGATCTAAACTCACAAAGATTTCATTAGGAACTAAACGGGGACTGGTATTGTTAACGGGAGCTCGAGCCTAATTGTTTACATTTTGTCAGACAATCTTTGCATACGGCGAGGTAAACAAGACACGTATGGACCAGAAACATCTCAAGCTTTTATTATCAGCAACTAATAAAGTGTAGGTAACTAGTTGAGACATTAACGCGCAGTTTGCGTAAGAGCAGAACCAACATTTCAAATCAGTCAGCGGGAGCTCAGGGTGGAGCTCGTCATTCCCTTCGCCCCTTGATGTCCTAGAGAGGCTCCCTATCAAATTTCGTTGTAATCAGACATAAAGGTCATTCGTATCTTGTCTTAGAGAGGCTCTCTATCAATTTGAACGTCCTATGGTGAGCAGGAGAGATTTTAGCTCACTCAGATGATCAGGGCTCTGCACTTCGCTCGTCTCTTGGGGCTCCTCACATGGCTTGACAACAGTTCATTTCAGAACTTCCAGTCGTCCACTTTTAATGAGCAAAAAGGTACTTTTCAAGACCTACAGACTTCCACTACCAGTGGACACAAAGAGGTCCCTCGACGGATGAAACATATCTCTCCCATGCAAGAGATATTCAAAAAGAACGGCACATCGCCGCTCTACATGGCGAGACATTTGCCTATGAGTCCGACAAATATCACCCCTTTGGAAACAGGGATAAACACCAATCTGAAGGTACTTTTCATCACCTTCAACAAGTTCCTCCCTATCAAATTTCGACGGATTTGTCCTTTCTCTGGGGGTACCTACCCCTAGGCAAATAGGAAAGATTTGAGCAGGATTGACATCATTATGATTTATATTACGGCTCGTGGTAAGCGGATCCTCCTCACCAAAGTCAGCGACATGGTAATACAACATATCGAAATTTGGTCCGATTCGGACCAGCGGTTTCGGAGGAATAGTGAGCACAAAATTTTGTCCATAAATATTATACTCGTATATAAAGAAATCTGAAAATGAATGACTATTGTAAACGTGTTCTACACCCTCTGAAACGCAAAGTAAATGCATCCCCACCCACAAGTGCCGCCATGCCGATAGCTGTAATACCCCCTTTTCCACGAACAGTTGGGCAAAAAATTGATAGGTATTTTATTATTTTTGTTTGACCTTGACGCACTATGCCTGAATACTATCCAAAAGTCCATTGTTATGGTATTATAGGATATCGGTCTTAATGTCAAGATTGACCAACTATGAGGCCGAAACGGCCTTCCACGCCGATAATCGGAGAAAGATTTGCCTCCATATTTGGAGTTGCCGCTCCTAACAACTCCACCGTCACCCCCGCACGCTCCTTCTGGAATCGCGACCTTGGCGCAGACCGGTGCAGGGAGAAAGGTCACTAGTCGCTTATTGTTACGGTTGCTACTTAGTCCAGCGTTTACGAATGAATGTATGTATGTAGTTCAGTTCCAACGTTTTCAGTTTTTCTAGCTATATGTATATTTCGGGCGACCAATGAAATCGTCAGTTTTTGAGAACGCACTTTCTCTACTTCAACATAACTGCACTAAATCACAAAATACGATAATTAAAGTTCATATAAATTGATTTTCGAAATGCACTATTCATCAAAATATAGATAATCAATGTACACATGAAAAAGTTCCAGTCATGCAGCATGATCGTATGAGCGAATTTTCGTAAATTATCGTATTGTATAATGTTAAATTATTTTGGAATTGGAGCTTTTTAAGTGCAACAAAATCGTTAACGATTAGTTTTATGGCAAACAGCGTATTCTAAATAATAATCTTCTATTCAAATAAAGGTTTTGAACTTTTAGCTTTTTTTTACAGTTTTTATCGATTTTTTAGTACATTTTTAAATACAACTTAGGTAAGGTTTGAGGTTATGTATTGTTCCTCCCTAGCCACTGGTATGCCCAATTTTTTATATTTTTATCAATCAATGAATGAGCAGCTAACCAACTTGAGTTGAATGTATGAATTACAGTTTATTATCAGGATATTAGGTTTTCGAACAACATAGTTACACAAAACTAACGATAATCTAGAACGACATCAGACATGCATCCAAAACGTGAACCTCTATGGTTCGAAAACCGTCAGCGGGAGTTTCGCTATACAAATTTTTAGACATTTTTGTACTTTCCCGTTCGGATTTTTTATCATAAGGCGTGTAGGTAAATACGTTATAAATAAATTTTTCGACATAATGTTCACCTAGGAACCACCTTTATTGACAATCATTAAGTTATATTTAAGAACAAAAATTAATTTTGAAAGAATCTATAAATTATATACAAGAGCAACAAGTAAGAGTGGTCATAACAGGAACGAGCGAGAACAACCAACTGATGATAATAATTGCAATTTCCATGATGTTTGTCAACTACAGATTATTTTCATAGTTAAACTCCGAGAATTGAGTTTATTATTGGGGAGAGATGAACAATAATTGTCATTTTCCAAAGCAATGAGCTTTAATAGTTGATTTGATAGAGGAAACACGAGCATGGAGGGGACCATGACTGAGATGACCTTTTGCAGCGTCCGCCCCTGAACTGGAAGGAAAAGGGTAGAAACGAAAATCGATATGGAAGTGTTGCCATACATGAGGAGACCACTGCAATCCCTCGTCCAGATAAGCTGATTAGGGGCATTGCCGTGATTGGGTGGCGAGCGGTATATGATAACAGAGGGAGAGACCGGAAGCATGTATATTTTTAAATATATTTACAACCAAAACTAAATGGCTTGGGTACATGAAGGGTAGGATAAAATGTGAACAGTTGGATCAGCTAGATGAATCTCTTATCCATGTTATCCCAAATGACAGCTAGATTACTGTAAAGTCGTTCTGTAAACTTTTGGAGAGTGGTTTGAGTTCAGGCGTAATTCAAGGTTGTTTTGTAGCATAAAGTTACGTTTCCATGAATCCTGATTCCTCATTGTACAACATTATAAAATAATTCACACGAGGATACCGTTTCATCAACGTCCTTGCTCAGAATAAGAATGATACATTATTCGAAACACCAGCGTAAATTTCACAGTCTTCATTTCGGCCAACTGTCGAAAGAAATTATTAGATTTGATGCACAGAGTGGTCAGGAATCAACCGATCCAATCTACTTACAGTTCAATTCATTGACGCGTAAAGAAATAATTTTGAAATAGCATTGGTGATTGCCTCAACAGAATATAGCCAAAATGTCCTCTAAATAGCTAATTCAGCTAATCGGGACGAAGCCCGTCATTTCATTCGTTTCTTAAATGTCCCAGAAAGTCTCCCTATCGAATTTTAACTTTCTAGAGTGAACATGAGAAAATTTTGCTCACTCAGCTGATCAGGAAACTCGACTTTTTTTTAGGGAGACCCAATGTCTGATAATTATAATATCGAACCGAACTGACGTATTCTATTATTATTTTCCAATTAATATTATTATCATATGATTCTTTCGATGATATCCAGAAACAAATTTTTCGCTGACATTGTTTGTGACCTTTGGGATCTGAATACCTAACGCCTTCAATTTCGTGCTTAATTTCGATAAAAGTGCCACATCCGTTTGGCAACTGAAGGTCGCATCTAAGTGAAATATAAAATTGTCATGAACCAATAATATCTCCTTGTCATACAACCACCATAGTATAAAGAATACATGCATGCCTTCGTACAGAGTTGTTAAAAAAGGAATTGCAATTACCATTACGTTTTCCAATTACTTTAGAAAGAAAGTAATTGCCATTAACATTACCATCCACGTAATGGGAATGGTTTGAAGCAATTACTATTTCCAATTACATGTAATGGTAACGGTTTTTTTTTCAATTACTTGTTATTGGGAAAGTAATGGGTCTTTCCAATTACCCATTACAGAAAAGGTAATACCCCCATTCCCGTCACAGGAACGTTTGCCCTCATGCACCGTGTGAGAGTGTGTGCGTGGTGTGTGAGTGTGCGCGCGCATGTATGTAATGTGTACAAATGATATATATTAATATCTACATTATATTATATATGTACACATTACATACATATGCGCGCACACACATCACACACATGAAGGCAAACGTTCCTGTAATGGGAATGGGGGGTAATTCCATTCCCATGACCTTTTCTGTAATGGGTAATTGGAAAGACCCATTACTTTCCCAATAACAAGTAATGGTAATTGAAAAAAAAAAAAAAAAAAAAAAAAAAAAAAAAAAAAAAAAAAAAAAAAAAAACCATTACCATTACATGTAACTGAAATAAGTAATTGCTTCAAACCATTCCCATTACAGGAATGGTAATGGTAATTGCAATTACTTTGGAAGTAATTGCCAGCTTAAAACCCCAGTCTTGGCTTGTAGGCATACCTAATCATACTCACTGTAATAATTATATTGCAATTAGGGGAAGTAATTGAAATATTAATCATTACCTTACAACTCTGCCTTCGTAACAAAAGCGGTTAAATTCACTGCTCTAAAATAAGAGTTTACAAAGTAGAACAAAAATGGAGAACATACTGTATTTTGGACACATTTCAGTTAGTAGTAATGATGTTAGTGGTAATTGCGATGGGAATTCAGGAGATCTCTTCATTAAGTTAACTAGAAAAGGGCATTTCAACATTGACATTGCCTGCGAGGGTTCAAGGGCGTAAAGCTGACTTTGCCGTTATGTGTGGCGTCGAATGACGAAACCTTCCTTTTTCCCTCTAGATAAAATCTTTTCCCCATTTAACTGAACGAGATTTCCCTCTTTATAAGACAAAGTGGTTCTAGAAGAATAAAAGCTAATGGAGCGGCCGTCGTAGTTGAACTGGGTTGATGCCGTCCATCAAGCTCAAAATAGCAAGCGTGAGGAGAATAAAGGGAATTAAGATGGCGGGTCTGAGGAAAGGAAAATTAAGTAACCTATTTTTATTGCGATCTAGGAAGTGAACGTTTTTGGTGGTTTCCAAGTTAGATATATTGACAAGATCAATGGCAGCCAATGTGCGGGTCATTCAACTTTCGGTCAGCCATCGTGTTCAGGTTCGGGATAAGATTGAGTTTTAAGACACCCGCCGTAGGTATATCAGGACCGATCTCTATTCAATGACACCGAGCTATGGTGGTAACAATATTTTCTAAAACTAATTAAATACACTGTGTTTAAGCCGAACCTGTACATTTTTGCTAATTGAAAAATTGTAAATTCAGTGCGTCTGTAGGGCTGAAGAGGACTACATCCTATAGTGGTGATGGGAATAAATTTCAATTTCACGGGTTCAGGAGTTGAGGGAATTCTACAAAACGGAGTTCCATTGTAATTATATCTCCTGGTTCAATTCTTGGAGTTTATACGGAGAGTTACAATTGAGTTACAATTTTATACGGAGAATTACAATTGACTGACTCAATAGGGTTGATAAAAATCGATGCCGAAATTTTCCGGCCAGCTAAAGCCCTTATGAGCTTTTTCATCATGCAGTTTCATAAACTGTGGTCTAGTTATTATGGAGATAGGCCCGAGACTGAGGACGGTCGGATAAATTTGTCATTATTCGATTTTGGAACGTACGCCTCTTGAAACAGAAACCAACAAATTTTGAGAGGTAAGGGTTTATTCAAGAGGGTCTCCTTTACTTCGACGGTTACAAGGTTCATTAGAATTATTGAAAATCACATGTAAACTAATAGATATCGCAAATAGGTACACCGTCTGTTCAAATCCACTGTAGGTGGCTTCGGAAGCCTACAAAATTCAATAGCTTTCAATACGATTTTGAAAAAAACCATCAATAGAATCATTTTTCCTGGAAAGTAATGTACTTAAAGCCTCACATCAATTTAGGCAAAGAATGATGCGAAATTGTAGAATTCCTCCAAAGCAAATTATGATTTTTATAACAATGTGTACATGATCAGCCGTATTTTTTTTGGTAGATTGTTCTAAACAACAATCCTTTTATCAGGTCCCAACATAACTGGAAATCCCTAATAGTTGTGTCAAGTTTCCGGAATTGCAATTTGTCTAATGTCTGCGAATTACACAATCACAACTCTGTAACTATTAGTGCATTAATTAGGTAATTAACTAGGAGCTAATTATTGGATTAGTAATATCTTGATTACATTCCAAAATAACGTCATACTACATTATAGTTTAATCTTCTCGTTGCCGGTGGTTCTAATCAACTTATAATATTTGTTACGTTTGGCGAATAATGGTTTGAATATTGTTTGTTTTGTGATTTGTGCTTCGAGAATTATGAAAATGGAAACTGATATCAAGAATTTTTATTGCTTCCTCAGTACCGATATTATGGGGTTTTTGTTTTCGTGCTGGAGGCGAACAATTTTGATTTTTCCAAAATCGTGAGAAGTAGGTATTTCAAGAAATTCACGTCTTACTTATGCACTCATTCGTATTGGTTCGGTGACATAAACAGGATAACATGTATAATTCGTAAGAACTGTACTATAATTGCAACTTGGGAGTTTTGCCCAGAGTCTGTTAGACCAACAGATTTAAACGGAAGGAAAATTGTTCAAAATGCTGCCGAAAATTTTCATTTCAACTAAAGCTAATAAATTATTCACACTTCTGATTTGAAAATAAGCTTCTATCACTCGATAGTGCGGAAGTATGAAATTACTTATCCGCTTCAAATGTGAAGTTTAGCAATCACCAACAAGCTGATGTTTTCAGGCTCGCGAGATGACGCATTTTACCCAACTCAACCTTCGGAGAAGCTGTCACTCGCATGAATGAATCTCATATGCTGACTCCGAGGAGGCCAGTTGGTTACGTGGTTCTGTTCGGAACAGCCACGATCCGTTAAGTCATTGGAAATTCAAAACAAAACGCGTAACTCCAGAACTCCATCTAGCGAGATCAACCGATTTAATTACGATCCGTCATAATCAGGACATTGCAGGATTCTTGCCTCTTTGAAAGTACGAGCAGTAGACTAATCTGGAAAATTTCATGGATACCCCCCCCACGGTCCCTTGCAGTTTTGGTTTGAATTCATCATATATTATGTCCGAGCAAGACACATAATGTAGCGATGATCTAAAACTTGGAAAAGAGAAGAAATCAAAATCCGAAAGTTGCGCAAGATTTTTAATAATTTTGTTACAACCATTCCCGTTGCTTGCAAAGTATAACTTCTTAGTTGTGATTTCAGGTTAGGTGATTGTTAGAATATAAAGAAGTTTCATATCAAATATCTGCTGTAATAGTTATCCAAGTTACGCAATAATTTGAGAGCGGTTCGGTGTAGGCACTATAGTCAACTAAACTTTTATTCTTCTTCCCGATTTTTCATAAGGTTGACAATGTTAAAACGTGTTTGTTTCGTCTCTGTTGAGGAGTAAACGGTTCAGATCAGTAAAGTCGTTATCGGTCATGCGTCGATGCGTACCGCTACTCGACCAATAATGATATCCATAACGACCTCAAAATTCCCACAATAAATGAAGTAATAAAAACTCAAGCGATAGCCCATCATCAGAGGCTCCAAGGTCATATCAACGAGGAGGTTGTGAAGCTGCAGGACGTTGATGATCTGCTCAGACGACTGAAAAGACGAAAACCTCACGACCTGTGGTAATAGGGAGTGATGTGTTCATGAAAGTTCGTTCAGTGAGTGTAGTGCTGTGCGCTCCTGCAAATCGTGTTCATTGAATACACTAAATAGCTGAAATGATGTATAGGATGTGTTATGTATCACAGTCTTGTTTCAGTCACCGATTATTCATTGTCAAAGAAATGTTGCTAATGAGTTGTATTACTTGGTGCAATAAATATTATGAAAAAAAAAAAAAAAAAAAAAGTAAAGTCGTTCAGGATACAGCTAAACTATGTTAGGTAGGTAAATATTTATAATTTTAGCAGAAGCCTCGATGCAACCGAAATGCGGGAAGTTCAAGGGTCTATGCTCCGTTTTGCAAACGGTTTGACTCATTTTTATATCTCGGTGTGACCGATACAATGAATAACTAAAACGATACCAGTAGTAATATTAAAAGTTGGATTACAAAAAGGTATAGCAAAGGTGTTTATGGATAGTACTTGAGTATGACAATCAATATTTGTACCACAATTTACCAACATATACCAGGCGTTGCCGCCAATACACAACTTCAAGTCATAATGAACCTAATTTAACTGATTCTGTTGTCATCAACTGATGAATATTGCCATGACTTCCAAACCCCAACAAAAAATAGAGAAACTCTTTCGGTGCGTCAACCCCCGGCTGGTAGATGTTCCTCACTGAAACTTTTATTTTATATGGGTGCAAATTTTTCCTTGAAAATTATAATATATATAATAAGTATATTGATATAGAATGATCAAATAGTCAGTTTCCAACTATCCTTTAAATTTGAAACCGTTGAATTCAAGTTTGTTACAAGCAGACACATGACAGCTCACAGAGAGACAGAGATTAAACGAAAGTGTTGTTCAGAGTGGTGCAAAACGTGAAACACAAGTGGAAATTTTAATTTCGGAGACAGAACATTGTTCATCCCCCGAAGGTGAAAGCATGTTTCTGCTACCTATATGTAGACTCAGAAGCAAAACAGAAAGTTTGTCAAAAGATTTGTTTTGCATGTAGGGAGAGAAAAATGATCCTCGGGAACTTTGAAGACGCCATGAGAAAATAACGAATTTGGATTCCAAGGTTCGCTTTTCGATGACAACGCGAAACGAACACACACCTAAGCCCAAAAGTAGGCGAGTTTTTCAGAGGAACTCTGGACCAACCGACTCATTACATTCCACTGCAGCCCAGTCGTTGATAAAGGCCAGGAAAGGGAAGGAATCCCTTTTCGGCGGAGAGCTATAAGAATGTGATAGCGAGGGCCAGAATCGCTTGGAGATTCTAGAGAATTCCCCCGTCCTTCCACACCCTAAATGAGATGCTACGCGACGGTAGTTCGGTCTTTATCTCGAAGTCAGCCATGACTTCTTCAAGGTACACCCTTATTGAGGGAATCCTCGAAAATCCTAACTGAGAGTAAAGAGGAGTCTATTTAACTTTGGCAAGTACTACGGATTTTTGTGAGTTGTGTTGAGGAATTCCAAATACTCATTATTTTCAATCCCAGGTGATATGACAGGTAATCAGACATCTGGAAACTGTCGGTTCCTGTGTTAGAACATGAAACTCAAATGAACTGACCACAGTAGCGGACCACTCCAAATCTCTAGGAAACTGAATAATAAGGTATGCATGTGCATTACAAGTAAAGGCAATTAGAAACTCAACAAGTATGATTGCAATATTGGCTTTTAGCTTTGGTTTATTATTTTCAATAATGGCGCTTTGTAATCGAGCAAGAAAAATAAAATGAAGTACTATTGTAGTTTTAGGGATAAGATACCTTCTTGGTGGTAGGTTTAGTAGGGATTTCCATTCTTACGCATAATGCGCCATATTGACCATTTAGACGTGACCAACAGCTAACGTTTACTCTTCACGATGATGTAAGCTACGCCTAACACCGCCTCTACTTTCAATATCAATCTCTAAAGCAGAGTGCTCGGAAAACTACCAAAATGATGTTTATAAATTGTGATATTTCATTATCAGACGATTCAAGTTAAGCCAAATTAACTCTTTAAGGTCTCCTGGAAAGGGAATCCATAACACAGATGACTGATTCTGGGTAACAGTAGCTGTTAATACCGGCATGAACTTGAAATACAACGGATTAACGTAGATAAACCGGATGACAAGAAATTGACGAAATGACTTAGTCCATAGGGCGACGATGAGCCTAAAAGGGCATAAAGCACCATAGGGACCATGATCTGGTCAACATTTAACATGTACTCACCATGAGAAATCAATCTTTGAAGCAGTGTCCGCACGGAGAACTCTAAAGATGATGTTCATAATTAGTAATAGTATTCCATAATAATCGCTTTTTTCTTGATTAGGCGATTCAAGTTTAGCCAAATGAACCCTGTAAGATCTTCAGGAAAGGGATTCCGTATAAACCAGATGACTCGCTGAAGACCCCGGCATGAACTCCGAATACAACGGCCTAACGCTCATAAATCGGATGACAACAAAATTACAAAAGATCTTCGCATTAGGCCTTCAGGGGCCTACAAAGGGATAAATCATCATACGGACCATTTCTGAACCGACCACCAGCTAACATTTACTCTTCATGAGAAGGAAACCTATGCCAGACACCGCTTATGCTTCCAAAATAAATCTTTGAAGCAGTGTCTTCACGGAGAACTCTAATAATTATGTACGTAATTTGTAGTATCCCACAATGATCTCTTATTCCTTAATTAGATGATTCAATTTTAGCCAAATTAACCCAGCAAGGTCTTCTGGAAAGGGATTTTATATAACCCCGATGGCTAATTCAGGATAACAGTCGCTGTTAATCTCATCATGAACTCCGAATACAGCGGCCTAACGCAGATAAACCGGATGACAACGAAATTACAAAAGGTCTTCGTCCTTAGGGCGATGAGGGGCCTCTTGCACTTGACGTGTGCTGGCGGTCCCCCATCACGGGGCGAATTGCCATCTTTGCCCTGAAAGCATCAAGGGAGAGCTTTTCAGATCGGATAAAGAGATGGCTGGGCCCGGGGGAACATTCCCCTCATCATTCTTCTTGGTTCCTTATCTCCTCTTGGAGTTTCAGACGTGTTTTTCTACCACGAAAAAAAGGGGAGAAAACATATTTACCCTTGAAAGATTGCGATTTTCAACTTCTCTCTCTACGTCAGCTCCTTAAATTATTCTGTAGGCACCCAAACTTTCGAGCTATCGGGGTTCTGAACTGACTTTAACGCGGTAATTATTCAAGAAATACCAACTTCAAGTTCGAATAACGAAACCCGAAATTCAACAGTGTATATGAAGTGAAATTTTGACCAAGTTCGCGAGTATAAATGAATGAACAGCTACGAGTCATCCAAAAGCTCAATTTACCTCTGGAGGTAATACGCCTAGGAGTAAAGCATATTGAAACGTCAAACTAATCTACATAGTTATAACATTTTCCGGGATAGTACGGATTACCTCAAACATGGCCCTCTAAAAATTTCATTGCCATCGGATAATTAATAGCGAGTGCGCATGCGCAAACGTGAATTTCTTTCAACGTCGATTTCTCATGATGTAATAGTTTGATTTCATTCAAACTCAGGGTGTGGTTGGGTATGTTCTAGAAAATTTCCCTCTGAGTTACATAGCGATTTGTTAAGTAATAACTACTGCGCATGCGCAAACCTATAAATATTTGTTACGTCCGAGACTAATGTGCCGGAAGAAATGTGCAATTCAAGAATTACATAGTTCTCAAATAAATCATGTCCTATAAATTCCGTTGCCTTGGATTAAAGGTAGTCTGTGCGCATGCGCAAACGTAAATTTATTATTATCTATCGGACTCATTTAGTTCGAAATCGGGAAACAGATATATATTCCAGGATGATACCCTGATGTGGATTTTATCACGGAAAGTTGACTAATAACTATTGCGCACGTGCAAAATAAATACTGGTTGGCACAGGGAAAACACCGGGACTAATGATCCGATTTTTTCAAGTATGAGCGAGTGAACCTAGGCATTATCCTAATATACACCTACTATATGTATATACCTTAGATGGTGAATGCTGTTGGATTGATGGTACGGTATCCTGTGCGCAAATATGAATCAATAGCCCTATTTTGTATATAAGTGAGTCAAGTGTCTACATACTGTCACTGTACGCTATATTTTTGACTCGTACTTTGTTTTGCAACTATTTTCATTCGTCCGTATTACAATAAAAATGGAAGCTATACTTCTTACCTATCTTAGCAGACATTTTTTATATATTGATATGGTACGAGAATAATACTAGTGGTGAAAGGATAATAAGCATGGAAAAACTATAGGATACTGTAGGTACTTATATCAGTGAATAGGTACATCGAAATCCCCTACGGAAGAGGTGATTCCCATTTCTTCCGTCAGAACTGCAAAAACTTGATAATAAAAAGATGAAAGAGAATTTGACGCGTCCGTGACCAAACACGAAAGGGACAAGAAAACAAATTAAGACGAAAAACGAGCTTTAGCAGATCCACCAGTTGAACTCCTTATTGCAAAGGGGAAAAACAAGATTTTTTGTCAATTAAAATACGGAAAGAAAGGAAGGGAGGAACTTTTTTGTCTTCGTCGGGTTTTCTTTTGTTCGATTCCGGTTTCCTGCGAGTTTTCCGACTCAAAGGAATGTAATTATATTCTGAATTAAACGATCTTGTCTATGCGGGAGCCAGTCGTTTTGAGGACGACTATTGACTATCTTGGGAAAATTCTGGGAAATCATTAAATTAAATCTTGGTCTTGCTGTGAGATGTTTATCATGTAATGGAAATACCATAATTAGATTTTCTGGTTTCTATTCAATATAAAGAACGGGCTATTTTCACTATTTCTAACCCCGTTTTCCATTATCACAAAAATAACGATATAAGAACTGATGTCAGTCGATGAACGTCACCTTCAGAAGCGGATGAGAATGAGAAAAAAATAGCAGGTATTACATAATATGTACCTTCATAATTAACTCTGGCGCTATATTTTCTACTAATTTTCCAATATAAATTTAGTTTGAATGGGTTCATCTTCTGTCGATACTGTCCTTAACGATACAAATATACCACGTCATTCTGAGGGCTTCGGACTCTTCCAAAGTAGCTTCAATGAAACAGGTGGTGTTAGATATAGTATCCCTTTCTCTCATATGCCGGCTTTTTTCAAAATTCACAACTCCATGTTTTTCTTAGAAAAAAACCCTATTAGTATAGTTTTTCTAAAGAAGAATCTAGGTACAGGTTTCTCAACTCGCCAGAATAAAATGAAGTGGTGAATGATCTTTGATAACAATTCGTACTTGCCAGTAATCAATGAAAGAAATTCAAAACCTGTTGAAGAAAAAAAATTTGTTTAACCCATTGTTTTAGGGTTATGATTATTCTCCGGGGAATATCAAAAGATCAGCGTTTTACCTTGTTCATTAGCATTCTAACATGTACGGGCTAATGAATTTGGGCCAATGTAATTTGCAATAATAAGAGTTATTAAGTTAAAGTATTAGCTAATCAAGTAAACTATATTTCAATCAGTATTGAACGCTCCAACAAGAAAACTGATATACCTATTTTATTGTTCGTGGGTCTGTAAATTAATCTGCGATTCACAGTCATGTTATAAAAAGATATATTAAGTGGCTCATGATGCTCCGTATGGTCTTATGCGAAGAATTACAATAAAATCGAGTAATAAACTATTGTAATAAAAAAATTCATTTTCGAGCCGATTTCCGTAAGCATTGGTACTTGATCCCAGTGGTATGAGAAGGAAACGTATTTTTTTTTTTTTTAATCCGATTATTGGAACTTACAAGTATTTTTTGAAACCTTCACCATTAATGTTTATTTAACAGTGATTGAAATTGTCTTTTCTCGTCCTTTTATGTAGTTTGTGATTGAAATATCACACAGACCATGTAATAATTTATAGAACATAAATACCGAATATATCATATTTTATATATTGTGATATCTACGAGAGATATACTGTGATATCTGATCTGTGGTAAATTAATGTGCATCTTGTTACACCTTTATTTCACTTTGCTGGTTGTATAATATATATCAGTATGTTTGTAGTTATATGCCTATACAACATCTGTAGTCATAGTTGAAGTTTTTATGTCTAATTTTTTGGGGTTTTTTATCCGCTGTGGTGGTTAAACAATGGTCATCGCTGTATCTCTCGTGGCAGACTTCGGCGATAATTTTTTCTGCGTAATGTTCTTATTGTTGTTTCTCCAGTACATGATGGCAAACCGTTTAGTGACGGAGGATCAAAATGGTTCCCTTTAAAATCGTCCGCTTGCAGTTTCCTCTTATACACCTTAATAAATGTGGCTAGTGACCCTTCAGGTTGAGGTGTTGCTTAAATCATTATATAAAAAATATAACATATTTAATAATAATATTATATTACATCAATATAATTATTATTATAAAAACGAAACAACGTGATCCACACTTAAACTTGAGTTTGCAAGCATATATTGTAGAGTTTAAATCCGTTAAATGAGGGTTCACGCTTATATATATACTCGCTGTATATAGTCTCTATGCACAGAGATAAAACGATCTGATGTGGTGAAGGTTCTTCAGTCATCTCGCGGGCTACGAATGTCTTAATTAAGCTAGTGCTTTAAAGGAACGAGAGCCAGTCTCCACGGAACTGGTCTTAATTTCCCCTCTTCCTCCCCACCCCCTCACTCCACACCTCCACCCCTCCCCGCCATACACGAAAGTGTTTATCCCATTTCCTTGAATCTTTTTTCGTGTTTTATAATTTTTAATTAGTTTATCCCGCTCCAGACTCCGATTCTCCCGTTTTTTTTTTTTTTTTTTTTTTTTTTTTTTTTTTTTTTTGCAGAGTGACGTTCTCTCAGCAGCAGGAAACTCAATCCTAATTACAGAGAGCGGACATCCGTTCCTTTTTTTGACATTTTTTATAGGTCCGCCCAAAGAAGAAAAATAAATTAAATTTTAAAATCCTGAAGGAAAATCCTAGGGTTTTTATAGTTTACAAAGGAGTCAGATGTGTTGAAAAAACATATTGGTAAGTATTTTTGTTAAACGGAAATGTATGGTAAGGGATGCATTACATGGATGTCCCTATGTTTGTGTTGTATATGATTTTGGTATGAATGGACAATAGATTGTGTTTTACTGAAAGTACCCTCTCCATTATAACCGAACATGGGTATGCAACAAACACCCACCCCCACCATTATGAAATCCAAATTAACTGCGAATGGGTCCAGGGAGAGACTGAATACTTCGAGTGAAATGGGAAAATAATGAATTCCAAGATTTTTCGCCCATCTAACCCAAAAGATCATGGTTTATCGGAATTACCCCTTCCATTTACTCCACCAATAATAAATATAAACTCCCAAGGGTTTTTGCATAACTGCACCGGATTTCTAAATGAATTAGAAAAGAAAAGGGAAAATCGGTCGGGAATTGTAGCATGGGTAGTGCTTCAAATTATCAGCTGTAATCCCCTCAAGCCAATCGCCGCCAAGGCAAATCAAAAATTTTCAAGTTAAAAAAAAAAAAAAAATATAATTAATAAAATTAGATAAAAATTGGGATCAATGGAAGAAAGAGTCATGAACATCGTTAGAGAGTAGTAGTTTAGGCAGCGCTTAGTAGGATTGGTTATTACCCCCTTCAACCTCCTCCCCGATCGCGAATACAAAATTTCCAAGTTTGTTGCTCAAATTCTGATTGGAATCAAACAAATAAATAACCTCGAACATCGGTTGAGAATTGTAGCCTGGGGAGCATTTGACACGCAAAACAAAATTGGTCACACACACCCACAACAAGGCATACACCTATGGGGTTTTTCCTAAGGATTCGGACTTGGAATGTTCTGAGTCGGATTTGTAGACGGTTAATTCTATTCTCGTGCTTGGGTTGTCCTACAACCCTCTGGATCATTTGTGATGACGAAGTCTTGCCTATTGGACATAGTTTCAGAGGATCTAAATACCACTGCAAATAATTATCGCACAAAAGTCTCATTATTTCAGTATTAGAAAGCCGTTCAACACGGATTTGTGATCTACCAATATCAATTGATTTACACCTTATAATCACATAATGAATGTAATAAATTAATTATAAAGACGCCAGATTTAGGTAGTCTAAGTAACTCGTAATTGTAAGGAGCAAATTAGGCCCCAACCTAGTAGATTGGAGGAGCATGTTGGGGAATACGCGCTTCGATATTCCCGACTGTCTAAGCGATACCTGAACTGCAATATCCGGACGAGAACCCAATTTTAACGAGCTCGAGGCTTACGAGCAAACAGCTGATTTGTGGTGCTCACTCAAACTGCAAGCTCGCAACATGAAAACCGTATAAATCCGCTTTTCCATCCTCAAAGCTGGTATTGAAATTACTGTCCCTCAATGTACTACTAAACATAGATCGAAAAAAATGTATATAGACCAGAGATACAATTGGTTTATAATTGCACCAAGGTTACACAGATTTGAATTTATCTGTGATATTTATCTTTTATATGTGATTGACGTGTAATATCTACTACCTACTACATTACACGTTCTATGCTTTAACGCAATGTTGTTTTAAACCCCCATTCAACTGCTGTTAACTATACCTTTCCATCTTTCTTTCCCGGTGTAAAGTTTGAAATCCTGGTAATAAACTGTTCAACTCGGTAGATGCTCGAGTCAAAAGACAAATCAACCACAAAAATCTGTAAAGAATTCAGTTTGCTTAATGTATTTGGGTTCACATATCCAAACGACCTTCTAAAATTCAATACATATTAAAATATTAATATGTATAGAGCCGCCGCTATCCGTTTATCAAATGCAAAGCGCCAACTCTTAATTGAAGACCGTTGATGGGTATCACTTGGCCAGTTAAAAGCTCGTCAATCAAAAATTTTCAATTAATATCTCTGCCAGGAGATTGGAGAATGGTTTTTCAATCAAGTCGTTCCAGAGGCGTTCCGTGTATAGGCCTACCGGGGGAAACTTGGTTATGGTACGCGTCCGGTTGGGAAAGTGAATTTATTATAATGCAATTTCGCAAAATAAAAACGTGCAGAGCAGATTCCTGAGAGAATATAATTTGATAGGTAGTACAATCGGTGTGAATAATATGGTTTGCTTCATAAACTGCTGTTTTATATTATATGTAAGTATTGTCGGATAGTGCATGTTTCGCCTAGTCTATGGTTTAAAAAAAAGTATAAGCATTGAGCTAGTCCTAACAAGAAATCGAACCTCATGAATTTTGCGGAGTTTCAATGCATCGTGCTTCTCAGTTATTGTAACCCATTGCGAAGGTACTCTTGAAAATGTCGTCTGGTCCTATTTTGATTTATTTTATAACATTCTGTTAACCCGTGAGTTGCACTGGATGACTAGTATCAGTAACATAGTTGACTAGTCAGTAACGAAATTGCAACAGTTGCTGATGATTTGACAATGATGAAATACTGAGAATTTCCTGTCGTTTAATCCATGGCTACCCACCAACTTTACGATTATTCTGACCTTTCGACTGATTGTTTTGGGGATTAATCGTTAAAGAATCGAATCGGGAACGATCATTCATACTGACTACTATCTAAAATCCCCGTAATACTTGGACTAGTTTTTAAAATGTTTAAATTCTGAGGAAAGTAACATGGAGCTTAGCATCAGATGTCATACAATTTTAAACAGGTCAGGAAAGTAGTGCGTTCGCTTGCCTAAGATTTTTACAATTTGATTAAACGGGAATGCCCACTTCATAGATTAATGAAATGGATGGTTAGCTTGTTAGAAATAACTTATAAATATCGACTGAATAGTTGGAAATCATCCTAGTTATAGTAACAGCAGCGTTCTCTCTCCCCCAATATCTCTCAAATGGCTTGAATTTCAACATGAGAAGTTGAAACTACATAAGTTCATCATATTCAAAAAGTCAAATCGTACTGTGATTACCACTGTTGACGAAGGTAATAGATAAACTATCATGTAGGTAGGCGGATAAAGAAAAATTTAGTTTATACCACCAATCGTCTTCAAATAACATGGAATGGAAAGCAACCGCTTGATTTCATGATTCTAACGCATATAAATTTAGAAAAAGTCACGCTTTTATCAGTATAGGCTAACTTACACGCATACAAAAGTTATTAAATATTTTCTCAACGAACTGACATCACTAACCCAGACATTGTGGGTAGGAAGACCTGATAAGGAGGATATCATAATATAGACATAGGAGAGAAGCTTCGCGTTATCTTCGGAGACATTCATCTCGAAATCATACGATGTTGGGTTCCAGAACACCTACAGTTTGTAGTGTGCATTGCTGAATGCTCGTAGACTATCCAAAATATTGAGTTTCATGCAAACAGTTGGGTGGTTGTTCCTTCCACGAGTTGAGTGGGTTGCGAGTAGATGATCTGCGGAACTGCTCGAATGAAAATTCGCAACGATAACACTATATACCGCCCTACCCGGTAAATAATCGAGCGGGGGTTGGCGTCAATATAGTCAACATAATTTTCGCTCACAGTTCGGATGCTCGTCAGATCTCTGGAGCGTTCGGCAGGTAATTCCACCCACCAAAGTCTGCAGGGAGTACGCGAACGTATATTTTACCGCTGTTCGATTATTCCGTGCGAACTCACACCTAAATTGAGTTCCTGGGCTCGAACTTGCTTCCGTCTCTAGCTCCACGACCTTTTCCCCCAAACTGAGCTTCCCGCTGTTTGAAAACTGAGTTAAAGTAGAAATTGTTTGTTACATCATTGGTTGAAACGTTGAACTGTCTTCAGCAGTCGTACGTGAGGTGTGCGCGAGGTATCGTTTGTTAGAGTTTTCGGTTAAAGAATCGAGGGTTCCTCTCCCTTGAAAATTCCCATCAACTCTGTGACGGTTCCCGTCTCATTTAAGAGAGAGTGCTTCTACCTATGCTGTAGCGTTGGGTCGAACGACTCATTCTCGCGTTTTTGATACGGCGATTCGGGAGTCAACTCATTCAATCAAGGAGGGTCACACCCTGACAGCAAATATACGCGCCATTAAGGGTAAACGGAGCTGTCACACTCCTCCCTGTTCATTTAATGTGCGAGTTTGGGCGATGGATCTCAGCTAGTGATGGTCTTAAACGTTATTTTTCGATAACTGGTTCCAATAATCGGTTATTTTGATAACCCGTTACCTGGAGGTGAGTTAGAGTTATAGAATGAGGAAGCGTTTGTCGCATAATAGCTGATAGCTTAGATAACTCATGCATCAGCCGGGGATGTGCCAGTAACATCGGCATCAATTTCGATCAGCCCTAAAGGGTAGTGATTAAGGGCTGAAATATTAAAAAATTGAAATTTCCAAAACATTCAAGGTAACAGTAATTTGGGAGGGGATGGGGGCTAATCTTTAAACATCATCCCCAAGAATCGGATTATACCACCCGGGTCGATGTACGTACTTCTGTTTGCTCTCCCTATGGGCTAGAAGTTTGACAGGAAAACAAAAAATCAACAACATGGAACCAAATCTAGTGGAACATAGTTATAAATCGCCGCCACCAAGATTTTACTTCCATTTCAAATTTAAGCTTCATAGGTTGAATCACTCAAGGAAATTGGCTTTGAAGATCTCAAGGCAACGGTATCACTAGCCATGTATTTTTTGGTGACATTGTTTGATGACACTTTTCGACAAGACGTTTTACAGCACGTCAAACCCCCATCACCAGTGACATCTGGATCCAATCCTTCTTCATTTTCAACACCAAAACATCATTTTAAGCGTACCTGTTATTCCCACTGATCCGTGTTTTACTAAAACAATTGATTTAGGATATATTTTTATTGTTGAGATGCGAGTTTGCGAGAATCCAGACTATCTAACTATGCACATCATTGTGATCTATTACGTTGGCCCGTTTATTATACGGAGGCTGGAGGTGGGGGGTAGAACGGGGCTCTTGTACGTCAAGTCAATTTTCGGCAAGATCTCCGTAAACACACAATTTGCTGACTATGTACAGTTTGTTTAATATGAATATTTTATACGCCAGAAGGTACATAATATATCAAGAACAAAAAAATAACTCAACTAGCCGATGAGGCTCTACAGTTTTAGGTCTATTTCACAATGAAGTACTCTAGTTGGCTAGATGATGCAAAAATGTGCCAGAACGTGAGCCAATTTCATTACGATGGACAAAAAAAGACGATTTGAATACAAGCCATCAGTCGGAATAAAATAAGAAACGTCTGGGCTCTTCATTTATCAAAACTTTTATTTGACATTTATTTTTCCCCGGGACGTTGCGCTTGAATTATTGCAAATGGACAAAATCACACCTGAGATGAAACCCAGATCTGTGTCAGGTTACGTTCAAATTCAACAACTATTCTTGATAAACAATTAGTGATGTGAGTAGGATAAATATCCGGAGGTTATGATATTTATAAACTGGATATTTAACCGATATTTAGTATCCAAAATCCATTTAGTATCCAAAATATCCAAAAAGTGAGTAAGTATTTACGATTTTCAACAACTTAATTAAGGAGGGAAGGCGGTGATGGGAAGGGCAGGAATCTGTATACTACTTTAACTACCTAGGCACGTAAAACTTATGAATGGGATCACAGAAGGAGATTCACGGACCATTAAAAGAGATCTGGAACAACCTTCCAATGGCCCAACATAATAGCGAGTGAGCTCCAGCGACCAGAACCCTCGAGGATTTAAGGAGCACCATTGACGTCTTCTTCTACAGAAAGACCTTTCAGCACGTTTAGCTGAATCCACAGCAAGTAACGGAACAGATTGAAAACCAAATAAGGGTTGAGAAAATAACTTACATTGCTCACAACTGGCGTCTTTCTAATGAACCTGAAAAGGCAAAGAGGAGTGCCCAGGACACTTCAGAAGACTCTGACGATCAGATTAGTAGGTACACTTGCTTCTGTGTAAAAGTGTTTTAATTTTTCGGGTACGACATAAATTCACAAATCAACTTTGCTTGCATAACATACGGATTTCCCCTCCCAATTATTATGATGATTACAGGGTCGTTTTCATACAATAATCACCATTGCTTATTCTTCGGGTGAAAAAGATTCACAATATGAGCGTGTCGCACAGAAGCTATTTCTACGAACTAAATTTTTTGAACACAAAGGAATACAAAATTTCAATAAATGCTTCCATTCAAGATTTTTCTTTCAGGGATTGATAAAATTATAATGAGCGTTACCCACGGGTGCGAACACAGACTTGACTGTTTTTAAATGGAAGGAGATTCCATGCTAAGAAGTTTGGCATCAACCGCACTCTTCTACGATGAGTAGTTTTCTTTCCATGATTTTTCAAAGTTTCAACGTTATTGGTGGTGTCAAAGCACCCCTCCCCCAGGGTGGAACCACCCTACCAAGTGTGACATCACCAGAACAGCAAACTTGAAAAAATAATAGAACAAACTACTCAACGTAGAAGAGTGCGGGTGGAATCAAATTTCTAAGGATGGAATCTATTTTCATTAAAAAATATGAAATGAAAACGTGGGTAACGTTCATCAGGTCCAAAATTATAGCATCCGTGGAAAGTTCAAAAATTATCAATTCTAGTGCAAGTATGATAATAATAAGGGCATAGTTTTCAGAATGGATAAGACATTGGTAATTTCATAAAATAATGTTCATAGAAGATCTAAAGAATATTGATAACGGAAACTGGGTGACCAAATATAAAATAGACAATGAACTTTCTTATTTGTGATTTTTGAGTTTTCGAGGTCATGATTGTAATTATGTCTAAAAGCAATCATCTGATTGGATGACAAACGGAATTCATCAGTCCATAACAAGGCCAGCTAGCCATAGGTCAAAAGCCATATCTGGTTCTAAGTTTTAAATTGAAGCTTGATACTTCTTTAATGGCTCTCTTAATGAACTTATGGATTCTACCATCTGGAAACCGTTGAATTTGGATATTAAATTTATTGATGCGCTGGCTAGTAGCTTGAAATATCGCTTGCTGTATTCAGTGGTTTACAATTTTTCTTTTTTTTTTTTTTTTTTAAATCTAATAATACTAAGGGGAACAAGTGTTTGGGAGATTCCAGGGTAGAGAGACACAATAAATTCGAAATAGTGTCCCAGTTTTACTTCGATTTGTAATTGAAGGCTGTGAACATGTGTTTAGCTTTGCTTATGAAAACATGTGGAAATGATCAAATCCGAGCAAAAATCGTAATGTCACAGGTTGATGTAAAGGATTTGCTATCGGGATACAATCAACTGAAAGATCAAGAATACACATTAGGCAGATCTTGGGTGCAGCCAATCTGCAGTTGAAGAGAATCTGCTTATCTCTAGTGTAACAAAGCCACTAGTGTAGCTAAACTTGAACCCCGTCCAATTCCCAACGAAATCCCCGATAATTTCCTTCAAAAAATGATCATTCCTCGCCAAACTCTCTGGGTTTTTCTCTGAAGGAGAGATCGAAGCGAAGAAAAGATGTTGGGATATCAAGGCACCGCCCTGAAAAAAACCCTGCCGGTTATTTAAGGAGAAATAAGTGGACTGCGGCGAAATAGAATACACGTAAACCCGGCGGAAAATAGGACACGCCCGTTCCATCCAACGTTCTAAATATATCGGGATAGTTCTTAGGCTACAATCCAAATTTTCATGCTGCGACCCAGCTTTCTACTAGTTGGAAAATCTCCATTATAAATAGGATCGAGGAGGAGAAATGAATTGTGGCGGACGAGGCAGATTTCAAACGGTTGATTGTTGCCACACTGGTATGGCAGATTTCGTCTAAAAACGTAACCAAATTCATATATACCGAATAATCAACATTCTAATCGCTAAATATATTATGTTGAATAGAGTATTGAACAGTGCCCTACTTTTGAGTTTGTAGCTAGGCAACGAAGTTCGGGTAAGATTGTTCTAGTAATAATGAAAAACCTATTTCATCCTAGGAGTCTTGAATATATAAATATTTCAGAGAATTTATAAACTGAGTCGTGGTATATTTCATGGTTCTTGAATATCGAATGACGCCCAAAGATAATATTTAATATACTCTCGAGTGAATCGGGCCAAACCTTGAGTTTCTTTTTGAGGGGATTAAAACCGCATTTCCAGTAATCAGTCTTCTATTTTAATGTCATTCCTATGTCTATATACAAGGGTTGCGCGAACATGGACCTTATTGGTTATTTGGACATGGGCCTTATCAGGCAAAGATGTAAGTCGTTGGTCAGACTGGATCGGGCTCCCACAAGGGTTGCACAAAAAGTAAGTTGAAAGTGAGATAACTAAAAATCAATAGGTACGTTATAGATACGTACGCTAATCAGAAAAAGTATTGCTGACCACTACCTCAAAAATTGTCGGCTTGCGTTTTGAAATATATAGTTTTCAAAATCGAGTGAAAAGATCTCAGTAGATATTCTGTCAAATTTTCTCCACAGCCACGAAAAAACATCGTGGACATGATTTGGAGCTACTATATACACGCGCAAAAACTATGGGGGCAGGCCGGATTCGAATCGCGATCGCAGCGAACCTGGCGGTATGGAGGTTGATTCGGTCCAATATAGATTAGTTCATTAGTATAGTTCAGTCGTCTGGAAGCTCGCAAGCCCGCATCTCAGAATTACATCACATCAAGTAGTCAATCTCTTAGTAAAAATTCAGATTAGTTAGACGTACCTATCGCGATTCGAATACGGTCTGCCCCCATTGTTTTCAGTCAATAAATAACATAGTTGCTACGTCTACACAGTTACTAAGTGGCATATTTGGTTTATCCTGACCTCGTTATAGGTACTTCTTGGTTTTAATTTTCGAGATGCGAATCTAAGGGTGGAATTCATAGACAAAGCCTGAGTGTGTGTGTTCACTCACACTCACCTAAATGGAGGGTCACCCTCAACTCACCAGTTCGAATTCATAGTTGAGTGGGGTGATTCACTCAACAGTTAGGGGCACACTCAGATTACAGGAGCTCAACAGTGCACTCAGGGGACACTCAACGTTTTTTCAACATAAGTTGGCAGCTCTGACAGTATGTTGTTGGGGAAGTTTCCCTGATTTGAGGGAAAAAAGGACGGGGAAATTCCCTCTCACATTCCACACTGATCAATAACAGTTCTCAAAGGTTACACTTTTCTTTGTGTTTTTGCTTTTTAAGCTATTATCCTTGTTCCTTGGCGAGACAGGACATAAGCCTTATCAGACAAAAACCAAAGTTATTGGTCCTCCCGCCTAGATCGGGGCAGCCATAAGTTGAAGTGAATCCTTGTTCTTGTTGCTTGTTTGTTGAAGTGCTGATAATTTGTGTTTATTATCTATTGATTTGTAGTATTGAATTGTATAATTATGTATAGAGTTGTGACGAAAAAGAAGTGAGAAAATGAGAAAACAATGATTGGCCAGTTAGTTTTGAAGAACAGATATATTTATGTAGTTGAAAATAAGAAGAGTTAAGGTATAATGAGACTGTTTGACAAAAAGAAGACGTGAGGTTTTGGAAGAGCTTCAAGCAATCACATTTTCTTGGAATTCTCATTGATTGTACATCCTGATGAATGGAAGGTAGGTACCTACCGACAACTCATTCCACAAACCAAGATGAATCTGAAAACCATGCACTACAAACTTGGTATGTAGAGATCGCATAAAATCAAAGAAGAGCGACCAGCACTTTCAGCTGTGGTACCTAGCTATAAATCCTTTCCATTTATTCTAAGGGTTCGTAGTTGTTCATGACTGTATCTTTCCCGAATCGGAATAGTTTGCGAAATATTTCGTTGTTGGTTGTGTATCATTCGAATGGGATCTGTCACATCAAACATGTACCTAACTACCGTTTAGGAACAGCCTAACTACTCTTATGTGTGCTTACTCTTATGAAGTTTTTGAATAAACTCCGAACTAAATAAACGATGTATGTTCTACTATATTACCTATTCCTATACCTACGTGAAAATAATAATAAAAGTTATCAGTTGACGCACTTAAGTGACCTCCTGCCGTCACTCAGGATTTTACACCATTGAGCTGAGGGTGATACTCACCTCAACGATTTTTTTTGTTTATGAATCCCGTTGAGTGTGCACTTAGGTTGCACACTCAGTGCGCCCTCAGGGTCGCCCTCAAATCACGTCTATGAATCGCACAGAGTGCATGAATTCCCTTATCGATACACTTAGGGGCCCACTCAGACTCAATTCCCGTCTATGAATTCCGCCCTAAGATTGACTCCCAACTCAAAAACATATCCAAGGTACCTTATTTGATACTCGCAATAAGTTTTTTTTTTTTAATTTTGTATCACTTATTGAAAACGTTAGAACGTTTCAAGATTTCAAATCTCACTCATGGTAAGGCATATACAATCAATAAATCATATGATAAACTCAATAATAAATGTTGAGCAATTATTGTTCTGCAAAATTGTGATAACTTTGCTTTGAGAATAGTGCAAATTGCGAAAAGTGATTTAGTGATCCATAATACCGAGTTACGAGACTTGGAATTTAACGGAAAGAGAACTCTGGAAGGGAATAGTCACCGCCTCCTAGACGAGAAAGTCGAATGACCCTCAGGTATAAGCGAGAGATTTACTCCCACTATAAAATGGAATGGAATACACACTTTTTGGGGTAGTTTAGTTTTCTGGAAACGTCACCAAGATGTACGAGAGTCGAGTATAGCAACACACATTCATAATCCTTGTGCTCAACTTGGAAGTGGACCACCAAAAGACTTGGTGCTAAACCGAATTCCCCGTTGGTCGGCAGGCGACGGGGAGGCTTGTTCGAACTTGGTCGACGGCTATAGTGAAATTCAGTATGAGGGATGATAGAAAACGGCACATGCCAAATAGCGCCTGTGGGGGTTGTGGTCGAAACTTGGGCCCTTGAAGCACAAACTTGTGACCGCACGAAGTTGGCTGGCGGCGGTGATGCCATCCATAAGGAGTTATTCCTGCGTTGAATGTGTGAATCCCGAGCGATGAGAGTCTCTGGAATCTCACCTTTATAATCAATATGTATTGGCGAAAGATGAATTCCTAAAGACGAATACCAAATTAGTAGTAAATACCAAAATCTACCAGGTTGGCACTGAATCATGATACCGCAGAAGTCAGTGAAATATTACCAGAACAAATAAAACAAGATATTGGTAAGTAATGGATGCATTACAGGGATGTCCCTATGTGTGGGATGCATATGCGATTTTGACAGAATGGAAAATCGATCGTGCGCTCCATAATACCAATGAAAAACGTGCGATGCAGAACTACCCTCTCCTTCCTCATAACCCTAATAAAGTATGAATTGCTTTTACATGTGAAATGGAACCAAGAGATTCACAAAAATCTCACCCCCTCACTGCCTCACCAATCATTATTAAATTTTAATTTTCTGGAATTTTCTGAATTCACGGAAAGACCCAATACTTCGAGCGAACAAAGGGGAAAAAAGATAATAATAATAACAAAATAAATGAGAACCACCCAAACCGGTTGGGAATGGCGTGAATAGTACAGTTCATTTCCTCTTCCTCACGAAAATCCGTCAACGAAATGAAATCCCAGAATTTTCGCACAGCTAAACCAAAACATATTATATATATCGTGATTTATCGGAATTACCCCCACCGATATTAATTGCGATTCTCCCAAGGTTTGTTTGTTTCATTACTAGACTAAACTCCTAATTGAAAAAATCTCAAAAACTGGTCAATAATTGTAGCTGGGGCAGCGCATAATAGGATCAGAAATAAACTCCTCCACTTCTCATCTAGATGTCAAATCCAAAATTTCCATGGTTCGTTCACAACAACTTTGTCTACAAAAACAGATCGAACAAAAACAAAAATCACGAAAATCGGTTAAGATTTATAAGCTATCTTCAGAGGGACGTCCTAATCAGTTCTAATGTATGTTATGGAGTGAATATTGATCATGCTGTGTGAGTTTAGCTGAACTTTATGATCATAGTTAAAACGTTATGAATCCACTAACCCGGGATCTTGCGATTTCTAGCTAGAGTGCTACCAATTTTGGCCTCTAGTTAGCAATAAATTGTTCAAAATACTAGTTTCCAAAGTAATTCACTAAAATACAGTATTATTTCACCTGGATAATGTGATGCAGGTCCAACTATAGCCTAAAATTACAACTCATCTTGCATTAGGAGTAGTATCAGCTTGAGAAATGGGGACAAACAACCTCATTCAATCTTCTCTAACACACTGAAGATGGCCGCTGGAATAAGATTTGAATCGAACTGGGAGGTTTTAAATTGAATATCGAATATCAGGTTATGTAAAATGGTTGAATATTCTTATTAGACGAAATACAGAATGACTGAAACCCGACTATCCAAATACAAGTTTTTCCAACTAAAATTTTGAGATTTTAATTTATATGAGTACTACCTATATTACCGGAGTCTACGTAAGTAACAGATATCATTTTTATGTATTAAAAAGTGAATTAGCCTTGTCTTTTCAAAATCATGGGATCGATGATACAGGATCGAATACAATCGATAACTATATCGATTATAATTGTCAATAGAATGTACTTCGTGCTAAATCTTCAGAAACCTAGTCTCAGAGATCATCACTATAAGATATTTTCGCTTTCATGGTGTGAAAATTCATGGTGTCTATTAATTATACCAATTGTACAATAATCCACTTACAAAATAAATTCTAATATTGTAAAAAAAAAAAGTATACCAATGGGAAGATTATGATATTTCCTTACAAGATATCATGGTTTGAATACATTATTATTTTATTGCTTGCTCTAGTAAGGAGCAATACTGATTATTTCCATTCTACAGGATCATAGAGAAAAAGAGAAAGAGTTTTGAAATCGGTTGGAAATGATACCCACTGGTTTGAAAAGAAATTTCATCCCAAACAAAAAATCCCCTAATAATGAAAAAAAAAAAATTGTTTTGATCCTGGCCAGAAAAAAGTCAGCAGATCACCTGGTCATTAATAAGAAAATGTTCTCCTCTACCTACCAGTATCAGTAGGTGTGATTTTGGACTATGATTTGAGGAGCGACGATTGAATTTCGAGTGTAAATGCAAAAAGAAGAAACAACTGTTGGAAATTGAAAAACTTAAAACAGAACATTCCTTTGAAAATTTCCGACTAGTAAATAGTGTGTAGCAAATTCGCTGTTAGTTTGATTCCCTGAGTCTTGAGAGTCGATGCTGATACATTCTATATCGAGGGAACAATATTGTTATCATAACTGAATTGGAATTGTTAGATTGGAATCGAAAGTTCCAAATCAGAATTCGTCCAGAATAGTACATTTAAATGTATGTGATGGAATTAATGAATTATTTATTATCTTAAAGATTGCCACTTATTGTATTATTCTCAGAATCAATTTAATTCTATTGGTCTTCACAATTTCAAATATCAATTTTAGTGCATCATGCAATATATTTTTGACGTTCAATACGACTCATTCGTCGACGATAAAATATTCAAAAAGATGGTGGATGATCATTTAATTTTAAATTTTTGATCCTCATTTTCATTTTAACAAAAACATCACGATCTGATCGCAAAACTGTAAATACTATTAATAGCAGTTACGAATCGTTCGTGGATGAGGCTGAGGAGAGGAAAATGATCATTTTATGATCATCATAAATCAATGTTGGGACGAACCATCCGTACTTGATGCACAGCCTAGCATTTCATTGTAAACTGAGTTAGTAGGTTAACTGCTTTCTTTTATGGGACTGAAGGGAGTGGCGCAATGCCAGAAAGTAATTACTCCCAAGTGTTACACCAGACTAAATTTAACGTTCCGGAATCCAAGTAGAAACTCGTGCGACGGGATTTTTCAATTATGTTTTTTTCTACACAATTGCGTAATTCGTTCCGCTTCGTCGTATATTTCATTTAGTGAACCAAACAGCAGTTTCATGTACAGAAATAAACATATAACGTGTACATAATGGTGTTTACCTTGTGATTAGAGCTCCAGAAGGGGTACGGCCAAGCTAAGAGCGCGTCCCTCTGAACACAACCGAACTCGGCGCGTGCCGGCTTTTTGAAACAGAATATTTCGAAGAGAATTCATTCCGCTTCAAAACGCAGGCATGCGCGTTTCGGATCGACATGAAATTCTCGTGTGAACGTGGATTTGTGTTGGTGAGCGTGTGGATCTTTAAAACTACTTCATTTTAAGACTATTTCATAAGAAAAAAATCGTTATATATACATCGGGTCTACCTGAGGTCGTGTGAAGCACACAAAAAATAAACTGGTACACCTAAAGTGGTACTGGTATGGTATTTTTTTGGAAAAATACATGCACTGCATTTACGGTAAAACTGCATAGAGGAGAATAGGCGAATTATAATAATATAGTTCTGATCTAATAGACTTTCAATATTGCACTCGAGTTTGCCAGATTAAATTGATAGATTGAAAACTAAGATAAATTTCGTAGATTCCAAAAGATTTGAAAGTAGTAAGAGAGTGAATTTTCCAATATTATAACAAGTTTTGTAACGCAATTTTACTGGTCGAGACAGACCTGGAACTACGATGAAGATGCCGAGTTTTACATTAAATTCAAGTAAATTCTTATGATGAATTATTCATGATTATAAGGCGAAATTTGTGAATACCGATGCTGAATAGTTGAAAATCAACTAGAAGGGATAAATTATGGGTTTATGTAATTTTTTTTTTGGGAGATCCTATCTTCCATGAGTTTATACATAATTCACGAGTGGGTTTGATTAAAATTGGTTTGAAGATTAAACTACATATCATCAGCATCTTTTATATGAAGAAATATTACAAATAAGGCATGTATCAAACCGGTACATGATCTGAGAACAAAATCGCACGCTTTAAACAACAACACAATATCCACACGAACCTCGTAATTTCATGCTGTTAGATTGATATTCAGAGGACAAGAAAACTTTTACAGATTCCAACTCTGTTGAATGAATAACTTTTCTTTTGTTATGTATTTTGTTGTTGTTTATCAACTTAGCTTGGCGTACCCCTTTTCATCGTTGTAAGGCAGCTGGTTCTCTTTCTCAACTTCGGTGATGGTGACTTCACCCTGGTCGGAGCTCTCCCTCCTTTTCGTAGTGGTCGTCTTCTTCACTTTACGGACTTTCCTTTCGGAAAACTGCATCTGCACCTCGACATCCGCCATTTTACGCGATTTGAATTAAAGTTGGGGGGTTGAAAAGAAAAAAAGAAAAACCGATCGGTTCGTTGTTTTTTTCGAGGGGTTTATCGATGTAACGGGGCTTTTTATTTCGAGGGGGAAATTCCGGACAAAAAAAGGAAAATTTGCGTGACGGGTTAGAGATCGACAATGGACTTGATGCAAAGCGGGGCGGAGGTTGTGACGGGAGTCTGAGAGCGTCTCGTTCGTTCGCTGTTGTGTGACTGAAGTGCCCCCGACCTTCTCGCCGGGTGCCGCCCCCTACCCGATGCGCCGGCCGGCCCCGCACCCCGCGCACCCCTCACCCCGCGCACCCCGCACCGCGAGCACCGCCACCCACCCCCGCGCCAGCTTGAATCTATTCAGAGATCAGTGGAATTGACCGATACCCTTAGAAATTTTTGTTCTAATGGGTAAACGCAGTATAAATCAGATGATGTGCATCTTATTTTTGCTATCTATTTGAGAAGAAGAAATTTTAAAAAGTTCCCGTCATGTAACATTATCATTTGAGCGAATTTTCGTGAATTATCGTATTGATTGATTTAAAAGTCTAGTATTTAGCGTGCAATTAAATTGTCAACTATTATTTTATGGCGAAAATTTTGCGACCAGCCCTGCTACCAATGCTACCAGCCAGGCTTCACTACCCATAATCTTAAGGCAAGAAAGTTCTCAGTCATGCAGTAGGTATTCCTGATGAAGCGAATAAAACTGAGGGACATCCGTGTGACAAGATAATGATTTATATTATTTATCAGCCAAATTTCATAATATTTGGTTCAGTAGTTCTGGAGAAAAACTCTGGACGGCACATGCTTGACGAACGGATTTTTTTATTTATTTGAATTTTAGATCCAATGCATCTTGAAACGTAAACCAACCAATTTCGAGGGGGGGGGGGGGGTTAAAATTTTTTATATAAAAAAATAAAAAATAGTAATTATTGAAAATATAAACCAAAATCAAAGTGTAGCTAACAGAACGGCGTGAAGGTACTCTGAAAGAGCGGGTGAACCATTGATTCCGAGCATGCGCATGGGCGATACCCGCTTACTGTTGTGTAAACAATCCAATTGGCAATCATGCCCGGTAGGAGCACATAGCTCACTGCTATCATCCCAGTTACCTGCTAGTCGTCACTGATATTAGACACAGGTGCTACACGCTATTGAGCCTCGAGAATTGTTTATAGTTCATTAATAACTTTACGTGTAGCTCAGCTGGTTTTATTTTCGGAGAGATGATGCAGTATAAGATTTTAGCATAAATTGAGATCTTTCCAACCCAGGGCTAATTTAGGATATTTTTGAGGGAGGGGCGCACGGAGTGCTAAAGGGGAGTGGGTTTAGTAATCGAAATTCAACATTCAAATGAAAGTATTCAAAAGCTTTTTGTTTGTCAACAACAAAGTTATAATTGTACAACATAATCATTATAAGCGAATTTTTGAAACTATCGTATTACATTTATGTTGTATTGTTTTGAAATTTAATCATTTAGAGAGCAACGAAAACGTTAACAATCATTTTATGGTAAACAAACTTGTTCTAAATAATGATCAGCTACGCCATCCAATTGTTGTTGTTGCAATTTTTGACGATGTTTTTAGCATATAAAAATGAAATTCAAGTACATTTTTCAGCATAATTTTGCTTATAAATTTTTGAATTTTCTAGTTTGTATAGAATTTGAATAGAATTCTGCTAAAAATATAAATTTAACGACTTTTAGTGGTTTTTGCTATTCTTAGAGAATTTTGCAAGTTCCGACATAGTAATACAACATATCAAACTTTGGTCCAAATCGGACCAGCGGTTTAAGAGGAATAGTGAGCATAAAATGTTGTTCGTAAATATATTAATGCATATTAAGAAATATGAAAACGAGTGATTATAGTAAACGTGTTCTACACCCTCTGAAACGCAAAGAAAACGCCTCCTCACCCTCAAGTGTTTCATTGCCGACGGATGACTTGGTCGATGGAAATTATATCAGCCCTCGGAATAATGCTCGGCAATATCGGTCTGAGACTCAATAATATACTACTGGAATGCTCGTTAGAACGTCTGCTGCAGTTTAAAGGTTACGGTAGATAGAGTATTTGTTTTTAGTAAATGCATTGATTTGCTGATCCTGATCAGCTGAGAGTGCTAAAAGTTATGACGTCTGCCTGAATAAAACGAAATGTGATAGGGAGGAGCCTCTCTAAGATCCAGTTTTTAACAATTCTTTTTTCATCATTTAGGTGTTTGCTCTCTTACAATTCATAAAAAAATAAGGTTAGAACGTTAGAGTAAATGTTTTCATGTAAGAATTGAAGAGAAATTAATAATAGAATTTTTTATCAAGATACGTGGGGAGCCCCCCCCCCCCCCTCCATCCCTTTGGATCGGCCACTGATTCCAACGACTGGCTAACGATTTTCGTAAGATGAAAAATAGCTGAGACACAGTTCCGTAGCAACGATCTGGTTCAAAGCGAGAATCATCACAAAATTTCGTCACCCTAAAAACGTATGGCTCGCCATAAAAGTGACGCTTTTCGCGGTTGTATGCCAAAGTAAACACATGAAATTGTCAATATGAATTTCAAATGGTTTTCAAAAATTCTAATTATAGAACCTACACCAACTCACAAATCAAGTGTGAAAAATCACATCAGGCAAATATAGTGCTGGATTTTAAACATATTGATCAACCTATCAGAGTCCGGGGCTTGTTCTCAGTTAGGTGTCCCCATTATTCGAAAGGGGGGAAATTTCATCTACATATTATCGCACAAAGAATGCAATAAAGTTTCCATACAAATTAAATTATTGCAATACATTTTCCGAGTAATCAAGCGTGGGGGTTTCCTAAAGGTTCCATGAAAAGCTCCACCGAACCTGAATTAATTCAATAAACTAATTCATAACGTACGTATAGATTTCCCGAATATTTCTTTTCAACTTTCCCTTTATGAAATATTTTCACCATAAATGTATTTTATAAGCACGTTTATGGGTACGGAAGCCGTACGAAATTAAGGATAGGTATGTTAATTAATTTTATGAGCAGTAAAAGAACGGGATATTTAACTCGAAAGGTTTTTTTCACAGAATATTTCAGTCTCTAATTAATGTTAATGGTTTTCGAATATGCACATGCTCGTAATTACTCTTCACGTAGCGTATACTAATGGTATCGCTGCCGAGTGAGTAAACATACTACAACTTCGACAAAAATATTCCAATAAATTCCTGTTTAGCTTAGAATAAGTTTGATACTCACGGAACCTGTAGGTATACCGTAATTAAATCAACCACTCACCTGTAACATAAAACAATGTTGATTAGATATCATTATAAAACATTAAAACATACTATTATAAACTAAGATTGCCAATACGAAAATAAGTTTATGAAGTTATCACAAAGGATTTCTTTATGAAGAAAAGTCTGAAGCTGCATCATATCTTGATATATATGATGTTTAAACCTTTTAAAAGAAATAGTAGAACCTACTTAGTTTGAACGAAAATTTTGGATTTCAAAACCGAAACTTTTCCAAAACTGTAAAATATTCCAAAATCATTCACCAATTTTCAGAATTGATTGGAACATGGTTGACCATATTGTCTAGTTCAATAAGGTTCATAAATTATTCGCTAAAATTTATTAAAAAATTTAAATGGTTAAGTTCAGGCGTTTTGTGACGTCTAGTGTGTAACAAAACGTTGAAGTCAATTGGAAAGAATTTTTACTTTTATTGATATGTGAACGCAATGTCCAAATGTGTTTTGTTTGGGGAATGTGTTTCCTCTTATTTTATATATCTAGTTATGTAGTCATTATCTTGGTTTATTAATTTTAATAATGAACCTTAGTGTTGGGAAAATGAAAATACATTTTCAACCCCCCTCAAAATTTGTTGGTTTACGTCTCAAGATGCGTACAATCCAAGAAAGCGTAGTAATTAATTATTACACCTAATAGTGATAATTTATGTACCTATTATATAGCCCTTTCAAGCAATCACTGATCTACATAATCTACCTAATACTGAATAATGATTATTAAACGTGGTTATTGTTATTTCTGGTAATTATTTATTATTGGATTTCTAATTAATTTTTAGACGTAGACACCGACCAAGGAAAAATGATTGAAATAAAAAAAAAAAGTCCATACTTTACTACTACACTCTGTTCGTATCAAAAGCTCGTATCTTGATACAATATTAGGATCAGAATCTAAGTACTCGTATAACGATATCGACAGTCGTATAACCTATGGAGGAACTAACCAACTGAAAATTCGTGAGATAATACAAAACTTCTTCTTCATTAGTCCATCTATGAGTGATGAGTCAAAATAATTTCGTGAAATTTGAACTCCAGTGAAATTTTATTGTGCTGATACAGTCGCCGGAGTTTATAGGGCAATTTTAGCGAATTTTTGAAGAAAATTAAGCTATTGCTCTCGCCTCAAAATTTGTAGAATGTGAATTTTTGAAAACATTTTATGCAGAAATCCGTTTCAGGCTATTCTGAATCATATTCCGAAGTTTAACGCATTTTTTTATGTATGTATGTATGTATATATGTATGTATGTACTTTTTTATTTTATTTGTTTATTTTTCAATTTAATGGCGTGCCCCCTCCGTCTTTGAGGGGAGGTTTATAAAAAAAAAAAAAATAAAAAAAAAAAAATAAAAAATAAAAAAAAATAAAAAATAAATAAATAAAAAAAATATGTATATATGTATGTGTCATTCCAGACGATAAATGTTCGTAGAATTGTGCTAGAAACTTCAAACAAATTTTAAAATGTTAAGGACACAAAACTAATGTTCAAGTTCGTTGGCCAGCATGAGCGGATTACATCTTCGGGTTGAAATTTTCAAAAATGTAGTCAAAAATTTCAAAATAGCCTGTTTTTGCGATTTGTTGTGCGAAATAATTTTTTCTGCATACTAACATGAGGTATATTCGGAATCAGCGTAAAATTCCCTATAAGAATATGTATCAAGTTTTAAAAATTTCAAAATTGAAAAATCAGTCAAAAATTGAAATAATGCCATTCGCTAGTTGTAAAAATCGGTAATATTTGCATGAAACATTTGCATAAAACATCTTCAAAATTCGCTCATGGGGTCATGCTGCATGACTGGACTTTTTTACTATGTTCATATCACTTTTGACTAACACTCCTATTTTCTAACTACCACAGATACTAATAGTTAGTATATCATGAAAATTCACACTATCAGTCAGATTAACGCTATTTAGAATGCATTTCTCTCTCCTTTACGAGACAAGGATACTTTGTTTAGAAGTTATTGAAATTGTTATTATCAACTTATTCGGTTATAGATTCACAAAACTTAACTTCGTGTCTGAAGGGTTTGCTTGTAACCACGAATATTGCATAGGTATTTTTGAAGATGTCGAAGGTTTTACGATGTAAAAAATAATTTTACTGTATAGGATAACGGGTCATATAGTTGGACACTAAAATTGGGTTCCCTTCTATATTTCTCGCGATAAAATCAGATTTTGATCAATTCACTCCACTTTTTTTATATTTTTTTTATTAGATTGGCTGAGTTTGAAATAATAAATTATCAAAGCCATATCCTACCTCGGCCCAATAAGTAGTTGTACACTTGTTCCTACTCTTGGACAGTGGTGACCCAGTGGTTACGGTCCTTTTAGTGTCAGTGGGTCCTTTTCTCCGTGAGGGAAACCTTCGTATAACCTCAGCTCCTATCCAATGTGGTGATGTTCGGACGTTTGCTCCGTTCGTTTCTGATTTTGGTAACGAAACAAGATCTTTTTCTTATTATAATTTCTGTTGGTTTCTGTGTATTCCAATGGTTGTTCTGCAAAGTTGAGTAATTTTTCAAATTTTCCCTTCAGGTGATATACCGTTAGAGCTGATATTTATTTTATAAGGAGACTGTCAAACTTCTGGGCAATAAGCCGTTTTGATGTTCCAATAGTTAGTCGGCCTTTGTATTGAGAAGAGAACATTTTGCTCTAACGGTGTATCTCCTGGATAGATAAGTTGAAAAATTACTCGAATTTCGCAGAAAAATCATTGGAGTACACAAAACCGACTTCAATAATTAAGAAAACCTAATGAGTAAGACCATGTTTCCTTACTAAAATCAGAAGAAACAGCAAATATCCAGACACCACCGATTTGGAAACGAACTGAACAGAACAGTTACCATTCAGAGGTTACAGTAAATTTTCCCACAAGGAGTAGAGATATGTATTTGGCCGGATTCACAATCGGTAAAAAGGACAGATTTCTTTGCTATTAAAGAGAAAGTAACCAACTGTTCAACTATCAGGGCCCTGTCCAACTATTGTTGCCCTGTCCAGCTATTGGGTTCTTAACCCTATAAATATATAGATAAATATACGCAGTGTCCTAAAAGTCCCAAAAGGGGGATGCCGGACATTATGTTTTAAGCAAATAAAAGTCGGAAAAAAATCCAAAAGCTTTTGGATTACCCAAAAAGGTTGGTATTGACGTGGGAACCCATCCTCCATTTTTTGCAAAGTGAAGTGGCACTTAATTTTAAAGATTTTTCAGGGTTGAACACCATGCTGAAACCAGAGTTGCGATATCTTATTCCGTTCTCGGATTGGAGCAGATGAACTATGAAGAAGCGCAAAATTCCTAAAAGGGCGGGGGGGGGGGGGGGGGTTACTTTAGGGACACCATATATATACAGTTCTCACTTGGAGCTGCCTTTTTACAAAGCGATAAAACACAGATTAGACTATAAACCTCAAATGAACGGAGGGGGGGGGGGGGGGGGGGGGGATTCACGCATCAGCCAAGTAGATGATATGGAGAAAGTTGTATATAATTCGAATTTACATCACGGATGAAATTGAATTGAAAATGGAAACCGAGAAATGTGTCCGTGTGCCAGCTCTGGGAGCTGTAATGAGTTGAAAATGAAGAGGCTTCAGCCATAGACATGAATGTACCAGGTAGGTGTCATATTGTTTAACAAGCTGCCAAATGCTGTTAGAAAGTTACCGACCAATATATTGAAAGATCCTTTGTACATCAATGAGAAATTCTATATACCTACCTAACGATTCCGAGGAAGGGACGATATTGCTCTCGGTTCTTTGCGTATCAAGGGAGGCTTTATTTTAGCGATTCCAAGAAGGAGCCCGCCAATATATAACAAAGCAACCCCTTTTGCTCATACAGGAAAAAAATGTTCTCATAATTTGGGTTTTTCACACTTAAATAAAATAGAAGCACGTTGTAAGACTGCCATTTCCTTTTTTCCCTACAACATGAACATCATTGTCTAATAGATGTTTCTCATCTAACTCCCCCTCCCCCCTTACCCCTCCACAACGATTCTCAAGAAATGAATATAGGTCGGATTTGATGTTCTGAAGTGCCATTTGTAGATTATTGAACTGACAGATAATTCAGTCGATGCTAAAACTCAAAATGAAGCTCTGGAGAAAGATTAAAATATGGAGTCTCATATGAGCAGAACCACAACTAAAAACCTGGGATAATAGAGTCTTTGGATCAGAAAAATCAAACCCTGTAATGGGCTGTATCAAAAATTGAACAGAAATATTAGACATAACGTCATAAGTATAGCCCTTGCTGTGGATCAGATGAGCTCTAAATTGAAATATCGGATCAGCTGTCTCACAGTCTGAGCTCTCCCAGAAGTTGTACCCGAACGGAAGTCGTGGATCGTCTGATTCAACAGTGAAGCGTTTGCCTTAGCAAGAGTCTATGAGGAGCTGAGAGCACTTATTGCATGGGAAGATCGCCCAAATAATTGAAAAAAAAAAAAAAAATATATATATATATATATATATATATATATATAATAATTATTATTATTATTAATCATCTGTTTCGTCTTCTGCGATCAATCATGAATAGTAGAGAAAATGGCTTTGGAGCTCACTCAGCTGATTGGTGGCCAAGTGGTCGTATTCAGCATTCTCCCTTGAGCCTCCGTCTCAAATTTCAGCTTCCTGTGTTGAACCATCTGTGATAGCGGTTGTGATTTCGTAACGATAATATCGTCCCGTAATTATAAAATTTCGTCTCGTAACGGTAATTTTGTCTCATTTTTGGCCAGGTAATGATGGCAGAAACATGTTCCATGTTAAAATCTCTGAGTGTGAAAAACTACATGCGGGTTTGATACAAGAGGACTACTGTTCACTCTTGAACGAAACGATTGCAACCAACATGAAAAGACAATTCTGCTTCTTTTTTTCACATTATTTCCTGGCCACAACTGGGATATCTGTGTTTTCCTCTGAGTTTCCCTATGTGTTACCCCACGGTTTCCCATTTCCCTGCAATCCGCCGGTTTCCCCTCAGGGCCCAAGCGTTGCCCTTCAGTTCCGCAATTATTGTGCAACAACAGAAAAGGGAAACTCTCCATTAAACAGCCCAAGCGAAATGTTTCCGTGGGAGGTAACACGAAAAAAGAGGGAAAAATGGAGCGTAACATCCTTTGAGAACGCATCCCCGCTTTACAATTTACTCCCTGACCTATCTAGAGTAGTCATACTTGAATGTTTGCTGTTTAATTTTACACAGTGCCCAAGGCCCCCTTTTCAACGCTAGCCATTATTATTTTTTCTCACGATGAAAATGGCGTTTCTGAGAATGCGGTGTATGTGCAATTACACAGAAATAGGTTGATCAACTTGGAGGGGTGAGTATACGTAGTTATGTTTATACAACGGTATCTCATTTCGCCGTTGTCATGGAGATATATGTCCGAGGTTACTTTTTTTCTGAATGAAAAAACGTACAATTTAACATACAACTCGAAATCACATGTACAGAGCATTCGCAAATGAGTTTGATCTGAATTGTGACCTCAGATACATATTTATATATCATATTTCTCTTAAATCCACATTTACTTTATTGGTATTGAACTCCAGAAACCACTTATTTTGATTATATGAACGTCTTCCTCTCCTTAATGGAAGATTCGCCCCTGAAAAACCTTGGATTTTCCTTCATGTATGTAACCCCTCCCCCCCTCACGCCATTCACAGATAGACGCACTGTAATACCCACGCCATTCAGCTGTAATACCCACGTCTCATCTACACTCGCCTATCATCCAGCAAATGTTTGAGATTATTTCTAACATACTCTGACTATACTAAATTTCTGAGGTTCCTTGATGATCACCTACAGGAGGGACCAGGTTTCGTCACGATTATAACACACTTTGACTATAATTTTAATAATACGGAATTGCGGTCAATCGGGTAGCAACTGACAATAAATGTCTTACCCACAGACACTTCTTGCAGGCACACAACATCTCGTGTTAGGGAGATAAATGGCTGATCTGTCCATCCAGAACCCATTAAATCTGGACCAGACTAGGTACAGTCCCTGTTTTTGTACCTAAGAGCCGGTGGGTCTATACTACGAACTGAGATATCTGATCTGTGATATATTTATGTGCATCTAGTCATATTTTTATTTCACTTTGCCAATTATACATAGTAACATACTGTATTTAGTTATAAGCCTATTTATTATCTATTCTTAGTTGTCTTATTAATTTTTTTTGAGGTTTTTAACCTATGTAGGGGTTAATTAGTTGACATCTCTGTACCTCTTATGACAGAGTGCGACGCTGCCTTTCTCCGTGGAATGTAATTGTCATTTTTCTCCCTCTCATCGGCCTCTCATCTGATCCATGATGGCACTCTGTTTAGGATGGAGGTCAATATAGCCACTTGCACTGTTCCCTCAAATACCTAGTTCAATGTCGCTAATGACCCTTCTGGTTGGGATGCGGCTCAAAGCTTAAATTGAAAAAAAATTGGTAAGTATTAATAGTACTATAATATTGGTGGTTTGATCTAATTTTCATTGTCCTCCGCGTATCCCTCAAAAGTGGTGATGGGCATACAACAGGCTCGAACCCCTATCGCTATGTCACAACCACGCGATTATATACCGCCTCGTAATCTCCAGGTCTTCGGGTTCTGTCGGATTTTCCCTCTGAGCGCTTAGGGCGGCGACAAATCGGAAAAAGACGGTTCCCATTGACATCAGACTGTTTGGCCCATCCCGTCCCACACAATGGTCGCTGGGGACATCACGCGTAACTAAACATTCTCGTGGGACTCGCTCTTTTGATAGGATAAAGCTTCTTTGACCAGCTACCCGAAAACAGACAGAGAGAAAATGTCATAATCCACCCATGCTAATACGTGGGGTGATGCTCGAGGACATCCTGCTTAAATAAACGAACTTTGGGCAATAACTCTGTCAATGCTCCGGAACTCGAAAAGGAAAGTATTTTATTTACATCGATCTGGACTAGAACTAAAATCACAAATATCTTTCTACGCGGGATTCATCGTGCAGTAACTTTGGTAGGAGGGGTTCAAGGGAAGCAATTAAATTGGCTTCCTAAACTACCTGTAATTCTTAACATCACCTACTGGAACAACTCTCCCCAAACCCTGATGGTCGGGTTTGAAAATTTCAAGACCGTCTGCGCTTCAAGTTGGAGTAAACCGAACATATTTCAACAATCACGTCTCCAGTTTATTTACGCCACCACTCGTATCAGTTGTCCAATGACCCCTGTTACCTTGAAAAGTGAACAAACATACGGACAGACAGATAGATAGAGAAAAATTGAGAAAATTATACCAAAATGTTTATAAATAAAACGGAAATAAAACGGAAAAGAAACGCAGAATTTCATGATTCTAATCAATGTACAGAGAGACATACTTACGATTTTATTAATATAGATTGCGAATTCAGAGTAAATTTATTTATATATAAATATAAATATATATATATATATATACACGTATATCTCATAGCTATGTTGTAGGGAGAATTTTTCTCTTCCTTCGCTGGAAAATATTTTCGAATTCTCCTCTCGGAATGCATAATAAAGGTACTTATTCCTTTCAACTTTGTCGGAGTTCTTACATCAAAAGAACGCTAGCATGAAGCAGCAGCCCTCCCATTACTCAAATATTGTGAACTCTTCAGATGAAGACGGCAGAAAAGGAAAACAGTATGCCTCTCCAGAAAATTAAAAATTCGCAGAAAATGTTTGTATTACTCAGATTACCCTCGAAGGCTACTCGGAAAATCCTTTTGCCTTCTGGTTCCAAGTAGGGACTCATATTTCGAACCGTGAGGATTTCATTCTGGTATAATCCACCTTGAAAATTATTCAAACATTAGCAGGATTTCCAAATCTCTTGTCGACATTTGCGGAATTATAACATTCCCCTAAATGTGCTGAGCTTCAAATATTCGTTAATTACGCTGGATTCGCCGTTTCGCGCTGATGCTCTTTGTTGGAACTAATATATTTGAGGTAAGGCGCTAAATACCGTTTTAACGGGGGTTTGTCAACCGGCCCACCGGCCCCGGGTTCTGGGGGGGCTTTGCTAAAACAGAAGCACCAGGTGGCAGGAAGGGATGAGTTTGGAGGCTTTCCCCGTGCAGGAAATTAATTATTTATGCCCGGCTTGTGATCCACCACGTTTTAGATGAGCACGTTATGAAAGTATAATGTCACCGCAGATACATCATAAAGTATGTCGGTGTAAATTTTTCTTTGACGAGAGTATAGTTCAAATTGTGTGACTTATAAAGCCAGATTATTAGTCAAGCTAGTCATCGAAATAGGGTTGGAGAAAGACCATAAGCGGTATTGTATTCCTTCTACTGTTTGTTTCATTACTACTGTACTACAAAGTGGTTAGCAGTTGTAAGTATATACATACGGTACATATATAACGATAGGTTCCCTGTGGTTCGTTCCAGTTTCACTCATTGTTATCCCATAACTGGGTATTAATCAACTCAACATATCCAATTCGTTTCCGTGCACACAATCAATGTTCAATATCTTTATATATAATTCCGAACGGTCTTTGAAATTGTGAAGAACTTCGAGGTCCGATTTTAGTGTTAGACGCTCATTCGAATCAGCTCGGCCCCAAGTTTGTTGCAAAAGTGTCGCCGTTCGTCTCTATTCCCGCCTTGATCGTGTTCTAGGCGGTCCTTATCAACGAGAGTTGTTTTGTTAGGCTGTGGCGGTAAGAACAGTTGCCATCGATTCACGGTAAGTAAGAAACGTAGTGTAGTTACTAACATCTAGGAGAGTTATTTCTGAACGAAGAAATTGAAACTGAAGAACTTAGCGGACTTTATATATAATTCCGAACGGTCTTTATTTATAATTCCGAATCAACTGTAGGAAGTTGAAATTCGATAGGGAGACTCTCTGTTTATTAGGCTGTGGCAGTAACAACAGTTGCCACGGTAAGTAAGAAACGTAGTGTAGTTACTAACATATATATAAATAGGTAGGACTTCTATCGTTACTATAATGTGCTGAGTTCCTGTTAGGTATCTACTAGATTAGGGCTTTCCAAGCCCTAACAGGCCTCTAGTTTTATTATAATTTTAATCTTAAATGTGATATTAGGTACTTGGTTTGGCTGCTTGGACTTAGTGGTAGGTTGGTTTCGTTTATTTTTATCGTTGAGTAAATTACGTGAAAAAACTACACTTACAGTATTTCAATTATCTTACCTATAATTTTTTGTCTGATTATATATTTACCACTTCATTTTGATAAAAATCCAAAGTCTTGTTTTCCTTCAAAAGAATCAAATCAAATCAAACAGAAATTAATTCAATCGCGGACAAGGTAAGGTCCCTTTGACTTCAAAGCAATTTCAGCTTATCATATTTCCCTGCTAAACAAAAACGTCTTTTAATGAAAATTACAGTTAAAAAATAGTACTTAAAATTAATTCGATAATATAAAAAGATTTTAGTAGCTCCGTGTACCTTAATAGCATTATATGCAGCTATCAAGGGTCAACGTTCCTCGGATGTCTGAATTAGGGATCTCCCTCAAATATTCGCATACAGCACGTTCGACACCCGCAGGGTAGACGTACTCTAGCTGGAGAGAAACCGTCACACACCTGGAGCCAAGAGGTTACCTGGTTATCTTCTAGGTGTTGCATCACTTTGCATCATCAGCAGAGCCCTTCACAAACATGGCATTTATTTTTGCCAAACGTGGCTCTAAAAAACATGGCAAAATGGCACTTATTTTATCCAAACATGGCACTTATTTTGTCCAAACATGGCTTTTATTTTGGCCAAACATGGCATTTATTCTTCAAAATCCAAACTTTTTAACACAGAATGTGTTTTAGCCATGGACTAACTAGCCAAAAAAGCTAACGAAATTTCGTAACAAAATCTGGGACGACAACATGGATACCGATGATACCGAACTAAGGATCGTGTAACGTGGTGTGACCTATGCGATATTTTGTTATGACGGGGTGATTGTATAAGATTGTGATTTAGTTTTAGGAAAGTCGCGAAGTTCCGATTTATTGGGAGGAAGTCAACCAATCTTCAACCGAAGATTGAAGACGGGTTTATGTGAAGCGCGTGAGCTAAAACACATTCTGTGTTTCAATAATTTCGTCCGAAGTATGTAAATAGAGGTAACCGGGGGTCCAGGGGGCTTGCCCCCTGGCGAGGCGCGGAGCGCCGAGTTTTGTCTTTTTTCTTTTTTTTTTCCCCATGACCTTGCAATGACCCTTTCCTTTTCAAGCACTATTGGCTGTAATCCTCGGACATTGGAGACCTTAATCCTCAGAAGGGAATACCCGGTCGTTGACTTTTGAGCTTGCCCACATAAAAAAGCCCTTGTTAGCTTGCCTTTTTTGAAAAATACTTGAAACCCCAAATTTGTGCAAATTTCCCTGCAGAAAATTTTTTTTTTTCACAAATTTTCAAGAAAATTAGGTGAAAAATGGCACAAACGTGGCATTTTCCCAGAAATGGATAAAAAATTGCTTTTTACCCAAAAATTGGCCAAACATGGCACTTAAGGATGGCGCCATGGCAAAATGGCACTTGAAGGGCTCTGATCATCAGGTGTTAATTATCTCAGCCCTTGGTAGAAGTAACTACTCAACACTATCACCCCACCTCAGTCACAGTACTGTTTGAATCGTAATTTGTTCAAATAATTTAGTAATTATATCGGGAATATTTATTAGCTCTCTTGGTAATCGAAATTCGGTAAAATCTCCTTCTGAAATTCACCAAGGTTGGTGCTGCTAAAAATATCCAAATAGTTGGAGAAACAATTACATTTTTGTACGGGTTAGGCGTAGCAATGAACCGTTTCTCATGAGATTAGCGAAGTTAAGCAACGTCGAGCGTGGTGAGTACTTGTATGAGTGACTTAGAGATAAGGGTTTCGCGTCCAAGCAGTTTTCACGCCTCTGTACGGCAAACTCCATCTCCACTCAAGGGGGTGAGGTAATCAGTAATGTTAAAAGATATCATCAAAACGAATTCTGATCCTTCTTTTGGAAGACAGGCGATGACGCCCGCGACGCCCGAGGCAGTCGGACGAAAAGTTTCAGTTCGGAATGGTTGTTTGCTTTACTTTTTCTACAATGAGCGTTACCCATGGGTGCGGAAAAGGTATTTTAATTGTTTTTAAATGGTAGAAGATTCCATCCTAAGAAGTTTTTGCGTCCACCGCACTCTCCTGCGATGAGTGGTTTCCTTTCTATGATTTTTCAAAGTTTCACGCACTGGTGACGTCATAGCACCCCTCCCGCCTGGGCGGGACCCCTCTACCTGGCAGTGTGACGTCACCAGTGCAAACTGAAAAATCATAGAAAGAAAACTATTCAACGTAGGAGAGTTCGAATGGTATCAAATTTCTTAGAATAGAATCTACTTTCATTTAAAAATATTTAAATGTATTTATATTTTTAAATGAAAGTAGTTTCTATTCTAAGAAATTTGAAATAAATACGCCGGTAACGCTCATTACAGCGCCCAAGTACATAAAACTCTTCATTTCACTAGACGGGGTTTTGGGAGAGTAAAATAGAGCAATACTATAGGTTCTGTTAAATCAGGATTTCAATTGAACTCTTAGATTTCACCCCACGGCGGAACCCATTGGGCGCCTTGAGCTTAAGGTTGCTAGAGCCGTGAACTAATTCCAACCAAGTATTCACCCTTCTGAACTACGAAGGCACAGTTCACCACACGCGGCTAAAAGGAAGGACCGACCGCGATTCTGGGCTCCACAGAGAATTTCTTCCTTAATTAACCAACGATAAGAGAGGGTTCATTAGCTGAAATACGACGTGCCCGAATGCCCTTCGCACAAGCGCCCAACATATTTGCTCTTGTTATACGGGAAAAGGGAGAGAGCTTTGAATCCATTAGTCCCTTTCCCTCTGCTCCGTTTGGCTCGGATTGAGCGCTCAACGTTCGAAAAAGGGCTGTGTCGGTATTGTCTTTCCATTCTGATTATAATTCAGAGGGAGTTCTATCTCTGGACCGAGATATTTTAGGATTATGGATTCAATATGGTTATGGATTCAAACAACAAAAGGGTAAAACCATACATCTTGACTTGAAATCTTAAAATCCAGTGAATGGAAATTAGATTTACTACTGATTACAATAGGTGTGGAATGAAGCGATGAATTCAATGCTTTTCTATTGGTCACCGTTATTTATATTTTGTCTTAATGACCTCCATGGGGCCTCATTCATTACGTCTGGCTCATTTCGTATCAATTTTCAAACTTTTTAGAACATCACTTAGTAATACCGGACAGCCTCGCTAATAAAGCCAGAACAGAATGGAACTTGATTGAAATTGAAACTAATAATCTGAGAGTACTTGAATTCATATAAAAATATACATATAAATCTATTTGTAATAGAAAAAAGTTCCAGTCATGCAGCATGTTCGTATGAACGAGTTTTCGTAAATTATCGTACGGTATAATGTTAAATTGTTTTGAAATCTGAGCTTTTTGAGTGCAAGGAAATTGCTAACTATTGACTTTATGGCAAAAAATGTATTCCAAATAATAATATCCTATTCAAATAGACGTTTTGAGTTTTCAGCTTTTTTGCAGTTTTTATCGATTTTTTAGGGAATTTAAGTACGAGTACATTTTTCTTCAACATTATTTTGTACATAAATTTTTAAATGCTCTGTTTTATAGTTGATAAACTTTATTTGAGCAATATTCCGCAAAAAATTTAATTTTAAAGATTTGTTGTTGTTTTTAGCTATTTTAGTGATTTTTTAACACAATTTTTGAAATTAGACCAATTTGATGTGCTCGAAAAGTGCTGGCCAACAAACTCATCTTTTCGTTTGGAAAGCTTGATGTTTTGGCGCAAGAACGAATTTTTATCACAATCCTAAGGAGAGTTATCGTCTGGAATGACACATATATATAAGCATGACAAACATACATGAAAAAGCGTTAGACTCCAGGATTCATTTAAGAATGCCTGAAAACGGATTTCGATGAGGAAATTTTTCTAAAATTTTGATTTTAAAATTTTCAGAGCCTGTGCAATAGCTTCATTTTCTACGAAAATTCGATGAAACAAGTTATGGGAAGCATGTAGAGTGATAAGACTCTTGTTCGTTCTGGTTTGAACTCAACAACCATGAACATTGCTGTCTGAAAGTTGAAAGGCATAACCGATGGGCGTAGGCCGAGTGAGGCTCTTGAGTTTATAATGAGAGCCTCTATAAATATGTGCGGCGCCTCGCGCAACCAGATGCTCCGTGTCTGTGTAAAGCATTTTGGAAAAGGCGTTCGTGCCAACTAGCTTTCACACTTCTTCTCACAATGAAAAAAGTCATTTTAGATGTTTTTTTCTCAATAGCTACTTTTGTTTTTTAAAGGAATGTGGTTGAAACTAGAGCTTGTTTTAAGAATGTGGTCAAACGATAACTTTTGTAAAATCTCGAAGCGATACCCACCTAGATTTGTTTCTGAATATGGAAGTGGGCCAAATTTTGCAAACATTACGGTTAGTTTCATCCAAACGCCTTTCTAGCGAATTCAAAGGGGCGAAACGAAATACGTACATCTGTTATACTGTGTTCTGTTTCCTAAAATTAGCCAGGACAAGCCGCTGGGAGGCTACGACCGAATAATAGACTTGGAATAGGTTGATAGACTCGCTTAGTGTGTTAACTTGCTCTAGTGAGAGCTGGACAAATTAGAAGAGTTCATTCGTGATTACTCAGATGTAATTTAGTGATATCATGACATAATGTAGTTAGTTTGAAATTCCACCTAATTAACATGAAATATTGTTATTGATTTAGTTGATTACTATTTTTCACTTGTGCTAACTTCCACGCTTGATGCTATGGGGAAGGGCTGTATAAAGCCTGCCAATGAGGGTTGGCAGTATATAGGTTTTGTGGCCAGGAAGAATGGACTGAAGTACGATAATTAATTAATTGATTAATTTGATTTTTAACATTTCTTTCTCGTGTTTTCTACCTTATGACATTGGGATAGGCATAACATTCCTTAAGTTCACTGAAAAATAAAAAATAAGGGCACCGTTGGAAAGAGCGGTCAATTTCTTTTCTCTTTGATGTCAAACCAATATTTTTAAGCCAACTTGATGCGTGGAAAAAGGGGCTAAAATTCAAATTTCGGAAACATCCCAGAATTTTATATTTTCATTTTTTATTATTTGTTTTCCTGCTTTTAATACTTGATTATTATATTTGAGAGACACTCATAGATTTTTTTGTTTTGCTGTTGAAATCTAAGCTTTCTAGCGATATAGTGTATTTTACTTCTAATTCACTAATTAGAGGAGAAAAATATGCTTTAATGTTTTTTCTAACGAAATCAAGGGTTTTTTTAATAGAAAAATGACCCTCGTATTTATAATATTCTACGTATTTTTCCACGCTGCATCGAATGGTAACATTTGCAGATCCCCCTGACTCCGATATAACTGAGTTTTACACTTCAACTAAATAGTTTTACTCTTCAAAACTCATAACATTGAGCATAACAAATAATCTAAGTAATCGAGCGTAAAAGTTTACAGCTTGGAAATACCGGAAACTGGTAGATCGGCAAGTGTTATTCGATTCAGCGTGAAAAAATACGAAGAAACCGAGTGGCATTATAATGCAAGATATAAGGGTTTCCAAGGTTGAGGATAAACTATAAAACTTGTGAATCAAATGTTATCCCTAGGAGTGTCAATGGCACCAATAACGAAATATCTGAAAAATATCTTGGTTGCCAGCAGATGTTAGACGTTAACTCTACAAAATTTAGGACACAATAAACGCAGGTCTACCGCAGCCATCGTGGGGTCGTTTTATTAACGTAACTATGAGGCATTTTCTATGCAATCCTCGAGAGAACTTTCCGCGATACATCCTATACACCTGATAGGATATTGCAATAAGCGAGCTTATCGCGCTGTGCGACCATAAAAGCGTTATTTATAGAGTGCCTATAGGACGGAACGTTGGATATTATTTCGTTTGAATCACTCAATAAATTTGTCTGATATGGCGAAAGTGTAAAAACTTGTTCATGTACAAATAAAATGTTACAGAACTTTATATCCGAAAGCAGCAAACTGGCTTCAGAAACTATAATTGGCACTGAAAACCTGATGAAATTACTTGAAAGAATGATTTGTTGGTTTATTGTAGGAATTATCTGGAGGTCGTGAGTTAGCCACTTGTGAATCAAATTTGACTTTGAAATGAAGACAAAACAACTATAGTTTATAAGTGCATTCAAACATTAACTATCAATTGTCCTAATATGCAGCGTGGACTCCATTTTTGTATACTGTAGAATCCCACCACCGCTTTATCCGTTGATCTGTAGCTATCGAATTAACCGGCTTATTTTGGTTTATTATTTTCAATTATGAACCTTTGTAATCGACCAAGAAGAAAATACTTTACAAGTTGTTTGTTTTACTGGTTGCGATTCAATCCCGTGCTAAAGTATTTTTTTCTTGTCAATCTTTTTAGCCTTTAGCGAAAACAAACAGAGGAACGTACAGCGATCGGGGGGCTTCATTCGATTCTTTGGGCGGTTATCTATAAATAAAACTCCAAAACCAATAACAAAACCAATATTACTGGTACATTGAAAACTTTCGGGATGTCAATTTTTTAATATTTCAGCCCTTAGGTACTTACCTGGGCTAACATCAACATTCTTTGACGAGTACAGATAATAAGAAATGGCACGCTTCGGCTAAATGTAGTTGAGAATACGATTTCAGGAGATAGTGCAATCCACTAAAGCTCAGGTCGTGAAACATAATAGCTAGGGTGTTGATATGGAATTGTTGAGCTCCAACTAAATAATAATAAATAAGCAATAAAATTAATAAAAGAATAATATAATAATTATTCGTGGAGTACTATCTTTCGTTGAAACTTTCGCAGTACTTTTAGGTACTAAGAGACTTTTATAATGTTTAGAATTTCAGTTTAGCAATCAGTAATGGATAAGTTTTTTCCCCTAGTAAGATATGAACATCCAAATAAAGATGGCAGTTGGGGTAAGATGACTCTCTCGTAACCATCATATAGTAGGTCAAATTGGAAACAGACGTTTGAGGGGATTTCATTATTTGAGCTGAGCCTAAAACTGAGGCCTCCGACAACTATTTTTACTCAGCTCTCGTGGGCGGCCCCCTAAGATCAATTACTTCGACCCCTTTCGATCCACCAAACTCCGGCTAGCTGCTTTAATTCAATAGGATCGAGTTTGAGCTATGAATAGATTCAATGGTAGACGTGGAACCGCTTGGTTTTGGAAAAAAATGCTAAAAATTAGTGATAAAAAATTGAAGATACGACTTGGTTAGTGGACGTGACTTTTCAGGTTCAAGTACTGGGATGGGAGAGGGGATAGTTAGCTTCCTTGAGTATAAATAATATGCTGGGCTATTGCTCTTATTTCAACGCTGTTTTCCTGTCAGTTGATTCCTGCCACTGGACCACGAAAATCACGATTCCCGCCAGGCACCTGCTTGAAGTACGCAATATTGCGGAGTGGATATTATATAAAAATGAAATCACAAAACATCGGTTCATGCGTATAATAGGTACCACAGAATACAGTATTAACGATATATCTCATATGACATTAGCTGATCGGTGTACGGCCTTCTTGAAAGTTGCGTATTTTGCATGGTCCATCGTGACAAAAGCGGCACCTATGGTTTGACGACTCAACTACCGCTAATAGTTCCCCATATAATTTGTACTCAAAGGTTAGCCTAATTATATCGGTCAACATTGCTTCCCGCAGATCAATTATGACGTAATCAAATTCACTGTAATGACATGAAGTCACCAGCCCTCCATAACTCTTTATTCCAAACGCACAATGGGTTAGTTAAGCGATTTTGGGGAAAGAAAATGGAAAAATGAAAGTCTTGAAACACCGTTGAGGCATTATAGATGTTTACAAAAATATCTACAAATGAAGAAAATTGAGCTCCGGATCAGCCGAATTTATTTGGAAGGTCGCGACGCACAGAAACCGATTCTAGGTGGAAAAAATTATTTTATGGGCTATTCTTATAGGAAATTTTGCGCTGATTCCGAATATACCCCATGTCCCTGTATTTAAAATGACTTATTCGTCCCGAAAAAATCGATTTTTGACAATTTTTCTCGATTTTGAACTTTGGAACTGACCTCAATTGTTTTTGTACGAGAGAAAAGTTGTGGAGAAAGGAATCCTGCATCGAACGAGACCACCGCCAGCTCTCTAACGCTTTTCCTAAATTTTTGGCGATTTTTCAAAGTTTTCATAACGCACCACTCACTTGTTGGGGATTCCACAGAAGTGAGTAGTAAGTGGTTGGTTACGAAAACGTAGAAAAATCGCCAAAAATCGAGGAAAATAGTTGGAGAGCTGGCGGTGGTATCGTTCGGTGCAGAATTCATTCCTTTACAACTTTTCTCTCGTATAAAAAATAAATTTAGAACGGCTCCAAAGGCCAAACATTGAGAAAAATGATCAAAAATCGTTTCTTGGACCGGAAAAACTATTTTAGTTATAAGAATATGGGGTATATTCGCAATCAGCGCAAAATTTCCTATATGAATAAATAATTTACCTATATGAATTTAATATTCTACCACTTTACTATGGAGTAAACAATTTTTTAGTCAGTCTTTCATACAATTACTTAGCTAAATATGTTTAAAAACGTGTTTTTTAACGGTTTTTTGATGAAAACCACTTTAATGGGTGATTTTAGGTATAAGGACATGGAGTATATTCGGAATCAGAGCAGGATTTCCTGTAAGAATAGCTGATAAAATAATTTTGTACACCTAGAATCGGTTTCTGGCCCACTGTGCGACGTGTTCAAACTTGTAGTTTTAAAAAAATCGGAGAAAGGTGATTTTATGGCAGCGTTCGTATACCTTTGGAAGCTGTGCGAAACGTTTAAATCCAATTTGGAAAATTTCCACCGCATAACCCACATATCAAGAAATTATGTGGTATGTTAGAATAATATTTTTCCACCATTATACCACTTCACCACATTGAATGTTCGTTGTATTTGAAAACCCGTTTTCTCAGCTCCTCTGTTGACTTTTTGAGATACTATCCCCTCTCAAAGTGTGATTTTATAGAGTTCTTTGCTAAACCTGAGTTGTCTCAGAGATCAGTAACTAGGAGACGGCTAGGCAATTCACTGCTGTAGACATGTTGTTTTTTTTTGTGTAAGCAGGAGCTAAAACTTAATGTGTTATGACATTAAGAACTTACAAAAAAAAGGTAAATTTCTCACTACCATAATATATTTATATGCATAATAAAGATGCAAAAAAAAAAAAATAGTCAAAAATAAATAATATATGTAAAAATCGGTAATATTCTTCAAAAATTCGCTATATATGACTACTTTATTTTGTATATAATAAATAAAAAATTACAAAAAAAAGGAAAAGCATAACAAAAGATGCTATATTTATATATATATATATATATATAGGTATATATATATATATAATAAATAAAAAATTGGAAAAGCAGCTATCCTACGCTACAAAGCTGGAAGGTGAAATGTTTTAATGGATTAAACTATGTGTGAACCCTGGTAGACACTGTGGCAGTAGGAATTCAAATTGCACAAGTTTCTCACCCTTATAAATCTACCGCCTTTGATATAAATTACGTCACACCATCATAATCTGCATCATAATTATAATTTGTCGATGTTATACATTACTTCATTGATTACTTTCAAGTACGTTTTTGACGTGCCGCTTCGCTGAATGAGTAACTGTTACATCAAACTATTAGCTGATAAAAACGCCAGGCGTCAAGTTCAGAGAAAAATAGTCAATTAATTGAAATTAGTCCCGCTAATAAACTGTCCTTAATAACCATCACGCAACAAATCGAAAGAAAAATTCAAAAAGGGTCGTTAGCGTCAGTCGTTAAAGGATGAAATATTTACGGTAGGAGGAGGGAGGAAGCCAACGGACTTACAACTTTTATCATTAACGTCGACGGTATATAAAATTTACTATCATATAAATGTTTGAATGTTCACGTAGTTATTGGTTTAAACATTTTAATAATTAGCCTTTGAATCAACCAAAGGAAAAAAACACCGCAAATTATTACAAAAAAGTGGCCCAACTACAATATTATAAATAGCCCTTATTAGTCTGTAGTGCATTATATGTATAAACTCGACACATTGCGCATCATAAAAGAGTGCGCCCTTTGGCAGTGCTAAAGTCTCCCAATTTTACCTTTCGGTTTATTATTTTCAATAATAAACCTTAGTATTCGAACACCCCCTCCCCTTAAAATTTGTTGGTTTACGTTTCAAGAATAGTAGAATCCTAACGTTAAATAAAAAACTTTAAATTATTACTGAAAGGTATATTATCTTTCTATTAGATAGCCCTTCAATGCAGATCGTTGGCATACAAAATTAATTCCGTAAATAGTGTATTATCAAAACTTGCCACTTTTCACCCGTTAAACGGGTTTGCACCTTTAACGCTCCAGGAATCCACAATTTCACGTTTTTTAATAAATCTCGAAAAATTTTAAAAACATGTCGGAAACAAAAACAGAATATGGTAGGTCGAAAGAAATTAGCCTCAGCTCATCAGTACCCTTCCGCACCTCGTAATTGTTTTCGAGGTGTCCCAAGGGCATTCCGTATAAATTGTAGCACCTTGGGTCGATTAGGAAATAAATTGGCCTCAGAGGTTCCACAGCTGACCAGAGTTCCTCTATACTTTTTATTTGTATTCTAGATGTCCCAAATGAGCTACGTTTGAGGTTTCAGCGTCATAAGTCGATTAAGAACAAAATAGGCACAGAGGTCTGTCAGCTGATCAGTGGGTCCACTAAAATTATATACTTTAGATATCCCAAGGGTGCTCCATTTCAAATTTGATGATGTCGATAGACCTCAGATCTGATAAATTTCGTTACCAGCCCAGGAATCGAGCCCAGGATTCCCTGCTCCCGAGCAGGCTCAGATTGTGCCTTAGACCACTCGGCCGCAAAGGACACCATGTTATCGCAATTTTAATGGCATAAAGTAGAAAACGCGAAAAGAATCTTAGAAATTAAATTGCTCAAAAACAAAGGGTTTGAAAAAATCTTCAAGAGGAATTTTAGACAAAAAATGAGCTTTGTAATCGACCCTGAAGTTTGTTCCATTATAGGTTTGGGACACCCGGTATGGTTACTCTTCGCAATGAATTGCAGCCTTCATGCCGTTTTTCACTAGGTTCAATTGAAAATTTTCACTTATTAAATCAATTCTTAATTATTGACTCTCATCCATTAAGATTAACAGTTTGTTTTGATATAAATATAAGCTCTTCAAGAAATAACCCGGATGTAAAAATACATTTTCATCGTCGGCTTACGTCAGTGAGACGTGTGGGAATAATCCACTGACTCAGAGGTGAATATAGGAAACTGTGGGACGTGGACGGTCCGTTTATTTAGGTCAGAGGTATTTTAAGGTTTCCTTCCATTCCCAAGATTAGCTAGTTGAATATTTCATGCAGAGATGAGACCCGGTAAATGCATTGATTGGATTGTTCTGGTACATACATGCAGCCGGGGAGTGCATTTGAATCAAACACGACTTTTAATCAGTCGAAATGACACAAGAGGATAAATCTACATGTACCTATTCATTAGGGACGTGGTAGAAGTTTATAATGGTACAGAGGCACATACTTGAAATAATGTTTGCTCTTTTTTTAAACTTAAGGGGAGTAATCTTTCTTGTCATCAACTGAAAATTGTTTTGTGGATATTCTTTTCGATTCAGTTCTTTCATCCTGATTATTCTTCTTACCTATTACTTTTTGCCGATTCCACAAGCTACCACATAAACACATAAAGGTACATTTTCACGAGCAACATATTCTTGAAACAAATGCGAAGAAATGGAATGTCGAGACACCCAGTATGCGGGAAGGATCTGGATTTTGTTTAAGATGGTTGATGGGGGACTCACGTTACGGAATGGAGCGTTGGTGACGTTGGATCATCATAGCAACAATGCGGGGATTGAAAATCGTAAACGTGCCTCCTGGATGATCGGCAAACTTGAAAAAACTAATTTTCTCCATGTAAAGATGAATATTACACTCTTTGCTCCAACTATAGCGTAAAAGTTAAATATTGAAGAACCAACTTGCTTTTGCCTCTGGTGACGGTAATAAAGAGGCTCAAAATCCAATAATTTCGGGCTGATGGGAAGTTTTAGAGAATAAATAATTGATCAAATGAAAATAATTGCTTAATTCGCATTATTAAGGAATTGTGTTGTAATATACATCATATTATATCGTATAATTATACGTTGTTTTAACTTACAAATTCCATTGATAAATCCTTTTCGATCTGAATGAAATACGTGGTCTTTCACACGTCGCAAGAATTATTTAGAAGCGCTCGACAATCGATGGCTAATAGAGTGTGAAAAAGGGATTGTGGAATGTTGCCAAAAGCCGCTTTGACTGAACGGAGAAGGGTTGGCGTGCACCAGATGGGGAAATTTCTCGGCAGCATCTCGAAAAACGCTGCAAGTCATAACGCAAAGGTTCATTATTTTTGTATTGGATAGCCCATCTACGCGGTACACCGCAGTCTATAATTATTTTACATTACTATAAAAATCACCTACCTACGCTTCATATGACCACCTATAGGTGAAAACAGTTATGAAACCGCAGCCATCCAACCATCAATTTTTACCTACTTTCTATTGGCTCAGTACCAGCTTATTTATTTATACTTTTAAATCCAACCCGCACTTCATCCAAAAGGGCCATTAAACCTTTTTTCCCCTTGTATAAATGTTTTTGACATTTTCATGTCTTTCATATGGCACATAACAAAAAAATCGTCACAAAAATTGCTCACGAAAATTGTCCCAAGTGGCCACAACGATGATTATGACCATCAGAAATGACGTTGACCATTCGTCCAGTTTTTTCCCTAATGATTCCACGATTCTGAGATTTGGTAGGTAGCCCCTTGAGGGATTTCTGAACACAACTGACCGATCCCAGATCAGCTGAGTGGCTCTAGAATCCAGTTTTTTCCCTAATGATCCCACGATTCTGAGATTTGGTATGTGGGCCCTTGAGGGACTTCTGAACCAACTGACCGATCCCAGATCAGCTGAGTGGCTCTTTCCAGTTTTTTCCCTAATGATCCCACGATTCTGAGATTTGGTATGTATTGAGGGACTTCTGAACACAACTGACCGATCCCAGATCAGCTGAGTGGCTCTAGAATCCAGTTTTTTCCCTATGATCCCACCTGATTAGGTACGTAGCTTATAATAGGAAGACATGCATTCAACCAAGAATAATAAGTTTTATTGATTAGATGATATTTGGTATCAGGGCCCTTGAGGGATTTTACCTGAACACAACTGACCGATCCCAGATCAGCTGAGTGGCTCTAGAATCTATTTGGTATGTGGGCCCTTGAGGGACTTCTGAACACAACTGACCGATCCCAGATCAGCTGAGTGGATCTAGAATCCAGTTTTTCTAGAATTCAATAAAGTACCCACGGGTGTCGGAACAATGAGTCAACACGATCGCAAATTCAATTAAGTACCCACGGGTGGGCGGTTTCTCTTATGGCCCATTTAATTGATCTGTATTTCTTTAAAATAGAATCCAACATAGTGATGTTCATGTTTGCCTGAGATTCCATCTTGGGTAAGCCTATTCAGCCGGTTGACACCTATTGGTTCGCCATGTCGAAGTTTTACCTGTTTTCCACACTCCTCGCCGTGTTGGTCCACTGAATGGGATGAGCTGGAACGTGCCTGTTCTGTATTTTCCGATCGTTTGGATTTCTTCGTAGGTGCCATTGTGTAATTTACGCACAAGAAAATTAACACTACACGTTAATCAAATTAGACTAGACGCCTTATAAAATTAACTTTGCGACTTTTGATTTCTTAATTTACTATCAGGTTAGATTTTAGATTCAAAGATCATTATACAAAACTGCCCAAATACATTTCATGACCGTTTCATTATTAGTGCGAATGCACTAATATGAATTTCTTATAACATCGATTTCTTATTATCTATCGATCCGATTTTGTTCAATCTCGGGGGTAGGGGGGAAGGGGGGTTGACTAATGGACCGATCTCGGAAAAATTTCCACGGATTACGCGGGTTAATCTCTACCAACTCCCTTATCTATCTATCTATATATATATACATAAATGAATTGCTGTTTGTTAGTCTCGCTAAAACTCCAGAACGGATGGACCGATTTGGCTGATTTCGGTCTTAAATTATTTGTGGAAGTCCAGAGAAGGTTTAAAAGGTTTAAAATTTCAAATCTGCTCCATAGGGGGTGTTTTAGGGGAAGAGGGGGGAATGGGGTATCTTCGTCATCACTGAACAAACTGGGGATTTGATTGTCGAGTATGTTTGGATTACTCCAACTCAAGTCAAAGACGACTTTTTTCCAATATGACCCACAATGGGGGAGGAGGGGTGGGGAAGTTATATAGTTTCAAACGTCACTGAACGAACTGAGGATCTGAGTTGTCGAATATGTTTGAAGTATTTTAACTTAAATCACAGGCTACTTGAAAATTTTCAAATCTAACCCAAAGAAGGGGGTGTTTTAGGAGAGGGAGGGTGGGAAATGGGATATCTTTGTCATCACTGAACGAAGTCGGGGTTTGATTGTCGAATATGATTGGATTACTCAAATTCAAGTCAAACTACTTTTTTCAAATTTTTGAAATCTGACTCAGGGGGGAGGGGAGGGGGAGGATGTTAAAGCGTTTTGAAAGACAGATCTAAGTGGGCGAATCTATCAGAATTACCTTAACTTGGGTCAAAGGCTATATGATAATGTTCAGGCCAACCTGTGCAACGCACGGGTGAACCAGCTAGTACATACTTTAGATCGTGCATGCCGTTGGATTGATGGTTACAGTGTGCTTTTGCACAAACATGAATTACAGCCCTATTTCGTATATTGGCATGTTCACACTTATATTACTGTTCTGTTTTGTTAATTCTATACATCCATGTTACAATATATTATGCGGAAGCAATACTGCCCATCCAACTTGGCAGACGTTTTTTACGCTCGAACATATTCATATATCCCTTAAAATCTGCTTGGATAAACAATCAAGAATGTGTAGATAGAGCGAAATCAACTCGTTCCACGAAAGCTGCTAAGGGAATCCGAATATTAAATTTCGAAGAGAGGCTCAGTTCTCATTTCCTCTCGCTGTTATATGGGTACAAAAGATTCTGAGCCCAGCAAGAACGGGAGGATCGCTGCAATAATTTCCGTCCTCAGCACCTGACATGAAGGGACGAGTATTCAAAAGAGAGATAAATAGAGTGGGGTTAACGTCTCAACTCGGGCCTTGACTAATGCGTTCCATGAGTGACAGGCGGAGTAGCAAGTTTCTTGTCCGTGTACACCCGGCTCCAGAGTTTGTTCAAATGATATCTCGCCACTTCCGTTTTGAATAATCATAATCATTATATTTGAAACAAAAGTAAAATGGTATCTCTGCTATGGAGCCGACCGGGTTAGGCGTTGCAATGAATCATTCTCGTGCGATTAGCGAAGCTGAGCAACGTCGAGCGTGGTGAGTACTTGGATGTGTGACCGCCCAGGAAAGGATCACACCTCCAAGTGATTTTGACACTTCTGTACGGCGAACCCCTCTCCACTCAAGCGGGCGAGACAATGAGTAACTTTAAGCGAAATCATCAGTACGAATTCTCATCCTCCATTTGGAAAACGACATCCCAATTACTATGAATTATGGAGATTACTAAAGATTGTGGAATGTTAATGAAAAGTGACTTGACGTCAAGGGATGCCAGAACAAAGTCAGGTGGAACGGGGTTTTCCTTAATTTAGGAATAAAATGCAAATGAATCTTTAATATTGTATCAGTGGATAGATGTTCTAGGATATTTGCAAGATACTTGGCACTCTCATATGTGGGGCTATTAGTGAAACTAACTACAGGCCTAAGTGGGTTACTTTCCTTGTGTGTCTTAACTAAGCCATAGAGTCTAGGTGGGATGCTATTATGTTTCATGAGTTTGGAATTAGTTATTGTACCTATCAATATCTTATATTTATACCTTTTTCTAATAAGATCATTATTTTTGGCTTGAAGAGCAGCGGTCAGATTCCTTCTCCTATCAGTTACAAGCGAATGGAGGAGTCATTAGGCATGTCATTCATTTTTGTATCATAATCATGTTGTACCGTAGAGTTGGTTTTATCTGATAATAAAACCACAATATCAGGGTTTTTTTTTTAAAAAAAAAAGATTTTGGTCTTTTTAACCAGGGTTTCAAAATAATCTATGTGGAGATCCTGTTTGGATATATGTAGATGGTTAGTGAGTATATTAGTTGTATTACACCGAAGTTCATCCTTTAAGTGTTCATCAGTGAAACCATTTATAATACATTCAATATCTGCAATAATTCAAAGCCTATAAGCTGGAATTCGTAGGAAACGATTTGCAATATTCACAAAAAGCCATTCACGTCGGACAGCAGAATAATGAATTGAATGGATATTCCATGAAGAGTAACGGCGTTTACCTCTAGAGATCATTATTATCAGTTAACGAACCCATTCGAATCAATACCCATCTCAACAGGAGTGATGGGGTTTGAAAATGTAGACTGTAGAAACAGGAGGGATGCTGCGGTCTGAAAAGTGGAGCCAATTACCATAGAATCTAGCGTCATCGTCATTCGCCGTAAGTACTTGGCTAATGGTTCGAGTGATTTATCAAACCTTCTCAAGACGAGAGGAAACTGCCCGATTAATAGGTACGTCTCTCACTGGGAAGGTTTTCTCGTCATTCGGCAGGGTTTTGGAGTAAAGGGGCCGTTAATTACTCACCAACTGATTTCTGGTTACAACGATAGAGGTTCAGATCTACAGTTGGGGTGCATATGCTAACTGCGATGTTCAATAAAGATGAATGTTTGCATCAACACAGTCCCTGAATCATAGGCATCTAATTGGAACTCATTATCACCCCAGTACAACTTTTAAGGAAAGCGATGATTTATAGACATGAAACGATCTCTACATTGATTCCATTTGAATTCATGAAAGACGTCTAATGCAATTTTAAGCTCTCAATATGAAAATCGTATCGGTAGGTATTGGGCCATAGGAGTGTCTCTTCCGTAAAAAAAAAAAAAAAAAAAAAAAAAAAAAAAAAAAAAAACTACACCGAAAATTGAGCAATAATTAGGTAATGAATGCTTGTATTTCTGTTAAACTCTTCACAAAAAGTATCAAAATTGAATTCCACGGTCTATGGGTTTCAAGTTCTGATCTTTATTCACCCGTTTTAGTCTCATTTTTTAAGAAAGACATTCTCTAAAAATGAGACATTCTCTGAAGATGTAGTAATATTTAAAATGTCTACAATGTAATTAATTAAATACATTTTTATTATTAAAAAAAAAAAAAAAAAAAAAAAAAAAAAGTTTTGCATCAATCAGAATTCTACTCGGAATTTCAGAAGAATCGAAAATTTGAGCACCGAACTTTTCGGTATATGTACCCAAACAAGTAGATCAGTGTGCACGAAATGATTCACATGACAGCTCATTTTCTTGTAAGGAGATCCGCGTGAAATAGACGCTTCCTGCGTTAAATAGGAGACAAAATGGCTTTGGAGCTCACTGAGCTGATCGATGACCTCTCATGCGTCTTTAGTATTCTCCCTTGAGGCTCCCTCTCAAATTTCAGCTTCCTTTTTGTGTTGAATAGTAGACAAAATGGCTTTAGAGTTCACTCCGCTGATCAATGAGCTGTCATGCGTCAGCGGCCCCTGATACATCTTTATCCTCGCCGTGTTACAGTTTACATCCATACCAAGTTTCATCAAAATCGGACGACGAAAAGTGGCATTTAAAACGATTTCAAGAGGACATACATACACACATCAACGGACAAAGGGAACACAATAGCTTATTTTTTTTTTTTTTTTTTAAAAAGAAAACGAGTTAAAAATATGGTATTACTAGGGAGACTGTAAGTGTAAAGATTGCAGAGTAAACTTGTGCAGCATGTCCATATGAGAAAATTTCAGTTTTTTCTTGAAAATTTAATCTTCAGCCCACATGCCCTAAGCCCATGGATATATGATAAATCAGATCATTGGACCAAGTGATCTAAAACCGTTTAGGATGAGCTTTCGCTTTGTGCCGCGCTTACAAAAAAAGGGCTAAAACCACATCTCAAAGGCATTACTAGGATTTCACAGAACAAAAACAATTGATCTGCAATGCTCACAATTGTTGCAAAATACAATTGAACTGATTCCTTTTGTGTTTTATGTCTTCATCAAAAATTCAAACTTTTCATAAAATAAACTATGAATTTTCTTCCCTCAAGCGATTCTAAGTAGGTACTCAATGAGGCATCTGTCTAAGAATCATCTTCCTCGTGGGAAATGCCAGTTTTCCATTTAGTATTGTTGCCAAGGAAAATTAACTTTTTCTCTCCCATCTGCCAACTCATTTAATTGAAATAGGTTTTCACGAAAGGTCGCTGCCTCAATGAATTTCAATTCCGTCGAGGAGGATTCGGCGAAATACATTTCAACTCGGTGTCTACCGAAGGTTTTTTCCCCGTTATATTTGTTTGGTGAATTCGCACTTTTCGCCCGACGAAGGAATGACCTTTTCCAAATACTAAAATCCTGTTATACCGTCCGCAGTGGTGCTTTCCCCTGAGTGGAACGTGCTTCATCTTACTCGCTTCTGGATCACCGCTGTCAAAGTTCAACGCCTCCTCGAAACTCAAATCTTTTATAAGCGGTGGAAGTAAACCAACTTTTCTTTTCCAGTCCAAAAGTCAGTTCCCTACCTAAGGAAACAGCTACTGAGCTGAACACGACCAATAATTGACTTCGTTTCGGTAATTTTATGGGGTGGGAGGGGATTATTTTCTTTGGGGCATTGAATGAACTGAAAGGTCCAAAGAGTTTTTGAAATACCACATTGTTATGATAAAATTCGCATTCGCTCAGTTACATCTCAGAAATACACCATGAAAAAACTGAGGCCAGGAAAACTATGCTATAATGATCAAGTTATTAAAATAGATTTAGACAATTGGGGGAAGTAGCAAAATACGTGAATGATCTCCGCGAATTATCATATATGTAACATGTATGATGTAACATGTAACATGTATCATAAATGTAACAGCACTATTTTAGCACATCCTGGCTATATTATAGCTAAATTGTGATGAATAACGGTTGAACTAGCTAATTTTTCTCTGCACCTTCAAACAAAAAACAATTTGCTTAAAATAACAACTTCCGACCCACCTCCGCACAATATTGCTAGTTCGTGTTTTACGATGTTTTGGAGAAAAGTTTGGCGTTGCACAATGGATTATCAGCGTAATATGCACGTGATGTTTGGAGGAAAGAAATGAAACGAAAAACTTCCAAAAATAAGTTGTAGGTAAGACGAAATACGCCCCCAAAGTGACTGTATCATATTTATATGGTACGTGGCGGGATAAAGGGTTAAGTTTGCGCATCGACGGAGTGAAGTTGATCTGCCTGTGAAATTAATAGGGAGCCATTTACAGCCTAACCCGCACAATCGGAAGAAAAAAATGGAAATTAAGCTTATCATAAGTATTTCCTGACACACGACCGACGCTAACACACACAGTCAGAAGGAGTATGTGAATTGGTTGTTCTGAATGGTTTAAAACGCAAAACGTGAGCGGGAATTTCGGTTTTCGATTAAGAAAACTTATAGGTTAGACTCAGAAGAAATGAGTTTTGCTTGATAAAACGTTACAGGCAAGTTGTAGCTAACTCCCGAAAACATCACAACTACCCCAGCTCTGTCGCTGTCACGGTAGTGCCGAAATGCAAGAAACCTCTCAACCCGAAAATCCTTGTGCGTTCACATTTTTCAGTGCAGGCGATCTAGCTATACCTGGATAGCCGTAAATTAATACCACAATAGCAAAATGATCCCACATGTGACGTCTGCACGAGTGAGCTCTCGTAGTAGGCTTTAGCTGGGATTTACTCGTCACGTATAGCAAAACGCAGTGAAGCTGTATTTACAATTGATTGAAATAGGTAGGTATGCAAGAAAAATAGTCTCTACCAAATTTTAGGGGTTGATTTTAGAGCTCATTACTGAACAAAAGTTCCCCTCGAACTTTTCTTTTATATATAAATTTTGTATCATTAGGGAATTTTTGCGGAATACCAGCCAGTACGGAAGACAATATCATACGAAATTGTAAAACAATGGTACCCCCCTCCCTCCACCACTTGCAGCTGAATTGTGATTGTCGCTTGGCGAAATCGTCATTACTAGTTACTCAGAACTTCTTTCGCGCAGCATTTTCTAATTTCCAAATCGCTCCCTCTTCAAATAGTGAGCACGTCACAGTTTCCCTTGGTTAACCCGATTACCCCTCTAGGAACGGAAATCACGCAATCCTCTTCCGAAGCAATTGGAGCTCTCTTAGTTAACATCCCAGAAACTCGCTTCCTCTATCACGCGATCGGAGTGGAGGTACTCGATTAGACTTTCCATCTTCTCCGGGACCGGGAGAACTCAATGGTTATTTGTTAATAGCCCTAGAGCTTACTAGTCCTCTGGGTCTAACTTCAACTCAAATACCTACTAAATGACACAATGGAAAATTAATGGATTAAACTCTGCAAAATATTATTAGAGAGATTGAAAATCCATGATCAGGCACCGAGTCGATGCCATAAAATGATCGGTCAAATAGAATTTTATCTCATAACGGGTTTATTCAAACTATAGGAGACCACAGTCTTGTTAGTAGGTCACCCAAAGCAATGTAACTGTTAGCAGGACACTATTATCGTATCGCCGAGCCTTAAAAAACCTACTGGCCCCCAGTGCAATGACGAGACGCGCCAGGATATGAACAAAGTAGAACTTCGGTGCAAAATTGGCCCCCTTCCGACCTCACCCTGTCGGCTCATACTCATACTCAATTCTTTTCGCATAATATGCTGAAAAGGCATCGGCAATTGGGAAGTCTGCCCTTCGGTAGAACTCACACGGAGCTAGGAAACTGGGAAGACCAAGAGCAACATGGCGGGGGACAGTGGATAAAGATCTGAAACGAGTAGGCAAAACATGGGTGGAAGCAAGGACTACTGCGCCCCAAAGAAACGACTAGAATTTTTTTGTGGATGCCCTATGCTCGAATAGGAGTAAAAGCCTCTCTGCGTTGCCTGATTTTTAAAAGTCCCGAGGACGGTGTGGACGATTTGGCCGGGTTGGTAGAATTTTTTATAGATTCACGTAGCAACCTTTTATGCATCTCTGAACAAAGTACAGTGCAGCAGGAATAGGAAGATGTGTATTCACTTGTCTTATTGCTGCAGCTAAACAGATCGCTGCGTTATTGGCAGATTGATAACACAATCTCTAGCGGTTTTTATAACAGCTTCCGAAATTTGCTATACAGATCTTGGTGACAGCAAGGTGACTTCTAGGTCTTATTTTCGTAGGCAGTAAACAACACTATCCAAACTACACGTTAAATTAGACAACAATGTATGCCTACCACATCATTAGATTCAGTAAGGAAAATGGTTTTGGTCAGAGTAGGATGTACCTAGTGGTCGCGGCAACTGCGTTTATGATATTTTTGAACAGCAGAAGAAGGATGAAAAGATACAGTGCGCGCCATCAATTCATGCGCGTCATCAATACTGTGTAACTCAGATTATGGAAAATCTGCAAAAAGACTACAGAAACCCATTTTATGGAAAAATTAAGGTTGAAGAGAGCTTAAAAAATTTTGGGGACGAGGGTTGAACCAAGTGGGGTTTAGTGTAGGCGGATCTGTAATCTATCTTATCACAAAGTAATACAACTTCCTGTAATAGTTACTGGCCCATATACTGTGTAACATATAATTTATTAAATGAGAATTTTGTTATATAACGTGTTATAAAATTTTTTCAAGTCAATATCTAATTAGAATTCGTAACTCGTTGTATAACAACTGTTATTAATTTTATATTGTATAACACTCGGATTTTTTTTCATTGAGTGTAATCAGATATTGTAAATATAATTTCAAGTATGGATATGGCTTAAAATTTATCGAATCAACATCAACCGTATTCGTCATTCATCCATATAACGCTTTCAAAACGTATCCAAAAAACGTTACCTATCTAGATGTTGTTAAGCGTGATCCCTACGTAAAATATGAGGACTTTAAAACAGTGGTTGTATCATGAGTGATGCATCTAATATTAAATTAATTAGTTAATAGAATAACGGCTCCATTTTCCTCAAATTGATAAATCTTGAATTAATAAATTCATATAATATAATAAAGGGCTCAGTAACATTTGACAACCAAAGGGTAAATATTCTACTTTGCACTAGATCTCTGCTGATTGTGGTTATCAGATGGGAAGATGGAGGTTAATACTGAATCTTATAACCATAAAAGGACAAGGTTTTTTTTTCCTTGGAATAAAATTGTTGGTGAAATGACCTTCCAAATGATATAAAAATGATTACTAGCCATAAACATTTTAAAACTCAAGTCGGTAAATTCATTTCAATGGAGTTTTTAAGGAGCTTGGGATCGTCAATGAATATTATAATGTTTGTATACCTGCAGTTCAAATTAAGGAGTACCGCAAGGGGTGAACGCATTAGTAAACATGTTTTGTTAAATTAAATTATTTGTAAGCTTTTCAGATAATAAATGAATCATATATATATATATATATATATATATATATATATATATATATATATATATATATATATATATATAGGCAATTAGAGGGGGTCTTTCTGGTCCCTGAACCAACGTGAGGGGTATTTCTGGTCCCGAGTGGGTCCCGAAAGCGGGTTCCGTTTTCCTGCGCTTTGGTGGTATAAATCGGGGGTTTTTCGGGACCCGCCCTTGTACACCTAGTTATATATATTTTTTGCGGGTCCCGAAAACCCCCTGATTTATACCACCGAAGCCATTAATTACTTTCTCTCAATGTCGCTTTCTCACTCGCACACGAAACAACTCGTTTTGTTTGTTCGAACAAATGTTATTGAAGTTGATGTTACAGTAGGTCGCTTTTATTACTGAATGTCCCAAAATCTATGGAAATTTCTGGTAAGCATAATCTATACTTACGGAATTACTCCTTCTGCAAATTATTACACAATGGCTAAATGAGAACCCAACACTGCGAATTATTACACAATAGTTTCACACAGAAATCCCCTCACTGCGAATTATTACGCAATGTCTAAATGAGCAACACTCACTGAAAATATTACACAATGGCTCAATAAGAATCTCAAATTGCAAATTACTACACAACAGCACATTGAGAAACCCCCCACTGCAAAATCATTACAAAATGCCCAAATACTGAAAGACTCACTGCAAATTATTACACAAGGGCTTATCGTGGAAATCCTCTCACTGCAAATTATTACACAATGGCTAATTTTGGAAGCTTATCGAGGCATCCTTTTGCAAATTATTAAACAATGGCTTCATGAGAAATCTCCGCTGCAAATCATTACACAATGGCATAATGACAACTCCTCACTGCAAATTATTACAAAATGGCTTAACACGGAAAACCCACTGCAAATTATTACACAATGTCATGATGAGAAACCTCCGCTGCGAATCATTACACAATGACATAATGAAAAACCTACCACTGCAAATTATTATACAGCGGCTAAATGAGGCATCCTTCTGGAAATTATTACACAATGGCTTAATCGGAAACCCCCACTGCAAATTATTACACATTTCCTTAACACGGAAAAGTTCATCGAAAAATATTACACAATGGCTTATCATGTAAATTCTCCCACTGTAAATTATTACCCAACGGTTCAATTAGGAAGCTTAATTTGGAGGCATAATATTGGAATGCTACGGTAATAAAAAATTCTTCAAATATCTCATAGGAAAAATTGAAACAGCCCGGAGTGTGATTTACGCCATGAAGATGCTTCCCAACAAAATATTTACCATATATTTCAAGAATGTTCTGCAATAAGATCCGAATTGAATTAGTTTTTGAGAAGTCAACACATCGACGAAGCAAACTCAATACAGTCATTTTTGAAAATATCCTGAATGTCCCAAAATCTCTGGAAATTTCTGCTATGCTTAATCAATACTTACGAAATTGCTCCATCTGCAAATTATTACACAATATCTTAACCCGGAAACCCCACTGCAAATTATTACACAATGGCTTAACCCGGAAACCCCACTGCAAATTATTACACAATGGCTTAACCCGGAAACCCCACTGCAAATTATTACACAATGGTTTAATTAAAAATCTCACTACAGACTATTACATAACGGCTTAATGAGAACTTCAAAGTGCAAATTATTACACAATGTCATGATGAGAAACCTCCGCTGCAAACCATTAAACAATGACATACCTAATGAAAAACCTCCCACTACAAATTATTACACAGCGGCTTAATGAGGCATCCTTCGGCAAATTATTACACAATGGCTTAATAATAAACCCTCACTGCAAATTATTACACAATTCCTTAACACGGAAACACTCACTGCAAATTATTACATAATGGCAAATTATGAAAATCTTCCCACTGTAAATTATTACCCAACGGTCCAATTCGGAAGCTTAATTTGGAGGCTCAATTTGGAAGGCCACGGTAATAGAAAATTCTTTAAATACTCGTATCTCATAGGAAAGATTGACAGCCCGGAGTGTGATTTTCGCCATGAAGATGCTTCCCAACAAAATATTCACCATATGTTTCAAGAATGTTCTGCAACAAGATCCGAATTGAATTAGTTTCTGAGAAGTCAACACATCGACGATACAGTCATTTTTGAAAATGAATATCCTTAAAATTGAAAAATTGAATTAAATGTACGAATGGATTCAACACCGAAAACGCTGCAAATTATTACACAAAGGTTTATTATTTCTGTATTAGATAACCCTTCTACGTAAATAACTTAGGTATCTATGTTTATTAGACGTATTCTGTTGTACTTTATCTGAGCCATTCTACAAAAAGGTGCCAACTTTGCAGAAAGGTGTGTGGAAATTTCTTCTGCAACGAACTCATACATATTTGGTATCATTCGACTCGTTACGATGTCTACTACTCGTTACTGGGAAGGGCGAGAAAGTTTGACCTTTTTTGGGAATGGTACACTGCTTTTTAGGTTAAAGAAACGTTGATGAAAAGAAGGGAGCCGGCTATTCTTTCATAAATCCATTGAAAAAAACTAAATCGGTTTGAACACCAACTGTGGAGTCAATGCGTTTCTGTATCATGATACACGTTGATTTCGTTTCCCCGTGTTTACCTCAAAATATGAATTTATAGGCCAAAAATGTTGCAAATTTTGTGGTTATTATAATTTGGATGGATTTATTCTTCTTCCCAGTCTTTTCCAGGGGCTGGTGGTTGTGAAAGATTTATACTTTTCAAAACCTCATGACGTATTCTTCGAGTTACAACAGTAAGCTTCTCGAAAAATGAACTCTTTTATTTATAAAAACTCCGAGTATTCTCGTTAGGGACGGTCATGGGTTGGGTAGATCATCTCATAGGGGCCTATGATGAATCTGGGCAGTTTAATACAGGTGCAAGAGAGAAATCTATTTAAAAAAATCATCGGTAAGTATCTCAGCAGTTGACTCGGAAAATATGAACTCAGTAGGTAATTTTCAGTTTCGAAAATTATAATTTATTGATCACAGGGTAGTATTTTGGTTTATTATTTTCAATAATGAATGTTGTAGTCGAACCAGAAAAAAATTTACCCCCCTTAAAAAGTTTTTGTTTTACGTTTCTAGATATTTAAAACCTGAGAATAAAATGCAAGTAAATAAAATCCGAACGTCCACCGTACGTAGCTTTTCACCGAAACTAAATACTGGACCGAACTAAATGAAACTAGTGTCAAAAGTCGAATTTTTTATAGTCTAGTTGGGACTGAATTCTCGGCATCACTTTCTTTCAATCCTAAAGGGTAGAATCAAAGGGCCGAAATATCAAAAATCAGAATATCGAAAACTTTCGAAATGACACTAATGTTTTTATGTTCGTTATTGATAGACATCCCTTCAATGAATCGAATGAGTCCACTCGGATCGCTTTACATTCAACCATTCGCTTTCCCTAAGGGCTAGAACATGACAGAAAAAAAAAAAAAACTTCAACACGAATATGAATGCAACAATCTCTGAACATAGTAAAAATTGCCTATAATAGTAAGTATAGTAAGTAAGCCTGAACATAATAAACTGTGACGGCCGAATCAACTGATGTGATTTACAATGCCATTATCTTTACAAGAGTTCCTTTTGAAACGAGGTTTTCATATCTTATGTTATATATTTGCGGACAAGTGAAGCGTAGGTAGGAGGTGCTTATGGTATCTCATTAAATTTCAGTTGTTCTATCGGTGGATTTCCACGTCGTGTCGATATACAGTACATTGCACCATTGTAGGTATTTTGACATCAGCTTTTGTTTCGTACAGAGGGACTAGGAAAGATTGATGTTCACGAAGTCATCACATACTACAAGGTATGGAGACACACTGATCAGCTGAAGGATCCTTGTGGGTAATTCCTTTCTAATCGATATACCGTGCTGAAATATGAGTAGTATAAGTAGCTCTTTTTATGGCATCTAGAATACAATTACAAGTTAACAAAGCGCCGAGGTAGGATAATGTACCAGAGACAACATCTTATGGACATAGATGAGTGATTAACGTAGGAGGGTTATCTAGTTCAGAAATAATAAACCTTGTGTTATAATTTGCAGCGTTTTTAAAAATAATGTTCAGTCTTCTTTCAACTTCATGTTCAGTCTTCTTCAACTTCAAGGTAAATAACATTTTTTGAAATGGCAAACTTAAGTAAAAATCAACTAGGTACCAGTTTTATAAAATAACCGGTAACTGAAATCGTGAGCTAACTCGTAAGTGAGTCAGATTCTCAACAGTGCGTCAGGTTTTGAGGATACCATATCACTAAAGTATGTACCATTTTAAATTTTCTAATTTCTAATTTTAAATTTTCTAAATATTTCATAAATTTTCTCATGATCATCTTCTCCCGAGTAAAATGCGCAGGAGAGCTGTTGGGTTGCACTTTGTGTTCAATAACCACTAGTCTACTCGTACACGTGCCCTTCAAAAATTGGAAGTGTCCTCCCAAGAAGGAGGAAAACGTATCCGTTTTATAAGCTGATTTTTTTAAAAACTTCTTCTTCATGTCCCTTTCTTCTTTTTTCTCAACTTGATTGAATCACTGCCAAGTTTTTCTTCAAGGCTTCTTGGATCAATTTTAGTTTGACTAGAAAGCTGATGTGGGAGGCTCTTTTATGATTGCGCACAGTCTAATTAACGAAAAAATTAGTAATATCAAGCTTGTAATTCTAGTGTTCACCTTATTTTGGGTTCAATTTCAGTTGTAATAGCTATTGGGTACCTGCGTAACTGCTTCATAATGTCTAAATGAACTTCTATTATAAGACAGCAAGTAGGGCTGGTAAGTGTAATTTGGAATTATTACTTCAGTAATATGGTATCATCAAAACCTGACGCACTGTTGAGGTCATCACTCACTCACGAGGGCTAACGCTCAACAGCCCAAGGTCGGAAACGACTATAAGTACATGAACCAGAGCGCTCTTGGTGAGGATGAGTTCAATGTAAAAGAGTCAAGCGACGGTCATGAGAAAAATCGAGTTACACAATTTCGAAATTTCCCCTCAACTCCCTGTGGCCAATAAAATTGAGAAACTGAGGTTTATAGAAACTTAAATAGATGGAGAGCATGAGAAAAAAATGGACCTAAAAAATACATTACATTTTCTTTTGTTTTCATGCATTTTTTTTTTTTTTTTTTTTTTTTTTTTTTTTTTTTTTATTAGAAAGTTAGGGCTGAGTTACAGGGACAGTCAAGAGGTGTTGGAACTTACAGTGTTTGAAAATAGTAATAACCGCATAGTGAGAGAAGAAATTGTTATAGGTGCTGATCCAGTCGACATTCAGTAGTAACTCTCGGGGCTGAAAAATAGTCATTAACAGATGAGTTACATTGACTTGGCACCTTTTCGTAGGAATACCCATCTAAACTCGGCTCCACGCGCCTCTATACCTAGTAATTGTATTCTAGATGCCATAAAAAGAGCTTCATTTATATTTCAGCACGGTAGTTCGATTAGGGAAGAAATTGGCCACAAGAGTCCTTCTGCTGACCAATGTGCCGCCATACCTTGTAATTCACTTCTAGAGTGACTTCGTCTTAAATATAACTCCGTGAACACCAAACTTTACTAGTCCCTTTGTATGAATCAAAAGCTGATAAAGCAATAAAAGCTGACATGACGTAGAAATCCACGGATAGATCAACTGAAATTGAACGGGATAAAATATAACACCTACCTACGCTTCACTTGTCTGCAAATATATAACGTAAGTCATGAACCATTGCTATTATATCAGCTGATTCTTTCGCCACAATTTCCACTTGACGCTATTCCCACAGGGTGTTATTATTTTATTTATTACTGTGATTTCCAAAGTTTTCGATATTCTGATTTTTCAATATATCAGCCCTTTGATTCCACCTTTTAAGACAAACAGACAGCGATGCCTCGAACTCAGTCTTAATTAGACCCCAAATGTGATTTTTGACCCAAGTTTCATCAAGTGTGATCCAGTAGTTTCGGAGAAAAGCTCTAGACGGAATTTTTTTTCTTTCGAATTTTGGATTCTAATCATCTTGAAACACAAAACATAAAATCGCGCGGGGGAGATGAAAATTATTTTTTGTCTTCTTCGATTTGAAAGGTTCATTATTGAAAATAATAAACCAATATACAACTGTAAGACCTACTTCAACACCAACCACAAAACGCCCTGTGACCGACATAAGTCTCTAAAGACATAAGACATTTAAAAGATAATAGAAGAAGAAGGAGAAGTGCCTACACCTTGTTTCACCTAGTTCACCAAGTCACACTTAGTTTCTTCTACTAACATACAGGTTAAGGGGAGACAGGATAGGATGTAAAAAATTGGTAAGTATTTTTCTCAGCCATTTTTAGGACAATTTTGATGGAGTTTGTGGCATTTTCCTATGGAAACAGTACCATGCTGCAACTCACAATTTAAAATTGAAATCCAATTTTTGAAAATTTTGCTAAAAAAAAAAAAAAAAAAAAAAAAAAAAAAAAAAAATATCTTTTTTTTGCATGAATTTGTAATTTGAATTAAATAAACAATGCCCATGGTTAAAAACATTGTGGTTTTCAGTAGGAAATATTAAAAATAAACGAATGCCATCTATCGCATCAACATAGAGAATAAATTAGCTGAGAAAAATTTGTTATCGGGTAACGGGGAATTCTGGGATATGCATAGGCCGCAGGGTGTGGGGGGAGTGGATTATCAAAGTCACGCACGCTCCCGCCCAAGACGGCTGGCCGATCCGTTCCTTCGCTACCTCCCTATCAACTCATCCTAGGTGCCGGGATTATATGACGAGCTTGGTTCACTTCACTTTTCCTCAGAATAGATATGTGTACATAATATCGGTACCTACCTTTCGCTTGGTCACTACAGAAGTCCCACAAAAATTATCTTGTCTCCAAAATTACCAGTGCATTGTTCCCGCCAAAACGGCAGACCAACAGCAGACTTCACAGCACCACTCAACAGGGGGTCCTCTAAGATCATTAACCCCCCCTAGCTCGCGCCAAACTCTCCACGCCCTCCACCATCTACCCTTGAGTTCAGTTTTCAAGCTTCGTACTCGTAATCAAAACAGGGAACCTACCTTCATATATGCAGTCTGCAAGAGGGGGAGGGGGAGGGATGATCTTAGAGGACCCCCTGTTGAGTGGTGCCGTGACGTCTGCTGTTGGTCTGCCATTTTGGCGGGAACAATGCATTGGTAATTTTGGAGACAAGATTATTTTTGTGGGAGTTCTGTAGTGAGGTAGTAAAATGGTAGGTAGGTACCGATATTATGTACACATGTCTATTCTGAAGAAAAGTGAAGTGAACCGAGCTTGTCAATAAATCCAGGCACCTAAGATGAGTAGACAGGGAGGTAGCGAGGGGACGGATCTGGCACCTGTCATGGGCGGGCAGGTGATACAATCCCCCGGGAGGGGGAAGGTAGTGGACACGGGGTGAACAGTGGGCGCAATAATACCATCTACAAGTAGCCGGCTGAACTTGCGTGACTTTGACAATCCACTCCCACCTCCGTATGGCCTATGAATATCTCAAAATTCCCCGTTACCTGATAACAAAAATTTCTCAGCTAATTTACTCCCTATGTTGATGCGATAGATGACATTCGTTTCTTTATAACATTACCTGCTGAACACCACAACTTTTTTAGCCATGTGCATTTTTTATTTAATTGAAATTTCAAATTCATGCAAAAAAAAAAAAAAAAAAAAAAAGTTTAGCAAAATTTCCAAAATTGGATTTTAAATTGTGAGTTGCAGTATGGAACTGTTTCCATAGGAAAATGCCACAAACTCCATCAAAATTGTCCTAAAAATGGCTGAGAAAAATACTTACGAATTTTTTACATCCTATCCGGTCCCTCCTTCCTCTGTGTTAGTAGAAGAAACTAGGTGAACTAGATGAAACTTGGTGTAGGCACTTCTCTTTCTTCTATTATCTTTTAAATGTCGGGCACAGGGCGTTTTGTGGTTGGTGTTGAAGTAGATCTTACAGTTGTATATTGGTTTATTATTTTCAATAATGAAGCTTTGTAATCGAACAAGACAAAAAATAATTTTAATCCCCCTCAAGATTTTATGTTTCGCGTTTCAAGATGATTTGTGACTGTTCCCGCAAGATCCAAGAGAATGCGCTGCGCGTCCGTCGCTTTGGCGCCAGGCGGCCCATTCTCACGTTGTCGAATTGCTATGGTTGGCGATAGATGAGGATCGGAGAAACAGAACATGATCTTCTCCGAACATAGCACAGATGCTATTAGTACTGTCACCCTCCTCTCTCTCTATGAGTGCGGATTTAGGCCCCCATTGCACCTTTATGGGCTCCAAGTTCGTTACAGATTAGAATCCCAAAAAAAAAAAAAAAAAAAAAAAAAAAAAAAAAATAAAAAAAAAAAAAAAAAATTCCGTCCAGAGCTCTTCTCCGAAACAACTGGATCACACTTGATGGAACGGGTCAAAAATCACATTTGGGGTCTAATTGAGACTGAGTTTGAGGCATCGCTGTCTGTTTGTCCTAAAGGGTGGAATCAAAGGGCTGATATATTGAAAAATCAGAATATCGAAAACTTTGGAAATCACAGTAATAAATAAAAAAATAACACCCTGAGGGAATAGCGTCCAGTGAAAATTGTGGCGAAAGAATCAGTTGATATAATAGCAATGGTTCATGACTTACGTTATATATTTGCAGACGAGTGAAGCGTAGGTAGGTGTTATATTTTATCCCGTTCAATTTCAGTTGATCTATCCGTGGATTTCTACGTCGTGTCAGCTTTTATTGCTTTATCAGCTTTTGATTCATACAAAGGGACTAGTAAAGTTTGGTGTTCACGGAGTTATATTCAAGACGAAGTCATTCTAGAAGTGAATTACAAGGTATGGAGGCACATTGGTTAGCAGAAGGACTCTTGTGGCTAATTTCTTTCCTAATCGATCTACGGTGCTGAAATATAAATGGAGCTCTTTTTATGGCATCTAGGTATAGAGGCGCGTGGAGCCGAGTTTAGATGGGCATTTCTACGAAAAGGTGCCAAGACAATTAACTCATTTCTCAGCCCCGAGAGTTACTACTGAATGTCGAATGGATCAGCACCTATAACAATTTCTTCTCTCACTATGCGATTATTACTATTTTCAAACACTGTAAGTTCCAACACCTCTTGACTGTCCCTGTAACTCAGCCCTAACTTTCTAATAAAAATGCAAATTTCATGGGGTAATGAATTTTTCAGGTCCAACTGAAAACTTTTCATGCTCTCCATCTATTCTAGTTATCAATTCTCAATTTTATTGGCCGCAGGGAATGGAGGGGAAATTTCGAAATTGTATAACTTGATTTTTCTCATGACCGTCGCTTGACTCTTTTTCGTTGAACTCATTCTCACCAATAGCACTCTGGTTCATGTACTTATAGTCGTTTCCGACCTTGGGCTGTTGAGCGTTCTCGTGAATGAGTGATTACCTCAACAGTGCGTCAGGTTCTGACGATACCATATTACTGAAGTAATACTTCCAAATTACTCTTACCAGCCCTACTTGCAATCTTATAATAGAAGTTCATTTAGACATTATGAAGCAGTTACGCAGGTACCCAATAGCTATTACAACTGAAATTGAACCCAAAATAAGCTGAACACTAAAATTACAAGTTTGATATCAATTATTTTTTCGTTAATTAGACTTTGCGCAATCATAAAAGAGCCTCCCACATCAGCTTTCTAATCAAATCTTATAATAAAAGTTCATTTAGACATTATGAAGCAGTTACGCAGGTACCCAATAGCTATTACAACTGAAATTGAACCCAAAATAAGCTGAACACTAAAATTACAAGTTTGATATCAATTATTTTTTCGTTATTTAGACTGTGCGCAATCATAAAAGAGCCTCCCACATCAGCTTTCTAATCAAACTAAAATTGATGCTAGAAGCCTTGAAGAAAAACTTGGCAGTGATTCAATCTGAAAAAGTTGAGAAAAAAGAAGAAAGGGACATGAAGAAGAAGTTTTTAAAAAAATCAGCTTATAAAACGGATACGTCCTCCTCCTTCTTGGGAGGACACTTCCAATTTTTGAAGGGCACGTGTACGAGTAGACTAGTGGTTATTGAACACAAAGTGCAACCCAACAGCTCTCCTGCGCATTTTACTCGGGAGAAGATGATCATGAGAAAATTTATGAAATATTTAGAAAATTTAAAATTAGAAATTAGAAAATTTAAAATGGTACATACTTTAGTGATATGGTATCCTCAAAACCTGACGTACTGTTGAGAATCTGACTCACTTACGAGTTAGCTCACGATTTCAGTTACCGGTTATTTTATAAAACTGGTAGTTGATTTTTACTTAAGTTTGCCATTTCAAAAAATGTTATTTACCTTGAAGTTGAAGAAGACTGAACATGAAGTTGAAAGATGGCTGTACATTATTTTTAAAAACGCTGCAAATTATAGCACAAGGTTTATTATTTCTGAACTAGACAACCCTTCTACGTTAATCACTCATCTATGTCCATAAGATGTTGTCTCTGGTACATTATCCTACCTCGGCGCTTTGTTAACTTGTAATTGTATTCTAGATGCCATAAAAAGAGCTAGGTATACTACTTATATTTCAGCACGGTATATCGATTAGAAAGGAATTACCCACAAGGATCCTTCAGCTGATCAGTGTGTCTCCATACCTTGTAGTATGTGATGACTTCGTGAACATCAATCTTTCCTAGTCCCTCTGTACGAAACAAAAGCTGATGTCAAAATACCTACAATGGTGCAATGTACTGTATATCGACACGACGTGGAAATCCACCGATAGAACAACTGAAATTTAATGAGATACCATAAGCACCTCCTACCTACGCTTCACTTGTCCGCAAATATATAACATAAGATATGAAAACCTCGTTTCAAAAGGAACTCTTGTAAAGATAATGGCATTGTAAATTACATCAGTTGATTCGGCCGTCACAGTTTATTATGTTCAGGCTTACTTACTATACTTACTATTATAGGCAATTTTTACTATGTTCAGAGATTGTTGCATTCATATTCGTGTTGAAGTTGTTTTTTTTCTGTCATGTTCTAGCCCTTAGGGAAAGCGAATGGTTGAATGTAAAGCGATCCGAGTGGACTCATTCGATTCATTGAAGGGATGTCTATCAATAACGAACATAAAAACATTACCTAGTGTCATTTCGAAAGTTTTCGATATTCTGTTTTTATATATTTCGGCCCTTTGATTCTACCCTTTAGGATTGAAAGAAAGTGATGCCGAGAATTCAGTCCCAACTAGACTATAAAAAATTCGACTTTTGACACTAGTTTCATTTAGTTCGGTCCAGAATTTAGTTTCGGTGAAAAGCTACGTACGGTGGACGGTCGGATTTTATTTACTAGCATTTGATTCTCGGGATTTAAATACTTATCTAGAAACGTAAAACAAAAAATTTTAAGGGGGGTAAATTTTTTTCTGGTTCGACTACAACATTCATTATTGAAAATAATGAACAAAATACTACCCTGTGATCAATAAATTATAATTTTCGAAACTGAAAATTACCTACTGAGTTCATATTTTCCGAGTCAACTGCTGAGATTCTTACCGATGATTTTTTTTAGTAGATTTCTCTCTTGCACCTGTATTAAACTGCCCAGATTCATCATAGGCCCCTATGAGATGATCTACCCAACCCATGACCGTCCCTAACGAGAATACTCGGCCATTTTATAAATAAAAGAGTTCATTTTTCGAGAAGCTTACTGTTGTAACTCGAAGAATACGTCATGAGGTTTGGAAAAGTATAAATTTCTCACAACCACTAGCACCTGGAAAAGACTGGGAAGAAGAATAAATTCATCCAAATTATAAAAACCACAAAATTTGCAACATTGTTTGGCCTATAAATTCATATTGGGAGGTAAACACGGGGAAACTAATTCTATCCGACGCGGATCATGATACAGAAACGCATTGACTTCCACAGTTGGTGTTCAAACCGATTTACTTTTTTTTAATGGATTTATGAAAGTAGAGCCGGCACCATTCTTTTCATCAACGTTTCTTTAACCTAAAAAGCAGTGTACCATTCCCAAAAAAGGTCAAACTTTCTCGCCCTTCCCAGTAACGAGTTGTAGACATCGTAACGAGTCGAATGATACCAAATTTGTATGATTTCGTTGCAGGAAAAATTTCCACACACCTTTCTGCAAAGGTTGGCACCTTTTTGTAGAATGGCCCACATAATGTACCACAGAATACGTCTAGTAAACATAGATCAGTGATTTACGTAGAAGGGCTATCTAATACAGAAATAATAAACCTTTGTGTAATAATTTGCAGCGTTTTCGGTATTGAATCCATTCGTACATTTCATTCAATTTTTCAATTTCAAGGATATTCATTTTCAAAAATGACTGTATCGTCGATGTGTTGACTTCTCAGAAACTAATTCAATTCGGATCTTGTTGCAGAACATTCTTGAAATATATGGTAAATATTTTGTTGGGAAGCTTCTTCATGGCGAAAATCACACTCCGGGCTGTCAATCTTTCCTATGAGATAGGTATTTGAAGAATTTTCTATTACCGTGGCCTTCCAAATTAAGCCTCCAAATTAAGCTTCCAAATTGGACCGTTGGGTAATAATTTACAGTTGGAGGATTTTCATGATTTGCCATTGTGTAATAATTTGCAGTGTTAAGGAATTGTGTAATCATTTGCAGTGAGGGTTTTTTCATTAAGCCATTGTGTATTAATTTGCAGAAGGATGCCTCATTAAGCCGCTGTGTAATAATTTGTAGTGGGAGGTTTTTCATTAGGTATGTCATTGTTTAATGGTTTGCAGCGGAGGTTTCTCATTTAGCCATTGTGTAATAATTTGCACTCTGAGGTTCTCGTTAAACCATTGTGTAATAATTTGCAATCAGGGGATTTATGTTAAGCCATAGTGTAATAATTTGCACTGGGGTTTCTGTGTTAAGACATTGTGTAATAATTTGCAGTGAGGAGTGTTCATTATGCCATTGTGTAATAATTTGTAGCGGAGGTTTCTCATGAAGCCGTTGTGTAATAACTTACAGTGGGAGGTTTTTCATTATGTCAATGTGTAATGATTTGAGGCGCGGTATAAAAAAAAAAACAAAAAAAAACTCCATTGTGTAATAATTTGCGTATTGTAGTGAGAGTCTTTTTCCATGACGAAAAGTCAAGATGCTCGAAATTATATTTCCCATGGGGCAAGTGAAACTAAGAACGTAGAATGTCAAAGTTCAGTGCTCAACTCGGGTGTCATCTATTAATCCGGCCCTGGGAGAGAGAGGAATATTGGTGGTTGAAACCAGGGGTTTTTCGGAGCCCGGAAGAGAGAAATATTGGTGGTAGAAATCAGGGGTGTTTCTGGGCCCGGGGAGTGGGTTCCAAAAGCCGCTTGAACGAGAGGGCCCAGAAAGACCCCTCGTAAGACTATATATATATATATATATATATATATATATATATATATATATATATATATATATATATATATATATATATATATATATATATATATATATATATATATATATATATATATATATTCGCGTGCAGTGAGAGTGAGAATCCCAACTCGATATGTCCAAAGCCAGGGGAGAAGTGGAAATATGGGGTCGCTCTCTGAAGGGGCCCCCTTTCAAAATTATTATTTTTAGAGGATGGCTGGATCTTTAAAGTAGACAGAGCTATTAGTTGGCGTGACACAAATGGGACATCGCGTCCGCAACCCTATGAATACACTCTACTGCTAGTAGTGCCGGTATTTATTAGATTTTTAGAATGTAACATCCGTCGCTTTCAAGATGCTATTTATTAGATTTTTAGAATGTAACATCCGTCGCTTTCAAGATGCTATACAACTTTCCAGTGTAGAAGCTAGACCGTTGTTGTTGATTGGTGGTGTTCAAACTAATGTTGACAAGTGGCTAATGAAATATCACTGGTAATGCCCTTTTGTGCAATTATTAGGTATCATTCAATGTGTTAATATTTTATTCAATAACGATGTCCCAACCCCACCATATCTTGTTGCGAAAAACCAGAATAGCCGTTTTTATTTCACAACTTTTGGCGACCTCTGCGGTCACGTCTACTAATAAAACCGGGGATTCGATTCTTGGTCTTCTTACAAACTTTGCCTGATATGGGGTTTTAGTAGGTAACTGAATTCATTAGTGTGCATGTTATACTACTTAAATGGCGAATCGGCAACAAGGATTTTGTGTAGACTCCTGTAATCCAATTCTTAAAAGTGCAAACGCTAAACTCTCAAATCATATTGGAAAAGCCGGTATTCATTTGTAAAGGTTTATATAGTTTGGTTTTGCATGTTTTGTATTGATTCTGTAAAATTTTATATTAATCAAAGTAAAATAATGTGGCTAGTAATATTTACCTAATTTTACAATGCCAATAAACGGAAAAAATACTCGTAGACACTTCAAGTCTAGCTTTATCTAGCTCCTCATCGTAGGCATGAACAGAAAGGTAAAGCAGAAATCAACCTGAATATCGAATCGCGATGAAATAAAAGCTTTCCAATGAAAGCATAACAGTCAATTTATTAATTTGAAACCTGTTTTTCCTGAATACACTAAATAGTGAGGATAACCAAGAGTACACATTTGGTTGAATGTATAAGGAGTTTTTGTCTGTAGATGTGTCATTAATTGAGATCAAAAAAGAAAAAAGGCATATGCCAGGCTTTTTGATGGATTAGTTATTTGTCAATCGCAAAAGACTGGTCACGTCCTTCAAAATGACCGTTTCTAGGACGCCCCTCTAAAGCTGATAATATAGACAAGTAGTCTTCGTAAATAAGAGCTGATCCCATTAGAACTGATCCTAATATGGAAAGGGGAGAACGGAGGGGGTAACAATGATAAATCGAAATATTTTTGCTATTCTCATATTTGTTTTAAATTACTTTTTGTTAGTTATTTGTTTTCTTTGTTAGTTAGACAATGAAAATAATTAAATGAAAAAAACCGCGAATTTCCGATCTTACGTTTGATCCTACTTGTCTAATAAAGGCAGTAAGAACATCAGCTTGATTCAGTCAGAGAAAACCTGTATTTTTTCAATAATGTTATTTCCTGAAAGCGAAATCACGTGGTGGGCAGATAGGAAGTCTTGTTTACCGAGGTGACCTCACCAATGTCTTTCGTCTGAATGAGAGATTGAATGAAAGAAGTCAGTAGATAACATAAAGCTCATTCATTCGCCCACCGGTCCGCCTGAACCAATACGACTCGCCCACACTTGCGCTGTTCATCATTGCAGTAATTCTGCTGTCAATACGCCCTATTCCACATTCTCGATTGATTGTAGCCTCGAACAAATAAATTTCTATAGGTAATGTTTCAATTATATGAACATCGAATGCATTCGATTTAATACGTGATTTGAAAAGAAATGTATTATCGTTAATAACATATTTAAAAGTTGCCATGTATACCCAAAGTCGAGGTCAAATTTGTGATTCAAGTTCCGTTAGTGACTCAGAACTTAACTTACCAGAACTGAGCTGAACAGTTTTTTCGACAACGTTTGTTTTTATTATTCTCCACATAGGACTCGACTGCCAAGAAATTGACTAATCTAGTTCCTTCCTTTCCGTTGTGACCACTTTCGTCGGTATCTCAGAATAGTGGAACTCGCCAATTCTAAGAAAATCAATTTCCAAATCATCCCTATTCCTCAAAAAATATCTGTGCTGTCTGCTTCTTATCTCGTAATTACCTCAATCATCATGTAAATATAGGAAACGAAGAATATAAGTATACACATGGCAAAGTTACTATCTTCAAGTTAATAAAACTACCACGACAGTCAGCCGTATAATCTAAACCAGCTGAAACTCTGACCGCACTTTTTTGAATTTTGAATACGTCAGTTGCTCCAGCCGCATGTCCCCAAACTATGTTGCCATATTATAAAACGCTATGGAAACGCCATAACAGAAAATCATTAAAACCTCTTTGATACCCTTTGCCTCGAGAATACCTCGCGGGGCTCTTGCCACCAGGGTTACCTCTGTTTCTAGATACCATTTCTATTCACCAAAACCTGACAAAAACTATTAATGTGATTTAATTTAATTATTTATTCGTTCATTAATGATAACACATTATAATAATACTCTTCATGTCCTCTGTATTGATTGCAGGTCACGTTTATACAGCATTGTTCTTCGTTCTCAGATGAAACCGACGCACAGGGGGCAGGAAACCGATTCTTGGCGGAAAAAATTATTTTATTAGCTATTATTATAGAAAATTTTGAGCTGATTCCGAATATACCTCATGTCCTTATATTACCTAAAATAGATTCTTCTACCTAAGAAATAGATTTTTGACAATTTTCCTCACTTTTTGAACTTTGGAACTGACCATAATTCTTTCGTACGAAAGAAAAGTTGTAGAGGAAGAAATCCTGCATCGAACTAGACCACTGCCAGCTCTCTAACTCGTTTATTCGATTTTTGGCGATTTTTCGAAGTTTTCGGGATCTATCATTTACTTGTTGTTGTCCTTAAAAGTGGTAGATCTTGTAACAGAGTTACCTCCTGAGAGGTCCATCAAGCTCCCGTCAGAGCACCAGAGATAGCGCTGTCGGCGTCCCGTTGATGAATCAATGGGGGCTGCGGGCTGTCCTCGATCATTTTCGAAGCTGGGTTTGGCGTTGGATGGAATTCCAGGTGACTGGGAAACTAACATTCCCCGAACATGGCTCATTAAAAGCTATTAGTAGGGGTGGTATCTCTCTGACGGGATGCTGTTACTCTCCTCTACCTGGTTTATGAGGATTTAGGCCCCAATTGCACCTCTGGGGGGGGGCGCCTAAATTCCTTATAATCTTGAGGACTTTGAAAAATCGCCAAAAATCGAGGAAAAAAGTTGGAGATCTACCGGGGATGTAGTTCAATGCAGATATCTTACCCTACAACTTTTCAATAATTTTATCCACCTAAAATCGTATTTTTTTCTTAAAATTATGCCTTACAAATCTTGATATATTTAATGATCTGAACCTCTGGGTAGCAATTAAGTAGTAGCAGCCAATTGTTTTCAATCTCATTCTACACATATTTGAGAACCATTAGGCACCAAGTTCGTCACGATCCTCCGTGGACCCTGCAATTAATTTCTTTTAGAAATAAAAAATGAGCATAGTAAAATTGTGATATTTCTGGTTGATTTATTAAAACACAAATAAATTCAACCAACCTGGCGAAACGTTGCCCATGATGACGACTTCAAGGGAAAAAAAAATCACGAGCTCGCCTCGACAGCCTCATATGCACTTGTATAAACTAACTAAATATCCCATTATCGCACAATCGCAAGATTCACTGAGCGTAGCTGAGCGAGAAAACATTTTATACCAGTTAGAACCAGTGTTAGCGACTCTCCAACAACCTCTAAGCAGCTCCGGATGTCAAAGTACTCCTTCCAAAGACAAAGGAAAAAGGGGTTTCTCAACCACTGTGTGATGTACTGAATTCCACTCTAAATTTTCCAATGAACTTTGCCGACTACCGAGTAGTAGCATTTCCCTTCGCTTTCCGTTCGATGTACTATTTACAGGGAATTTCAACTTCGGAAATTCACTTATTCTCGCGAGGGAGTTTTCAGGTTCAAAAAGGAACCGCGGGAATTATACAAAACCCTCAAAGTTCTCCCTTCGTTCGCACCGCTATACCGTCCATTAATAACTTGCAGCTCCCCTGGAAAAGCGTACTGTATCGAAAATTTTCCTCCGACACGCACTTTTGTTAGCTGAAACACGAGAGCTACCTCGTAACGGCTCCTGACCTTCGCTGGTTGCGACAAAAGCACACACCAGGACATACATACATTAAGTTGGCAGGGAGCTTTAACCCTCAGGGGACAGGAGTTTAGCGAGTGAATTCGGCAGCTCGACTGAATTTAGATAGGGTGGTTAACAACTGAAGGAGCCGTTACGATAACCATTACCTAAGAGAGTGATACGAGTTAAGTTTTAATGGGTTTTCTCGAAGTTCTCTTCGTAACATCAGCGCAACGAGGGATACGGACTCTATAATTGTAGATGAATGTTGATCCAACCAAATTATTTCACCAACGGCCAATTCCTATTGTTATTTATAATAAATAACAAGAAACGTTTAATTTTCTCGATTTTTTTTAGAACGATCATCAGAAGTGACGAGGTCTATTTGTTTTTTATTAGAGTGACATAATTGCAACATCCAACCATGATAAAAAGTTCCATTCGTGCAGCACAACCACATTTTTAAATTGTTGACCTTATTCGCATTATTTATGTCAAATTGCTTTGGAGTATGAGCCTCTTGTAACAAAAAGAAAGTTAGCTGGCACGTTAGTAGACGAAACATTGTCTAAATAATATTCTAATATGAAAATGAATTTCAGGATTTATGACAATTTCTTACGGATTTGTTTTATCACATTTTAATGAGTTTCAAGTACATTTTCCAGCACGATTTCTCTCTCTCTCTCTCTCTCTCTCTCTCTCTCTCTCTCTCTCTCTCTCTCTCTCTCTCTCTCTCTCTCTCTCTCTCTCTCTCTCTCTCTCTCTCTCTCTCTCTCTCTCTCTCTCTCTCTCTCTCTATACCTTTATGAAAAAAGCGTTTTCCACTTATTAATAATTTCAGAATATCTCAAAACAAATTTTTGTTGATGATTTTTGAAAATTTGGGTTTTTAAAATGTTGGAGTCAACTCAATAGCTTCATGATTTTTGGAAATTCGCTAAAAGAACGTCTAGAATAATTTAGCGGTTTGCGTTACGAAATCCGCTGTGTTTTAAAAACATAATTGTATCAATATATTGTGAGACATGTGGTTATCGGACTGTCAATGAACAAACACATATGATCGTTCCGTTTTTAGCGGATTTTTGATGAAAACTTTCTGGTTGAGGTGCGTAAAGTGTGTAAAGTGTAAATCAAGCATTTTAATTTCTCCCTTGATGGGAAAAACAAAACGTCTAGTACCTACTGCTTACCAGTTGATACCTACTACTCAATTCTATACCAACCATGTAGTGCCTTCTTTTCACAAGAATATTCCATTATGGTTACAAAACAATATTAGTTTTTAACTTAGAGTAATAAATCAGCATTCCTTGACACTACAATGGCTTAGAGGTCATGAAATGTTGTGGTAAAATGAGAGCATTCCAAAAAGTGGCGAACGATTTTCCTACTATGAAAACTATGGGAGTTACTCTTCCCTAGTAACGCCTTGGTTGTACGTGAAAATCAATAGAAAATGTGCCGGTCGGGAAAAAAAAGTGTCGGTTGGGAAAAAAAAGTGTCGCGAAAAATTCCTTGACCCCCAGCCAAAAGACATATCCATGTCAAAAAAAATAAAACAATTTCAATGGCTCTAAATAATTTAAAATAATATGGAAAAAAAATTCCGTTGAAATCCGTTTTGTTGCTCTCTGAAACGATTCCTGGAATTTTTAACGCTTTGACATATGCATGTTTGTCTCTTTTTTGCGCTAAAAAATATCAATCACTCCAAAAGAAGGGAGAGCTCTCTGGGCAGTACATCTTGAGCACGATGGGTAAAATAAAAAAAAAGTGCTAAAACATTCATTAAATATAGTAAAAAAAAAAAAAAAAGAGTTAATGCATTTTTTTTTTTTTTTTTTTTTTTTTAGCAGAATATTACTCAAATAAAGTTTATTGACGATAAAATAGAACATTCAAAAATGTATACACAAAATTATGCTGAAATTGTAACTTAATTTCATTAATATGTGCTAAGAAACATTAAAAAACTGCAAAAAAAAATGAAAATCCCAAATCTCTACTTGAAAAGCAGATCATTATTTACAATAATTTTTTTGACATAAAATTGGTACCTTGATAGAAAAATCACTTGAAGTGCGCGAATTTGAAACAATTTAACATAAATATAGTACGGTATTTTACGAAAATTCGCTCAATATGATCATGCTGCATGACTGAAAATTTTAATAAAGCCATTAGTTAAGGACCTTCATTTCGGATATCTGGTTTTCGGTGAATGCGCAAAGGTTTGGAATATTCAAAGCCCACGCCAGACTCCCATTTTAGCTCGGATTATTAGCGATACGATCAGCACTTGACGAAAATGAGTGGGTGATCACAGCCTCGCCTTAAGATATCTATTTCTCGCTGGGCTCCTGTTTTCTGTTTATGCCTTATAAAGATCTTGGGATAATTTCGGCCTACAACGAGGATTTATCGAAACTTTAAACCTAAACAGGCGGGCCCACCGACAAACAATTCGGACCAATCACCGCTCGCTAACCCACTCCTATCGGCCTGCGTTCGTTTTCACAAAGAAATACACTTTTCGTTTCTGAACCCCGCCCGAAGAGAGATTACATACATATATTTTTTCTCTTCTTAAAAATAGTTAAGTCGCTAAGAATAGCCGGTGTCGGATGGTTGTCGGGAGGGAGGTTTTTAACGGCTTTTCGACGGAATGCGAGGCTGAATCATGGCGGTTTCGAGTCAAGTCGTTTGCTGGGGTTACACGCTGAAGTCCAAATAAAATCTATATTTAAAGGCAAAGCGAGTGGGGGTCGCCATGCAGACGATGTCGAAGGATTCCTAAGGATAAACAGAATTGATGGGAGCGAAGAGGCCACTAATAAGAGAAAATAAATAAATTAGCGGGGCTCGTGAAAATAATTCAGAATCCGTGTATGGTGTACGTATGAAAGGAAACATGGCGTCTTGAGCAAGTATCTATTTTGCAGGATGCACTCGATATCTGATTTTTCAGTCAATACGAAATGAATTATTACCATTCGAATGAATGTTTTTATCAATGAAATTAAAATTACCATCGATTACAGGGACACACTCACTTGTCTATGATTCTAAGCCATAGCTCTTGCTTGCATACCTTCTCTATGCAGTACAATCTGCTTTCCCCTAATTAGAAGCATTATACATCAATCTCGTTATACAAAAATCAGTTCTGTTTTATTACTATTAGGTTTTTTTTTTTTAATTAAAAATTTCAAGTTTTTAAGCTTTTTTGACTAATTTTTCTTCCACATTATCGAAGGAAGAGAATCTTTGTGTTAGTGCGAGAGGTCGAACAAATTTATCTTCCGAAATTCAAATTTCCAATTACTTTTTGCGTTTCTGAGCTTGCTGATCAATTTCGGTTGTGTGTCTGTATGTCTGATGTCGGTCTGTCTGTGGTAAATCCTTATCACGCTCAAAGATGTACCAAGATTTAATTCGAATTTGATGAATTTATCTGGGCTTCTGCGGATTAGCTCCTAGACGGTCTTCTATAACTGTCATTGCCATCATCCCTTTGCGCATGCGAAAACGTCAATTTCTTATAAGATTGATTTCTTCTCATCTTAAATCCGTTTTCGTTCAAACAAGCAAAAACGTACCTATGTACCTTATGAATTATACTGCGAATGTTTGAGTAATTGATATTGCACACACGCAAAACTAATATTGATTGACATAGGCGAAACTCCGAAATGTATACCGATGTATATGAAATTTTCATGGATTGTGCGGATTAGCCACTAAATGATACCCGATAAATTTGCCGTCAGATCAACAGTAGCCTGTGCACATACGTACATATAAATTTCTTATAACGTCAATTTCTCATCATCTACTTGTTCGATTTCGTTCAAACTCGAGAGGTAGTTGAGTATATATTTCAGAAAGATGCCCTATGAAATATATCGTAATGGGTTGTACATAAACCATTGCCCATGGTCCAAACTAAAATTGATTGAAACACAAAGTTCGAGACCAATGGACCGATTCATTAATGACATTTTCAACGATTGTGCGGGTTAGCTCCTAAATGATGTCCTTTACATTTCATACCCGTTTTATTAGTAGTAGACTGTGCTCATGCAAAGGTAAATATTTCAGACGTAGATTTCTTACGATCTATCGGTCCGATTTCGTTCAAATTTGGAGGGTAGCTAGGTAAAGGCATCAGGGAAGGCCTATGTGGCGGTGTACAGCAAATAATTGATGCGCAAAACAAGTTGTTTCACATACTTGAAGCTTCGAGACTAGTCGATCGATTCTGATGAAACTTTCAGAAAGTGTGTTGGTTAGCCCAAGGTGATATATAAATTTTATGGGCTTCGGATGAATAGTAGCGTGTGCGCATTCGGATGCACAACCGTAAATTTCTGATGACATTGATTTGGTCGTATTTTGCTTTTTCAACTATCAAAGACAAAAACAAAAGGAAGCTACACTGCCCATCCAGAATGGCAGACGTTTTCGAAGATGAGCACTATTGACAATGGCAGTTCAAGTTTTTCAGCTCCAAGTACCTGTATGTAATCTAACAAACAAAGGAAAACGTCGCATAAGAAATTAGGTTGGGTAGTACAACAAAATTACAGAACCGGAGAAGAACTATTAATTATTCTGTAAGAGAAAGTTTATGACTTAAGAAAACAATCAGTAATGTTAATATCTACCAACTGTAAATATGGACAACTATTTATGCCGTAACAAATCATAGATCAGTGGATAGCTGATTAAGAGGCGGTGCAAGGAGAAATGTGAACCCCACAGTTTTGAAGAGAATCGAGGAAATAAATGAAGAGTTCTGACACAGGAGGGCAGTAGTGACGACTACAGCTTATTAAAGTAGCTGTTTGGAAAATCAAACAGAACAGTAAGAAGTGTAAATATATGTCACTGAGTGACAAGGACAATCATCTAAAAATTTTCATTTTTTGTGTTCAATAGAGTTTGGTACAACGCTAAATATTGTGGGAGATTCTACGTTATTATAAACTGTTTGGTTACTAACCAGATACAGTTTGTTAGTTTACACAAGATTCAATAAATGTTCAGATCGTGTTTGTAATTTAATCAGGTTGGTTCTTATTAACTAATTATTAATCATTCGTGCACTTTATTATCTGTTCGTAAGAATATTAAATTTCGCTCTAAAATGCTTTTTTATCAAATGGTGTACATGCATTCTACCTCTCGGCATCGATATGAAAATATGATATTTTCATCTCGGGAATGTATTAATTAACCATTTATTCTCAATTTACAGACTGAATACGTACGGCAAGTTTGATTTATTTCAATAAAGAGTAGTTGATTCGATAAAATTCACTCGCATAACTCTATATGTATGTTCAATAACTGGACTTTCATTATTCAAGTTTGAATATTTAACCAAGGACAGCAACGTTGGTAGATACCTTTTATGTAAATACTCTGCTTCTCATTCCTCTGCTTCAATTGAACTATGTATATCGTCAAGGAAACCTGCACGGAAGGCTTGAGAGAATATTGAATGACTCCCCGGAGCACCAGACCCCTTTCCATCTCAGTCATAATAGTAAATTCCATTTGTCCGCATGTTGAGCATAATTAGGTTCCCGATCAACATCCCAAACTGAACTATCTCAAACCTACTCACTACTACATTGATACGGAACTTAATGTTTATTCAACCAAAGTTTTAAACACTAATAATTCCCAAAAATATGAAACAAATATCAATTCTACAAATATTGCAAGTTGTGCAGTTCCCTCAAACTACCGGCACTTTTTGATCATACTATATTGATAAAATTTCTATTAACGCCTTAATTCACGTGAAAAAAAATGTACTTAAATGTCATTATCATTTGCTGAAAATCGATAAATACCTCAAAAAAGCTAAAAATCCAAAATCTTTTTTCTATTATTTACAAGTTTTTCGCCAAAACACTTGAAGTGCTCAACTTTCAAAACTATGTAACATAATGTAATACGATAACTGACGAAAATTCTCTCATACGATCATGCTGCATAACTTGAAGAACTTTGTTTTCCCAGTGTAGTTCCATTATGGAGCTAGGGGGAGCCAGTACACCAGTAGGAGCATGGAGGATCATCTGGGTAGGTTCAGGAGGAACATTTTCATTAATTTATGAGTAAAAGAGACATAACAGAGGTACGAGGTGGATGGATGAATAAAAAGGCATGTTTTATTCATAGCTAGGCCGAAGTGAAGGGAGCTCAAGGGAAACTACAACCCCCTACTCTGTCATCGTCACCTGTTTTATCTCCGCCATTGCATAAAAAGTCTCAGATCTGCATCTCAAAAATAAAAACAGTTCATCATTAACCTCGTTCATCGTAGCCAGTTCATTTTTAGCGATTTTCTAACTTGATTTGCTTTTATGAATGATTATTATCTAATATCACGAGCATTATTCATATTTTTCTTCTTCACTGCCAAAAAAGATCGAAAAACTTTAGCATCTTCTACATTATAAATTACTTGTTTACTTAGTTTTAGTACTTTCCAAACTATATTGGATCCGGCTTTATCAGTATGGCGTTTAGTTGGTTAAGCAATGCACAAGGTAAAAATTATATAAATTACGGTTCGATTTTGATGAAACATTCTGGGATTGTAATAATTAGGCTACAGAAAGACCTCAATAAATTCATCACCATAGTACCAGTGGGATCGTATATTCTGAACTCCTAAAATCCTCCATTTCTAATGATCCGCAATGTACCTTGTACATATGTACTTTTCTTTGTGTTGGATTCCGTGATAAACAAATGCTGGTTTTTTTCCAATACGTATTGCTTTTTGTTGTAAATTTATGGTCAACAAAATTAACAATATTATTATTATTATTTATTAAAAAGAATGAATTAGTATGTGGTCAACGTACTAATATGCAGTTATTGTACAGCTGTATGGTACAGCGATTATATTTGTATCGATTTCTTTATACAAAATACATTACTATATCGATTACTATATCAACGAGTTTTTTCGTTGAATTGCTGGAAATATATCAGTTAAGTAGGCGAACTGTTGTTAAATTATGCAGTCAAGCTTGATTGGACCCTTTTGTACAGTTAAGCTCAAACGCGAGTCAACCCGAACAGCACTAACTTCTATTTCGTTTGAAGTTTGTACATACTTGTACATGCAAAGCTAAAACTGATAGACTAACAATCAACAACTCAGACGGGTCGCAGCCTCCGCTGTACATCCCACTTTCAAAGCTCAAGGTCAAGGTCTCGGAATCAATTCCACAAACATCCAACTCTACTTTCCGTTCGGAGGGAGAAAATCCAGTATCCCGACACAATGTTATGGGGTGTATGGTAACCAGTTAACCCTCTACGTCCTACCACTTTCCTAGAAGTCCTTTCAGTTCCCCTCTGGAAACTGGAGGAATGGAACCTTCCCCGCGGTTATAGCAGAGAAAACACGGGTTTTCCACCCTCGCGGGTGGGATATCGAAAGAAAACATTTTCCAACGACTCCCCTCCTCCCTTCCCGACATTTCCCCCTATCTCACACCACAGTTGGGGTTTTCTCTTCATGATTCCCAGTGACCGGATAACTCAATCGGGCCGAATAAAAGAGGGGCGGCTATGGGGTTCAACCCGAACACCGCTTTGATAACGGAACCGTCTCCCGGTTGAAACCAGAAAGCGGATTGTACGTATTTGTCTCTGTCAGGGGTTTTCATCGCCTGCGAGCAGCTATGGCATGAAACCTGAAGGCCTAGTCCGACTATGCCACCAAAAACAACTACCGGAAGTAAGCAAAATTAGAGCGGAACCAGGATGTAATAAAAAAACAAAAAAGTTTCCAGATCATTCATACGTATCCCAACACATTTTTTTATATTGAGCCGATACTGAGCAAGTATACCTACGTATGTAATCATTTCTCTGTTAGTGGCACTAAAAGATACAAAACCGCTAATAAATATCAAAATATTTGTATTATCTTGTGGAAATTTGTCATAAACACCACCTATTTATAAACATATTTTAAAATCATGTACAAACCCTTAGATTTCCAAAAAGTTATTTTTGAATGGAAGGATGAAAGTTTCTACATAGTGCACCCCGTTTCTTACAGTTCAATCATGGATTCGGTTGACAGATAATGAAGGTGCATTGTGTGATATGAACATTGTCTTAGGAATTGATAAGGGATGTTGTTGTGTTTCGTGTCCAAATGCTGTGTCTGATTCTTGGTTAGATAGTTTGCTTCTGGGCTGTTCATTGCATCTGTCACGGATTTGTCCGCAACTTTTTGCATTTATTTGAAAACGATTCTCAATGTCCACATCCTCATCCCCCAATGTACAATTCTGCGGTTGAACTGGCTTATAAAATTTCCGTGGTCTACCAGGATTTCCAGACCGAATGATCCGAGGCCTTCCCCTCCCTCGGCTGGAAACTACTGGCTGCTCATCGTTGGTAGTGGATGTTATCGGGCCAGGTTCTTCATCAGCTGTGTCATATTCATCAGCGTCTTCTAAATTTTGTTGTAGATTATCTCCTTCTTGTCCGTTTCTTGAATTTGTCTTCTTCAGTGGTATTGTAATTGATTTACTTTCAGTTGCTTCTTTCTTCAATTTCGTTTCGAATTCTTCATATTGATTTTCTTTCTGAAATTCATCCAGGAACCTTACATCTCTTGTTTCAGTTATTCTTCTTTCTTCTTCCAAAAATATTCTGTACGCTTTACATCTTTCCGAATAACCAAGAAAAATACACGATTTCCCTCGTGGCTGAAATTTTCCTTTGGTTGGTGATTTATCAAGAGCAACGCCCTTGCAACCAAATGTTCTAAAATGGGTTAGAATAGGGGGTTTACCTGTCCACATTTCAAATGGTGTTTTTCCATCCAAACTTCTTGAAGGACACCTGTTCCGAACGTGATTTGCAGTAAAAATGGCTTCTGCCCAGAATGATGGTGGCAGTCCTGACTGGATCAGCATACATCTCGCAGTTTCAACAAGCGACCGGTTTTTTCGTTCTGCTATTTACCGTTTTGTTCTGGAGTGTGTGTCACAGTCAATCTTCTGCCTATTCCTGCTTTATCTAAAAATTCATCAAACGCTTTATTTCTATATTCGCTTCCATTATCTGATTGTAAAAATTTTATACGACCCCCTTTTTGATTTTCAACTAAATTTTTATATTTTATAAATTCATTTAGAACGTCACTTTTGTTTTTCACAAATCTTACTTCACACCAACGTGTGTGGTCATCAATAAATGTTAAAAAATAATTTGAACCTTTCTTGGATGATGTTCGCATAGGTCCACAAATGTCTGTATGAATGATTTCCAGAATTTTAGAAGTTCTAATAGATTTTGTTGGAAATGGCTTCTGTGCCATTTTCCCCATGGCACATACTTTGCAGGTAGATAGTTGTCCACTAAATTCAACTCCTAGTGCCCTACGGTGATTTACGATTTCTCTCATACTTCCTTCATTCAGGTGACCTAAACGTTGATGCCATTCTTCGATATTATTAATGTTTCTTTTTTGTGAAATTACACGGCAATTCTCGATACCTCGTTCTTCAACATAATATAAATTATTTTTACGTTTTGCGGTCAGTATTATTCTGCCTTCATCATTTTGAACAACAGCTTCGTTTTTCGTAAATACTACGGCATGCCCTTTATCAGTTATTTTACTCACTGACATGAGGTTTGTACGTAAGTCAGGTACATGTAGTGTATTATTTAGTGTCATAATTTTTACGTTTTCATCTCTAGTTATAGCTATTTTAACTGTACCTTTACCTTGAATTTTTGTCGATTCATTATTTGCGAGGTTTACTTTTCCATCAGAAATGGGTTCTCGAGACGTGAACGCTTCATCCTCGTTGCACATGTGGGAGCTGCATCCACTGTCCAAGCACCATACTCTGGAGTTGGTTTTCAAAGCGAATTCTTCAGTGAATAAGCTGTTGTCCCTTTCTTCTACTTTTCTTGCCTTTGGTCTGTAATAGCAGGAAGATGGTTTATGACCTCGCCTACTACAGTACGGGCAATTTCGGTTATCGATTTGCGGCCTATAAGCAGTCCATTCCCTATTCTGATAGTTTTGTTTTTCGTGGTTTTGTCGTTTTTCTGTATGTAATCTATTTTGATAGTTTTCTTCACCTTTAGAAGAATGTAGTCTATAATTATTATTACCCCTCGTTCTATTATTTTTATTTTCAATATTTCAGGATCTGGCAGTTCATCTCGCGATTCAATGGCGCATCTGAAGTTGTTATAACTATCTGGGAGGCTATAAAGAAGTATTACAGATAACATATCAGGGTGTATTGTGACTTCCATCATTTTTAATTTATCTACTGCGTCAAAAAACTTTGCAAGATGATCCCTAACGTTGCTATCCTCTTTCATTCGATATAAAATTAATTGCTTCAATAAGGTGGCTTTCCTAGCAGGACCTTTGGATTGGTAAATACTTTCTAATTTCAACCATAATTCTCTAGATGTTATACAATCTTTTACTTGTTTAATCTCCGAAGGTGATATTGCTAAAATAATGTCCGCTCGTGCCTTCAAGTCGGTGTCATCCCATTCTTCTGCTGCTTTGATGGTATCAAGATTTCCTTCAATGACGACTGGACGTTTTTTCCTTCCATTGACATATCCGAGTACATCATTCTTGACAAGCAGGGCTTCCATTTGGACTTTCCAAGTGTCAAAGTTGTCTTTATTTAGCGCTTCAATTTTTACGCTCATGGTTGGTACTTGATTTATATTTGTACCTATTTATTTTTTACTACTTTTCAGTGGAAGCTCGCTAGGAGCATAACCTCTTGTAAATATGTGATTTTTAGTGAATTTTATTTTAGCAGAGTTAGTTGTAAGCAAAATTAGAGCGGAACCAGGATGTAATAAAAAAACAAAAAAGTTTCCAGATCATTCATACGTATCCCAACACATTTTTATAATATTGAGCCGATACTGAGCAAGTATACCTACGTATGTAATCATTTCTCTGTTTGTGGCACTAAAAGATACAAAACCGCTAATAAATATCAAAATATTTGTATTATCTTGTGGAAATTTGTCATAAACACCACCTATTTATAAACATATTTTATAATCATGTACAAACCCTTAGATTTCCAAAAAGTTATTTTTGAATGGAAGGATGAAAGTTTCTACATAGTGCACCCCGTTTCTTACAGTTCATGCTATGATCACATTGATAAAGGCTTGCATCAATATTCTTTATTACTTCAGTGCGCTTATTGCACTTGTCTTTACTTAAGCATGTATATCTTACTTAAATAATATCATCGATATTAGGTATGGTTCTGAGGTATGAAAGTTGTTTGATTGATAATGAAAAAAATTTATCCGTTCGATTAAAAAATACACTTTTTTAAATATGACATTTTCTTAAACACTTAACCACCCAAAACTAAGCCTTATTTTTTAAAACTGTCCGAGTTGACTGAAGCTCATATCTCCATCTGTCATGTAAAATGTTGACCAGGACGAACGGACCTTGTTGTCAGGACGAACTATTTGAGAAATTCATACCTAACTAAAATTCAAAGAATGACTCTACACAGCATACAATAGTGGATAGGAGGTTGATGGGCTATTCACTTTTGGAAATTTTCGATTTCGATATTGGGTCAGTACTGTTTTTCCGTGGTCTAACTTTTCTTTTGTAAGTTTGAGCTTATTTTTTCTGTTGTAAACTTGCGTCAATTCAAATCCAAGCGTTTTGAAACATAAATTATCCCTTTAGGAAGATGTTGCACTGTTCTGAGGAATGTTATGAGTAATTTGGATGGACTAAAACGATTGGTCTGATCGTATTTCCCTTTCTTAATTTTGGTTTTTCATCATTTCCCCCCCTGTTTCGAGTTAGCAGACTAGTAGGCATTAGGCTTAGGTATTTGATTAGCCCATTTCCTATTCCTGGGTTCCTGTGTTTTAGGAGAATGTTGCCGACTTTCTGGAATTACTCAGCCGAGCAAGTAACGACAGCCCTCGCCTATGTTTTAAGTGAGAGTTCTATTCTAGCTGCTCTTTTGGTTTGTTTATGTATATATTTCTTGTATATATCACCAGAAAACTGTACAGAAGTGTATTTACTTATTTATAGCTTAGACACTTTTTTTTTTCCAAGGATGTTCCCCGATTCTTAATTTTACTATAGATTCAATACTATATTCCTCTGTATTGATTTTGTTGAAATTTAATATCTTTTCAATATACGTTTTCTTTCTCTCCATGAGGTGTAATTAATCCATTTACATTGACAATCATCGTACGAATCTGATGTGAATGTGAAATGTGAATCCAGCCAACCGTGTCGGCAATTTAGAGGATTGGTTTTAGTGGTTTTAGGCAATAAAATTTGTTCAAGAGTAATGTCTAGTTTTTTTTTTGGTTAACAAAAAATCATTGTTTAGTTGCAATCAAGTTCTGCCTAACCGCTATTTTCATTAATGTCTCCAAATGATCAGAAATCTGCAAACAAAATGGAATCTAGGATAACAGAAAACTTTCTGGGACAGAACAAAATCAATTTAGACGCTACTACTTTCGATAGATTGATCATTATAGCCCTAAATAGCACCGAAATGTCTTCAAACTGTGTCTTCAAACTATACTTATATAGTATATATAATATAAAAAACTCACGGCAAATTAGTGCATAATTATCCAAAAAGTGATATTGGCATTGATTAAAACTACTCCAAAGAGTCCAAAACTCCAAAATTCCATGAAAAACACAAAAATATAGGAACACGGAGGGAAATGAGACATTTCAAACAAACAATAAACAAAGATCAAAGTGAATATATATTTTAAAAGGAACACAAGAACGCAGCATAACTACAAGTACAACAGACAAAGTTACGTGCGTAGCAGAAATTGTACACACCTCAATGATGAACTAACTGTTTGAGGAATAATTACATGCCATTCAAAGAAAGTATTTACAAAAGAGTTGGAAAACTAAAATAATAGTATCCAGATAAACCGCTATTCTACAAGTATATTGGGAAACCACTCATCACTTCCTCTAACCTATGCAACTATTTCTAAATTATCAAGCAAAACCACATTGAAAATAAGTATGGCATAATGTTCTAGGAAAGAAACAGTATATTAGTTTTATGTAATTTAAACACAATATTCTCAAGAACACTGGACACATAACAGGACAACATAATATATAGTCAACTTCTTCCCTCATACATATTGATTTGGTCGTTTCTATAAATTGAGCAAAAGAAGTGGATGTCTGTAAACTTTCATGTATAACAGAATAATGTATACATTTGTTATTGGTACTATTGGTTTATGGATGATTCAGCACTCATTGAATATAAATACTTCAAAAAGTGAAGTTATGCAACAAAGTGCTTGGATGAAGCCCTTATCACATTTGGAATTTCATAATTTCGGTGAGGTATTTTATTTAATGTATAACATGCAGTTTCGACCACATCGTGCAGTTGAAGACGGAACATCAGTAACAAGAATGACGTCTACTGTAAACGAGCACTAGCGGGTCATTCAAACAGGTTCTTACAGGATATTTACATTATATAAAGTTGATAAAGAGAGGAGACATGCCCAGTTTTGTAAGACTTCCCATCCATAATGCAGTCGGGCTTGGTTTGCAACAGTACGATTCTTTGGCGTTTTAAAATCAATTCAACGGAACAGAACGTTCTGCTCATTCAGCTGTATAGGGTTGATGATTTTTTCGTTGTTTATCGTTTTAAAATTCAATTTAGCCAGCATTACAGGTACCCATTTCGTCAAAACAAATGTTGTTGGGTATAATAAAGTTTTATGAAACAATGTGAATTTAGATTTTAACAGTTTCAAAATTAATTTCTCTGTTAGGAGTACTAAACGATTTTAAAAGCTGGAATTGATGAGAGGTTGTCCTCCTAATTTCCTTTTCAAATTCCAACGAAAATTGCAGCGTTTACTGCACAGTCACGTTCCTACGACAGTAATTTTAAATTAAGTATACTCGAGAAATTCGTAGGCTCATCGAATATAATAATACACAAACCAGAAAAGTATGGATGGTATTCATTGAAGCTGTCTACTATTCAAGAAATATTACAGAAAGTTTAGAAAATTCCATCACCAGTGCCAAAAAAGGGAGAGGCTTGGGAGGGGTAAATATTTTCTTTGGGCCAAGAACAAAGAATGTCAAACGTGAGAATAGTTATGTGGCCAGATGCCAATCCCTGCACTGCAGTGGTGGGCGTCAATGGCCTGGTTTCCGTTTTGGTATTTCACTACGGTACAATCAGGTGCGAGAATTTGGACACGCCATGCACTCAGCACAGCAATCATTCTCTTACCCAGAACGCTTTGTTCGGTGAGCTCGAAGGGATGTCTTGCACATTTTCCATATCGGCCGTTCGGTTTTGGCTCGCTTGGACGTTTATCACTTCGTCTTCGTCCAAAGATGACATACGCCGCATCTCTTGTCGCACTTCACTCGCGCTCGTGGTTAAATCGGTCGCGATTTCGTTCGTCGGTCTTCCATCCCTCTTTCTAAATGTTTTTGCTTCAATTTTCTCTTTTATATCAGTGTTTTGTATTTTAGAGTCAATATGCTGATGACTCGTCTCGGTGATTTGTGAACCCATTTTTGATGTATCAGAATTTCTTGGTGATATTTTTGAAGTATCATTTTCAGGTTTCCCTGATTCCTTAGATGCTGGCACTATAACTGGTGAGTCTTCCTCCTCAACACTCGATGAGGTCAGTTTTTCAGTTCCGGCTGCATTTTGAGCCGGTCTGTCAAGTTGCTGATGTGGGGACGTGTTGCTGGTTTGCGAATCCTCCAATTGGATATTTCCAGTCACTTGTGATTTTCCAGCCTTTTCAATAACATCCGACGTAATTGCTGGCCTACCATTATCAACAACGACTGATGCAACTTGCTGAGAATTGGCTAACGCTTCAGCATCATCATCTCTTGATTGGATTTCTTTTTTGACCTCAGTTATTTTTTCTGCGATTTCTGACGCTCTAGAAGTAAGAATTGAATTTCCAGTTTCGGTTGCTCCTTCAGTAGGTTTATCAACAAGCTGTTCACCAAAAGTCTTGCTGATTACTGTTTCAATCTTGGATGCATCAGTATCTCTCGACACGATTTGTTCACATCCAACTAATGTTTCTTCAGTGCCCTTTTGTTCACTTGAAGTGCCTAGTGATGTAATATTGTCAACTACGGCTGTTGGATATTCGGTCTTTGTCAGTTCAGGCATAATATTTACTGTGGGATCAGAAGCCCCCTTACTTGTACAATTCAGCTGGTGATTTTCGGTTTTGATACTGTGCAAATCTATCGCTGATGAAGGAACCACAGCACTAACATCACCGGATTTCTGTTCTTCTGATTCAGGAGAATTAAATGATGTAATATTCGTGTCAACAAAGGATAGTGGTTCTTCACTCATGATTTGCGTTGCTGAATCTTTCTGCATTGGTTCATTACCTTCAGTGGCTGTTATACCAACCTTCCCTGAGTCACTTAATTCATGGGTTTGCGTTTTTGAAATCGTCCGTAAGTCTGGAGATGAGGATGAAGAATCTTCTATCTGAATCTCTTTAATTAAAATTTCAGTTTGATCCAGGATTTCAATTCCAGGAGTACCTGATGAATATTTATCAGAAACTGATGAAGACTCTTCTACATCTAATTTCTGAGTCAGTTTTTCAACCTGCTTATCTGAATTCAAAACAAGGGAAGTTTGTTTGTCTGGTACAGGTGTTGTAAAATCGCTGATAGTCGGCATTCCTTTTTCAGGTACATCATCGTGTGAAAAAGTGTGGATTTCTTCCATTGATGCAGAACCACTAAATACATTTTTCTCGACTTTTCCCAAACATTCTGTTGGGGAGGTAGCTATCTGAATTGATTCTGAAGTTTCCTTATCTACTTCTGAGTGTGTAGTTACAGCGGACGCAACAACTTCATCAGCTTGTTTTTTCAAAATGTTCTCTGATTCTTGATTTATCACAAGGCAATTTTGTATCAATTCATCGGTGGTATTAGATGCTGTACTTCCTGAATCAATTTCCGAATCATCATTTCGAACCTGTGGCTGCTTTTCAAAATGGATGGCTGTTTCAGTGATAACTTTATCCGTTGAATGACGTTTTCGAACAACAATAATTGGTTCAACTTTTGGTTCCGGTGAGCTAGTGGTGTTGTCGTTGGCGTCAATCACTGAGTTTTGTTCAACTATATTGCTGGGTGTTTTTGATAAATGACAATCGGAAAAGGCTTCGTCTGTCAAAATCGAGTCAGAGTTTTTTGATTCATTCTTAAATTTAACTGTGTCCATTTCTTTTCCTGAATCTTCTTTCTTGTTTGAACCTATAGACTCAACGTAGTCGAACTCTGTTGGAATCGCATGTGTAGTTCCGTGGCCTTGTAGTCTCGGCGAGGGTAAAATTTCATCTGTATCTCCAGGATACGAAGATGAGTCATTTTTATTTTCAAGGGGAGGTCCTATATCAACAATGGCTTGCTCACATTCGGTGATTACTGTCGTAACGCTATTTGCACTATCTTCTTCTTCCGAGGAACCCGAGGATTGAATAGGACAAGTCATTGATCTGTATTCCTCACCATTGCTCTCGGCAGAGGAAGGTAATGAATCAGCTTTTTCGCTAACAGGAGCATCTAGGACTTTTATAGGTATATCGCTATCGATCTCAAGAATTCCAGTTTCATAAATTCCCTGAGTTTCAACGCAAGATTCATTAATGAAAGGTTTTTTGTCATTATCAACCTCAACGAGCTTCAAAACTCTAGCATTTAAACTTTCAGGTTCTGTACTAACTTGCTCAGTTAGTGATGTATCTCCTTCCCTGGAAACTACATTCGATAAATTATCCTCGATATTTGAAGATTGAACATGCTCATTATCACTATCATTTTCTTCTTTCGTTAAAATTGAGTCTTGATGCTCATCTGGTTCTTGGAAAAGCACATTATTGGTAGACTCAATGAGTTTCTCGATGCTTTCCTGCCGATCAACAGATACACAGCCAATCTCATGTTGCTGAGATTGACTCACTCCTTCGGGAACAAAAACCAAATTGTTGGTAGAGTGAATCAGTTCAACAATACTATCGCTATGTCGTAGTGTTGGTCGAACGTCTTCGGAAAATACAATACTATTCGTGGATTCAATAAGCTCGACTATCGTTTCTTGTTGGGAGAAGGGTTCAGATTCGTTTAAATTGGGCTCATCATCATTTCTCAAAGCCGGAACTTGGGTTTCAGAAAAATATTGATGATTCGTATTTTGATCAATTAGTTGTGATGTTTTTTGCATCGACAATAATTGTTGCTGAGGAGATATATCAACAGTGTTTTCTAAAGCTGGCGTTTCATTTATTGCCTCAGTAATATCAGAAATTACTTCAATTTTGTGTGGACCGTTTCCGGTCTTGGCTATTTCTTCTTTTTCGATAATCGCCGTACCTTCATTTTTAGAAACACTTGAAAAATCCAATGATCTCGGTTTACACCCTTCGTCCACTGAAATCTCACTAGAAAGCGACGAAGATGGTAATTCACTTCCATAACTGACACTAGTTTCAGACTTAGAGGCAGATCTTTTTTCTCGGGAATATTTTTCAGAAGATTCCGATGAGTCATCATCTAGCACCGTTTCAGCCGAAGGGTATTTAATTAGCCGTTCAGTCAGTTTTAGGTCAACTATATCTGCCTCAACAGGCTCAGACGCCAAAAGAGGTTGTTTTCCTGGCACGCGTTCAGCTTCGTGTCTAGGTTCATTGATAGGAGCAAATGTGTCGTGCGAGGTGGTTTCTGGGAGAGGGAGTTTTTTAGGGGACCCGGTCTGTTGAGTGGGAAATTCAATGCGACTCTGCACTACCCCGCTGAGAATTTGAGTAACTTCTTCAGAAGTTTCGTCCGAAGAATTGTCTTCTTCAAGAAGTATGGCGGACACCGCGCGTTCGAGTTGAACCGAGTCAAAGTGCTCAGAGCATCTTCTACAGACAGGGTTGTCCTCGGGCACCTCAAAGCTGGAATGGGGCGAAGTAAGTCCAGAACGTTTCTTGATAACGTGGCTCCCTCTGGGGATGTCGCCAGGCCAACTGATATCCGCGTGACGTACGTTTCCTGACCCATGGTCCACAACCGTACGACGTTTTTGTCTTATGGCCGCCTCCAGCGGTAAAAACGATTCCCGAATATGCTGCGCGCTCGAAATCGCTTCCAACACACCCACGCACATCACCAGCACAGAAAGCATCAACCCCATGTCACCCGCGGTATTCCGACACAGTTGATATTTTGGACTCTTCCGATGTCCCTATTCAGGGGACAAAGATGAATCTTCCTATAATTGAAAGAAAGTCGGACGCCGGCCAGTTAAAGCAATGGGTCGGAGAGATGGGTCATGTCCAAAAATAGTTGGAGGGGATGGGATGGAAGGGACCCGCACTGAGTCTATCACAATACAAGACTGCAAAACTCACAGGCCCTAATCCGGCGGGGGGCCCCGGGTCGTGCCAAAAGCGTCACGACTGCCGACCTTGCTAAACCTCCTGGCACTAAGGTAGAGTTCGGCTCCGGTAGCCGCCCCAACATTCCCTCACTCCTCGCGTTCCCGTAAAAATAAATAAATACACCAGATTTCCTGATAAGAAGCTAGAAATTCGAGCGATATTAATAAACTCTCAGTCCGACGTACTTCATTACAAATATACGTAGTGGTACAAAATGTTGAAGGATAGTTCACTAGTACGAAGTATTGATATTAATTACAATTCGACACGCTTAAATTTTGATGAACCACTTTATACTAGGAAAATACATAATGTAACTGAGAAAGTATACGTGTACTTCTTACTCGATAATGTTTTTGAACTCAGTAGTTATACCGATTTCAATAAATTTCAACAGAAAAATGTCATCGACCAACAACAAATTAAGAAATTGTTTGCTAACTTAAATTGTCTATCGCTGTAAAAATAATTATTATTAACCTTCTCAGGTAATCATGTATAGTTGAACCTACTAGTATTCCATTGGAAGTGCTCAATTATTGGTATTTCAAATTAATATTTTCAAGGGTGCCTAAAAGTGATTACCACGTTGTAGTGTGGTATTCGATTCAAGGATTTAATATTTAAGTATTATAAAAATGTGATCTGGCCGAAAATTTAAAAAGAAATATTGTTCCATTATTTATGAATGATGGTCTTTAGCCTAATAAATAAGTCTCTGGATATATTGGGGAAAAAACCTGTTTTATTGACAGATATACCTACTGTTTAAGTCTAACGTAGAGTTGAAATATCCCCGTTATTCGGTTAATTAGCCCTTCATATATAAATGTACGATATTTGATGTATACAATTGGTTCCTATGTCTGCTGTTAATTACAACATTCCATAGATACCACAAGAAATATATAGCTCGCACCCAGAGGAACAAAATCAGCCCGTTTGAGTAAAATATTATAATTTATTAGTTTAGGAATATTATAGTAATTTATTAGTTGGACGTTTAGGTGAATGGTGTACGTACAGTTTTGTGGTATAATAGAAGCTACTCTCGTATCCAAGGAATGTCTAAATCTTGAATTGATAATTTTATTAAAATACAGCTTAGTTGGACAAGTACCTAGATCAAAATGAGTAATGGAATCGACAATGAATTTCGAAAATACGGGAATCGAACCCGAGGCTTGGTTCTCAGGCCGATATCAACTCACAGTATGAGGGTGCGATATTTACGAGGGTTGATAATAGCACAATTCTCACTACAATTATATACAAGAGCTGGGGTGAGCACAGGAGGTGGAAGTTGTAGCTGCTCCAACCGTTTTGCGCCAGCGCAGAAACTTTCTTCGGTCATAAAAGTTAATGTTGGTTAAGGACCATTCATGGTAGATCCCATACAATCGTTGATAATTGATGAAAAGTGAGTAAATCGTGAGACAAACATAGGAAGACAGTCCAATATGGGAACAAGTCATTGTGGAAAGCTCCAAAATTTTCTATTTTGAAAGACAAGAAATCAAGAAGAAAGTGACCTTAAGGGGAACTCGATTGAGGAGGAAAGAATCTAGACCATAATATCCGTTTTGGGTTCCGAAATAACTGAGTAACGTTCACTTATGTCGGCTAAACTCTTGTCACAGTCCTCACACAAAACCTAAATCTTATGACATTATGAATTACGGTTTGTTTTCACGGTGACCCGGTGTAGGAATATGGAGAGAATTCCAAGGAAATGACCAAGGATGGAGCAATGTCGGACAATAAATCCAGTGGGCAGAGGAGCGGTTGAAGGACGGTAAATACCGAAGCAAAGGTAATGAGGAATTACGAGTAAATACCAACCGCAGACACGGGGCAGAGCTCAAAGGGAAACGCTGCAATAGGTTACTAGGAAGGAGAACACAAGTGCTACTGAGAACTCTTGATTAGTAGAGGCCAGGATACCAAAAGCTATATTAGCCCACGCTTGATTCATGTTACACCAGATGATAATAATAAAATGAATCTCTTCATTCTGTATGATTGATTTATATTATCCATACAAATAATACTTATGTCCAATGATTTATTCATCAAAAAAGTACTCAGCCAACGTCGATCAATACCATTTTTTCGGATTTTTTGGTCGTTTTTATTAAAAAGTGTAAAATTGAGGGGTGCTGGACCTGTACAGATGCGTTTGGGAAGCACCAAGTTTTGGTGATTGGTAAACTATTTACGGGGTTTAATAATTTATTATAGACCAATAATAGCCTATCTGCTTAGATAGGCTTTCTGATACAATAATAATAAACCATTAGGTAGGTGATAATTTGAAGCGTTTTTTATTTCAATCGTGACAGGCCAACCGATGTTGAGCAAAGTGCTTTTAGGTCGTGAATGGTAGGTCGTGACGCGATCTAGGGTTTCTCGTGCAATTACTTGAAAATTAATGTATCAAAATCCACCGAAAAACTATCGAAACATGAATAAAATTTATAGATTATGGAATATAGAATCATGAAAATGGTAGCCTTTAATGTCATTTTCTCATTCATTGGTGATTGTTGATAAGTGTAGCGAGACTTCAGAATCATCATCTTAGGTTGGGAATCAGGTGCTTAAATAGTTTTCGGCCTAACAGAATGGAAATTCTCAGTTTTCCTCTGGCCCTGTGATTTTGGAATTGTGACACGGAATATGTATTTTTTACGAAAAACATAATACCTCAGGCCTTCAGGAGTGTCTCGCCGCAGCACGGAGCACAACTAGCACTAACCCTTGAATTATCGCTGACTTTGACAATCAGTTACCTAGCAACCAGTGGAACAAATATATCCGAATAATGTGTGGAGTCCTAGGACGTAGGTCCTATGAATAATCCTAGTCGTATACATTAGATATTGCTTAGATATTACCTTTTATAAGATGGGTGGACAGGATAACTTCCTCAAAAATAGTGAAACGTGGACTTATAATTACTATACATATCATATAAAATTACTTGAAGAATTGAAATGATCTTAAAACTAAACATTTTGTGGTTCCACATAATCTTTATTTGACAGCCCTTCTACGCAGATATTTTCATTAAACCTAATGAAATTTGCGTGGTTCCACATAGTTTTATAAGATTTAATAATTTATTTGAAAATAATTCTCGACAGAAAAAAACCTCTGTCAAGTTGGAAGGGGTGTATAAATTCCTCACAAATTGTAACATGGACATACAGATTAGTAGAAGACAAACTACGAGCCGAAGTGATTGATAAGTCGATGTTATAAGAAATTAAGGTCTACGTATGCCCAAAGACTAGTATAAATCCAACGGCAATATTTATTAGATATTACATAAATTTTATGATATTTTGTTTGCCATTCCCTTGGGATTGTCAATCGAAAGGGATTGGGAGCAATTTTCAAATTGTCCACCCCTACCCGAACCATGGGCTGTAGTTCTCGATGGTATTCCTTTATATCCCATCGCATCTATACATCCCACACCAAGCGAGCAACATTCCCTACACACATCGGATTTCAACGAGTTTTTTCCTACGGACTCGGGATGGACTATATCTCATCGCATCTATACATTCCTCAAAGACCTTGCGAAGGGAGCGAGACAACCCACCTCAAACGAGAAATCCACCCCTAGCGAGCGAAGCGAGCAACACCCCCTACACACGTCGGATTTCAACGGGGTTTTTCCTACTAACTCGGGATGGACTATATATCCAATTGCATCTATACATCCCACAGAGAGCGAGCGAAGCGAGTAACATCCCCTACACATTTCAAATCACCCTTAGTAATCCACCGTTTCCAATCATTCTGTATGTCCCACTTAACAGTAGAGACCATTGTATATATTATATACAGCTATACCGAGCGAGCACGCGATCGAGAAAACTAGGCTTATAAGACTCGCTTGAGGAAGTTATACTGCCCACCCAACTTGGCAGACGTTTTTTTCAGTTGGGAATTCTTACAAACAAATTAAATCTTATAAAACTACGTGGAACCACGAAAAGTTTATTCGGGGATGTTGCTCGCTTCGCTCGCAAGGTATACCTGTATATGTGTAGGACAAAGTCCGTATTTATTCTGTTGAAATGGCTCTCGCTTCGCTCGCAAGGTAGGTACCTATGTATACCTGCTCGCCTCGCAACATTGTGACATCGAACCCTTCACGTCAATTCTTGAGCCTTCTCTCGTCCACGGCACAATCATTTTAATCGCTTTGCTCGCTTCCGCTCGCAATTAGACCGAGTTCTCGTCACTTTTTTCGATATTCGATTTCGGATTCAGATTCGGCGGGATCAAACCTTTATTTCGCCCGCGAAAACCGTTCCGAAAAACGTACCTTTATGGAGTATATTTTAATTTTTAAAAACCAAGTTTTTCGTCGGAATTTTCGAGAGATATTAAGGATAGCCGTGTACATGATCTTTTGTTTACCCCATTAAAAGTAAAATTGGAGGTAAACATGGACTTGGAATGGAGTATACCTCGATTTGAGTTTCAAAGTTTGAGCACGCTTTTAATGCGATCATAGCTGCTCTAACATTTTTTGTTCGGCACCTCTTATATGCGAAGTAATTTTGAAGGTCAAAAGTGAAGGGTGTGAAAGAAATTCCAATGGCGAATGAATATTGAACACTCCAGCATGCTAGTTCCACTCTCGCGTGGAAAAGCCGTGAAAAGGGGTGAAGTAGGCTTTCGTGGTTGTATAGCATGTATAGGCTGTAGGAAGGGTAGAAGGTGGACGTAATAGCTGACTTTGCCTCCCCATTAGCAGGAAGCTTCTCCAACCGAATTATAAAACGGCTGGCTCACCTGATTCGAATCTCCCATTCGAGAATAGTTTTTCGATCTTCTGGAGAGAACAGCTTTCAGGCGTTTCAAATACCTAAGCTGTTTTCGTTTTAATTAAGAAAATTTGTTCTTGTGAGATGGAGCAGTAAATTTATAGAAACGCATGCATTAAGTTATTATGGGGGAACTGAGCTTGTATAAATACTTTGAACTAGCAACAAAGAATAATTTAAATTGATATTACTTACCCGCTGTATGCATACAGCAGTTGCGCACATGTATCTATCACATTCAAAATTCGTCCAGCTTTTTCAATCAAACAAGTACAAACGGAATGAGTGGAGAGGTTAGAATATTAGAAATTTTCTTGTGTGATTCTGATACTATCGAAGATGGATCTTGATACCTATAGATTTTGAACATACAATACTTTTGCCTGTTCTATTCGTATTATTAGTTTCATATGTTTTGGTCAAATTGGCTCCCTACCTGTCTGTAAACATATATACCCGTATTTCTATCAATATATTCACAATTCACAACACAAGCATACTCAATTCTTACCGAACAACTGGTTCGAGATTTGTGCCAGAACTTTTAGTTCAAGACACTCACCTAACACTATGCATATTTAAAGGGATGTGCGAAATTGACTTGGTGTGAATAGAATTCGGTCTCCCATACATTTCAATAAAATGGGTTCAATTTCGGTACCAAGTGGTTTGTATTTGGATTTCTGTCTGACGAAACTCATTATAAGTCTGAGAGGCCGCATGCTATATAAATTCCACGCTACGCTACATATGTCTACCCTTGTTCTCATATTATTCTCCAATCTAACCTGCCTCACAGGATAATTAGTATGCACATCGCACAAACATACGTACATTGTAAACATAGATCTACCAAAATATTGTGATGTTATCAAACTCATTTTATTGAAACTAACCATTTAAAAATTAGTTACTCGTGGCAACATGTAACTAATCGGGGCCTTATATACAAACCAGTTTGTCCTCAGTCATACGAAATACTTCTTTGAACATGTAGGTTTCTAAATATAATAGATGAGATAATTGTTTCAGCGAATTTTCGTAGAAAATTAAGCTATTGCAATGGTTCCAAAAATTTTAATATCAGACTTTTGAAAACTTTCTTCATTGAAATCCGTTTTGGAACATTCTGATACATATATATATATTTATATATATATATATATATATATATTTATATATATATATATATATATATATATATATATATACATGGTGATTCCCTCGCAGATGCTAAAAAAAATTGGGTGAAATCACATCAAAAATGGAGTAAAATGCCGCCAACTGCATATTTTTATCTCAATCCGTTCTCGAGATATGATTTTTTAAAGGTTTTTTCAGGAAAACCGTGTTTTTTCCTTTTAAACTCAGATTTCTCCACTTTACTTCATTCAATTTCAACTTTTGACCACATTTTCGGAATCAGCATTAAATTTACTATAAGAATAGTGTACTTGGGTTCTTAAAAAGTACCATCAAAAGGCCCTCACATCAGCTCAAACATTGACGGTTTTGAAGAAAGAATATTTCTGATAATCTTTAAAACTTTACTACTCTTCCAAAACGAATCCTGGAAACTGGCAAATCTCATGAAAACTGCTTCGTTTAATACTCTTTCCAACGGTATAATCAAGTTTACTTTTATTCTGTTATTTAGGAGAGAAAATAATGTTTTAATGTTAAAAAATGTGGGTTTTTCAATGAAATTGTTGGTTTTTTCGAAAGATGACCCTCCATGAACCTACGAGTATGGGGTCGGTTTCTATGCATTTTTTCACGCTGTATCGAATGGTAACATTTGTAGATCTCTCCAACTCCGTTATAACCGAGTTTTACACTTAAAATCGCAAATGTTAAGTTTGTTTGTTACGATTAAATGTATGTGTGTTATGGGGTAAAACTAGTTAATTAAAGTGTAAAACTCGATTATAACGTAGTTGAGAGATCTGCAAGAGTTTCCATTCGATCCAGCGAGAAAAAATACATAGAAACCGACCCCATACTCGTTGGTTCATGAAGGGTCATCTTTCGAGAAAACCAACAATTTCATTGAAAAACCCACATTTTTTAACATTAAAACATTATTTTCTCCCCTAAATAACAAAATAAAAGTAAAATTGATAACACCGTTGGAAAGAGTATTAGACGAAGCAGTTTTCATGAGATTTGCCAGTTTCCAGGATTCTTTTTAAAAGAGTAGTAAAGTTTTAAAGATTTTCAGAAATATTATTTTTTTTAAATCGTCAATGTTTGAGCTGATGTGAGGGTCTTCGGATGGTACTTTTAAGAACCCAAGTACACTATTCTTATAGGAAATTTAATGCTGATACCGAAAATGAGGTTGAAAATTAAAATTAAATGAGGCAAAGTGGAAAAGTCCGAGTTTAAAATGAAAAAAACACGGTATTACTGAAAAAAACCTTTAAAAAATCATATCTTGAGTACGGATTGAGATAAAAATATGAGGTTGGCGGCATTTTACTCCATTTTTGATGTAGTTTCACCCAAATTTTCTTTTTGCATCTGCGAGGGAATCACCCTGTATATATATATATATATATATATATATATATATATATATATATATATATATATATATATATATATATATAAATTTGGATTTGATAGATAAGTAGAAAGATATAGTGACAAAAACTTCTGTTAAAAGGGAAAAATATATATATGTCATTCCAGACGATAACTCTCCTTAGGATTGAGATAAAAATTCCATTCTTGCGCCAAAAAATCAATCGTTCTAAACGAAAGGATGAGTTTTTTGGGCAGTACTTTTTGAGCACATTAAATTGTCACATTTTAAAAAATGTACTAAAAACATCACTAAAAATTGCTAAAAACGGCTAACATTTGTCAAATTTATATTTTTTAGCAGAATTTTAGCAAAAAAATTATCAACAACGAAATCGCTTATCATAAAATTTACGCACAAAATCATGTAGAAAATTGTACTCGAATTACATTAATATTTGCTAAAAAATCGATAAGAACTCCAAAAACGAGCTAAAATTTCCAAATTATCTATGAATTGCAGAATAATATTTTAAAGAGTTTTGCTGCCATAAAATTAGTAGGTAGTTAACTATAATGTTATAGTTAATATTGCGTTATTTTTTAGCGTTAATATAATATAATATATAGTGCCAAAAAATCAAGATTTTCAAACGGAAGGATGAGTTCATTGGCCAGCATTGTTTGAGCACATTAAATTGAAATTTCAAAAAATGTGACAAAAAATCACTAAAAATGGCTAAAAACGGCTAATAATCGTTGAACTCATATTTTCAGCTGAATTTCAGTAAAAAAAGTTAATTGACGATGAACTTGAACATTAAAAAATGTATGCGGAAATTTGTGCTGGAAAATGTCCTTGAATTTCATTAATATTTTCCAAAAAATAGATAAAACTGCAAAAAAGCTAAAAATCCAAAACATTTATTGGATTGCCTCAAATTATTTAGAGAAAGTTTTTTGCCATAAAATTGATAGTGAATAATTCCTTTTTACTTACAGTCTTAAATTTCCAAAACAATTCAAAATAGTATCGAGCGATAATTTACGAAAATTCACTCATATGATCATGTTGCATGACTGAAACTTTTTGAACTCAAGTCGATGCTTTTTAGCAATTTTTACATCAACTGCACGCCTATTTTTTTATAATAGTGTTATAAAAAACACACACTGAACACACACGCACTGATTCTGCTATGTATAAACTATTAGTGACGTCATTGCTCTATTTGCCCTACCCACTGTCAAGTGACTAGCCGACATTATGAAAAAATAGTAAGACTAATATTTTTGAAGGGGTTGACATTTTTGAGATTGAGTCTAGTTTCATTTTAAAATACAAAAGAGACGTGGATAAAGTTTTAGATGTATGAAAAATAATTTTGAGATTGAATTTCGGAGAGAAGCAAAAAAGATAATGAATTCATCAATAAAACATCACAACATTTTATAAGGCTTGCTGCCAGGGAATCGAAACGAAAACTATATTCTACGGAGCAGGTGAGAGGAAGAGGGAGGGGATAGGTTAAGACGCTATTGATGAAACATTGTCTACCAATGAGATGCTGATTGTTAATTCAGACAAAAATAGGATTAAAATGAAACAAGCCAGAAGATCAGACATACCGAGGTGTGAAATAACCAAAATAACTATCACTGAACTCGTGGATATCACGACGGCCAAGGGAACACTGTCGAAATTCAAGGAAGAAGGCGACGAAAAAGGGCGGAGAGGCCTAATCGGACTCGCATTAATTTGGGAGACGCGGGGGTGCCCAAAAAGATTCGCCCCAAATCCTAGATTTAGATGAGAAACCAAACAGTTCAGCGGAGGTGATGTAAACGTGGCGAATTTAACGGCCGACGACGCAGGAGGAAGGCAGTGAAATATTTCTAGGGGTTAACGGCTTTTGAAATAGAATATGAATAAAATGTCGGGAGGAGGAGATAAATCACATTTTGGACAAGTTTAGGGGGATCAAGGGGTTCAGAATTAGAATACGGTTCGATGAGTGATCATAATTTTCGAGTAAAATAGGAATATGGTACATCTATTTTCGTGACTGTGGGGATGAAGAATTTTAGGCCACGTAAGGGTAAAATTGTGCAAAGCAGCTTTTTCATAAGACAACACTGCATTAGTCAGAGAAAACATTTTTAACTCTCCTAAATAAAAAATTTCACTTGCGTTTCAACCGTTTTCGAAAAACAAATTTTGTCAGTTTGTCTGTCTGTTGGCAGGTATGTGATTCCCATGTCCCGGGCTGAAACTGACAAACAGCGCAATATTGATGAAATTATTTGAGGTTTTGCTTCAACTCGACCATTCCTCTTTTTAAATTATTGTTGACATATGAATGTCTAATGCCTGGAGATTGGGGATATTTTCCAATGGCACGAAATGTGTTATAACACAACTGGTAAACAACGTTGGATGGTTTTTGCATAAGAAAACTAGCAGTGTACCCGTGCTCCGCTACGGGAAATTTATAGTAAATGCATTTTTAGTACCTTGTAATTTTTACCCAGCAGACCCGAAAAGGATTAAATTCAAATTTCAGCTATGAAGTTTCAACTTGTACCAACCTAATTTATTTTTAAACCAAGAGTCCTCTCAATATAACTGAGTACTTGATATAACCTTAGTTACGTTAGAACTATTCCCGACTGCTTGTTAATAAGGTGTTTTGAATATAATTATATTTTTGAAGATCTATCTTTACGAATAAAAAATGCTCGGCTCAACCCACCGAAATCGTTTTAGTATCGTTGAATTGGTTGTAGAAAGTCCTCCACTCGTGAACCACCTCATCCGCTTTTGACGTCAAAATTTCGACACATGTCCAGTTTTTCCTTGATTGCAAAGTTGTCTACCCGGGCGACGTCGTTCGACGATAAGAAGTAGATTTGGGAAAGATACTGATAGTCTACGGTCGTCCCGGAGTGCAAGGATTGAGCTGAAAACGGTACGCCCCTCGCGAAAATGACAAGAATCATACATCCATTTTTTAATAATATATACAGAAGATTAAAGGATAGCAGTTGCTTACCACAAATATGAATATGTGGTCATTCTTATGAAACGTTGTCTTATGAATCACATCGTTGAATCATCTAACAGAAGTAACGTGTTCTAACACCTGCGCATGGGACAAACACAACGAGTTTGGGACAAAACCAAAGATGTTTAAACACTTTACTCTTTACAAGTCATGTACATATTGATATGTTTTTCTATTTTGTATATGAATGATTAATTTAGGAAAGAAATTTCACCGATAAAAGGATAATGAAAAAGCTGATATTTCGAACAAAATCTTGGTCACAGGTATAGAGGGAGAAATAAATTTATCTGCGTCCCTGACTACTTAAGAAAAAGCAATCCATGGCTGAGATGCTGGCTGAAATGATTATTGATTTGGTGCAATGTCCATTCCATTGATCTAATCTTCCAAAACGAGGCCAGTTGGTCGATATGTTCCAAGTACCAATCTATGAGCTCTTTCCGATTGTTTGAGCAATCTATCATTAGCCGTATCTGTCAACTTTCTCAAAACTTGCACCCTAAAACACTGGTTAAATGTGGCATTATGAGGCATCGTAATCAATGTACTTTAAATGGGAGTGGATGGGCTTGGTTAATGAATGCTCTGTGATTGTTAATGAGCATATAGAGGGCTTTACCAACCTAGAATGCAGTGAGCATCTGTCCACTTTTTGCATTCGTAGAGGGGCACGTTGGCTCAATTTCTTGTAGTTCTGACTCGTTGGTGAAAAATGGCTCTCCATCCATAATGATTTTCGGTTCGATCTCTGCGTAATTCTTCACGCTGAATGAAACTGTAACACTTGCTGATCTTTTCGTATTTGTAACACATTTATTTTTACAGTAAATGTAAAATTGATTATACCGTTAGAAAACTGAGATTTTGAGGGATTCTTTTCCTGTATCTTTCGGGCACTTTATGAGCTAAAGTGCTTTGAGGTTCTTCACATTTCGAGATTTACACGGATTTAAGCGACTCGGTAATCTTCTAGTTTGGCATGTTATGCAAGGAAATTTAATATGTTTCAATAGTAGTCACCCATTTTCTTTTGCGTTTGTATAAATCGGTATTAAGACTGTTTTCTTGCTCAAAGTTGAATGGAAATTGCTAAAGAGCATTTTTGATCAGAAATAAGCTGAAAAATAGATTTTCGTTTTCTTGCAGACCTGTCTGTTTATACTCATCACAGGTTTTAAATTTCATATCATCAATATAATTCCAAGTATAAATATCGCCAACTGTATTTATACGCCTTTCCAGATTGTTGAGTTTATCGGTCGTACCAATTGAAGAAGGCGGTTGTCCAAAAAACGTTGCAATGCAGTAAGGGCGGGAGAAGCGAACTAGGCTAGCGGGAGAGGGGTCAGTCAAGTTCTCTTCTAGTATGTCAGCCACCAAACTTGGGCATCTGACGTCATCATTTCCCCGCCCAACGGAATCAGCTGATATAAATAGGATCGCGGAGTCTAGTTTTCCCTCACATCTCTTCCTAGAGACCTCGACAGTTCGAACTGATTTATCGTTCACTAAAGGGACGTTAACTGAAACACTCTTTTGTATGTTAATTGTCAAAGGCATATGGTCACGAACAATCACCATAATCTCACAAGGGTGAAAACGCTTCAAATTATTGCATAAAGGATTAATATTTTTGTATTGGATATCCCTTCTACGCTGAACACTTGTCTATAATTATTAAACGAATTCAATCATACATTATCTATGTATGATATACCTAATCGTATAGGCGTAGACCCTCACCATAGAGAAATTAATAAAATAAAATAAAACACCTGCAGTTTACTTGTCATTCTGTATTAACAAGAGCTCAAAAATTACTGAAAAGAACTGAAAATTAATGAGGTCACCTACCTACGCTTCATGGATGGCGAAAGTTATAATAAACTCGATTTCTTGAAGTGAGAATGAATTATATTGGAGGAACAGTTGATACGATCGTCGTAGTTTATAAGGCAATTTTTATTATAGTTCCAGTACTTATGATTTGCTCCGTTGTTGATGATAATTTTTCCTGTCAAAATTTTAGCTCAGAGCAAACGGATGAACGTATGAGAGCAAACGGATGAACGTACAGCGATCTGGGTGATTTTATTAGATTCTTTGGAATTATCTACAAATGATACATCTTAATTCGAATGTTTCCAAGATCTAGATTTTTTTATTATTTTAGCTTTTAAATTGTATCTTTCTTACCTTTTCTCAAAATGAAATTGATGCCAAGGTCGTAGGGCAAATTGGACCTCATAAGTGATTTTTGACCTAAGTTTCAAATCTTTGGTCCAGAAGTTTCGGGTAAAAGCTTTGGACAACGCACTGTGGTCCAAAAATAGGAAATTCTGGACGAAAGTCTGTTTTCCACCTATTCTTATGGGAAATTTCACGCTGATTCCGAATATACCCCACGTTCCTATACCCAATATTCAAGTTTCACTTATTTTATTAGCAAAAAATTCGTTAAAAACACATTTTTTAAATATATTTTGCAATCTAGAGGCCTAAGATATTGCAAAAAAAGAGTAAAGGAAGAAAACTAAATTTTGCGTCGAGTGGGACCATTGCCAGCTGTATAAGTGCGTAGCTAAATGTAGTAATTTAGGGAGTTAATCTTCATAAAACCGTACTTTCACCTGGATAAATTTAAATACCTAGCTATTCTTACAGGAAATTTTACGCTGACCAAGCACTTTTGCATCTTAAGCACTTTTGCTGCAAAAAAAAAAAAAAAAAAAAACCACTTTCAACGTAATCCAACCGGAATTAGGTGCGACCAGCTGCGACCACCGTTTACCGCATTTTATAACTTAAACAGGTTGCAGAATCATTAATTTCGGTATATTCTAACTGAATAAATATTTCAATTTTATTGAAAAATTATTATTTCATAATAAAAATTAAACATTAGTTATATGTATGTACGCCATGAAGATATATGAAGAAATTCAAGACACATGCATACTGTCTTTATCGGAATCCTCTGTTTCATTTTCTTCGTCGTAGACATAAAAAAGGTTTTTAACTTCAACTCAATTCTGGAATTTATTCCGATACCTACCGATAAGTTACCTCACGGAGGAAGCTCAAGAAAGCTGGAACAAAGATTTTAAACGTTTTAGACTATATAATTTAAGAGAAACCAGCAGGTCAATGACGAACGAGGATCTAGGCCATAATTTACTCATTTCTTCGGATCAACTCATCAGCGACCTGAGATCTCACTGGATCAAACCTACTTGAAGCTTAAAAGTTTAAAAAGTTGAAGCTTAAAAGTTTAAAAAGTTGAAGCTAAAAACTTCCTTTATGACCATGACGAAGAAAATGAAACAGGATTGCGAAGAAGACAATATGCACATGGCTTGAATTTCTTCATATATACCTTCAACAAAATTGAAATATTGATTTAGTCAAAATATACCAAAATTAATTATTCTGCAACTGTTTTCATCATAAAATGCAGTAAACGGAGGGTCGCAGCTGTTCGCGCCTAATTCAGGTTGGATTGCATTGATCATTATCTAAACTAAACCGCAAGATCAAATCCAGCACAGTTTTGGTACCATTTTATGTCTAATTTTTAGTCGAAAAAAGTTTTTTTTTCTGAAAAAGTCTGATGCCCTTAATATGTGGTATATTCTTGATCAGCGTAAAAGTTTCTATAAGAATAGCTATTTAAATTTATGCTTAAATTCATTCAGGACACTTAATTACGCACCTATAGAGCTAGCAATGGTCCCATTCGACGAAAAATTTTCTTTTCTTCAAGTTTACTGTTGGGCAAATTTTTTTTCCTAGCAATTATGGCTGTAGATGGCAAAATATGTAAAAAAACGTCTTTTTTAAGCATTTTTTGTAAACAAATAAGTGAAACTCAAATATTAGGTATCAGCGTGAAGTTTCCTATAAGAATAGATGAAAAACCAAATGTTGTCCAAATTTTTATAATTTTGGACCACTGTGCGGCGTACAGCAGCGGAAAAAACTATTTTGTTTATTTATTTTTAGATTTTTGTGATTAACGATCTTGTAAGGTGAACCAATGAATTTGGAGGAATATGGGGGGGGGGGAGGGGGGGTTTGAACAGCTTTTTGGTTTCCTGATCGACTACAATGGTTAATTATTGAAAATAATAAACCAAAATATAATTGAGAATATGATTGTATAACTGAAATCATGCGAAATATAATAAAATGAAGAAGAGATCCCATAACCACCAATTCTTCGACTTGTAAACTAGTTTCAAAAGACTTTTTATAATTATCTCCACCAACTACTTATTGACAATCCATGTCCGATAGTCAATGATGAATATATCTTACTTATTGGTTATTACACAACATATATAAAGATTACATGACCCAGAATTCCCTTCTGACTAGAACAAGCTTCTTCCCTTGGGGGGTCACATATACAGAGATAAGCACATCCTTTATCTCTGAGACCATCACATTTTTTGTATCATTGAGCGGATTTGACAAACAACTGATACTTATCCATGCAAATGTATGTTACTCCGTTAGTTTTGATAACCCAAAAACGGCTGGAAAAACTATTTTCTTTATATAACAATCTGACAGCATTATATACCATTAAGGTATTACATATCGGAATATTTGATCCCCTACTTCATGAAACGGTGGAAGGTTTCCATCCCGACATAAAAATATTTCTTGTAACGCATTCCTCTATTGACTCCTTTCTGAAACAGTGGTTACATTGGCGATGTGCTGTGAAATGTCCAATTGTCTGCCTTAATTTATGTTCGAGATTAGCCTTGAGGTAAAAACCAATAAATTTATTGGTTATTAATTAATATATTTATCGGGTGATTTTCATTGTTTAGGTTCCAAGTGCGAATGGGGGTTTTTTTTGTAGCTTGACAGAACCTTCTTTCTACCCATTTCACGCAAAATCATTATTTCATAAAATGACAATATAATGAAGGATTTCGGGCCAAGGATTTCTCTTAAGGTACCGAAAGAAATCCTGGGGGTTTTATGAAAACTTCTCTTACAGAAAAACATTTCATATAATTTTTTATGAGCAGCACACCAACGAAATGGATCTAGAGCAGCCAGGTTAGAAGTCAATGAACCTGTTTGTCGGTAAATGGAGGGCAGGTTGCTTTGGGACGCCGAGTAAATTCAAAGCACACACTGTCACTCGATACAGATATCCCACTCTTGGGAGATGTTCCAAAACGAATGGGACGACCAAGCGCGCAAAACCTGACCAAGTGCCAACCGAAGGAAAAGTAGACCCTTGGGAACGGGAAGCGACTTTGAACACGAACCAACTTGAGGCGAAAACACGGAAAACACATTTTTACCATTGCGACGGCCCCATACGGGGTTGATTATGGGAGGGGCCAGGGGTTCGTTAGCTAGGCGTTTGACCTGACCAACACCGTAAACACCTCCCCTATTGCGCTATTCACAACTTACACGGACTAATTCATTAAACGCTCCCATACGCCTGGAAATCCCAGCAGGGACGTTTGCACGATGGTGCGAATTTGCGGTCAAACCCGCCAATTCCCGCTCGAGAATTTATTGAGCCCTGCGGGCGATCCGAATCAGACGAATAATTGCTTAGATGCCTACATATTCGCTGGGTATTTTGCTGCGGCGACCTATGACCTTTCATTAGGCCGCCACTATCGATTGGACTTGTAATGAAGTTGAGTATCCATGCTTTTCAAAGGGTAATAGTTTCCTATACAACTTCTCATAACGCAGTTAACTTCATCTACGCCCGATGAATTTTAAAAAAGTTATACTTGCACAAGGCCTCGTAATTAGGTTCAAAACAGTTAATTTTAACTAGCATAGGTACAATAAATTGTTACATTATAGCAATGTCCGCTCTCCTCATTTGCACTCTCATTACAGTAAACATGTGATTAAAATCTGACAAAAATAAGATAAATAGAGTGAATTGGCAACAAATTGATAAACTATATTAATTTATTGGCTCCTTGATCCTTTCAGATCAGTAAAGGTACCAAAAGTAGCAACATTCATAAAATGCGATGTTTCAAAATTTGAAATCAGATTTTTGCAGTAGCTTAAGCACACATTATATTCAAGTTCCTAAAACATAGTTCCAAATATATTTAACTAACCAGTGTATGGTGTTGTAGGTACTCGACTATTAGGTATATAAATTTGCAGATGTATGGATTGGCTCATGATTATCGTCGATGCAATACTTACCTTCTGGTCAGGTTCAATACAGTATTCAAATTAAAGACGCTTACCTGCAACAAAACAATAATTTCTGTTAGAGATGGTATTTATGATAACTTGATAAATGTGGAGAGGGATGGGCACAGTGAAAAACAGCAGTAATATACAAAATAACATCTCATACATATTGGTATGCAGTTCCGGATTGAGATGAACAGCAAAACTGAAGAAATATTTATAGTGCCCTTGATGTGTACCCGTGCTCTGCATCAGACGAATATGGTGAATAACAGCACCTTATTGATTCATTATAAAAATAATGGTTTGAATATTGAACGCTGCAAATTATTACACAAAGTTTATTACTTCTGCATCAGACTGCCCTTCTGCGCAGACCACTGGTCTATAATAAACGATTAAACCCCGTTTATAGCTTATTCACAATCGAAACACGTTGCTTTGCGCCTGAAAAATGGTTTCACTCCATTTCAGCAAGCACTAGGACGCCAAAATTTTATGCTTTTTTTTTTTTTTTTAAAGAAACGAAATGATTAATGGTAGGTAAAGCCTTCTCACCATGTGAAAAGGTTGAAAACACTGTAAATTGATTTGAAACTATCCTTGTTTTATGCACATAAAATACTTAATTACGATTAGTGTATATTAGTACGTTGACTAGAAAATGAATCAGTTTCAGAGTTACTTCAACTGATTAGCTGTCATCCTTATTTAATAACCTTGTTTTCAAGTCGATGCAAAGGGAATCTATTCCAAATTTCAGCACCGTTGATCGGCCAGGACGGAAAAATTAGCCTTTCTGGCCTCTCAATGATCAGTGGGCTTCCTTGCCTTGTAACTGTTGTCAAGGTGTCCCAAAGGAGATCCATTTTAAATGTCACCACCGTCAGTGGATTAGGAAAGGAATTATACTCAGAAGCCCTAAAGCTGATCGGTGCCCCTCTATACTTTGTAATTCTTCTGCAGATGTAGATTTTTTTAGATGGTATACGTTTTAAGATGTAGAATCCACAATACAGAGCACTATCATTAAAGGGAATCTATCATACAATATCTTAATGTATCATCTTCGGCGTGGACACCAACTGAAAAGTTAGGCCATCATCAGTAACAAACAATAACATTGTACAAAATACAATGAACATTGTATAGGAGGAGGTATGAACATTGAAACAATAGGTAGTTATTGTTTGTTACTGATGATGGCCTAACCGTCGAAATCGATTTAACATTTTAACTCTTTATTTTTCGTGGAAATAGACAACGTTTTTCACTAACTTCCGTTTTGAAATGGGTTTCCACAACTTCGTCGCGAGTGATTTAGTTCGTATTAGTCCTTTGTATTCAACAAGAGCTGACCTGCCAACTGAGTAAATTAACTACCTACGATTTACAAGTCAAGTCCACCTATTGATGACAGAAGTTATAATAAACTCGATTTCGTGACGTGAAAATCTCATTTTAATTGTATCAGCTGATACAATTATCGTAGTTTCCAAGGTGATTTCAACTATGTTTTATCAGTTACAATTCACTCCCATGTTAATGTATTTTTTCTTGTAATTGTTTTAGCTCTCAAGAATAGCGAAAAGATGGATGTACAGCGACTCGGGTGCTTTCATTCGATTTTTGGGGGGATATCTATAAATTAAACCCAAAAAAGCATAACTGTTACCTTGAAAGTTTTCAAAGTCTTGATTTTCCATTGTTTCAGCCCTTAGATTCTACCCTGCAGATCTTAGAGGTCGATTTCAGAGGTTCAATATTGAAAATAATAACCCGAAATCTCCCGGAGGACGTGGTGTTAACAATACTTGTTGCATCAGAGGGGCTCGGTATCAAATTTCAACTACTAGTAGAGTGAACAGGAGAGAATTTAGCTTACTTAGCTTAGCAGACTCACGGTGTTGTTATTTAAATGGAGCTCCTTAGTAAACAATTACGAGCTACGGAGGCGCACTGATCAGATGAGGGGTCTCTGAACCTGTATTCTTTCCGTACCTATCGACCTTTCTTAAACATTTTTACTTAAATTTGCTGGGTCATGGAACTGGAAAGGAGTGAACCCTTTTTGGAGGAATAGTGCGCCATGTTCTGATCATATTTTACCTGCGGGATTTAATAATTATAGACCAATGATCTGTGTAGAAAGGCTATCTAACACAGAAATAACAAACCACTGTGTAATAATTTGCAGAGCTTTTCAGTTTGGTGTTTATCACCATCTGGAGTTGAAGTAGGCATTGTGACTAATGCGTAGTCACATTGATAGATGTAGGCGTTGTTGTACTTTGATCCCTCGTTCAAGTTCCAACTCCGATAAGATTTGGACAAAGAGCAAACTGCATAAGCCCTACGTCACTAAAGTTTTCCACCAGATTATACTTTTATAGAAATTATGGAAAGAAACGAAACATTAAACCAAATATAGCGGCTGAGTAAGCACTTACGAATTCCAACGTGACTTCAAAGTAAAGACGTGAAGCCAGAAAACCACCTGCACGACCTCTACAATATTAGTGGTTATATTTAGCTAATGAAAATAATAACTTTATAACAAATAGGTACATTACAAAAATCGATGAGAAAAAATGAGGTCTCTTTCAAGTACGAGCAGCGAATATAAAGTTAGGAGAACAGCAAAAGTTACCTAGCTGTTTTTCAAAACAATAATTTAAAGGTGGGAAAAATGCATTTTTCTAATTTGAAATGCAATTTCGGTAAGTAGGAGTGATAAGTATGGGTGAATAATTTCCTTATTTTACTATTGAGAAATGAGGAACTCTACACCTTCTGATCGTAATGTAGACTGCATATCATGGAAAATAAAATAGAAATTGTAGAGGCAACAAACCATAACGAAAAGACACAAAAATATAGTAAATTCAAATGGGCAAACTTTTAGCAAAATGTTGAAAACTAATGAGATACTGGAGATGCAGATCAGCGAAATTTCCCGGCGCCGCACAGTGTTTCGACTGATGTGTTTCAGGTGGAAAAACGCTGCAAATTATTACGCAATGGTTTATTATTTCTGTGTTAGATAGCCCTTCTACGCAGATCATTGGCCTATCATTTATTATTAAGCCTTGTAGTAAGTAATATATTATCAGGACATGGCGCATCGTGACTCCAAGAAGAGTTTGAGTTTCAAGATTCCGCAATTTTTCGCTTAACAGTAAAAATGATTGAAAAATGGTCGATAGGTAAGGAAATAATATAGGTTCAGAGACCACTCAGCTGATAAGTGCGCCTCCGTACCTATTAATTGTTACCGACGAGTCTTTGAGGAGCTCCATCGAAATAACAACACCGCGGTTCGAATAGGAAATTTAGCTTCTGAAGCTTCGAAGCTTATCTGAGTCCCTCCATACTTCGTAATTGTAATCCAGATTCCAAAAAAGGAGCTACATTTCAGGTTTCAGCATCATAAGCAGTGCCCTTCACAACATGCCATTTATTTTTGCCAAACGTGGCTCTAAAAAACATGGCAAAATGGCACTTATTTTGGCCAAACATGGCTTTTATTTTGACCAAACATGGCGTTTATTCTTCAAAATCCAAACTTTTTTACGTTTGCGGATGCGCAGAGTGAGGTATTGAGTCAGGAACGATGAAACTGAACGATGAAAATTACCGTTTTATACTAATCAAAACTGCCCAAGTTTTTATAGTTTTATTTTATTTTTCATGTCTAATCAGCCCAATCCACTTCATTCAATTGAATAAGTATAGTATTCAAATCGACATAATGAACAATAAATACGTCTGTAGTCATATTAGAAAAAAGCATCTGTTTGGCCCTCAGTTCAATTTTTTTTTTTTTTTTTTTCCCATGACCATTGCAATGACCCTTTCCTTTTCAAGCACTAATGGCTGTAATCCTCGGACATTGGAGACCTTAATCCTCGGAAGGGAATTCCCGGTCGTTTACTTGTGAGCTTGCCCACATGAAAAAGCGCTTGTTGGCTGACCTTTTTTGAAAATTGTTTGAAAAAATACTTGAAACCCCAACTTTTTGCGAATTTTCCCCAAAAAAAAAAAAAAAAAAAATTTTTTTCTCACAAATTTGTATGAAAATCAGGCGAAAAATGGCACAAACGTGGCATTTTCCCAGAAATTGGCAAAAAATGGCTTTTTAAACAAAAATTGGCCTAACGTGGCACTTGAGGATGGCGCCATGGCAAAATGGCACTTGAAGGGCTCTGATCATAAGTCAATTAAAAAACAAATTAGGCTCAGAAGCCCCATAGCTGATGCTTTAAATTAAAACAATTAATGAAACTAATTATTTTCATCAAAATTAATTATTATATTTAGGTAATTTAATAAATTTAATTAATAATTACAATAATTATTAATAGGTACAATTAATTAAAGCATCGAAATTTTACTGGTCCCCCAGTCTCGATATTTAAGTAAGTAGGTACCGACCAATTGAAAATAACATAAATGAATAGATCATTGAAATGGTTTTAATAATAATTAAAAACTGTGTAGCGGAATTTAGTCAGTCAAGATGTTGGTAACGTAAAACTTCGAAATTGGTAAGGAAATGGGAAAATTATGTTTGAAGTGGGTAATTTACGTTAGCGCATGCTCATAATGGAGTAATGATTTGAGAAAAATTAAATAGGTAGGGATAAATCTACAGCCTAACCAACAAATTCCCAGAAAATGTGATCAAAAGCTGATGAAAACTAGACCTCGTTCCTGGATGTACAGGATTTTTTTTTCTTGGCCGATTACAAAGGTTCATCATTGAAAATAATAAACCAAATTTCAAAATAAAAGTTTTAGAAAAAACCTTCTTCACTATCCAGGGGGTAGGTAAAGGTCTCAAATCCATTATATTGACTTAGAATAACCCTATATGGGTAACTCTGTGCCTACACTTGATCGCAACAAATAATAAACTGTGTGGAACCCCTAAGAACATTATTCCTCAGAAATCGAATATTAAATTTTTTCTCTTCTTCTCATCATCTTGGTTTGGGTTAAAATGATTTTTCTGAAGGTTTTAATGAATAATATTCCCAAGTTTTGAATATTAATTTTTTATTTCTATCTCTTCTTATCAGAAAATGGACATTGAAAACTAGCCTTATAAAGTTGTCAATTTAAAAAAGTTTGAGTACCGGTCTCGAAAATAGAAGCATTATTTACAGAACTTAATGCAAAATTGGAATTTTCAACTCGTGCATTCCGCAAATTTCTGAAAATATTTATTTTCTTCAATTTTTGGTAGCAATTTGCATTATTTAAAACAGTGAGTTTTTTAAAACGGCCATGAAACATAAAAGCAGAGTTAAATACGGTCATGTATGTCTTCCTAGTTTCTATGTATAACTTGAAATTCAATATTCCGAGGGTTTTAATAAAATTAATGCAAAATTGCCTTCCATTAGATCAAAATCACCTTATTTTATATGTTAACGATTATATGTCTATCTTCATCAATGAAACGATTAGGCCTCAAAATGATTTGTTAGCATGGAACAAGCTTTAGCCTTGGACTAACTAGCGAAAAACGTTACGCGGATGTGTCACCAAATTTTCCATGAATTTCACGTACAACCAAGCCGTTGCTGGGAAATGCTAAACTTCTTTGGTTTTCACCGGACAAAAATCGTTCTTCACTCGTTGGAAACCTCTCGATTTATTACGCATTTCTTTCATACTTGTTCTTTTATTCATGTCGTAATTATATATTTATTTATGTTATAAATGGATATAGTAAACAATGCCGCTTGTTTTGTTGTCACTTGGTTGAGAAGTTAATCTTGGTTATAGTAATTGAAGATGCGCACCATAACAGAAAATTACCTACCTAGATACTCTGATCTAATTTCGATTAGTAAAACATTTATGCCGTAGTTTAGAATTTATTTGCATTGACGAATTAGCGGGAAGAAAGCATGTTCCATGTTTTACCATTTTAGCCGAAGGGCCGAATTTCTTCTCTATTTATATTCTTTCAATTTGTTTTCGCTATTAGAAGGGTAGACGTTCGCGAGAAAAGCTGTCACCTTATGTTTATGAATTTACTTGATAAAAATATCAATCTGACAGCATCACAGCCATACATCTTCGATTAAATATTACGAGGCTTTTGAATGGAAGAATAAACACGTGAGCTGCTAGGGCGAGGATGAGACAAGAACGTTATCAACTTGAACTGGCAAAGTTTGCGAGGATAGCTCCGCGATTCGGAATCATCTCCTCTATCGAAACGTGAATAAATTAACTATCAAGAATCAAACAGCTTGAACACCCATTTACTTTGGATAATTGGAAGGCAATACTGAGCCGTACCCTGGCATGCGAAACACCGTGGAAGGAAAATCAGGGATACACCCCGGTGCTTTTGCTCCGTCGGATGAGAAGAACTTGGAAACATCTAAGGAGCACTGGCCCGGTGCTCTCGTCCCATCGGTCAGGATAGGATGGAAAGTAGAGTGGAAAAGTGAGAAGTTGATATATAGCTGATCAATTAATGTCAAAAGTTTCAGTATTATTGTTAGTTTTACGTGAATCACCAGCCAATGAGCAATTTTTATAGCCGACTCTTAAAGGAAGGCAATCCCCTCCCGAAATGGCGTGACTTCAAAAGTTTCACCTGCTCTGCTCTGGAATTCGCATCTCATAGGTCGGCGCAAACTGGCTTATTGGTAAAAATTATAAACGTTTTAAGTCGGACATGCTATTAATCAAGCTAAAAAAGTATATTTTAGCGAGTTTTCTTACAGAATGAAGCTATTGCAATGGCTCCAGAAATTTTAAAATAAACTTTGCCAAAAATTTTTTCAAGGATATCGTTTTGATGTACGTATAAATAAATACCTTATACATACACCTTTAGGGAAGATCTAGAGTGCCACTAAAAGGATTCAGCCCATACTTGACTGATTGTTTCTTATTTGTTTTTCTTCCGAGTCTACCAATAGGTAACGAACATTGTTTTCACTTTCGGGAGATGAAACTTTATTCGTCTCCAAAATCAAAATTTTCTTTTTCATTTTAAGTTTTAGATCATGCTGAACAACTTTGGTTCCTTGTCTGTTTGTCTGTCAGTGAGTGTGTGTCTTCCGTGTGACCGCAAATCCTTTTGACAAGCTTAATTTTCACAATTACCAACCGACGTCAATAAAATTTTCAGAGAATATGCGGGTTAGAATGTAGATGGTACCCTATTAAATTCATTGTTCCGAAATTAATACTTCGCACTGCACACGTGCAAACGTTGATTCCATCTAGCATAATTTTCTCCTGCCCTAGTCGTTCGGTCTCGCTCAAATTCGTTGGATAGTTGTACGAAGACGATTTCATCAACCCTTATAAATTTCAACACGATTGTATCATTATTACCTATCTCATCTGCTCCGTATGCGCGAATGTGTAATCCTAGTAAGCTTAATTTCCGCAAATTAACATCCGATTTCGATGAAATTTTTAGGGAATGGGTGGGTTATTCTGTAGATGGTCCCCCTATCAAGTTCAGTGTCTGAAATCATTAGTTTATTCGGCGCATGTTCGGATCGTACGTATCTTGAAACATAAACCAACAAACCTTGAGGGAGAGTATGACTTTGGGTTATTATTTTCAATAATAGATCTTTGGAATCGATCAAGAAAAAATATTTATAACCCCCCCTTCACAATATTTGTTGTTGTAATTTTCAAGGTGAGTAGAATTAGAAAAAAAATCCGTCTGTCATCCGTTTTTTCCCGTAACTCCAGGAACAAATTCAGATTTGGGTTCTACTGCCCTGAAGAGAAGGAAGGGTAGAATTTATTAAGGGTTAAAATATGAAAAAATCGAGATTTCGAAAACTTTCAAGATAAGTATAGTGTTTTTCTGTTTGTTGTTTGACATTATTATGAATGAGTTCACCCGGATTACTGTACAGTCAGTCGTTCGCAAGCTCTGAGAGAACATTATAACTAGTATTTTAATGGAAACTTCTGTGAACATAGTACAGATGGCCTTATAAACTGCGAGGATCTATCTACTGATTCAATTCCGAAGTAATTTTCACTTCACGAAATCAAGTTTTTTGTGATATTGGTTACCTACATCTCTATTGATAGATATACCTAGATTCTGGAGTACCATTCGTAGGTTTTTGAACGAGGAAGACGACGGCGCGATCGGATCGCGAAAAAAGTATCGGGAAATGCGTTAAAAAAATGCGAGAGTACGGACCCGTTTTCTCGAAAAGTCCGCCGAAAAACTTGGTTTTTTCCGATTGAAATATACCCCATAAAGGTACGTTTTTCGGAACGGTTTTCGCGGGCGAAATACAGCTTTGGGTCCGCCGAATCTGAATCCGAAATCGGATATCGAAAAAAGTGACGAGAACTCGGTCAAATTGCGAGCAGAAGCGAGCAAAGCGATTAAAATGATTCTGCCGTGGACGAGAGAAGGCTCAAGAATTGACGTGAAGGGTTCGATGTCACAACATTGCGAGGCGAGCAGGTATGCCTACATAGGTACCTACCTTGCGAGCGAAGCGAGAGCCATTTCAAATAATAAATACGGACTTTGTCCTACACATATACAGGTATACCTTGCGAGCGAAGCGAGCAACATCCCCGAATAAACTTTTCGTGGTTCCATGTAGTTTTATAAGATTTAATTTGTTTGTAATAATTCCCAACTGAAAAAAACGTCTGCCAAGTTGGGTGGGCAGTATAACTTCCTCAAGCGAGCGAAGCGAGCAGCATCCCCTACAGAAGTTAAGCCTACCCTTAGAGATCTACCGTTTGCGAGCGAAGCGAGCAGCATCCCCTACAGAAGTTAAACCTACCCTTAGAGATCTACCGTTTGCGAGCGAACCGAGCAACATCCCCTAAATGCCATACTTTGCGAGCGAAGCGAGCAACATTTTCTACATGCCAGACTTTGCGAGCGAAGCGAGCAACATATCCTACATGCCAGACTTTGCGAGCGAAGCGAGCAATATTCCCTACATGCCACACGTTGCGAGCGAAGCGAGCAACTTAATGGGGGGTCCGGGGGGCTTGCCCCCCGGCTGGACGTGGAGGCGAGCGTAGCGAGCCGGAGCGGCTAGTTATTAATAAGAATGAAACTCCGTTTGTTTGTCTGTTTGTCTGTCGTGTCTATGCACGGCCAAACGGCTGAGTGGGCCGGATCTACGAGTGGGGGGATCTTCTTGGGATTTTCCAAAAGTGGGAGCGAGCGAATTTAAAATTGTTTAATCCCACCCGAACCATGGGCCGTAGGGCGGGAGGGGGGTCGAAGTAAGAATTAATGTGCGCTTTTTGGACTTCCCCGCTTCCCCTACCCCTCTAAACGGCCGTTGACAATTCCGGAAAAATACGGGTTTCGTAGGTTTTCCTACGAGGAAGACGACGGCGCGATCGGATCGCGAAAAAAGTATCGGGAAATGCGTTAAAAAAATGCGAGAGTACGGACCCGTTTTCTCGAAAAGTCCGCCGAAAAACTTGGTTTTTTCCGATTAAAATATACCCCATAAAGGTACGTTTTTCGGAACGGTTTTCGCGGGCGAAATACAGCTTTGATCCCGCCGAATCTGAATCCGAAGTCGGATATCGAAAAAAGTGACGGAAAGTAGGTCAAATTGGGAGGGGAATTGCGAGGGAAACGTTTAACATCAGAAATTAATCGACCACGGGCCGCCGTTACACAACGTTGCTTACCTGAAGGGACCCTCACAGGGGGGTTCCCATTTGCACTTCTACGCAATACCTTGCGAGCGAAGCGAGAGCCATTTCAAATAATAAATACGGACTTTGTCCTACACATATACAGGTATACCTTGCGAGCGAAGCGAGCAACATCCCCGAATAAACTTTTCGTGGTTCCACGTAGTTTCTAAGATTTAATTTGTTTGTAAGAATTCCCAACTGAAAAAAACGTCTGCCAAGTTGGGTGGGCAGTACAACATTCCCTAATAAACTTTTCGTGGTTCCACGTAGTTTTATAAGAATTAATTTGTTTGCAAGAATTTCCAACAGAAAAAAACGTCTGCCAAGTTGGGTGGGCAGTATAACTTCTTCAAGCGAGCGAAGCGAGCAGCAACCCCCTACAGAATAAATACGGACTTGCGAGCGAAGCGAGCAACATCCCCTAATAAACTTTTCGTTCTTTATAAGATGTCAGCTCTTGTTTCGTAATGGTCTAGTAGAGTGTTTTATTTAATTTAATTTATTTCTTCTCAGTAGCTGTTTCGTATATTATGTAGTTATGTATTGGTGATGAATGATATGATAGACTTAATTTAATAATTATATACCTGTGATATGCATAGAAGATGTTTAAATATTATTTCTAATACAGGAATAATACATTTTTGTTTGATGATTTGCGTTTTTTTTTCTTGGTCAAACAATTACTGAAAATTAATAATAACCCGAAATATCCGTGACATTGGAAATCGATAGTGGGTCGAAAATTCCTAATTTCACCTATTTTCATGAATATTATCTGAATAAAAACCTTTCTCAGAACTTTCATTGCTGAAGGACGATGCACACGAAGGATGTAAATATCTAATATTCAGCTTCTGTTTGGGATGCAGGTGTTTATGGTACCACAAAACCACTTCCCTTTCCCTCATAAAGCAAATCCCATTACTTAATGACGTTATCTACAACTTTGGTTAGTTTCCTCTCATCTTATTTAAATTATGATTGACACTGAATGGAAACTCGCACGAAGATAAAGTTCACCTCCCTCCAACCATCCTCTGGCTTTTACTGACGTTTCCACAGATAAACTCACCCGAGTTAATAAAGGCCTCTTGTGTAGCCAGCTTAGTCAGTTCAGTGCAAACGGTTGACGAATGAACACAGTTCGGACCCTGTCCATCGTTTATAGCCGTGACATACCACCGAAAGTTTATACGTGCGGTAGTAAATTTGCTGACAGAAAATTTGACAGAAAACTGACAAACTTTAAATAATTGGTAAGTTTACCTTTTATTTGATTTGTTTGGCTAACTAGTTTGGAAGTCTGCGTTTCAAACGACTCTTGACGACTTGACTCGCTACCACGATGAATATATCGTTTTCCGGTTGTGGATTCCTTGGTGTTTATCACGTTGGAGTTGCCGTCTGTTTTAAGGAATACGCTCCGCACCTTTATTTACATCACATCAGCGGTGCTTCAGCCGGAGCAATAGCTGCTTGTGGACTGTTATGCGACATTCCTGTTGATGAGGTGGTCAGCGATGTCCTGAATCTGATACGGGAGGCCCGTTTAAGGACTTTGGGCCCTTTCAGTCCCTCATTTCACGTTCAGGAAGTGCTTTTTGAAGGACTCAACAAAGCATTCCCCGAAGATGCTCACCTAAGAGTGAACGGTAGACTGCATATATCCTTGACCCGGATGTACGATGGTAAAAACGTCATAGTCTCGCATTTTGACAGCAAACAGGATCTGGTGGCGGGCCTTTTGGCCGGCTGTTTCGTACCGATATTTTCAGGATTCATCCCACCGAAATTTCACGGTGAGCGGTACATGGACGGTGGGTTTTCAAACAACCTCATACTGCTTGATGAAAACACGATCACGGTCAGCCCATTCTGCGGTGAATCAGATATTTGCCCGAGGGACGAGTCTTCGCAGCTTTTTCACATGAATTTTGTCAACACGAGCATCGCTATGTCGACAAAAAACATGTTCAGATTAGCGAGAGTTCTATGGCCACCCACGGCAGAACTCCTGTCCGACATATGCAAACAGGGGTTTGATGACACTTTACGGTTTATTCAAAGGCATGAGCTTATAAACTGCACTCGATGCCTGGCTGTTCAGTCGACTTATGTGATTCCGGAAAAGGTTGAAGATTTCAGCTGCGATCTCGATCCTCAGTGCCAGCAATGTGACGAACACCGACGAGATGCTATGGAGGCGAATCTACCCGACTTAGTTGAAGGAGTCTTACAAAACAACATAAACTCCGCTAATAAAGGTCTGTATAACTGGTTGCTTTCTCACAGAGGAATGCAGCTAATCGCCGTACTTAGTTTGCCATGCACCATCGCCGCTGATTTTGCCTTAGCGGCAATCAAAAAGCTGCGGAAACTGATGCCTTATATGACCATCTATCTAAGAAGCATGTGCAGGTTTTTAATATGCCAGACAATCGGTGTTTTGGAAACGGTGAGCACCAAAGCTGGCTACAAACTAAAAGCTACTATGCAAATAGAATACGATTTGGGTACGGAAAATGCACATTTTTCTTCCAAAGAAATCAATCTGAATATCAAAATTAAAGACGCTCTGGAACTCGATCAACTGACGACCACAAATGTTTTGCCGCGCCGGGACAGCGTCTCCCCATCGGAACCCTCAGCTGACGGCACGCTCGAAAATATTTTGCAGGTGACAGCACACCGCGATGCCATAATGACCTACTACTATATAGACGAAAACAATAACGTTAGAGTAACGGAAATCTTTGACGTTACTGACATGCCGGTTGACTCTATAACCGATGGGCATCACACCCGGAAGGAGAACAACTTGTCGTCCTGAGTCATGCAGGCTGACGAAAGCTGAACCAACTTCGCTCCGGAATCCGAAAAAGATGAGTCCAAAATCAGTTTGACCACTTTTCCAAAGGAGAACCAGCTATTTTTTTCGGACCCAGAGTCTGAATGGGTCCTCAGGAGCGACTCTATGCCAGAAAACATTGTCAACTAACTCTCAACCAAACAGCAAGGCCAACGAGTGACCAAGAAACCTCCAACAGGTCTGATGAATCGATTCAGTTAACCATAAACTCTTAAACAATAAACTATAAACTATCCATAACATCCAACGATCCCACTGCATATCAATTTATCATAAAGCAAGCCTAAATATAATTAATGTTGGTAGTTTGATCACCAAACTGACTTCTTCAACATCAATTCCTATTAGGATTTAGAAATTCGACTATAAATGAGATGTTATATGATAGGGTTTTAAAAATACAAATCTATTCCAGACTAATAGCGTTTGTTTGAACAACAGGAATATCCGAATAGGCTGTAGGGAGACGAAACGTCAAACAATAAAATAATAAATGAAATAGTTGAATTTATATCCCCTGGGCCACATCCTGACCAATTCTTATAAAATAAATTTATTTATTTAAGTACCAAATTTCAAACTATAATCCGTAAACATTATGGGTTTTTAATAATGGGAAAATCGTAATTTTACGGGATTTAACTTAAATTAAAATTAGTAAAATGAACAAAAAATCTATTTTTCAATGCCGTGATAAATTTCGAGATAGATGACATGTTATCCATGAATTTACTTCTCTACTTAACAACAATCTATGTTAAATATAAATAATCCAAGATTAGGGTTCTCTACAATCTCAGAGCGCGTAAATTAGACTTGGACGATAGTGGACAAATATCTGCGCGGATATCTTCATATTGTTAATGCGTTGGGAAACATTGTTCATATTCTTTTTGTTTGTTGTTACCTATACAGAGCCACAGTCAGTATTTATAATTCAAATTTACTAATATGACATACCCTTTGTATCGCGTATTCTTGATAATCAGGACCGTATTGTATAAATTCGTTCAATATAAGTACTTTGCGATAAAACTCCGCGTTCCCTACGGACGATTTTGATTTGTTTTCCTCCAGCTTAGCAACTAATAAGAATAATGTATGACGTGTCTTAATTTATAAATTTTGAGTTGTGTACTGCGATGTTTCAACTTATTTTCAAAAAAATACTGTACTTACTTTCATTTTCTTTGTTCATATTTTTTGTATTTCGTACGTTACTGTTCATATACGAGTATAATTATTGTAATTTGCTTTAGACTGTATATTTGAAAAAATAAAATACATGAACCGTGGCTCAAGGCCCAATCATGGATATTGTTACGATCATGCATGTTTATCTAAAATTTTAAATTTGATTTCCAAGAAATAATACCTAATTTTAAATGACATTTGTATATAAAAAGAAAACAATATACACTTCAGATCAGACGTAAGATAGTTCATAGACCTTGGGGTCGATTCTACCACTAATTTCCTACAAAAAGTTCCTCCTTGCAATTGTATTAAACCCTTGACTTTTGCAGTTTTCTAACTTCCAAGTTTTTTTTTTTTTTTTGTGTGTGTTTTCGATCTTACATCACTAAAATGGCTATATCTCCTCTAACTTACAATGAAAACTTGTAAGTAAACTTGTAAATATCTATTTTAAAATATCGCTGGAATTTTCGTTAAGTTTACCATCTCCCTAAGGTATTTGGATTCTTTTTACAGTAGGTCACGTAGGCAACATGTGAACTAAACACGAGTAATTACTTATCACTTTTTTAAAACTAATGTTTTTGTAAGGTGCCTTGAGTGTTGAATTAAATTGCGAAAATCTGTACGCATTGCCAAAAAACCTGCCCAATATCTCAGCTTTCCAACGGTATAATTAATCAGCGAATTTTCGTAGAAAATGAAGCTATTGCAATGGCTCGGAAAATTTTAAAATAAAAATTTTTGAAAATTTTCTTAATTGAAATCCGTTTTGAGGGATTCTGAAACGAAACCTAGAGTTTGACGCTTTTTTATATACATATATTTTATATATATATATTTTATATACATATATGTATTATATACATATATATACGCTTTTTCATATATATTTATATATGAAAAAAAAGCCACCTGGCCTCAACCGATACAACACCTGACCACATCCATTTTTAATTTTTTTTTCAAAATTTTTTTCATTTTTTTGAGGCCTGGATTTCTATTTTTATTTTTATTTTTTTAATTTAATCCAGTGAGACTCCAACTCCCTCCTAGTCACCAGTAATGCTGGTACTGTGTTGCTTAGGAGCTAATTTCAAAGAAGCAATCCTGCAAGACTAGGAGAATATTAGTTGATTGACAACGAATAACGAAACGTCTCACAGTGAGTCTCACTTTTGTGAATTTATTATATGTAAAAATCTAAGTATATATATATATATATATATATATATATATATATATATAGGTATATATTCATTTATTTATACATTTATGTGTCATTCCAGACGATAACTCTCCTTAGGATTTAGATAAAAATTCTATTCTTGCGCCATCAAATCAATCTTTTTAAGCAAAAAGATGAGTTCGTTGGCCAGCACCGTTTGAGCTCATGTACCAACTGTATCAAAAGTATTACTACAAATAGCTAAAAACGACTTGTAAAATTTATAATTTTCGGCAGAGTATTTCTCAAATAAAGTTTAATAACTATAAAATAGAACATTCAAAAATTTATGTATGAAATTATGCTGAAAAATTTACTTAAAACTCATTAAAATTTGCTAAAAATTGATAAAAACTGCGAAAAAGCTGAAAATTCAAAACCTCTATTTGAATAGGAAATCGTAATTTAGAATACGTTTTTTGCCATAAAATTAATAGGTAACAATTTCCCAGCACTCTTAAAGCTCAAATTTCAAAACAATTTAACATTATTCAATACGATAATTTACGAAAATTCGCCCATACGATCATGCTGCATGAATGCAACTCTTTCATATTTATATTCGCAATGATGGTTATGTATTTATTGGTTCGATTAAAACTTTGTATGAGGCTCCTCAAAAACGCTCCCCAAGTTTCACATCGATATTTCTAAAGTTTTGTAAAAAAAAGGAAGGAGTTCCTTTTGGGACACCCTTTATGTGTGTACAATATAAATCGTTCCAATTTTTGCACGTTATCAATCCAAGTTATCGATATCTATTTCATAATTAATTTAGAATGAGTTTCCAAGGAACAATAACAGATTATCATAATAATCACATAAATACTTGTGACCTAATTTTTTTTATTATTATTATATTTATTTATTTAAAGGTTTAAGCCACACCTCAACCAGAAGGTACATTAGCGGCAAACACATATATATTGCATAGCCATTGCAATTCTACGAACATTCCCCAAATTGCGAGTCGATATTTTGTAGACAAAAATTTGACATCTCTCAGTAGTGAAAACCATGCTTCCTTACCTATAGGTAGACTCGGAAGCAATTTATTAAATAAAATAAAGCATAAACCAATGCATCCGCACGGACAATAGTCAATAAACTCGAATTCGCTAAGTTAGAATTACATTGGAACTATATCAGCGGATAATTCTATTGGGATTCTATCCGCTGGTATTCACAATGCAATTTTTAAGTCTTCCGGTCCCACTTTCTGGCGATCATTATTGGAATTTATTGATTGACTGGCTATATAATAGATTCTCTAGCAGCTCATGATTTCTCTATGTACTCGAGCTTATACATCCAAGGGTTTTTTCCCCGAAGTTTTAACCCTTTTAGGGGCTAACCAACGTTGAAGATTGTTGCAAACGTGCAGCGTTGCGGATGGTTTTATTCGATCCTTCCGGATAATAATCATCAATGTCAAGCAAAAAATTATAATGGGTAGACATTTATTCGAAGCTCCTCCTTTCAAAATCAAATAGTTTAGATGTTTAGGACATTCTTTCGCATCGGCCATAGAGGTTAGACCTCACCAGCTACGCCGATGAGTGTTGAGGGCCTGGATGTAGGCCTAACTGGGCGATATGAAGGCGCGATTCCGAATAGCAAGTAAATTATGTATGTCACTGATAGTGGAGAAATATAAGTTGCATCAGAATATGAAGAGAGAAAATAAATGTGATTATCAACATCCTTCTTTCGGTTATATTCCCATGACGAAAGGACTGCGAAAGATAGCAACCGCTAATGGTGGGATGCTGCATCCGGTCTAGATAAATAGTATTTGTATTATAACATTGACGTAACTTCTTCTACAGCAATACGTCGCGAATTCATACATATCTAAAACAACATGTATGTGTGTAATACGTTACATTTACAGTATGTAACGAACCAGGATTACATCACGATCGCCCAATCTAGTTTTATACACGGTACAGATGGAATCAACAACGTGACGTTCTCGAACAATCAAGTCGAGTCACGAGACTCTATACCCTGACTTGCTCTTTAGTTCGTCCTCTCACTGCGTGTCATTCCCAGCGCTCCAGTCGCCATGCCATTTTACACAGATCAGTTTTTTGCTTAGATTAGTGGTCTGGATGATCGCTACGCTCGTACATATATACATAACATCAATAGTAGTCAATCCCTTAGTAAAAATTTAGATTAGTTGGTCAGGGTCTAGAGTCTCGTGACTCAACTTGATTGTTCGCGAACGTCTCGTGAATCAACACAGACTCAGAATCTTGATGTATGATATAAAAGGTAACAAGGTTTCAATCGAAATGAAACCTAGAAAATGTTATCGTAGATCCATCTTTTTACTTTTTGCGCACAAAGATGTTTAAAAAAACCCGCCTATTAGCTTAATATTTTTCAATATAAGCCGGTGAAATTCTGAGAATGCAAACACCAATCGCATCATTCTAAAGCAAGCAGTTTTCTTTATGTGATTTTTAAAAGTTTGGGAAAAAACTACCATAGCACCGCTTTTGCTAGGGAAGGGGCCTAGCGTGACAAAACAGCTTTGCTGGAACTGAAAAATCATAAAAATCAAACCACTTATCGAAAGAAAGTGAGGATGGTTTCAAAACTATCAGAATTAAATCTACTTTCATTTGAAAAATTAAACTTAACATTTTACTCAACATTAAAATAGCCTGTAGAGTGGTGTATGGAGAAGGGGCGTGTAGGGCGTTTGAAAAAAGAGTTATTTTGATATATAATAGGTAGGGTAAATTTACCAGTCGTTGGATAGTTAAAAGCATCTTCGTACAAACGATGACACCATATTTCATGAGTGTCATTTGAAAATCTGGTTTCTTTCCCTACTAATTTAGTATTTACCTACCGAGGAAAAAATGGGCACAAACTGAATTATTTAGGAACAATAAAAAAATAAAAATTCCTTTCTTGCGCCAAAATACCAAAATTTATAAAAGAAAATATGAGTTCGTTAGCTAGCACTTTTTGACCACATTAAATTGGTCAAATTTCAGAAAAATGCACACAAAAGTCACTAAAAACGGCTAAAAGTAGTTACATTTATATTATTTAATGAAATTGTAGTCAAAGAAAGTTTATAAAAAATAAACTAGAACAATGTGTGCACAAAATTATGCTGAATAATGTACATAAAGTTCATAAATATTTACTGGAAAATTTATAAAACTGCAAAAAAGCTGAAAGTCTGAAATTTATTTTTGAATCGCTGAATATTATTTAGAACAAGATGTTTTGCCATAAAATTGGTAGTTAACAATTTTTTAGTACTTAAAGTGCTCAAATTTAAAAACAATGTAACACAATATAATACGATAATTTAGGAAAAATTCGCTCATCCAAACATGGTGCAGGAATTGAACATTTTTTCAGTGATTGTCTAGACGAAATGAGGCAGATTCCAGACCATCAGTGCGATCACAGTAATTTTTTCCAGTCCGTGTGGATCGGTAAAATGGGAGCGGGTACCGACCAGTTTCGGTCGCACTGCGGATCCGATCGTTACTCCTGGAACGGTCCACCCCCAAATAGGATAGGATGTATTATGATAAGATATTTATTATTAGTAAGTTTCTGTCATAAATGTATGAAACTATTAGTCCCAGTAGTGTTGTATTGGCAAATACGAGTGAAATTATGTCCAGGGTAATGCTGATAGATCGGTGATAAACTAGGTACAAAAATAAAGATGCCAGACTCAATATTTGAATCAAAAGTTCCAACGACTACAATACAGTTGTGAATGGGTGGAATGATCAAATATCATTTCCAACCTCATATTCTGGGTCTCCGGAATGGCCTAATGTCAACGTGATATTTTTAGAGGGATGAAAAATATAACAACAAAGAATGAAGCGCGCGATGGAACGCGCCTTATCTGGGGCTCTTTCACCCGGTTGCCTCCTGACTGTCAAAGTCATGAAAGTGACATTGTGTAACGGAAATACTTCTCGCGGCCGTTCTGTTTGACAGTATCGTTGAGTATGAATGAAATTTAAATAACGTAGAAACGGATGGACATTTAAATTGAATCGAATAGCGTTGTAGTGGAGATCTCACTGAAACTTCTCAAGGAAATGAAAAATGAGAAATTGATAAAACCTACGCAGAAATATAGACAGAACTGAGTTCAGAGTAAATGCTTACAAGAGCACGCAAAAATACTCAAGTACCCACACGAAAAGAATAAACAAAGCGTGAAAGTGCTTAGTGGTGTACAGTACATAATATAATTTTATAATAAAGTTGTGTATTATAAGTAGGTAGGTATTACTCATTTAATAAGTAAAACTTATGTAGGTAATAACTACTACTCATCTATTATTATTGTTGCATTTTTTTCTTATTGGGTTGGTATTTACCTACTTATTCTATTAGACGCATATTTATTGCAGAGATCATCCTTATTGGGAGATGCACCAAATTTAGTGGTGCATATAATTAAAAACGCTGCACATTTTTACACAGTGATTTATTATTTTTGTTTTGGATAACCCTTCCACGCAGAACACTTGTCTATAATCATTAAATGGAATGTATTATGGGAACATTACCTATGTACGAACTTCATACGCGTAGACGCCTACCTAGGAGTCATTAATTAAATTAAACGAAACACCTGCCTTTACTAGTCCTCACAAGAGCTTACCTGCCAACTGAAAATTAATGATATAAAATAAATCACCTGCCTACTCTTTAAAAGTCCATCTTTTGATGACAGAAGTTATAGTAGACTCGATTTCGTGAAGAGAGAATTCCATTGGAATTATATCAGCTGATAAGATCGCCGTAGTTTCAAGGCAATTTTTACCCTGTGTCACCAGTTGCCATTCAACTAATGAGTGGTGGAATATAGTAAAAACCGCCTTGAAAACTACGACGATCGTATCATCATGAATGTATAATTTTAATGCAATAGTCTTTTCACGTAACCGAGTTAGTTGTATGGCTTGTGAAGTGCAGTTACCTAGGTGATTTATTCTCTCTCTAATTTTCAGTTGGTGCAAAACTAAATCAGTGGCGATGTACTTAGATCAGAGAGACTTGTAAAGTGGAGATGTTTTATTTAATTGCATTAAGTAGGTAATTTTCTTTCGGTAGGTTTCTGAGGCTGTTTTTTTCTCTATTTGGTCTACTGAACCACATTAATTTATTGTAGAACAGGATTGTATGTGCAAGGAATAAACATTGTTTCAAATTAATAAACAAACTATGCAACCCTTCTACCTAGTGGGAAGATGAATTTTTCTAAAGGGTTTTATTTATTAACGTTTACAAAGAAGCGTGAAATTAGGGTGTCTTGACGCTCTCAAGGGGTGACCACTTTTGCGAGGCGCAATTTTTGGAGTTTACTAATTGTATACTTTAGACTGGGTTTAAAGATAATTGACATCGATCTACTTAGAAGGACTATCTAATACAGAAAGCATTTTCAAGTTTAAACCAAGTGACAATGCCATATCTTAGGAAGGTCAATGTTCACACTCAAAACATACAGAAAGATTAGTCTGTGTTAACAACCATTCAGGTCTCCTGATTAGACTAAGCAAGCTCCTCGCCTCGAAAGCAAATATTGGTCAATGTAGGAAGGACACAATCCACTCTAATTTGGCGTAACTGGAAGGAAAATTACCTTCTTTAACTTTAAACAAAAATCGAGTAATATAGTGTTATTAGTAATTATATCAGTATACTATCCACATTGATTAGAAGTATACGTCCCCAGATAATTTAACATAAAGAAGAACATGATTATAAATGGCATTATCTACCTCAAGTTCATGAAAAAATTATTTACAAAATTAGTACTGTTTTGTTACGAAGGTTTTGAATGAAAAACAACACCGATGTATTATATACTCAAGAAAGTGATAAATCTATGTGTAATAGTTCTTAGAGTTTTAATTACCTGTTTTCAAATTTATTTCAGTATTTAAGTGAAAAAGCAAACTCTTTTTTGGGCCACAATATGCTCAATATTATGAAGTGCGAATGTCGTTATTTAACTAAACTGGTCTCAATAGTGTATTTCAGGTTTTTTCATGCCACTATTTGAAATATAAGGTTCAAGGCTAATGTTTGGTTCATGTGTAGTGTAAATCGCGGATGAACCAACGTGTGGAGCTGAAATGCCTCCTCTATTGGTTATCGGGTGCGTGGCCGTGTGGGTTTCTGAATGACCCGAGAAGGACATCGCCTACTCACGATTCACGATCACCCAGTCCTGTTAGTCACAAACTGATTCGCAAAGTTCCTTTTTTCCTCATTTCTCGCCATTGTCAAAGTTCAAGATCGTTTTCCTCTAGAGGATCACATCTGGTGACAGTGAACTCTGGGATCTAGGTCTGTTAATCCAAGAAGGTGATATTGCAAAAGCAAGAATATATTTGTATAAATAGATATGTCACACGCACATTGCCGAGCGAGGCACTTCACGAAGTGTCTAGGCAGATAGCGAAGTTCTCACATTTTCTCATCGATAGAAATATACACATCATTTTGATCTATTTATCCAACTAATCTGTTTTACTAAAAGGATTGAGTTAGGTAATTTTTTTTACGCGAGCATCCAGACCATCATAACATTTTGATTTATTATTTTCAATAATGAACCTTTGTAATCGACCAAGAAAAAAAATTTTCTTTAACACCCCCTGAAAAATTTTTTGTTTACGTTTCAAGATGCGTAAAATCCAAAAATCGAAAAAAAAATCCGTCCGTCCGCTGTCCACCATCCGTGGCTGTTCTCCGAAAATGCAAGACCAAACTATATGAAACTTGTGTTAAAAATCACATTTGGGGTCTAGACGGTCCTAAAAGCTCGGCATCAATTTTTATCTACCCTAAAGGGTTGTATTAAAGGGCTAAACATTAAAAAAATCGATATCTCGAAAAATTTCTAAGTAACAGTAATAATTTGTTGCTTGTCAATGACAAATATAATCACAAAGAATCGATATCCTAATGGCTTGAACTTAGAAAAAAAAAACGCGAGAAAATTGAGAAATCAAGCGCTGCTAGCGATTCTATTGAATAGACGATCAAGCTCGAAATCCCATAAAATTGCTGGATGGTGATACTGGAATTCATAATAGTCGCCTTGTAAATTAGCTTATATAATGCCAATATTGGTATCATCAGGTGATATAGTTCCAATGGATTTTATTTTAACTTTGCGAAAGCGAGTTTATTAACTATTGTCTAGTGATGTATTGGTATCTAAATGCTAAATTTCATCTCTTAAGTTGCTCCCAAGTCTATTTGTAGTTAGCGGAAGCATTGTTTTTACTTTCGAGAGATTTAAAAGTTGTGGTCTCCACTATAATCAAACGGCTATTGTTTTTGTGCGGTGGTAAAATTTCCACTCGCATTTTACGTTTTAGACTATTCGGAACAACTTTTGTTCCGTGTCTTTCTCTCACTATCTCTGTGTGTGTGTGTTGTCCCAAACATTTCCCACGTTCTAGTTGTCTGATCTCGCTGAAATGTTAAGGGTGGTTAGGGAAAGATAATTTGATCATCCCATATCAATTTCATCAAGATCCTATCTTTACTAGCTGATGCGCATACGTGAATGTAAAATCTTTGCGAGAAGAATAACCTCTACAGTTTCCGTTCGATGTCGATGAATTTTCTGAAGATGAGCGGGTTAGGCTGATTTCATAACTCAGAAATTGATAGTTTTTACTGCGCAAACGCAAACGTAACGTCCACGAAGTGTCATTTTCTCATGGTCTATTTGTTCGATTTTACTCAAATTCGGTGGTAGGGGATTGACGATTATCCCGTTTGAGTTTCATTACGATCGTTAATGAGTAAGTGCAGCGTAAACACCAACCTCAAATCCTTGTAGCAATCATGGCTTCCATAGTTTTCATCCGATTCGGATGACATTTTATGAGGTCGAACGGTTTAAACTGTGAATAGTCCCTAATGAACTCCATGGCTTCTCACTCACTGCTGGATTTTGCGCAAGCGCAAAGGTAACATCAATCAAGCAATATTTTCTCATATTTAATTGATAAATTATGATTAAGCCTCAATGTTTCCCTCCTTGGAATCTTTTAGGATTATTTGGAATATTTTGACGATCTTTACATTTATGCTACGGATACGAGGGATCTATGTGGCCCACCAACTTGGCAGACTTTCCGTTATTTGTAGGATTCTACGCATCTTGAAACGTAAATCAAACTTTCTTTACACTGCTGTTTAGGCCACCTAAACGTCCTACGATGACTTTCATACTGCACAATTTTTGAAACCCTCATTCGAGATCTTTCAGCTAATTGAATAAAATGAGACAGATGAAGTTTCCCATTGAATATAAGGAAATCTTCAAGGTAATAGCTATATTAGGCATCATGTAAGAAAGGGACACTTTCGAAATTGGATGGTATACATTCATGAACAATATTTATTTTATTCATATAAGTTCTCTTTTAAGTAATCAAAGACCCTTAAAATTATGAAAGCGCACTGACATTACATAAAGAGCCCTTGACTACGGGCCTATTTGGATACAAATTTCGGTGCGGTACTTGAAGAGGTCTTAGAAGGGGACTTCCGAAACCGAGCTGGAGTCTCAATCGAATTTTCAGAACTCGATTCCGAGAGTGGAACGAATTCTCTTCAATAGGAACCTTGTTAAGGCTAAAGGGAACACCAATTATGCAAGAAGAGAGAGCTTTTCCTGAGAAAAACGCTATCCAAAAGGTTTGCTCGCAGCTACCTGTTCCGTTCTCAACTAGTTTCCAACTCTCAATCCATCGGCAAATTATATTACCATCTGTAAAACTTCACCGTAAGTAAATGTATACCAAAAAGTTTTGCTACCCATTACTGTGCATAGGTATTGAAAGATAGAGTACCTGACTCAACACTGCTCTGAAAATGTCTTATACTATTTTCAGGTTGGTGCTCATCACAGGTATTATTTTCGTAGATCCACTATTATTGATTCATTCCTCAAACTCACGCGGCTCACTTGCTCACAAGTTTTTAATATTTGCTAAGTGAACGATAACAAAACGCAGCAAATCTAGGTAACAAAAATGAACAATTTTATACAAATAATTGAGAGATTCTTCATAACTGTTCATGATTTTCAACGTTTTATCGCTGTTGCAAAATTATGAGCTGATTTCAGTGTACGAAACCTAATAAGTACTCAGAACTAACTAAGAACCTAGTAAAAACTCACTCTTGAATTATTATGCTTGAACTTTCAATAAAAGCTACAGTTGTTTTTATTTCGATTTCATTGTCAGATTTATGTATTGAGCCATTTTACCCATGCCATGAATATGGGTGTACTTAATACCGACAAAAATTAAAATTCAGGGTTCGATTTCAATAGCCCCATAACGGATTTCCAATGTTGTGGGGCATGAAATAGCTTAATTTTCAAAGAAACCCCTGTAGAATTACAACGGTAAGAAAAAGAGAACGAAAGACTGAACTCTTGGATCACAATGTCACTTTCTATCTCTTTCGCCAAATTAGGAGACCATTTTCTCTCTGAAAGGAGTAAATCAGATTACTTATCCAAGTTTAATTAACACCCGACTTCGCATCCAGCATTTGATCAACTCAATTTTCACTCTGTAAGTCTTTCATCAACGTTTTACATTTAGGGCTCATTTTGTTGGAAGCGACGTCTGTGTGTGTGTGTCCCCTAGCACTCATCCGCTGGGTGACCGCCCTAACGCTTTCCTCTCTGCCCGCCACATCAAACGACTCACTGTTTCATTAGGGAGGGTTAATTCAGTTCTCTCGCAAAACTTTCTCATCCGCAGTACGTTCGACGTATCAACACGTTCAATTTATTCCAGTGTATTTCACAGTGATATTGCAGATAACTTCTTGATGATACCAATTAGTCGATATACAGAGTGTCCCAATAACTACCCCCCCCCCCCCCCCCGAAACCGCTACCAAACTATAATAGTATGTTTTTGAAAAAATACGCAACGGACATTTGATACAAGTGTGGACCAGGCTTGAGAAGGGGAGTTTTATCGTCTGGAAGATGACCTCCATATGCCTGTATCCAGAGAATCAGTGAGCAGATAAATCAGACTACCGACATCAGAATAAACTAGACCCCCGGTTACCTCTATTTACATACTCCGAATGAAATTATTGAAACATAGAATGTGTTTTAGCTCACGCGTTTCACATAAACCCGTGAAACCCGCACATAAGAATGACTCAGATTTTGCGGTGTATCTTATCACTACTATGTCAAGTTGTTTTATTGGTTTATTATTTTCAATAATAAACCTTTGTAATCGACAAAAAAAAAAAAAAAAAAAAAGTTAACCGTTAATTGTTAATTTTTTGTTTTACGTTTCAAGATGCGTGAAATCCAAAATTCTAATTTAAAAAAAAAAAAAAAAAAAAAAAAAAAATAAAAAAATGCGTAAAAAAAATTCTAAAAAAAAAATAAATAAAAAAAATAAAATCCGCCGTCCGCAGCTTTTCTCAAAAATTAAAAGACCAAACTTTACGAAACTGACGCTAAAAATCGCATTTGGGGTCTAGGTGGTCTTCTGATGGTGTTCTGATCATATAATACATTCGGGGTTTAATAATTATAAACCAATGATCAGCGTAGAAGGGCTATCTAAAGGTATATATATAATCAATTGCTGAAATTTCGATACAATTTAGCATAATATAATAAGACATGTAATTTAAGAAAATTCGCTCATTCGATCATACTGCATGACTGGAACTTTTTCTAAATAACATCCCCATACATCCACATACATGCCCATATGTATACGTATATGAAATTGATATGAATATGGATTTTGGTTGGGGTTGGACGAAAAGTTGGAAGGACCTCGGAGCTAGGACTCGGATTTCAATGAAGAATGTTTTCGAAAATTGTTATTTTATAATTGCAGTAGCAATTTTCTGCGAAGATTCGCTAAAAACGGCATGTTGGGCATAGCACGTAGCTTTCTCGTATCCTTTGACAATGAATCAATGTGCAGAAAATTGAAGTTTTTCAAAAAATCGTGGGCCGAAATCTTCAAAATGATGGTTGACGCGAAGTGACGCAGCTGCACGTGTGCACCGGACGATTGACTGCTGAGTACTGCTAGGGGTATCGGGCCTAACACAGAAATGATAAACCAATTTGTAATAATTTGCAGCGTTTCATTTATCAACAGCGCAACGACTCACCACCAGCTCAATGAAATCATCAGAAATTAGTAAGTAGTTGCAATCATGTTCACAATATCAATTATTGAGAATGATTGTTTACCTGTGTGTAAACAATTATCCGAGTAACCATGCTCATAACTCAGCTTATTGGCCACGCACTTCACAGTAGTTGACATAATATGGTTGCATAAATTTAAAGCTTTCGAACAAATGGTATATGAATTTTGTGGGATGAAAAATGACGAAGTACCATTTCCCTAGCAACGACTCGGTTTTAAGCGGAAATCATCAGAAATTGTTGTAACACATTTTCGTTACACATAAACGTCTCGTTTCCGGTTGGATATGCCAAAGCCTAACACATTCTGAGTTAAAAGTGTGTTCCAAGTTCTTCAATGTTGAGCCGATGGCTCTCGAATGGCAACTAAGAGGAGTCCGAGGGTCCACCCCTGGCAAGGCGCGGAGCACTGATTTTTCCGATCCGATTTATACATACGAAGTAAAAGTAATTTTTTTCACCTATGAGCAATTTATTATTTATAAGCCTTTATCTCATGAAGTCTGCGATACCATGAGGAGTTTGTAGGAAATCAAAACTGGCTGTGGAAACGGTAAGGAGAAACAAAAAAACGTCTGCCAAGAAACACACTGGATGAAAGAGCTAATGGCCGATTTAAATCTACCAGCAAACTAGTGGTACTTTAATGGTCGACTGGCAGCACCTCACTCACTAATCTATCATCATCGATAATATGTGCAGTTGAACTACATATCTACCGAATCCGATTGATAAACTAGTCCTTAACCTTCTTCAAGGATATTGAATGGTATTATTTATATTTGAGAACATTAAAAATTAATTGGTTTTGACCATTCTATATCGCTTACTTTTCAGCTATAATTTACACTCATAACTTTTACTCGGTGACTTCGGTTATAATCAAATGAGCGAGAGCGTGCTCGACTAAAAACGTGGAAGTTTTGATTCTGGAGGAAACAAATTTTGTCGTCTTCTATCACGAACAAAAAACTTCCCCACCTTCGGTAGTGATGGACCAAAACACCGTTGACCTTTAGGAACGAAATGTCAAGTGGGGATCTCATAACATAATACGCAACTACTGGTTCACATTATAAAACCACCCTAACAATCCTCAGCAGTTCATGAACTGAATTATTCAGGAATTATTAACCTTTAAAGAATGACCTTCTGATTAATGTTCCCCTAAAGTTTGCTATCTCTCTCTCTCTCTCTCTCTCTCTCTCTCTCTCTCTCTCTCTCTTTCTCTCTCACATTTCTCTGTGGATACCTTGTCAATACCTAAATAGGACCGGAATCACTAGTGACGAAGTTGTGAAAACACATTTCTATAAATTAAAAAAAAAAGGAAGTTAAAGAAGAACGGTGTATAATTCCGCGAAAATAAAGAGTTGCAATGTTAGAACGGTTCCGATGGTAAGGAAACAATAACAATTATTATAACAATAATAATAAAAATTATTGTTCGTTATGATGACTTAACCTTCGACATCGATCTAAATTGTAACTCTTTATTCTCGTGGGACTAAACAACGTTTTTCTTCAACTTCCGTTTTTTAATACCTAAGTGTTAAAAGGGTTCAAATTGAAAAATACGCCTATGATTAGATTGAAATGATTCGCAACCTTTTACATACCTACTGATTTGGCTTATTCCATTGCTCGGGGCATAAGTGCACCATGATTTCTGGAATCCCGCTTACAAATCGATACTCTAGGAGCATTCTATATCACCTTTATGCATATATATATCAGGTTCCAATCATTACGTTGGTGATGGATTACTTTAGTTCTTACATGTGGATCCCAATATAACTCATGAATCCATATTTAACCCATTACACGTAACTTAATAATGTTTCGTTGACACCGTTGGTGACATCGGCCTGGAAACATGAATTTATCTAAAGCTGATATTAGAGGTTAGAGGTTGAAATGTTTTTCACCAGGTTCGAGCAGAGTGATGTATATGGTTGAGAAGAGAGGCATGATTTTAGTTTGGGTTAAGATCCTGATTTTTGGGAGTTACAGAAAGATTTATTCAGGCCACTCACATTACTTTCTCATAGTACAACTTTGGAGAGTCAGGATAGTAAATACGCAATAATGGGTACTTGTGTCGAAGCTTAACCACGGAAACTTGGAAGTTATGAAATGATGGCTCTCAGGAAAAGTCTACTTGGAGTGCAAGAGACACGGTTTCTGAGAGGTCAGGAGTGTTTTTAGGTTGGTACACATACCTTCCTTCAAGAAGATCGTATAACAACTTGTACGCTAACCGGAGGAGCCTGAACTACGAGTTCATTCATTGAGAGACTATAAACTTTACATATCTATCTAAGGGGTAAGAACGATAAGTTCTGCTAGACCCTCTGCCGAAACTACACCCTCTGCTACCTGAAGAACAGGATTGTAAGTTCAGCAGGGGAGACTTATAGTTTTCGATCTCCTCTAAGGCATCCAAAACATACACTCCACGCCACTATTGTATTTGCTGCAAATGTTTCTAAATCGAGTAGGCATTTGACTTCCCAATCGACATTGGACATTGACCAAATAGAGTGAGCACTCTCTGTAGTGTGTTCTGAAGGTAGCTCGGGGGCATGGAGGCAGATCGTGATTTGTGGGGTCAAGGCGCAGATGTCTTGCAATCTAAAAGGTTCAGTAGAAATCTCCCCAATATGTAGCGTTATCTAGGTTCAATGACTACTACAGGCAACAGCCACCTTGATTGTGATGTAATTTTGTGACTTGTTGAGGTCAGTCGACACTGCTTTAGATACACGAAATTTACCAAATGTTGATGTGTACCTAAACATATATATTAAACGCAGTTATATCATAGATTATTTCCATAGACATGGCGCTCATATTTACTGGAAAAATCATCTAAAATTACTAGCAGTCTTTACCAGATACTTGTGCATCTCACTGGGTAACCATCTGGATCACGATATGCAGATGTTTTCTTATCACTCAGTCCATGTTCTGCGAGGAACTACAGACCAAACTTTTTGGAATATGGAAGTCTACCGCAATCGGCAGTGCGAGTAATAAAAATTTCTCATCAACTTCATGAATAAACGGCACGATTTGAATGCAAATTGCCAGTTATTACAGAATCATATGAAGCGACTACCAAGACGCGTCCTACTCAATTCTACCTACTTCAAACGGCCATGACTAATTGGCCAATTTATTATTTTGAAGGCGTCAACTTCAGAGAGTCAACCCGTTTTGTTGTTTCGTTTTGCATTAAAAATTATCGAATGCATTGGCGTAAAACGGAACAAATTTTTACACAAAGGTTTATTAATTTAGTATTAGATAACCTTTCTGAGTAGACCACTAGTTTGTGAATAGACTTGAGGCAATGCCATTCACAATCATGTTTAACTTTTAGTCAACGTAGTGAGGTAGGTATAATTCCATAGATACGTTGAAACGAGAGGGTAAAAAATCTAGGTCGATAAAAATCATAATTGAAAATAATAAAACCAAAAGTAACAATAATTTATAGTTACTGTAAACTAGTTGAATCTAAGTGAAGAAGTGAATTGATCTAATATATACGTTTTTAGTTTATGAATAATCACCATAAACTAAAATGCTATCGAGGAAGTCATATTTTTTTTCTAGAGCATGTTGTTTGTTAATTTCAAAGACGTGCGTTGGTCCCGTACCAAGTTTTTAGTTCTCTGCCTCGCACTTGCAATAAATCAAGCTCGACGATGACCCACTTTCTAGAAGAAGGCACTATTGTTCTATGCGGTTATTGACCCTTTTATTGTTGGAGTGTTTATGAGTTCTCTTTAAGTCTTTTGAAAGTAAATTTAAACGTTCGCCGGAAAGATGGAAACAGATATGAAATAGTTCGATGATCAGCCTCACCAAACGTATGCGAGCTGGCGATTTTTGAACGGAAGCCAAAAAAAAAAAAAAAAAAAAAAAACCTCAATGACGAAACGGCGGAAAAGTATGTAGGCAGCTGGTATGTACAACAACAAGTTGGATTTCTGTTGTGTGTTTCTCAGGCAAAACACCTAGAACAGTTACAAAAGACCTCTTGGAGCTTTGCCAAATATCGAAAGCTTCTGAACTATATTGATTAATCACTATTACCCACAGAATTTGTATGCAACGTGGTGCAATGACACTTACGAGTATCTAAAATGATACTGTGTTTTGTCGGATATTGTTTCTGTTTAACAAAATGGAGACGAACAATTCATTCCTCCTGATTGGCAATAATCATGTTCGATACCAAAATACTAGCCGAAACTTTTGATGTTTGTTTTGTCACAATCACGAAACGAACTTGTTTTTGGGACCTCCCAAATATGTAATCATGATTTCGACAACTAGTATATTATAACATATCTTTGAGGTTTGAGTGATACCTATAATACAATTATTGCTAAAGTAATAAATTTTCAAGTGAAAATAATACAAATAATCATACAATAAAAAATAAGCGTTTGGAATCATTTGACAGCAGTGTACAGTTTGCGGAAATACAACCCTTTTCCATGTATCACTGTTATAGTTATTCCAGAAATATGAATTAATAGCATTGAAATACCTACTTATGTGTTAATCTGAGAATAGACATACAATTTACTGTCGGGATCCTACATTAACTAAAGAAGTAGCAGGTTATTTACATTGGAGTTCACACAATTCCTTTACTTACAGTTATGTAGTTCATATGTCAGAATTGAAAATTAATTTTCAACCATATAATGTCTGAACGGAACTAGACAGAAACCAAAAAATTAGGTTCAGAATTTGATGTGGGTGGCGCACACAAGATAAGTCGAAAAACATATTTATCTTTATTAAGAAGAAACTTATCGGAAAAAAATCAAGGGGAAAATGTAAAAATTACGGAACAAGACTCTACCTCAAAACTTATTCAGTCGATCAGGGTTTCAACTACTCACCAATCGAATGAGGAATTCAGTAACAAAATCAGACCCAGAGTGGCAATTGGGCAAATTTAATGGTAGAAATGAAGATAATATAGAGTGAGTAAGATAGAAAAATCTTGAACAAACGAAATATAAAGTATGTTAAGTTTCCCGACCAGGAAGGCCACTACTTGGAACGTTATTTTGATCCTCAGCAGAATGATTTTCGAGGAATTCATTTTAAATTAGTATTGCGCTCGGTTTGTGGCATGATTTCTTGACAGCATGTACCATGGTAAAACACTGAAATAGTTTGAGAATTATGTACACATTTTCACGCTACTCTGGCAGCAACTGCAGAGAACATCTGTACTGTCACCATCCAAGTCTCTCAAACAATTCAACTGGATAGCTGGCGTGTCCGATTACAAAACTTCCAATTCAGTCTATGGAGCGTTTGAAAAGTAACACAACGATATCAACCTATATTTACTGTCGTTTTAGTAATCACGTGATATGTACAGTAAGGTTTAGGATTTTACATTGTGTCCGCTTCGGGGGTTTTCAGAGTTCAGAACGAGGAAAAGCTTAATGGTATTCAAGAAGATCCACTGATGAGATTAGTCAAAGGGCAAGAGAAGAGTCACAATCGCCGGAAATTCATTGCCAGGGCTTGTAACTCCCGATGCAAAGCTGAAAGACCATTAATATCGTCTATTTGACAAGGAAAAACTAATTTGATGAGGGTCGTGCCCTTCGCCAAGATGGGCATCAGTGTCACTAGGTCAAGCCCCTTCATCAATAAACCACTCCGTTGAAAAAAGATGAATTGGGATGGGCGAGGCAGAGAGACAGAGAGACAAGGTGATCTAAGGAAATAAGATGGATGCAGAGCAGGGAGCTGCCGTCCTCACATCCCTTTCGTTATTTTCTTCTATTCCTAATCCTAGCGGCCATCCATCAACCGGAATACCTAAGGACGATTTTTCTGTCCGATACTCCCAATACTGTTGGTTAAAACGGTTTTCGGCGAAAGTGAGAATCATCCACTCACCAAGTTAATAATATTAAATGGGATCTGATTCCAAACAAAATCCGATCGCACTAACCTGTAATAACTAGGATATTCAGTTCAAATTTATGTATAAGTGCATACTTGTTACATCCAAAGTAGGTTTGCATTTTCGAATGAAACGTTGATCCAAGCAAAGGCAGTTTTTTGGAGAGAGTTGATTGTATCTGCCAGGGAGTGAGGAAAATATTTTCTCATTGCTACGTAGAACGGATAAGAAATCAATCTCAGCGGTCATAAGATGGATGAGGGTCGCCCGACTGACATAGTTTTCCCAGAAGGCTCTCAATTTCAATAATGCAGGTTGCATAACATAGTCACCCTGCCCAGTTCATGCAGCTTGTTTCAGCTCGATTCAGGGTGCGCAATGTTTAATAATTTCCTCTACAATTACTAGAAAACATATATTCAGGCAAGGATCCCCGTGTTTAGCTCCCGACTAACCTTTCAAACCGTAGGCAAAACGAATCACTGCTTTAGAAATTACAATTACAATTACAATTTCTCAAATATTCGCTTTATACACCTCTTTTGGGAAGTTTATACACATTCAAACGAAAAGATAACTAATTTTACATTAACAAGTGTATGATAGATTGCTTTTAATAATATTAATTTTACACCAACATACAAGTAAGCAGATTTTCATTAAAAACTGAAGTTGGTAACAAGATGAGAAATGACGAGAGGGAGCGATCTAATGTTTTTAATAGTTTGTTGCAATGGGATTTAGTTTGTAAGCGGGTACCTAGGTTAGGTATATAAGCTAGGAAATTAATTTTAATTTATTATTTGCTTATGATATTGCGTGCTGATTAAAACTCAGTGTACCTGTAAAAATTCACACAAGTTTGCTGCATCATCAACTGGAAACTGTATTTTAAATTTGAGGTGTTAGGATAAGAAAACGATTCGATTCGAATGTTAACATGATAAACTGACTTTAAATCGCGATTGGGGTTTGACAAACCCCACGGGGCATTCCAGGGTTAAATTTGAGGTGTTTGGATAAGAAAACGATTTGATTCGAATGTTAAGGAATAAAGTTACATAGTAATTTAATTTCAGCAAGTATGTGCTATCATTTATCGTTTCATTAACGCTTGGCCTTTAGATAATCCGCATGAACTACAATTAGGAACTGGATTCTATTATGTGATTTTGTTTGTATGCCAAAGTGCACTGATCTGGTCGTTGGAATATGCTGACGTCAGCGAGGGTCTTGAGCTCGTAGATCAACCTGAGACACATCAGCCGATTGCTCCTACAGTTTGCTCAAGCGGGCAGGGGAGATACGTCCGTTTGCACCCCGGAGCTATGAGGTAAGTTGGAGCAAGTGATTCCGAGACACGCCTCACCAACTTCAGAGGTAAACAGGTTCTCGGGGTCCACCCTGGCGGAGGTCCAACTCCTCAGCTAGGGCCAAGTAAACAATTCATTAGGACACGGTCGAGAGCACTTTGTGTATTTTCTTGGATTCATTTTCCCCTGCTTCCATCCCGCTTCTGCGACATTATGAGCTGAGGAGAGTCGATAGCGCTGCGACACAGCATTTTCCTCTTGCAATAGATCAAACTCGAGCACTGAACTCAAACCAATATCCACTGGAAAACAAGATTTGCCCAAGATAAGAAGGATTTCTATCCCCATGAGCCAAATGTGCATGTAGTGGGTTACCCTTACCCGGATTAAATAAATAAACCATCACCATATAGTAACAACATCTGAATTAAAATTTAATTTGAATGAAAGGTAGATGAATAGTATTTGGACTTGACATTATTCCTTTTTAATCACACCTAATATTAGAAATCGGATAATATTACTATTCCAACATTTCGGAATGTCAGAATTCTGACATAAAGTTTGGAAACTTCACAAAAAAGGTCGTTTTGTGCTTAACTTGGTTTTTATTGTTCTCCAACATTATTATTATCTACCAAGGAATTTTAAATTTGTAATTCAATTCTCTTCTCCCCGAAGAAGCCTCATGTCCCAAGGAGAAATCATTTTAGGACAGAAATACTTTTTTTTTTCGTAAGGTATGGAAATAATTTAAACTGTCCAAATAAAGAAACGTTCTAAAGATTGGATTCTGCACCATTAAAAACCACTAAATACCGAATTCAGTTTTAAAATCCTGGCTAGTAAATATCTTAAGGCTGGAGGAAAGGAAATAAACATGGAGTTCACGATATTAGGTCCCTTCCATGTGACAGGGGATCAAAGAGGTGGACGTATTTTAATTTATTTTGACCCATTTTTATCAATTTACAATAGTAAAAGATTTTTTTCTTTCTAGTAAGCTCCCGCTGTTCTTAAAAAGAAGTTGCTGAAGTTTAGTTAATCAAACGTAAAATATCGAATGTTTTCTTAGTTTTTACATACATAACTACTGTCAACAAGGGATATCACAGGAGCTAATTCTTTCTCCACTTCTCAGTTCAGGATTTTTTCCGAATCTTGACTCCGCAGCTTGACTCCACATTTCATACGTTCGAAGATATTTTCAAGCTGTTTTCAATTGATTGTAGTAAGAACAATAGTTTGTAAACAGGCAAGTGAGTTTTTCTGCACATGATATTGACGACATAGTTGCTTCATATGAAGAGTAATAATACAAAAGCACTTACTAGGTAATATTAAATAGAATATAGGTGAATACCTATTACCTACTTGAAAACGGCATAAAAACACCCAGCGAGAGTCATGAATCGAATCGGACAGCGGAATTAGTCTGTTGTGTGTCGGCACACTTTGAAGGCCTCCCGGCAGCCCGCCGTGTCCAAATAATCTGAATTTTCACTAAAGGATTGTCTACTTGATGTTATGTGTTTCTGAGATGCGAGTGTAGCGAGCATCCAGACTTCTGATCTAAGCAAAAACTGAACCGTATAAAATCTCTCTTATAATGGTTGTAGACGAGCTGACTCTAGTTTTGACAAGTTCCATGGATCAGTGGTTTGTATTTTCGCTACGCTCGCATCTCAAAAATATATGAAATTAATTAGTCAGTCCCTTAGTAAAAATTGAGACTAATCGGACACAGATGCGGACCCGAGGAGCCTGGTGGGATTATAAAAGGAAAAGGTTCTTAGCAGAATAGCCCCTTCAAAGTTCGCTGACCCTACAAGATCCCAGACGGCTATTCGTTTGACTCACTTGACAGTAAATGACTTTTAAAACCAAATTAATGTTTGTCATTCTTCTTTGGATGACTTGTGTTTCCATTATTAGTTTGCAAGTCTAAAAGCGTTTCTGGGAGAGGAACAAAGAAGCTGAAATTAAAGGATTCATTGGGAACCTTAATTTAAAGGATGAAGAAAAACGTTCTGACAATAGCATTAGTATTGTATTTTTTGAAAAACAAAATTTAATGAAATTACGTAGTCAAGAATTTAATTCATGAACAAAGTGTCTCTATGTACGAAGACTCGGCATACATGTGTGTGTGTGTCTGCTTGTCTTTTCTGCGCCGGAAATATGATATATGTAGTTTTTGGTGACTATCCGACACGATGTGTCGGCAATATGGTCGAAGACGTCGAACGAAAACCCACCACGTGTTTGGAATGATTTCAGAAAGCTTTGGACGTGCTGAATCGATTAAGACGACTTTTAGAGCGACCTGATTCGATTCAGCTACGATATTATCGTAAATAACCGTATCGACAATATCGATAAGATTTCAAAAAAACGTGTTTTTTAAATGTTAATTGGGAAGCGGAATTTAATACATGATGTCATTTTCAAACTTCGTCGTGACTAATCAATGACCTGATCAATTGGCACACTAAATAAATATATATATAAATATATAATACGAAGTAGTGATCGCATTTCACTGATCAACCAGCATTGATCCGGAAAAAAAAACAGAGATATAGAGGGATACGTGAAACGGGCCGTATAGACGTCTGAGAAAATTCTTGAGGTAAGCGTTGGGAGGGTTGAAGGAGCTTCCACTTCCGGTTTCTCATCCTACGTTGATCCTCAGTCCACTAGCAAGTTCGGTAAACGTATTCGGGCAAAAGGATAGGAGAAGGGGCGGTGCCTATACTACGGGATATTACAAACATCACTCCATTTCGCTCACTCTTGCTCTCCGTCTATACTTCTCTCCCACACACTCGCTCTAGTCCTCTATCTGGCGTAGCCTTTTTCCGAAGGACCCGGTCATAAACCCCCGAAATCCGCCGAGGAAATACCGCGATGAACCAGACAGTTCGGAGAGTGGTGTGGAGGGGGGATCTAAGTGGGAGTCTTTTCGATTCGCCCTTTTCTCGACCGGTTTCCACGACAGACTCGAGGGTTGAGATGCCGGAAGGGACCACATTTCAGATAACAGTTACCAACGATTCGGACCTCTATTATGGCCACTGCGAAGGCCGTTTTCGACCCACACCTTCGCAAATCTACTGTTATCACCCAAATTTGAGTGCATCATGAGTGATAACACTTTGTTATTCCTCATAAACAAATATGTTAACAATAAACGCCTACAAGGCGTTTGACGTATGTTCGGTTTTAAACATGGACAATATGATTTATTTTGTTTTCGCTGGAAGTCATTTCAAAATGTTCAACACGCTTTTTCAAGTCCAAAAATCGGTTAACAATTTGAAGTTAGTAGCCACAAATGTAGCATCTAGAAACAAGTATAGCAAGAGTGAAGCGGGTGCATGTTTTATGTTGTTGTCTGTGTTTGTTATCTGCGATAGCAAAAACTGACAAACTACACATAGTAACACGAGGCAAAACATAGTAACTGTGGTATGCGAAGTTATATTTATTTATAGCAATCCAAATATACATACCTACCAAAAGTTAAATGGTTTTCCGTCATAGTAGAAGGAATTATTTTGAAATTGATGTTGGATGTCTTAAGCGTTTGGGGTCAGTAAAACATTTATTAGGCCACTTGATGTGTAATGGAAGTGATTTATAATTATTTCCGCTACAACGGAACTGTTCGAAGGGAAAGGCAACTTTGTCCGTTGGAAAGATCCACTCGTTGGAAAGATCTCATTTTATGCTAAGCTGCATAAACTGCTGCGAAAATAAAAGCAGCTGAGCTACATGTAAGTTTATTAATGAACTATGAACAATCCTAGAGGTACAATTACCTTATTTGACAGTGACGAGACTCATAAATGAAGCTCACCAAGAGTAGGTAAAGTAATAGTACTTTCCTGTTTACCCTAGCAAGTATAAATTCAGGGAGTGTCGATCACCACTGCCTAAAGGTAAGATATGGAGGTAGAGATTTCCTGATTGCCGATCAGCCAGGTTTGGGGTAGGGGTTCCTCTCTGGTACACTAAGAGACTAATGAAATAACGGACTCCATCCTGATCAGCTGAGTGAGCTAACTTCTCTCCTGTTCACCCTAGAAATTTGAAAATTTTCAGGGAGTCTCTATGGGACATCTCTATGGGACAAATGAAATGAGGGGCTCTTTCTTGCTCAGGTGGGTGAGCTTAAAGGTAGGGGCACACTAAGTGGAAGCTCTTACCTACTCAGAATTTGCCACCTTCCGAGTATTTCGTCTCCCCACACCAATCTGAAGTGTTTTTATATAGTGGTATACCAGAAGTTATTGTTATACATTATGACTTTAATTTCTGGTACGGAAAGGTAGGAGTGATGACGCCAACTCACTCTAGATTGAGCTTAGAGTACCAAGTAGTTTTGTGGAGAAACTTGTTTTGGTGTGAGCAATTCTAATTTTTTACCAAAAATAGCGCAATTTTTTTTCGTAATGGTATTAGTTTGGTGAATAACACCTGACTGACCTAATATCACCTGTCCTAGCATTCTTTGTTATCGAACCTCAACAGCCCAGAAGGAAATAGGGTTTAAATTGGGGAACGGTAGCAGTCGGTCAGAGTGGATTCCAGACAATAGAATTAGCGTTCTGGGAATTAGCGGTTCCGTGGCAACCGGATTCCTCGAGTACGTAGCAACCGCAAATCTTATTGATCAAATTCGCGGCAGCTTTGATTAGAGGGAGCACGCGGAGCATCTTGACCTCTATCTATATTATTAAATTCGTAAGTATGTCTGTCTGTACGTTGATCAGAATCATGAAATTTTGCGTTTCTTTTCCGTTTCATGCTATTTGTAGACGATTGGTACCATTTCCTCAATATTTCTCTCTCTGTCTGTCTGTCTCTACATGTGTCCGTATGTTTGTCCGCTTTACACGGTTACAGGGGTCATTGGAAAACTGATCTGAGTGGGGGGAAATGCCTATATCAGTCCAACTTAAATTATAGGATATTTGCAGTTTTTTAAATTTGAGCAAGAGGGGATTTTTTAGGGGAGGGGAGGGGGTGAAAAGGGGTATATTGGACACCATTGAACGAACTGGGCATCTGATTGGTCGAATATGTTTGGATTATTCTAACTTAAATCACAGGCTACTTGAAACTTTATGTGTTTTAGGGGAGGGGGTATCTTTGTCATTACTGAACACACTGGAGATCTGATTGGGCGAATATATTTAGATTACGTCAACCTCAATCACAGGCTATTACATGTTTTTCTAGTCTCAACCATAGGGAGGTGTTTGTGGTGAGGAAAAAAAGGGAGTGGGGGAGGGGGTGATTAAATGGAATAATTGGGTCGTCACCGAACGAACTGGTGATCTGATGTTCGGACGAATGAAATTGGATTAGTGTGAACGTTCTTCTGGGTTACCTATCAACAATATTTTTAATTTGAAATGTGAGGGGTGTTTATGGAGAGGGAGTGGGTGTTGATTTCAGTAGCTTGGCCCTAATAGGTTTTTTATAAGTAAGTACTTTAAGGAAGTACTTTTAAGTAAGGGCTTTTATGAGTCAGGTCCATAGGGGTGTCCCAAAATGTGATAGGTGAGGGGGGGCTTGCGTATATTCAAGTCAACCTGTGCTACGCACTGGTGAAGCAGCTATTAAATTATATGAATGAAACTCCGTTTGTCTGTCTGTTTGTCCATGCTATGCCCGGCCAAACGGCTGAGTGGGGGGAGTCTACGAGTGGGGGGATCTTTTTGGGATTTTCCGAAAGGTGGTATAAGCGGTTTTAAAATTTTCTACTCCCACCCGAACCATGGGCTGGAAGGCAGGTGGTGGGAGCCCTTTTAATGCGCGTTTTTTCCCGAGCGCCAGATTTTCTATCCGCTGCAACATTAAAATTTGATCGAGAGCACTTCGTATGTCAGTGACGTTTCAGAACACCGAAGGTGCCGTCAAAATCGCTGAAAGATGCAGTCTTCCTGGAGAAATCAGCAAAAGAATGCGGGAAATGACGAGAAAAAAGTCGTTCCCTACTATGGTTTTTTCCGCCTTAGACCGAGTAAATTTCGACGGTTTTTGCTCGGGTTGGTCTTGAAATGTTTGTTGAAGTTCCAATATGATCTCATGCGAGTTTTGAGATATGTAATTGTGTTTTTCGATTGTAGTGAACGAAAATATGACACAAAGTTGGTCGTTCTTCCTTATTCCGTCGCAACGTAGTTATTCTGATCTTTGCCTTGGAACCTCTTGAAGGAAGGAACCTCTCGTGTTTGAAAGACACTTCAACAGAATGATAGACGGGGAAAAGGATAGCCCTTATACGCAGATAAAACAATGGCATATCTTTATTAAATCTAATAAACGTTTTGTGGTTCCACGTAGTTTCATAGCTTTAATTCGTTTGTAAGTAATTTCCTCCAGAAAAAACATCTGACAAGTTGGGTGGGCAGTATAATTTCCTCACATGTCGTAACATGGACGTATAGAATGAGTTGATGAATTGAAATGTCCTTAAAACTAAACTTTTCGTCCCACATAGAAAACACAGCAAATTATTAAACAGCAATTTATTATTTTCATTTTGCCCCTTTCATGAGATTTATTTATTCATTTTGTTTTTTCCCATTCCCTCGGGATTGTCTACAGAAAGGAATTGTAAGCAATTTTCAAATTTTCCACCCCCACCCGAGCCACAGGCTGTAGGTCTGGATGGTATGGGGACTATATCCAGTCGCATCTACACATACCACGCCGAGTAAGCAAGAAAACCCAACCCTAGCGATTTTAAAATTTTCTAATCCCACCCGAACCATGGGCTTGGTGGCGGGAGGGGGGTGGGAGCCTCTTTTAATGCATTTTTTTCCCCGAGCGCTCGATCTTCTATCCACTACCACATTAAAATTTGATCGAAGGCCCTTCGTATGTCAGCGACAAAGTTACGTTTCAGGACTCGTAGAAAACGATGGTGCCGTCAAAATTGTTGAAAGATGCTGTCTTCCCGGAGAAATCAGCGAAAGAATGTGGGAAATGACGGGGGGAAAAATATTCATTCCCCACTATGGTTTTTTACCGCCTTTGACCGAGTAAATTTCGACGGTTTTTGTTCGAGCTGGTCCTTAAATGCTCTTTGAAGTTCCAATCGGATCTCATGCGAGTTTCGAAACATGAAATTCTTTTTTCCGATTGTAGTGAACGAAAATGTAGACAAAAACGTTGGGCTCTTCTTTATTCCGTCGAAGCTTATGTATGTCTGAACTTTGCCTCTTGAAGGAAGGAACCTCTCGCGATTGAAGGACACTTCCAACAGAAAAATAGACGGGGAAAAGGATCTTGGCCCTTCTACGCAGATAAAAGAATGACCCATCTTTATTAAGCCTAACTTTTCGTGGTTCCAAATATTTTTATAAGATTTAATTTGTTTGAAAGCAATTTCCAACAGAAAAAAACGTCTGCCAAGTTGGGTGAGCAGTATAACTTCCTTTCTTATTGTAATAAGGACGTGAAGAATTAATTGAGGAATTGAAATTTTCTTAAGACTAAACTTTTCGTGGTTCCACATAGTTTTATAGGTTTTTTTTTTTTTTTGCTTTTTTTGCCGTTCCCTTGGGATTGTAATTGAAAAGGATTGCAGACAATTTTGAAAATTTCCCCGAACCATGGGCTGTAGGTATTCTATATTTGAGTACAAAATCTAAATCCTTACAGAAATTTTACAGCCGAAAGTTCTGTTACTACTGAAATGTTCTTAAAACTATAGTTTTCGTGGTTCTACATAAGGTGCCGGGTTCGATAGTCATTTCCAACACAGAAAAAGTCTGACAAGTTGGGTGGGCAGTATAACTGTTTTTCCAGGTTTAATGGGGAATTTCCTGTATTAAATTATTAACTTTGGAGCTGATTTCGTTTCCATTTACATTGAAGGTTCCGTTTATCCCAATTTCCAGAAACATGATTTCTTTTAGGAACGCCAACGTAATAAACGTAAGTTCTTGGAAGGAGTATTCTCGTAAGATGGATTTGAGGGGGAATTATTGACAAACAATCCGCATTAGCATATTATTGAATTACAGTTTATCACTAATAGTTGCTTTATGATTAATTAATTGATAGCCACCAACCTGGTTTTGACTGGGATGAACTCCTACATGATGACGCTGTGAATGCAGGACACAAATAAAAAGCCATTAGACGTTTCCATAATCATTTAGGTAGATTTTCGATTGTAATGATCGCATATTTTATGATGTTAGGTGATAGCTAGTTTGCTTGATTGAAGTAGGAACACAAGTTGCTTAGGAAGAGCTAGCCGAAGTGTAAAATTCTTTCAATTTTATAATATTTTTTCAGTGTTAAGAGAGTGATTTTCTTCTTTTGTTGATAAACATAAATGTGATGAAATCTATTCGAATGTTACAAACGGTTGAAAATTATTCCTAACAGTGGGCTCTGCTATTTTTCTTATGGTTATTAACAACATATTGGATAATTGAAGCATAATTATGAATGGCAATACTGAAATCTAAGATGATGGAACGTTTTTTTTTTTCGGTACCGTTATGGAAGCGATCTAGTATTGATTGGATGACTCGTGGCTTAAGCAACCAAAGAAAAGGGCAGCCTTTTATAGCCGATTTAATTCTCTTCCAATTAGCGTGTTAGGCACAGTTGTTTAGCAGACGGAATTCTCGATTTGTTATTCTTTTTAGAGTCAAAGTGGGCAGTTATTACAGCAGAGGGTGTTCGTGGGAGGTCCCTACCTTGGTGGTCATCACGGAAAGTAAAATATCCCGGGTGGTTCGTTCTAACAAAACAGACCCGATCAGAGCGAGGAGAGACAAAATGACTCACTGAAAAACTGAACGAGGATCGCCGGAGGACGGCTGGAAGTCAGTAGGTGTCGCCACTACTTGCGCCTCCTACTCCGCGATCAACCCAAACGACCAACTGAAAGGTCAACCGTCGAGAGATTGCGTGCGAATATATTGGATCACCGATTTATAAACGCATCTGTACCTCAAGCTCTGAATTCGAGGAGCATCGCTGGATTTCATTTCTATCACATCGAATCTGCCAAAGGAAAGAGCTCCTTCCTGCCATCCATGAAATAAATTTTGCAATTTATCTGGACAAGGTCTGATGCAATTGGAAGGATGTAGACGAGCCCAAAGCTGATCTCGACCGAAGACAAACAATAGGGGTACTCATGGACCATTTGAAAATCGTAACGTCCAAAAATCGAATTCATCGAAAAGTTATGATTTCATGAGGCTCCCTCGTCGAATTGTCAAAAATCGAAATAAGTACGGGATCGGTGAACACCAAATCAGTGCAGGTTACCTGCTAAATAGATTATAGATAATAAATGATAAAATCATTTGTAAACAATAAATGCGAAATGGAACTATCTATAATAAAATTAAACTCGAGAATTTTAACGACCTTATTGACGCGTCACCAGCTCTGAATAACGAAAATGTCAATAGCGTTGTATAGATACGGATGTTTCAGTGTAGTCTAAGCACTCGATAGGATCTTAGCTACTGTTCGATGATTCGACGTCGAAACCTGGCTTTAGAAGGCTTATGAGAGTCGTAAACCGAATCGTTGTAAATTACCACGCACATGCGCATCGAAACTTAAGTTTGGATGATTCGATGTCGAAACTTAAGGACCATAAACACCCTGAATGAAAAGTATGTCTGGTTGGGTGTTGAACCTTCCATGTATACATAACATAAATAATCGGATAAATGAATGTATCATAAATTGACTGATTTAGAATAATGCATGGATGCTAAAATATGAAAAAAATAACATAAATGATATTTAATACTAATGAATAAATAACTAAATAAACAATATTACCTTTTTATTATGTCGGTAGAAATGATTTAATAATATGAGGTCGGTAGAAATTCGATTTTTGATGTAGGCACGTTCGAAAGAAGTCGTAACAGACACGGTTTCTAAATACGAAAATTCGATAAAAGAATAGAAAAAATGAGTAAGGAAACTACAATAAATGTTTCAAGATTTGCCGAGTTCGTTGTGAAGTGTGATGGGAGCCCCAAGCACTCAGCTAAAACGTTTGTACGTAACAAAAACCTAAATTTTCACTATCGATTTATGTTTACAAGTTTCAGCCCAATATCACATTTCCAGTACAAGTTTTCGTGGATATTTTGCACATATTGAAATTCCAAAATCATCCACTCAGTAAAATTTACACTCAGTCCAATTACGCACATAAAATTGTAATGAAAATTCCAGGGATTAAGTCAATAGTCACTCCGAATATGAAGTCCTTGCCACACGAATGTCGTTCCTGTGTGTGTGTATATAGACCGCAAAGGAAATCAACACAATAAAGGCTATCATCATTATTATTATTATTCATTTTTTAAATGAAGGGTTATTAGCGGCAATAAAAATGGTTGTCAAAGGGACACTGCAACGGGCACGATTCTAAGGGGAGACGGGCTTACCATCCGTCACTATACGGACAGCCATCAAGGACTCCACTGGCAGATCGGAGGGAGAGAAATAATAATAACCCGCAAAACGGAGCATCGCCGCGCTCTGCCTCAAGGGATACAGCGATGACCACTCTGTAACCCCTACAGCGGATAAATTTACTCTGTAATAAAAACTAAACTACGACCAGATGATCCTTACAAATACATAAATAAATAATGATAAATACTAACATCTTAGTTAGATAAAGGTATGACTACATGCACATAAATGAATAAATATATCACAGATCAGAATATCACAGTTCGTTGTAAAGCTCAGTGGCTTTCAGGTACACGAATAGGGACTGGACCTTGTCTGGTCCGACAGAACATCCACCCACTGAGGGGGTGAATGCTGGACCCTGAGGTCCATGAGGGCTGGGCAATCCTCAAAAAAGTGGCGGATAGGAAAATCACCCCCACATCTCCCACACACCATATCACGAGCTACTGGATCTAGCAGGTGTCTGTGAATAATACGGGTATGGTCCACTTGGAGTTGGAAATGATTTTCATTTCAGTTGGTTGGCCTATTTGGCGTACCAACGCATTTCCGATTTTTAGGGGTCTGGAGGTTTTAAAACCATCCCCCTTAATATCAACTGTATAAAAACGGGGAAATTCTGCCTTCATGAATAAACCGAAAAAGTTTCTTGTCACGTTTGGTTTTTGGCCTATACCAAGCTGTTTCTTCATTGAGCTTAGAGGCTTTAGTACAGCATCTGATTGTTCAGTGGGGTCACACTCTTGGAAACTGAACAGTCAGCGATTCCTTTTTCACTGTTTACAGGAATCTCAGTGTTCGCATCTCCCAAAGGGGAGGTAGCGACAACAGAGATCGATTTCCCTACATGCATGGTGAGGGGGACCTCGCCATTCTTGGCTGCCTCCATTGCTGGAGACACTGGGTTGTCAGTATTGACCACAGAGACCGTAGTCTCTGTATTCATGGTGAGGGAGACCTCCCCATTCTTGATTGCCTCCTCAGAGGAAGACATTGGGGGGAAGGGAGAGTTGGGGGTGGGAGTGGAAACCCCCACAGGTGGGAGTCCCGGGGGGCACTTTCGGTACTCGCAATAATATTGTGTAGGACATTTTCATGGTTTTTTGGGAGGGATAGGTGTGTAGATGTGTGTGTGTGTGTGTGTGTGTGTATGAGTGAAGTATGTTATGTGTAGTGTATAATGGTGTCGCTCCTAGATGGGGGCCAATGCTATCTCCCCCGGCCTATTGATTATAGCCTCTTCGCTGATCCATTGTTGGTCAAGAGGGGGGGGGGGGGGGGGGGGGGGCATATGCCTTGCAACATCCCAACTCGGGCGCTATTATTATTATTATTAATATCCTAATATCCAACTTTGATTATGTTCAAGGGATCGTGCAAGTTATCATTTAGAGTAACTTTTCTTCGATGAAATTCACTTGCTAGTCGATATACACTGGAACTCACTGTGCATGTAGAAAAGTTAAATAATGAAATTTCAAACTTCTTACACACCCCATTTCCCCATTTCCCCATTTCCCCATTGCTGGAGTATGGTATGATCTCGATAACTAAATAATCCCGAACATCAATTTCATCAAGATCGGATTAAGGCCCAATCATCAGGGAAATACGTAAAATTCTGCTACCAAGCATCTGAATCTGAACCCAAAAGGAAATTTTTGAGTGGAGAATTTTTAAAATGTTTAATAACGCTCCCATGTTGTAAAATTGATTGTAAAACTAATACTGGACTAATTTGGAACAATGCTAAAATTCGGTCAACCTTTAACGATGATGCTAAATTTTTCATCGACAGTTGGCATGCATAAATGCATAAACCAGGCAGTGATAATCAATGTCAGCTCGTTTTTTAAACAGATTAGTGGACCGAAAAAAAAAAAGATCAAGAAAAAAGATCATCAAGAAAATGTTCGTAATAAGCTGCTAGGTTAATATACTCGTATAAGAATAGTATGCAGTTTTTGGCGATGTTAACTTCATACTTACCAACCTTAATTTATTACATAACTCCGTAGTCATGGAATTGAGTTTTGTGATGACAGAGAGTATCGTTTTGAGTATTTCAAAGTGAAATGTGTTGAGGCAGTTCACTATAATCACATAATAGGTACATTGCAAAGTTAAAAAAATTTGATGCCAAAAAGATTGATTATTCTTTGATTAATTGATGGAAAAAATAATGATCATATACGAATTATAAAAAGAATCGTTTACCTACCTGAAATTACTTGGTTTATTGAAAATCTTTACCAGGTATTTTCACGTTGCAGAAATTTCACTCATATGCCGACTACAGTTCGAAGACTATCGTTGATCCGTTTGAACTCGAAGCGATCCGAGCACTAGACGAAACACCGACGCGCCCAAAACTGATGGTGAATAAGAAAAAAAAGAAGAAAAAATCGACCCCTGTGTATATCGTGAGGCTTCAGCTTTAGAAGGCCTGCCAAAGCCGGTCACCGATAACACTGAAATAGCTGTTTGAAAGCGGGGACCCTCGTTTGTGAACAGTTGGCATCACCCTCTGGGACCCTACGAGCCCTGTATAATTGGAACTATGTCTTCGTCTAATAGGGGACCCCGTGTCAGGAAGAAGATAAGCGAGCTCGGTGAGGTTAGTGCGACAGTGTAGAGGGAGTACCTGCGCATTTGGACAAAGAGGAAAGAGGATATGGCTGAACAGAGAGTTTAATAGGGCGATGTAGGATAATTAAGCAAACGGGGCTAATGTTATTCGGTATAAAAAAAAGTAGTTAGTCGTGCAGCATGGCTGATAGAGCGAATTTTCAAAACAAGTTGTGGATTATATTAAATTAGGCACTGGCTGACAACGAGGCCACTATGTCCTGAATAAAACTGAGGGGACAGCCGTGTGACGAGATCGCAAAGAAAATGTTAGGACACGCAGCTGAACTCGAATATTTTGTGAATTTTAGAATGTTTCATCTAAAAATAAAATTTTCTCATTCATTTTTGATCTTAAAGATCTGGGAGTGTTCGGAATCGAATCAGTTTCTGTGACACCCGGCATGTCCGATTATCAAAAAACTGATTTAGTATTTTTAGAGCCACTAAATTGAAAAAATTTGAACCTGAAATTCTGGAGCGATCGGTCTGGCCAACGAACCCGACCTGTCGCTTGCCAAGAATGATTTCTCTGCGCTACGACGAATTTTTACGGAGTTATCGTCTGGAAATTCACGCTATAAATATATATACATAAGCGTCTAGGATTAAGTACTTGGATGTATGAAACGGAGTGGGGGGAGGGGTCCTCACCCCTCCACTCACATTTAAAATTTTGAAGTCATCTAAACAGCTCATTTTTTTGTTGAAAATTCGCTAAAACGGCTAAGGTTACTAGGGATGCGTATTCTGATGAACTTTTGTTCTGACGGATTCGTCCAAAGAAACAAGTTGTACGTTTAAATGAGAGTGGTTACTTTGTCAGTTTACGGTCCAAGATGCGTAGAATCCAAATACACTACGAATTGTTACACACACTTTTATCATTTCAGTATAAGATAGCCCAGATCGATGGTTACTAATGAATTATTAAACCCAGTCAATTAAGATAAATTAGCCTCAGAGGTCCCACAGCTGAACAGACATTGTAACTGTATTCTCAGTGATGCAAAGGAGCTCCATTTCAAATTTCAGCACCGTAGGTCAATCAGGAAAGAAATTATTCTCTGGGACCCCTCAGCTGATCAGTTTGCTTCCATAGCTGGCAATTTTATTCTACGTGAACCAAAAGCGCGCCATTGCAAATTTCATCACCGTTGTTCAATGAAGAAATAAGTTAGCCTCAGAGGCCCCTCGGATGATTACCGCGCCTCCGTACCACGTAGGTATGTTTTAGGTATTTCTAAGGAGTTCCATGTTAAATTTCAGCACCATAGGTCGATTAGGAAAGAAACTAGATTCAAAGGTCCCTCTAGTGATCAGAGCCCCTCCCTATTCGAAATTGCCCCATTCTAAATGCCCCAAATGAGTTCTATTTTAAGTTTTAGCATTATAGGTCAGTTCAGAAACAAATTAAACTCGACGGTGTTTCAGCTGATCACCTTCAATTTCAATGTCAGTATCATAGGTTGGTCAAGAATGATTTTAGCCTCAAAGATCCCACAGCGTACGCACCTTCGTGATCCATTAGCGTTATTGGAAGGACAATAGAATGGCTTTGTCGTAAATATATGTGTAAGTAGATGTATGCTTGACAAAATAATATCAATCATCTGAAAATTATTGAGATATTATAAAACACCTGCCTACGCTTCACTAGTCCCATCTGTAGATGACATAAAAGTTATTTATAAACTTGGTTTCGCAAAATCGGAATTACCATGTCTCACCATCGTTGCGATTCACTCCCGTGTTGAAAAATTCCTGTGAAAGTTCTAGCCCTTAGGGAGGGATAACGGATGAATCTACAGCCGGTTCCATTCCAATCATAAGAATGATATCTATCATTGAAGAAAAAATGAATCATTCTAATATTCAGCGTTGATCGACAGTGATGCCGATGCTACTGGCACATCCCCCGCCAATGCAGGTATATCGCTCTAGAATCTCAATAAATTCCACCCATTAAAAACCAAACTTGTGCAGTATCCGATCTCATTGGATACTATTAGGAAGAAGGTGTAGGTAGGTAAACTCATTTGTAAAAATAGTAACCGTATTAGCTGATGATCAACTCGAATACCTACTAATCCTTTGTGTACATATTTGCAGCATATTTCACATCTAATGGAAACTTACGAATCCCGAATCACCTGGGATAGGTATAAATATTGTCAACCAGTCGTTAGCTCTTTCAATCCCCCCATTATCCCGTTTGACAACTCGTAAACCATCCACTTCCTCCCACTGGAAAAACGATAATCGGCCTCGTTATTTACACCGTTTTATTCGCCCCTTCGCCATAGTGTGAGTGGGGCTAGCTCGCTAAACTTGGGATTCTTCCAAATCGCAGCCCACAGCTTTTGTGGGGCTATGATATACGTTTCCGTCCACTATCCCGGCCTTCTCCTAGCAGTAATTTTATTGTTTTGCTTACACTCCGCCCTAAAAACTTGAACACAACACCTAACAACAACACCTAAACCTTAATTTGAATAGCTTTCCCCCTTTCATAACGGTTCCTTAATGAGTGTTTCTGAATAAGGTACTTTCACTAATTTTAATAGTAGTCATATAATACTAATCATAAAGTAGGTCTCTCCTTAAGAAGAGTGTGTATTTTCCATTATTTTCTCCAAGTTTTTTGCAAAGGTGCCATAAAAGCATTCCTATCAGCTGATAAAGACCCTCTGCCCAGTTTCACGTCACCGATGCACAAATCATTGAAATACCATTAAAAACTTATGTGGTACACCTCATAGGATGGAACCTATTTTTATAAAAAATATGAAATTATATAAAATGAATGTATAGGGAAAGCTCATTTTATTACCTACCTATTAGGAACATAAACAAAGTATCTGTAGATATAATGCGTAAAATGAAGTGGAAAAAAATTGTATACACCTACTTTATGTCTTATTTTCAACGGGGTTGTATTGATCGTTCCAATGCAGGTAAACATTATAACGATGTATCACACAAACAATCTCTGCAAATCATTACACAAAAGTTTATTATTTCTGTATTAGAAATAATACAGAAATATGTTTTGCGAAGGTGACTGGTATATGAATAAGTTAGGCATCACAGCTGTATAGAGTTTTAATTTACTCAATAGAGAACGGAATAAGATCGATCCAAAATGGCAGAATTTCTGCCTCTTACAAGCCAATGAGGCTTTGTGATACCTACACATTTGTGTTGAAGATGTTTTCCTATTTAAACACGTAACCCTTCCAGAATGCAAACAGTTGGCCGTACAATGTTCCGGGTGGCTTCATTCGATTCATTGAACTAAGTTCTATACCAACCAAACAAAAAACTATTATGTGGACATTTTACGAGATCTTTACGATTTTTGAATATTTCACCCCATAAATTTTACTCATTGCGGTTAATTGGAACTAACGCCGAGAGTACTGGCACATCCTCGGCCGATGTGTGATGGAAATTTTATAAACTTCAGTTCAGTAGTTTTGGAGAAAAGCTTGGGGCGGTGCAAAGTCGATCCAGATGGTCACATTCGATTTGAGGAAATTGAAACTAACAATAACTAACAAAAACCACTATTCTTATTTTGAGTTTTATGCACCATAATAGTTTGTTTCAACCCTTCGGAAGTGTAGGAATGTTTATGTTCCAATCCTTCTGAATATTTGCTTTACTTGGTCAATTACAAATTTTTGTACTGAAAATAATACATACAATAAAAATTAGGAAATAAGTAAGTATCTTTAAATTCATCTAGGACTATTTCACAGTTCGTACCATCTGCGGTTGTTGGTCGAAATGGGTTGAGTATTAAAAGGAAAACCCAAACATCTGATAGTCTCATTTATCAAGAAATTAAGAAATGCCAAATGCTCTGAAATTTAAGGCAGCTGAATCATGTCATAATGTTGGCAACCATCACGTTTTCATTAAAGGTAACCTATAGCTAAATGGTTTTTTTTTCCTCACTAATGCTGAAAGTACTTGAATCGAAAGCATGGGGTTGGGGTTAAAAATCTCTGGAGGAAAGGAGGTGAAGAAAAATTGATTCGAAAAATAATAACGATAGAAAATTTATATTCCTTTTTTCTTATTCTTCATACGGTTGGAATGTAAAAACACGTTCATCTCGAGTTCTGTCTGCCATCAAATAAATTTTACACTTCGGACCCGGAGAATTGTGCTAGAAGTTTCTTTTGCCGCGGTAATGAATCTCAGCTATTCGGTGACACCTGAAATATATTGTAGTCGCGGAACAAGAGAATCAGTTCATTACGCGGATGACACCTAAAGGAATAGGGGGCGAAAACAAAGCTACAATATCCTCGAAGAACCGAGTAAAATTAGTCCGTACCGCCCGCTAGGAATTTTATTTGAAACTCACAAAAGGGATCTCGAAGTCCTTGTTCAAGAAAATAGAGTTCCTAGCTACAGCAGCAATAATTCGTTATGGCTTGAAGTTCAGAAAATAGAATGAAGACTTTAATAAACTGAGGGCTGTTGTGTGAGCAACGAAATTCATAGTGTTCATAATTTTCAATTTCATATATATTTCGAGAATATGCACATTTAGACATTTAAGAGTGGGCTCGAAATAATTTGATTTATATTGTTCGTATTAAATTGTTCATTGAGGTGCCACTCAGCAGAAAATCGAAGGAAATTTCTATTTAAAGACCTATAAATATATAATGGGTAGGTAAATGTAATGGTACAACACTCGTGTCATGTACTGAAAAAGACATTTTCGTCACTTCAGCTCCAGCGTATGGGCCTTGTTTCAGTAAATGATTCTAAGGTTAACAGCAAAGGTTAAGCCGTCGTTATTCCTTTAAGTGTCTATTTTGGGTTACGCAATTATGTTCAACAGAACCACAGATAGTGAAAATCTCTCTGTTAATAAGTAACTCGTAGAACGTTACTTTTAAAAGACCCCGTGGGATGTGCGCTTGACATTTTTAATCCTTCCCAGTCTTTCGCTAGAACTGCGAAGAAGGTCAAACTCATCAGAGGCAAAGAAAGGGAGCTTTTCAGAGAACATCAAGCAAATGAAAAAGAGCACTATGGGAAATGGACACTTACCTCATCACAAGCTGAACATCTCGGTTTCAGCTGCTCGGCGTAGTGACGCTCGCAGTAGAGATAGTCGTCGTGAACGCAGTACGTCAAGTCCACGAGGAGTTGCTTGCAATGGGAGCAAATGAAGCAGGCTGGATGCCACAGGATTTTATCACCGAATTTAGGAGCAAGAACGCCAACTTCCCCGGGGTTGACGGACCGACCACACTCCGGGCAATCCTGAAAAAATAATAAAATGTTCAACCACAAGCTTACGTTAATGACAGAAAATAAAAAGGGAATTCTATGATAGAGGTGTTACCGGCAGAAATGTTATTCATAATTCTGTGTAATCGGGATTCGGCCCAAGGAAAAAGAAATAATTACAAAATCTTTGTTATCACTATAATATTTCTCATCAGAAAGTTAAGTTCAGCTTTGCCCTCAAAGAGGGCCGTGTCAGAAACAGGAGGTATTACAAACCTCATAAAATGCCTAGAGCCAACAAGTCAACGATTTCGTCTGGGAAACGATTATTGAGAAACAATATTTTCGTCAGAAGTTCTAAAGGGCCAAAAATTAGACACACGAGAAAAACGCTGCTAATTATTACACAATGGTTTATTATTTCTGTGTTAAGCTTCGTTCTCAGTGCGCGTTCTGCGAGTTCGGAACGATTCTGGGCAAGCGCAATAGAGTTTTGTCGTTCGCGGTGCCAGAACGCCCAGTTCCGGAACGCCAAGAACGCCGAATTCGGCGTTCGCAGTGTTTTGCGAACCCAGTTCCGAACGGTTCTGACAGTTCCCATTTTTTTTTCGGAACTGTGAGAACTAGAACGCAAGGACGTAGTTAACGCATGCGCATTTCACTATTTTTCGGATCTCGTGGAGTAAACAACTTTCTTCTTCTTCATCGATCATAACTTTATTCTCAGCTTCATCGATTATAACTTTAATCTCTATACGTTAGTATAACTATTCTAAATATTTCGAAATGTCAACTAGCTCGTCAAGTTCTGAAAGTGATAATTTCCACGATGGTGTTCCATGGTTCGTAGACGATGAGGACGAGATCGAAGATATAGTTGGATCTGGTATACATCCAAGAAACTCAATTTTTTTCGAGAAAATTGTGCCAAGATTTGACGACGAAGAGTTCGTTTACCATTTTCGAATAAGCCGTGGGCTCGCAGAGGAGTTAGCCCACCGTTATCAGGCCAGCACCCTCTACCATTACCACTTCGGTCCTTATGGCAAAAAAAAGTTCCAGTCATGCAGCATGATCGTATGAGCGAATTCTCGTAAATTATCTTAGTACCTATATTATGTTAGGTACATAGTTTCGAAATTAGAACACTTTGAAATAGTTAATAACCAATTTTATGGCAACAAAATTCGTTCTAAATAATAATCTGAGACTCAGAAAAGATTTGGAAATTTTAGCTTTTTTTGGGGAGCTTTTAGGTATCGATTTTCAACTCATCAGATTTTTCCGGTTTTTTATTTATTGCAATAGTTTAGTAATATTTATAAATAGTCATCAAGTACCTAATCTATACACGGGCACTAGAAATGGTAGGTTAAAAAAGGAAGGTAACACGAGTTGAGTGAGGTTACAAACAACACAGGTTATTCCACTTCCAAGTTCTGAAATCGTTCGCAGTGCAGAACGCGGTTCCCAGTTCTGATGAGTTCCAGAACTGTCAGAACGCGCACTGAGAACGAACCTTTAGATAGCCCTCCTACGCAGATCATTGGCCTACAATTTATTATTAAACCCCATTTGTAATATATGATCAGAACACAGCGCATCGTGACTCCGAGAAGAGTTAATTTTTACAATTCTAAGACCTCGCAATTTTTCGCTTCATAGTAAAATTGTTCAAAAAAAGGTCGATAGGTAAGGGAAGAATATAGGTTCAGCGCCTCCGTACCTCGTAATAATTGTTACCGAAGAGTCTTAGAGGAGCTCCATCTAGATAACAGCACCGTGGGTCGAGTAGGAAATTTAGCCTCGGAGGCTTCGAAGCTGATCTGAGTCCCTCCATACTTTGTAATTGTATTCAAGATCTCCAAAAAGGAGCTACATTTCAGATTTTAGCAGTGTAAGTCAATTAAAAAACCAATTATGCTGAGAAGCCCCACTGCTGATCAATGTGCAATGATATTGCATTTATTCTTGATTTTACAAAGGGGGTCCATTTCAAATCGCAGTTTAGAAGGTTGGCCTCAATATGCCTGCGTAGATAAAGGCATCTGCAGAGGAAAACTTGATGCAATTATTGAAACTTCTACATTTTCTGATCCCCCTGACCTCAGCATAACGATATTTAAGTAAGTAGGTACCTACCAATTGAAAATTACATAAATGAATAGACCATTGAAAAGGTTCTTCTTCTTCTTCTCTCATCTTTTTTGTGGAACTATCTCCGGGAGATTGAAATGGTTTTAATAATCATTAAAAACTCCATAGCGGAATATATTCAATCAAGATGTAGGTAACGTAAAACTTCGAAATCGGTGATTTAGGGAACAGGAAAATGATGCTTGAAGTTATTTACGGACGGATATTTTTTATTAATTTTTTTTAATTCGATTTTGGGTTCTACTCATCTTGAAACGTAAACCGAAAAATTTTCAGGGGGTTAACAATTTTTTCTTGGTCGATTACAAAGGTTCATTATTGAAAATAATAAACCAAAATCAGTAGGTATCTATTGTACTGTTTCGACGGCCTGATGATGATGTCTTTGCATCGAAAGCGCTCGCCCCCCCCCCTCCCCGTACTCGACTTGCTAGTGACGACGGTCTCCTCCGAAAGATAAGGAATTCCCAAAAAGTCCCGAAAAGGAAAAAATTAAGATTTTCCGAAAGAGTTCGGATTCCTCCGAAATTATAATTTTAGAATTAATAAACGTTTGTGTAATAATTTGCAGCGTTTTCAACTTTAATCTGCGTATTTATTCAACATTTCACTGCATACTCAACGAAATGCATTACGGACAAATCCGTTGGGTTAGGTCGCCTTAAATCGTTCTTCAAAACCAAGTAAGTGCGATATGATCTGATCCGTAGGCAGCGGAGCGGCTCGTTCCGCCGTAAGGGCGAGGCACATATGGGAAGTTCACAGGATGAATTTAATGCGATAACTTGATGAGGTCGAGGTGGCGGTGGGACTGCAAATGAACCGTAAACTCGATTACAAGGCGGAACACTCAAACTTGGGGAACCTCCGCTTCTGCAAGCTGCCGCACCTGAAAGGGATTGAAACCTCGGCATGTGAACAAGGCCACCCCCACAAACATGCTTAATTAACTCAACCACGAAGTGAAACTCAGTTTGACGTGAGTTTCTACGGATTGTTAGAAGAATTTGATAGTTTTGATGATCATTGATGAAGTTCTAACGACTTCAACTTGATCATAACTCAAATTCTTAAAAAAAAAAAAAAAAAAAAAAAAAAAAAAAAAAAAAGTGAATGTGAGTTATGGATACCGCATTATTCGTATTTTCGCGCCCCAACTGTTTATAAATAATATTTTCATCGATTTAAGGTTCAACAGCGCCCCAAACGAGTTTTAAGACAACTTCACATATCTCAAATCTACAATTAACACCACATTTATTTCATGCTTTTTTGATAGACGAACATTCAGACCTACTTTTTGTCTTCCTTCACTTATATTACTAGTAATTTTTATGTTGATCATGGTCCGCCTCAATAATTAAGAATTACTTGAGGCTGATTAACAATTAACATATATACAAAGATATCCGGATGTTTATGCTCAAGTCTTCTCTGGAATCTGGGTTTGAGTTATGTTACGTTGTATCATAAATGAGGTATGCAGTGTTGGAACGTCCTCGTCAATATGTTAGCAGCAATGCCATTACTATCCATCTATAATTATTGAATCTAGACAAAGAAAGTGAAAATTATTACACAAATGTTTATTGTTTCTGTACTAGATAGCCCTTATGCATAGATCACCAATTATTAGACGCAGTTATTATTATTTATTGTATTATAATATAATATTACGAGTATATTGAACGTTTTGGTTTGACTCAGGTCCCACCAACTGAAAATTGATTAAATAATTTGTGGAAGTTCCGATGTTGTTTCCTTTCTTATTCCAGTTTAATCTTAACTAATATTTCGACTTTTTATTTGTCTCAGAAATTTGTTGCTGACTTTCCGCTTGAAGATATATCTATCAAACTAATTAACAGCTTTAGCTACTGATACAGTTGAGAACATTTTTAGTGTTTGCTCAAGACGATATAGCTCATAAGATCCTCATGTTTGCTTATTATGGTGAATGCTTATGGTAACGCAGTGATCATACTAAACGACAACACTTTCATAGTAGGAAGGCGAAGTGAGATTGTCGTTCACTGATCAAAAGTCACTCGACTCTTTGGGATGATATCTACACATGACACCCAAAAACGAATCAACGCAACACGCTGGTAAATTGTGACATGGATAGGTATGTCTCATGGCACAGTAAATGGTACTTACACTCACAAGATAATTTAGCTCATTCATCTGATCGAAAAAGAGTCCTCCATTCCATTCGCCACTAGTTATTCCAGATAGGCTACCTAATAAATTTCAACTTTCGAAGGGCGAACTGGGAAGGATTTAACTCAATCAGCTCATTAATCAGGCGACCGTCATTTCATCTGACTCTCGATGATCCATTGTTGTCAGGGGGAATAGTAAAACGTAGATGATTTAATTATTAAATTGCACTAATTTCCCCTCTGCAAGTGCCTATATCTACGCAGACAAACTGATGTCGACCTACGGATCTGCAATTTGAAATGATCCGCCTTTGTAAAATCAAGCATTCAATATCAATCCACACTGATCAGCTGTGGGGCCTCTGAGCCTAATTCATTCCTTAACCGACTTATGATGCTGAAACCTAAAAAGGAGCTCCTTTTTGGAGATCTGGAATACAAAATTACAAAGTATGGAAAGACTCAGATCAGCTTCGGAACCTTTGAGGCTAATTTCTTTCCCAATCGACTCACGGCGCTCGAATTTAGACGGAGCTTCTTTAGGACACCTCAAAAACGATTTCGAGGTACGAAGGCGCACTGAACAGCTGAGCGGCCTCTGAGGCTAAATTCTTCCCTTTCCTACTTATCAACTTTTTTTTTTTATGTATTCATTTTATTTTATTTTTTGTTTTTGTTTACTGTAATTCGTAAAATTGTGGGGTCCTGAAACTGTAACGGTGTGAACCCTTTTGAGGAGACACGATGCGCCATGTTCTGATCATATATTATATACGGGGTTTAATAATTTTATAGACCAGTGATTTGCGTAGAAAGGCTATTTAAAACAGAAATAATAAACAAATCTCTATTATTTATAAGAATGAAACTCCGTCTGTCTGTTTGTCGTGTCTATGCACGGCCAAACGGCTGAGTGGGGCACTTTGCGAGCGAAGCGAGCAATTTAATGGGGGGTCCGGGGGGCTTGCCCCCCGTCTGGACGTGGAGGCGAGCGTAGCGAGCCGGAGCGGCTAGTGAGTAATAATTTGCAGCGTTGTACTACTCATTACTTTACAAGCTGCCTTACGAAATCAATTTGAGTGCGATGTTTTGCTCTTCAACAAGATTCAATGTTTATTAAAAAAAATTGAAATCGATGAAACAAAGGATACAATGCGCAATAGTTTTGGAAAATTGGGTTGTTCTATTATTTTTTAAATTATCTGTTCATTATTCAATTCAGAAACATGGCCAATGTTTGTTTACATTTTTATGGAAAACAAGTAACATTTCGTATCTTATAAACAATAAGTACCTATTGCAAATTTTCGATATTGTTCGACAAAATAGTTCACCAGCACGTCAATATTGATGGTATCATGGCTTGATGCGGCTGGTGTTGTGCCCTGATACCTTGCTACTATTACCCTTGTTTTCCTGTGATTTTCGTGGTATTAATATTCAATAAATAAAACTATACCTATCTAAATAATATCCTTAATAATTAATTTCCTCTTTTGCGTCTCTTAAGGATATAGGTATTTACAATTGCACTCTGGGCTTACCGTTCTAGCAGAACACTCCTTGGCGTAAGCGATGTCAAGCGCGATTTCGTTCCTGGCAGTGATGAAATCGTCGTAGCTCGTGTGGTTCGCGGGGTCCACGTGTCTGCAGTAAGCTAGAGCCAAGTCCTGCTTGGGTAACTGTATCATCAGCTGCTTCTCGCGGTACTTTTCTCCCGATGTACCCAGTTTAGGGACTTTGTCCTGAGGAAGGCACTTGAAATACTGGTCCACCTTGAAACGAAAATTATAAAATTTATCAAGCAATGAAATGAAGGAAATTGTTGATGAAGAAAAGTTTAATATAGGTTTAATGTAGGTGTTTAATACATATTAAAATGTTTAATAGAGGTAGACATGTTAATGAAAATATAGGTACATGTTTATCAACAAACCGTTAAAAAGCATCCCACTCGGGAAAAAATGATTTGGCTGGAAGTTTAGCTACTAATCTTATTCTAAAATCTCTTATGTCTTAATGTATCTTTGTATGACATGTGCAAATGACAGGGCATGCTTGAGAAAACAACCCCCACAATACCTTCAAAATTTCAAAAATACTGGCGTAACAGTTTGGGCGTAGATCAATCAAAAACCAATTTTCGTTTGCACGTGCAGGTAGTAGCTATTCCTGAACTAATGAAGACAACTCGGAAAATTATTCTCGAAATTCACCAAACGTGAATACGTAGGATTTAATATTCATAATGTTGTTCATTGTTGTAAGAAATTTCATTCCTCCTTTTCTCAGTCATTAATTAATGTTAATGCTTTTTGCGTTCCAGAGGATGCTGATCAATTTTGGGTCCGCGTCTGTCAGTCAGTATGTGGTAAATCCTTGTCACACTCAAAACTATACCTACCAAGTTTCAGTCCTATTCTGATGAAAATTTTAGGAATTGTACGGGTTATTTTTTATTTGTTTATTTCATTATTCAAGTATTTATTTATTTTTTATTATTTAGTTATTTATTTTTTGCAGAATATTATTCAAAGGAACTTTATCAATAATGAACTATAATGTTCAAGAAACAGCAAAAATGCTTAAAATCCAAAGTCTTTGTTTGAATAGCATATTATTATTATTATTTAGAACAAGTGTTTATTCCATGATATTGATAGTCAACCACTTCTTTGCGCCTAAAGTCCTCACATTTCAAAGCAGTTCAGCATGAATATAATACGGTAATTTACGACAATTTGCTCATTCAATCATGCTGCATGATTGGAACTTTTTGAGCAAAATTTGGTGGGAAGGTTGTGCTCCGATCTCGACCTGGGTAGCTGTCTACTTTCTCAACGACGAGACGAATGGGTGTGGTTTGCAACTCGATTTTTTCAACATTTTTATTTAGTTGGTCGATGTCTCAGAAAGACATTTTTGATTTATCAATACCATATTATCTTTGCCACATTCCATATAACTGTGGCCCCTACTGGGAATGTGACAGTATGAGGTGAAGTCTGTAATGTAGGGTTTCGGTAGCTAGTGAGATTCCAACGTTAGGTAGTTCTTTCCTGGTACCGCGCTGATAAAACTGTTTTTCCCATGTACTCTTTTTTCAATCGCTGTTTCCTACGGTTTGGAGTCATTTTTCGCTTGATTGGACTTCACTACCGTATTCCAACCATCAATAAATATCTGAATCCATCAAAACCCCATTTTCGAAAAATCAAGTTCGGTTGTTTTTCCCCTTGTGCTCTTTACACGGTGGGGGTGGCATATCTATAACAAACTACTGTGAAACCAGGGTGAACTATACTCAACCAAATGATAGGTAATACGAATTTAAAAAAAAGGCCCAGATTTTTAAAAACTTAAGGTTCAATAAAATTTACGTTCGAGCATGCTCACATATGTTTATAGCTCCAACAGTGATGAAATATATATGGAGATTTTCGAAGGGCTCTAACCCGTTCAATCCTTGGAAATTTCATCCACAGCAAATTTATCCAGAAATATATTTAAAAAAATTAAAATAAATGAATAAGTGTAACTGTAGGAATGGATAAATATTATGTATAATATTATAAAATAAAGAAATAAATATACAGACTATTGCGAAAAGAGTTATACGACGCGACGCTCCAATATCAAACCGTCCATACAATACTTCTCACAGATTGATACAATTTAATTTTAATCAAGAAGAAATAAATGTTTATTGTTTTGAAATGAAAAAGATCAATTTTAAACCAGCACTATACTAAGTGTAGTTTTTATTTTTAATGAACCAAAAAATGTGAGTAGTTGGTAAAACAAAATATAGGTAAGCTTGTATGATGAGCTTACGTAAGTTTCAGGTCAGCTCTGCTATAGCATGTCTAAAAGACTAGTCTAAAAGACTCATATATACGAGTGCAATAATTTGGGAGCATCCGCAGATGCTTCTTGTACAGGCATTGAGAACGAAAGGCACAAGGCGAAGTTCATATATTTTAAGAGAAGTGAACAGCTAGCGCTGACTGTTATCGGACTAGCGAAACACATCTCGAGTTCTCGGCGGAGCCACGAGAAAACGCTGGTTGTATCTTATACAACCTTGCGACTCATGCAGCCATCTTATATCTCTTGAATGCGTTATAGGTACGTTGTTACATTGTACTTATAACATCTACAAACCAATGCATTGAAGTACTGTAGGAAAGTAACATGAAACGGTAGTCGACAAGAGAAATGCACTACAACGTCGGTAGTACTAATGTTAGGTAGAAAAAATATTTAAGGACTATTTTTTCAAGGGTTCAACGGATGATTGTGCTCTGACCTTGTACAAGAACTTGACGGTTTGACATTTGAAGAAATACAAAAAATTCAATTCAAGTAGGTATATTCGTGAATACCTAATCGATTCTGGTACCAACTAGATAGATAGGCTATAGGCTGCCATCACCGAAAGGACTTCCCAACTATCTTATCCTTGATACATGGGAGTCATGATAATGACTTAAGCTGAATAGTCTACTTCAAGAATTTTAAATACCTATCTACACTAATATATAGTTTCTTTTTTGGTTTTCCTGCGCCAACAGTCAAAAGGTTCAACCGATATTAATTTAATAAACTCGGCACATTAATCAGTATGCCCGAGCCTGGTAATAGGCGTTGCATAGAAAATTCATCGCTATTATATTTTTTATGCATGAATTTGCAATAACTAAAAACTGCTGAAAAAATCCAAAATCTTGTATTGAATTGCAGAATCTATCTATACTATTAATAAGAATGAAACTCCGTCTGTCTGTCGCTCTGTCGTGTCTATGCACGGCCAAACGGCTGAGTGGGGGGAGTCTACGAGTGGGGGGATCTTTTTGGGATTTTCCGATAGGGTGTATAAGCGAATTTAAAATTTTCTAATCCCACCCGAACCATGGGCCGTAGGGCGGGAGGGGGGTCGAAGTAATAATTAATGTGCGCTTTTTGGACTTCCCCGCTTCCCCTACCCCTAAAAATACGGGTTTCGTAGGTTTTCCTACGAGGAAGACGACGGCGCGATCGGATCGCGAAAAAAGTATCGGGAAATGCGTTAAAAAAATGCGAGAGTACGGACCCGTTTTCTCGAAAAGTCCGCCGAAAAACTTGGTTTTTTCCGATTAAAATATACCCCATAAAGGTACGTTTTTCGGAACGGTTTTCGCGGGCGAAATACAGCTTTGATCCCGCCGAATCTGAATCCGAAGTCGGATATCGAAAAAAGTGACGGAAAGTAGGTCAAATTGGGAGGGGAATTGCGAGGGAAGCGTTTAACATCAGAAATTAATCGACCACGGGCCGCCGTTACACAACGTTGCTTACCTGAAGGGACCCTCACAGGGGGGTTCCCATTTGCACTTCTACGCAATACCTTGCGAGCGAAGCGAGAGTCATTTCAAATAATAAATACGGACTTTGTCCTACACATATACAGGTATACCTTGCGAGCGAAGCGAGCAACATCCCCGAATAAACTTTTCGTGGTTCCACGTAGTTTTATAAGATTTAATTTGTTTGTAAGAATTTCCAACAGAAAAAAACGTCTGCCAAGTTGGGTGGGCAGTACAACATTCCCTAATAAACTTTTCGTGGTTCCACGTAGTTTTATAAGAATTAATTTGTTTGTAAGAATTTCCAACAGAAAAAAACGTCTGCCAAGTTGGGTGGGCAGTATAACTTCTTCAAGCGAGCGAAGCGAGCAGCATCCCCTACAGAATAAATACGGACTTGCGAGCGAAGCGAGCAACATCCCCTAATAAACTTTTCGTGATTCCACGTAGTTTTATAAGATTTAATTTGTAAGTAAGAATTCCCCAACAGAAAAAAACGTCTGCCAAGTTGGGTGGGCAGTATAACTTCCTCAAGCGAGCAGCATCCCCTACAGAAGTTAAACCTACCCTTAGGGATCTACCGTTTGCGAGCAAAGCGAGTAAAATTCCCTAAATGCCATACTTTGCGAGCGAAGCGAGCAACATTTTCTACATGCCAGACTTTGCGAGCGAAGCGAGCAACATATCCTACATGCCAGACTTTGCGAGCGAAGCGAGCAATATTCCCTACACGCCACACGTTGCGAGCGAAGCGAGCAACTTAATGGGGGGTCCGGGGGGCTTGCCCCCCGGCTGGACGTGGAGGCGAGCGTAGCGAGCCGGAGCGGCTAGTACTATTAATAAGAATGAAACTCCGTTTGTCTGTCTGTTTATTTGTTTGTTTGTCGTGTCTATGCACGGCCAAACGGCTGAGTGGGGGGAGTCTACGAGTGGGGGGATCTTCTTGGGATTTTCCGAAAGGGGGAGCGAGCGAATTTAAAATTTTCTAATCCCACCCGAACCATGGGCCGTAGGGCGGGAGGGGGGTCGAAGTAAGAATTAATGTGCGCTTTTTGGACTTCCCCGCTTCCCCTACCCCTCTAAACGGGCGTTGAAAATTCTGGAAAAATACCGGTTTTGTAGGTTTTTGAACGAGAAAGACGACGGCGCAATCGGATCGCGAAAAAAGTATCGGGAAATGCGTCAAAAAAATGCGAGAGTACGGACCCGTTTTCTCAAAAAGTCCGACGAAAAACCACGTTTTTTCCCATTAAAATATACCCCGTAAAGGTACGTTTTTCGGAACGGTTTTCGCGGGCGAAATACAGCTTTGGGTCCGCCGAATCTGAATCCGAAATCGGATATCGAAAAAAGTGACGTTACGTCGGTCAAATCGCAAGCGGAAGCGAGAAGAAGCGTTTGTGTTGTGTTTTGCCGTGTTCGCGAGAAGGCTCTACGAAGTCAGGGGTGATGAGGCGGGGCTTGCACCTGACTGGAACGGGTTGCGAGCAGGTACACGCACTTAGTCTTGAAGGGTATACAGGTATACCTTGCGAGCGAAGCGAGAGCCATGTCAACAGAATAAATTCGGATTTTTTCCTACAAATATACAGCAATACCTTGCGAGCGAAGCGAGCAACATCCCCGAATAAACTTTTGGTGGTTCCACGTAGTTTCATAAAATTTAATTTGTTTGTAAGAATTTCCAACAGAAAAAAACGTCTGCCAAGTTGGGTGGGCAGTATAACTTCCTCAAGCGAGCGAAGCGAGCAGCATCCCTTACAGAAGTTAAACCTACCCTTAGGGATCTATCGTTTGCGAGCGAAGCGAGCAACATTCCCTACATGCCACACTTAAAGGTACGTTTTTCGGAACTGTTTTCGCGGGCGAAATACAGCTTTGATCCCGCCGAATCTGAATCCGAAGTCGGATATCGAAAAAAGTGACGGAAAGTAGGTCAAATTGGGAGGGGAATTGCGAGGGAAGCGTTTAACATCAGAAATTAATCGACCACGGGCCGCCGTTACACAACGTTGCTTACCTGAAGGGACCCTCACAGGGGGGTTCCCATTTGCACTTCTACGCAATACCTTGCGAGCGAGGCGAGAGCCATTTCAAATAATAAATACGGACTTTGTCCTACACATATACAGGTATACCTTGCGAGCGAAGCGAGCAACATCCCCGAATAAACTTTTCGTGGTTCCACGTAGTTTCTAAGATTTAATTTGTTTGTAAGAATTCCCAACTGAAAAAAACGTCTGCAAGTTGGGTGGGCAGTACAACATTCCCTAATAAACTTTTCGTGGTTGCACGTAGTTTTATAAGAATTAATTTGTTTGTAAGAATTTTCAACAGAAAAAAACGTCTGCCAAGTTGGGTGGGCAGTATAACTTCTTCAAGCGAGCGAAGCGAGCAGCATCCCCTACAGAATAAATACGGACTTGCGAGCGAAGCGAGCAACATCCCCTAATAAACTTTTCGTGGTTCCACGTAGTTTTATAAGATTTAATTTGTAAGTAAGAATTCCCCAACAGAAAAAAACGTCTGCCGAGTTGGGTGGGCAGTATAACTTCCTCAAGCGAGCGTAGCGAGCAGCATCCCCTACAGAAGTTAAACCTACCCTTAGGGATCTACCGTTTGCGAGCAAAGCGAGTAAAATTCCCTAAATGCCATACTTTGCGAGCGAAGCGAGCAACATTTTCTACATGCCAGACTTTGCGAGCGAAGCGAGCAACATATCCTACATGCCAGACTTTGCGAGCGAAGCGAGCAATATTCCCTACACGCCACACGTTGCGAGCGAAGCGAGCAACTTAATGGGGGGTCCGGGGGGCTTGCCCCCCGGCTGGACGTGGAGGCGAGCGTAGCGAGCCGGAGCGGCTAGTATTATATAAAACGAGTTCCCTGTCATAAAACTGGTAGTTAACAGTTTCTTTGAACTCAGAATGATTGATTTTCAAAACAATGTTAGATGAAGTAATACTATAATTTACGGGAATCCGCTCTTACGATCATGCAACATGACTGGAACTTTCATGAATCGAAATGGATCTTAAGAAATCGCTTTTTTATAATACTCTTCAATAGTTTATTATGGGCAAGCCAATGTTTTATACATTGTGTAAGTACTGCTTCGAGAAAGGTGTGGGTTACCATCTTGTATAATATAAATATCAAAGCTCAATAAGTACTGAATTACGAGATTGAGAATCTCCTAACCCTTACTGTATGGAAAAGTCGACTAGCACACACACCCAGTTTGGTGCGCAAGTGAATTAATAGGACTAAATATGGTATGTATGGCAAGGCTTTAATTACTTAATTTACAAGGCTTTAATTAGCTTTGTACAATACATAATATAACTTTTTCTCTTAGTAGGAGCTCTTTTGTGCTGATAGCGTGGTCCTTGGAGACTCTATTGTATTGACAGGATTTTATTCTTTGCCGTTTCTTAGGTTGTCAGCGATTATAATTCATACGACTATCAGTAGGTATACTTTTCGGGAAGATAGGCTAAAAGGAGCTTCGTGAGTCCTTATAGCTGATATATCAGCGTGGTTCTCGTAGCCCCACTTGTCCTGATAATTGTGGTCCTGTATAATTTCATAACTTTTCAGTGAGTTGGTAGAATTAGCAACCTACTTTGTAAGCAGGATGGCTCGAAAGTGGGTTATAAATTTGTAGAGTGAGTGTAATTACAAACAACAGCTACTTTCTGGAAAGTGAGGCTGGAAGGACCCTAAACGAGCTGAAAGCTTGGAACCTATGGTGCGTCAAGTCCTGATTAGGTGTTTACTTTATATATGTTTAAACACTTAGAGTATACCTTCAAACTCATTAACTTTCAAACTTTAGCGTTAATATATTAGCTGCCTACCTTGTAAGGAGGAAGGCCGGGAGGTGCCCAAGCTAGCCCCTGGCTGATGACGCGGTCCCTGGAGCCCCACTTGTCTTGGTCCTGTCCGATCCCAAGCCGCTCCCTCACGTTTACCCACTCCTCGTGGAACACGTCGTGTGACTCCCGGGGACACTTGCAGCTGTTGCATGTTTTCCTGTTGACAAAAATGAAAATCATATTAATATAGTGACACTAGTAATGCATTGGGAGCATTTGCACTATCCCCCTAGACTAAATACACATTACTGTTATGTAACAGTTGGTAAACTAAATCGTCACTTATGTATGGGAACTATGCAATGCAATGGCGTATCTCTCGCCTCTCCCATAAAACCATGACTTCGTAAATACTCTTCCCTACCACTGGTTCAATGTGAATAGGTATATATCAGAGACTGGGGAACTTAGCATCATAGTTACTATTCATAAAATTTGGAAGACTTTGCAGTCTGTGGATCCAGTACATCACCGAAAGACCGGAAGAATACCCTAGAATACATGGCGAATGCAGTAACCAGATATAGAGACACGTATTAACTTAACGTAAAGTTATCTATATAAAAACTGTGCTGGTTCAGACTATTAAATTTAAATATCGAATTGGTTGATTCAAATGTAGGTAGACATTAATGGAAAATTGCCATTTCATACACTACACTCAATAGTAGCAGTAAATATTTATACACTATCGTAATTTTTCTAACAAGAAGCGAAGTGATGGAACTACAGAATTAGATGTGTACAATATATATAGAAACTAGTAAAACATACCCATTCTAGAGGTAATTGCACACAATAATTGGGATAGTGGTTTTTTACTAAGATTCCTGCGCACAAATGAAGCGTTTATTTTCTGTGATTAAACAAAGCGACCACGTATCACACACTCAATAAGCGTTAATTTAGGTAAATAATGGATTACGCTGTTGATATAGTTTTCATTCAACTGATAAAGATTCATGAAAATTACATAGGGCATTCTACAACTACCCATAATTTTGAGCGCATTCAGGTCAATAAATAATCTAGAAAAGCTAATCCGCTAAGCCCCCACAAATTTCATTAGATTTGACCAAATAGATCTGTTATGTTCAGGCAAAATGCCATAAGTTGATCGTTTACGTTGGCTTTGGTGGCCCAGTGGTTGAGAGAGGGCCGTCAAAGTGGCGCTTGCTCATATAAAGCGACGACATTATTAGGAACTAACTAGCTCGAGAGTTCCTTCCTCCCGCACCTCAGCTGACTGAACATCTGAAGAGATGCTGGAGGAAGGTATCTGTGCGTTTAGGGTCTAATAGCTTCTTCGGCCGACTTGATGTGGATGACTTGACAAGGCAGGTTTTCTTGAATATTAATAAATCGAACGATACCATTCTGGTGTCATGAAACGGCCTTCTAATCTCTTAGCACCATTTCATTAGATAGGTTGGTCCCATTTCAATGAGCATCATACATTGCTGAAATTCTTCTACATGCCATAAAACTTGTATATATTTTTCAATTAGGTACTTATATACAGCGCGGTTTTTTCTAAACTTCTCTCTGGCGCAGGAATTGGAGGAGTTCGACTCGAGTTCTTGAAAGTAGAAACTGCACAATCCGTGGTTGGCTTAGACGGACAATGACTCTTATCTCAGGTCAACTAAATTCGAATTGAGCGAACCAGGTTTTGACCGCAATACTCGGATTCAGTTCACGGTATTTGTCACCCGCTATGGCCTCGTCATACAACTGTTGCCTACGAATCTTCATTGCTATTGCAGCTGTTGCTTGAATCTTTATTAGTACCAAGAAAATAACCACGTATCGCACACAAAACGATAATTTGAATAAAGAATGGAATAGTCGTTAAAAGTCCCAATGTTGAGTCAAGTCCTCAAAATTTGTGGTGTAACATTGTAGGAGGCGTGCTGGGACTATTGAACCTTCGTTTGCAATTCTTTGAGGTCAGATGGCTCAAACGCCCAGTTATTTCTTCTAACATAGTCCAACAAATCAACTCTACTAACAAGCAACGTCGTCTGGGGATTCAGTTCGGTAACAAGATTGTCTTGTTAGTTGTCACCCTCAGTACATTCGCTTCACCGCATGAGACTGTAATGCCGCGTTCTGGCCTCCCCTGAAGTCGTTCTGGAATGCTTAAAGATCACAAAAAACCGTAAATTGCGGAAGGTTATACATACTTCGGACGCCGGCGAAATAAGAAAAAATTAAAAGAAAACAAAACTAAATTAATCGAATCAAATTGCACTAGATGAAATTTTGGTATACTTAATGACGAAATTCAAGGACTAACTATTTTTGCGCGCCAATTTAGACATTTCTTTCAAATGTTGAGCACATTCTAGTTCATATAAGTTAAAAAGTCAATATTGTGGACAACAAATTATGTTTAAATAATATTCTTCAATGTAAACAAATGTTTAGGATTTTAGCCATTTTTACTTTGCTTACTTGACCAGAAGTAAACAATTTTCCTGGAACTCGGACTGGATGTGGGTCTTGGTATGATCTGAACTTATTATTCATCTGCATATATGATTCATGAATTTGTACGTATTAAAGTACGAATCTTCTTGATTTTAATTACAGCTTATCAAACTAAATTTATTTATTAAGAGATTCGAACTGGTGAAAGTTCGAATTAGTGAAGTGAAAAACAAGATAATTTTATTATGTAGCTATAATCGTCAATTATAATATTATAAACGTTGTAGAAAGTCAGGCTAAGATCGTGCAGATATCTGATTGTTGTTTACTTAACCAATGTAATCTAGTCGATATCCTCACATACTAAAATATGCTTTAAAAATAAGAGGAAAACGTTTAATTTCTCTATTTCGACTCAATTTCGGTAGATGCTCCACTTTATTCGTTATTGTGGCAATTTTCGATCTTATGTTCATCGGGCAGTACAATTTCGACATCAGCAAAACCATGTTGGTCAGAACCAGATACAGTGCCATGTTGGGTTGTCGGTAGACGAAAACAATTCTTCTAACCCCATCAAATACCTATTCATGTTGTCAGTGTTTTCTCCAACATGGTGTACATAATCTGCTCTTTGTTTCCAATTTGGTTTTATTTCGATTTTTATTAAATTCGGAGGGTTGGTGCAGGTTAGCTTCTAAATGGTCATTTATGGATATCATTACCGCTAGACCGAAAGTAATTTGTGCACATGTTCAAACGTGTATTTCTCATAACGCCAATTTCTTGTGATCTATCTGTACGAATTCGTGTAGCTTTCGGAATGGCGCCCAATGAAATTATCTCGATTGGTACACAACTGACACTTATGTAAAAGACGAAACTTCAAGACTAATATTAGACCGATTTTGAAAAAAGTTACTGAAGAAGAATGGATTTATCAGTTTATCGGAAATCTATTCAAATTTTCGAATTTCGTTCCGTCGATTTTTTCCCCCGATTTAGAGGTAGGGCCAAAGAGAAAGGAATTTTTCATTTGAATAAGCGAGGTTTACTGTAGTATTAAATGCATTGCTTTGGTTTAAAATCTGAAAACCACCAACTGAACCAGTATGTTTCTTAAGGAAATATTATGTTTTGCTAGTGGAAATTTGGTACTAACCCTGGTAAAACAAGAGGGCACGGGATGAGTTTTCCTATGGTGAAGACTGATTTTAATACTGGTTTCAAAGCTGCCCGACCTAATTGGTGGCATCACGTTAGGAAATGGCCCTCAGAACCAATATTTGTTGTAGAAGCTTTTAAGAGCTGATAATCAGGTCAGGCGGAGATGGGAAAGGGCGAGCGCGCCGCATCTCATGAGAAGGTCAGCCCTCGGCCTCAGGAACACAGAAAAATGTGTTCAAAGATTTGGTATCTTTTTATTTTTGAGACAGTTTTCACTTTACGACTGTATTTATCACTAATTCTACTCTTGGTTGTTAGGGATTTATTGGTTTACTATTTTCAATAATGAGCCTTTGTAACTAATAATAATAATAAAACGTTTATTGGCCCAAAGCCATTTAAATTTTGTCCATATCGGGCTCACATGAACCACGTATGGTAAAATTACAATAAACTGTATATGGCGGCAAATAGGTATATAGAACTAATTAAAAATGTCAAATTGCAACAAGAAAAATTAAAGGGGGAAAATGAGAAAAATGTATGTGAACTAGATGAAACAAAAATGTGATTGCTTAAGTGAAAAATAGAAGAATTTGAGAGAAAGAGAGGAAGGAAATTGAGCATCCATCGTAAGGGGGAAGGGGGGGGGGAGGGAGTGCACATAATTAGGGTATTCAACTGTAGGTATTCAGGTGTTGTTTAAGATAGTTTAAAAACCGACCAATAGAAGGGGATGCACGGATAGACAACGGGAGAGCGTTCCACGCCCTAGCCCCAGCCACCACAAAGGACCTGGCCATGGCTCGACTGAAATGGCGAGTGATCATTAGGACATTTGACCTCGAAGAGGCAGCTCTCGTGGTCAGGTTGTTCAAGTAGTCAGGTATAGAACCACTCAAGATCAAATACAGCATTTTTTGGTGGCGAAAAATACTTACTGAGAAAAAAATGTAAACCTCTCAAAATGTGAAAACGAAATATATAAATAAATTTTTAAAGTTGGGGGGTGGGGAGGTGTAAAACTAGTGATAAAAAATCCGTCCATTCCAACGTTCCGCTCTTTTGCCAAACATCCTAAAATCATCCTGAAGTTGACTCAACTTACACCTAAAACTCAAAATTACATAGAGACCGCCCCTAAGCTAATTGGTTGATAGAGAGTTATTTTACAAGAGAACCGTAGATTTCTTTGAATTTTTATCTACCCAAAGTTGCAAAATAAAAGTTGGTAATATTGACTATAATACCAACCGTTGGAAAGCTGTTTTTGGTGCCAAGTTTCAAATTACAGTAAGATCAGATAAGTCCATTCGGATTTAACGAGCTTTTGAGAATAGAGGACATTTCCTCAATTCTACAAATATTATATTTTAGGATACCAATTTTCCAAATTGAATTAAAAATAGGGATAAGGGCAATTTAACGCTCTTTCCAACAGTGTTTTCAAATTTGTGTATGGTTTATAAACTGAGGAGATGTGTTTAATTATGGGCCTGTTGGACGGAATTTAGAAACTCTGATTTCAGTGCAACTTTCTCAATAGACCGGAGTTTGAAAAAATTAGAATGCGTTCGACAAAGTCGATATCGAAGCGAGTCACACTGTAGACTCGATTATTCTGGAAAACTCCAAGAACATACCATTTGAGCATTGCTGTGCTCCAACAATGTTGTAAATATCATCAATATAGATTTTCCTAAATAAATACAAAATAAAAGTTGGCCCATCGTGATCCTGAAATGGCTGCTTCAAGCGGGAGGGCAGGTGACCCTAAACCTACCCCTTCCGTTGCTCAATATTTGCCGTAGTCTCCCACATATTGGTGAGTAATGCATGCATTAAAGGGACGTCCCTATGAATGGGTTTTATATAATTTCGGTGAGAATTAAAATAAGAGAGAGAAAAAAAATAATAATGATTCCTCGGAACCCCCCCCCCCCTCCCGTTTCACCATTTAACCCCTTCACCGACGGTAAATTTGAAACTTCCGAGGTTGCATAACTGGACTAAAATCTGGATAGAACAAACAATAAAAGCAGACACGAAAACTCTGATGCATATAATAAAAATATCACGATTTATCGTTATTTCCTCCTTCATTCACCCCCTTCCATCATGAAATTTAAAACTCCTGATACATATTCCAAATATTCCAAATCTAGACCACATTCAAAGTTGAACAAAAAATTATCACAAAAATCTGACGAGAACAGTTAAAACATCATGATTTATCAGTATTACATCTCTATTCATCCCCTTCCATCATGAAATTTGAAACTCCTCCTACGTTTTCCAAAACTAGACCAAATTAAAAGTTGAACAAAAAAAGATCACGACAATCGGACGAGCATCGTTAAAACATTATGATTTATCAATATTACCCACTCTATTCACCCCATCTCTTGATAAAGTTTGATAATCCTGACATAGATACTTTCCAAAACTATATCGAGTTTTTAATGGAATAAAGGAATCAGGAAAACCGGTAGAGATCTGTAGCTTAGGCAGCGCTTGAAAAAATTGGTAATTATCCCCTTCACAGTAAATCTGAAATTTCCTAGGTGTGCTGCACAACTAGACTGAAATTGGAATCGAACAAAATGAGAATCATGAAAATCGGTTGAGAATTTTAGCCTGGGTAGCGTCGACAAAATTTGTCGAAAAACCCACTTTTTTCGGCTTCTCCCCTTCATTCCCCCTCTTCCATGTTGAAATTCGAAATTTTCAAAGTTTGTTGCACAACCAGACTAAAATTGGAATCGAACAAACAAAGAATCTCGGAAATCGGTTGAGAATTTTGGCCTGGGTAGCGTCGACAAAATTTGTCACACAAACGCACACACACACACAGGCATGCACCTATCGTTTTTTTCCACGGATTTGGTATTAGAATGGTCTGAAACGGATTTGCTTGTGGTTATTTTTTTCTCATCCTTGGATTGCCCCAACCCCCCTGGATCAATCCCAATAGGTCATCCCTCTTAAATAAAAAGCTTTGCCTGTATGATCTAGCTTCTGAGGGACGCCTTAAAAAGCAGGCCGAACCAGCTTTCAATAATATCAGACTTAGTATCCTTCCTCACCATATCCTCAGCTGGACTTAGCTAGTTCCGGAGTACTTCCTATGCACTCCACAGGGCTGAAATAGTTGCGGGGTGTTTCTTCTCACATAACAGGCCTAAAAAAGTTCAAGAGTGATCCCTCTCACGCGAAGGAGCTGAAACACACTCACTCACAGACAGAAATACACCTATGGTTTTTTTTTATTCACGTATTTGGTCTTAGAATTGTCTGAAACGGGTTTGTATGCGGTTATTTTTTTCTTATGCTTGGGTTGTCCCGAACCCCCTAGATCAATTCCAATAGGTCGTCCTTCTGTTGACAATGCCTAGCTTCAGAGGGACGTCCAAATAAAGATGAGGTCATTCAGAAGGAGTTTCAGATTCAGAAACGGAAAGGTGCGTAAAAAAGGAAATGGTGCAAACCCGTCGAGAAAAATAACGTGACAAAAAAAGCGGTAGATCAGAGACGATGCGTGAACGGGTTGCGGGTGCCGAGGCGCGAGAATGGCTTTGTCTAGAGGAAAACTAGAAGCAAGAAGTCACGCGAATGAAAATTCGTCCGGCAGATAATTAGCGGGCATAGCGATCGCCGTGAGGTAACCGCGGACGCCGGGATTAGGCAAGAAGCCGAGAATGACCTGTATATTAGCTGGCGATTTAGGTACTAAGATCGAAAGTATCAATATAAATGGAGATTTCCTAAACAATTTTTCTTTCCATTGGCTGTTCCTCACTTTCTAAGCCACAATTTACTTTTCCGAACCAAAATAGATATTTTCCAAACCAATTTCTGCTAGATACATACTAATTATAGATCTCTGCACACTGATTCGGATAGAAAGTGTTTTATGGGCAAGCAAAGGAACCTTGGCGTTTATCTCTCTGAATCTTCACGTTGCAGAACAGAACTGAGACTAGTTGATAGTTAATAAAGAGATCATTCAATAAATTTCGCTCAAATGCCATGCAAGAGACTCGCTGCATGCGGGCGAGTCGAATTTATTAAGCTCAATATTAAGATGCAAGTGAAGAGCGGCCATGCAGCATGACTATAAAGGCGAATTTTCGTATCATTATTAACATATAAACTTCGATTTATGTTTGTGTTTCTCGTTATTTGAATGAATTCCGATAAATTTTTATGTTTTGATGATGTTTTGTTCCAATGTAAACAAATTTAAAGATTTCGTACAGCTCTTTGACTTTCTCATCGATTCTGCGTTCGTTCTTTTTGGCATGTCAACAAATGTTTTGTGATCACAATCAGTCCAAAACCTCTGAGGTCCACAATTCACGGTATACCTAATCAATTTTTTCTTTTAAAAGTTGATTGTAAAATATGAATTTTCTTAATAATTTTTCATTGTGGTGAGATTTTTTTTTTCCGCATATTGTTTTTTCCATTGAACTATTTCTACTTCTAGATGTTATTTCTTCTTTCAAATGAAGCAATGTATCGGTTTTCTCTTACGTACCTGTATTTCAGTTTTTATAATTTATCTATTATCATTAATATTTTGTACAAAAATTCGCTTAGAGAACAAAAACAAGGGGTGAGTGAGTTGTGTATCTCGAGCGTGGAAGAACGAAGGACACTTCAGGCACACACGTGTCCTCACCTAACGATCAGCTGGCAGAGCTCCGTTTGGTCGAAGACTTTGCCGTAGAGTTCGAGGAGGCGAACGCAGGCGTGGCGCATCCCCGGCCACGGGACGAGCGACGTGTCGAGAGCCTTGTAGAGGCAGCAGTCCCCCGCGCCGTCCCCGCATCTCGCCGCCTCCTGCTCTGTGTCCAACAGTCCAACAACAAACACCATTTTCAAAACGGGAAAACGAGGGCTCTGAAGAGCAACAACACAAAGCTTGGACTACGAACGAGTTTACCTTTGTTAGTGTTATTGAGAGCAAAAGCGAGTAGTATCGTGTGAGATGATAAAGCATGCATGCGGCGGTCTTAACCCGGAGTTCTTTGTTCTGTTATCGAGCTCGTTTTGAGACTTCCTCCCATTCACAACCCGTATTCGCATGAGTGATAAACAGACAAAATGATTCTATTAGGCTCCCATTCATAGTGAAAATTCAGGATTTCAAAGTGAATAATGTAGAAAAGTAAGTGGTACGAGTACATTTAGCATATTGCTCACAGTAAATAAATTGATGCTGTTGCAACATCAAAATAATTTTTTTGAAAAACTTCTGTAAGGAAATTTGTTTTAGGGCATTTTAAATCAATGTTTGAATTTAACATTTTTCATACATGAACCTATATCCAGTTATAACGTTTACTGGTCAAATTGGAGGATATAGAGATCAAATAAGAGGTTTTACACATCAAATTGGAGGTTTTTCGTTTCCAATTTGAAGTTTTTCGTTTAAATTTTAGGTTTTACTCATCAAGGAACGCATTAATATATTACATTTTGTGCTCTACATGAATGTTCATTCTAATTTTCGTTGTTTATGAAATAATTTTTGACATTTATTATTGGGTACAGGGGATAACTTATGTAACTCAACTGATCAGAATTTAATTCGTTTAATGATTTCCCATAGAGGCTCCCTATAATTTCCATTTACTAGAGTGATAAGAAGAGAATTTATCGCATTCAGCCGATCAAGAAGGAGCCCAACATTTCATTCGTCTCTTGATGCTCGAGAGGGGCTTCTTACTCAATTTCAACTTCCTAAGGTGAACAGGAGAGAATTCAACTCACTGACCTGAGTACTTTCTGTCTACTTTAGAGTTCAAATTTAGTAGCAAATAGGGATGGGCGATAGCCGATAGATACTATCGATAGATTTTTTTTCTAGATTTGAAGTGTTCATTATTTGGAGGGCTGTGGAATTAAATACTGACACGAGCGGTGCACCCTCAACTCTGGGAATTCGATTTCAGAGAACACAGCGGATGCGGAATCCTTTGAAATGAAATTCCCGGATTGAGGCTGCACCACTCGTGTCAGTATTAAATACGTGCTGTGAGTACCTAATTTCGAGAAATTAGGTAGGTTCCTATTCACTACTTGTGCAAACAAACAAAATTCTGGGTATTGACTCTACCTTTTACCTTCTAACTTACTCTTCCCTTCTTCTTACTCTCTCTCTTTTCCAAATAAACGAAAGGCATGAATTTTTCTAAAATTCTTTCAAAACATTGTAGCTTTTCTTCGGCCTTCACCTTACCCTTCCTGTTTACCTCATCCTTTTTCTTTCTATTCCTTCCGACTCCATGCTTATTCCGATGCTTCAGTTTCATTCTGATCATATTTTCATTTCGTGCGTGTAGTAGTTCAGTGCCAATAAGTATGCCAGTAAAGTCAAATGTATGGAGGTAAAGAAGAAGAAGGAAAAATGGCGAAATGTTCCTTAAGCAAATTAACTTGTCTCTTGATATTTTTTTCTCTGGAATTGCATTTTATAAATTTGACGAAATTCGTTTTTTGTTTCAAACCTTTGTGCAGTCCAAAATTACTAATCCTGCAAGTAATAGGTACATTCAATAACATTAAATTCTTCATTGGACAGGTAGGTACGGAATAGGAGAAGCCACTATCAAAAAACTATCGATAGTTTTAAACCGATAGTATCGGCCTATCGATAGTGGTGAACTATCGACTATCGCCCATCCCTAGTAGCAACCGTTACCAGTCGTTGCTCAGATCGAGGAGCACATGGATTTTCGATAACTCCACCTACTCACACTTAGCTTTAATGATAGCTTCGCATGCGCAATTCACAATTTCGTTAATTACGAAATTAAGCAGTAGGAACAAAAACTGAGATAAAGTAAACAAGTTCCCTCATTACGGTTTGTTTACTCGGATGACGTTGTTAGGCTTTTTCCGATTAAGGATGATGCGGTATTTTAATACGGCATAAATAATTTCAAGAACTTCTGTAGTATTTCGAGGAATACCGCATTCAAATTGGTTCAGCCGTGTGAATGTGTACGCGTCAGCCACACATGCACACACATACAAAAATCTATCAATAATAATATAAATTCGGAGCTCTAATCTCTTTATAACTTAATAACTCGTTATAACTTAATGAAGTTTAGAACGTACCACTTGAGCTTAAAATCACATGTAATTGGGTTCCGTGGAAAGATATTAACATTTCATCATTGTAGTTGAACTAATTGATGAAATACGTCAGCAGGTCAGGAATTTGCATTTGGTATAAAATGAAACAGTGATAGAGCTCATAATATTCATTGGAAATACTTTCTACTTCATCATTATTATCGTTATTCCTATTAGACCTAACGAAAAAACATGTTAAATCACGGAATTGTTCAATAAAAAACGCTGAAAAATATTGCACAAAGGTTTATAATTTTAGTGATAGACAGCCCTTCTACACAGATCATTGGTCAATAATTATTAAGCCCCGTATTATAGTATATAATCAAAACTTGGCGCTTCGCGAAAATGGACTTTTTCTCTCGAAGTTTGTGAACATCGTGACCAGTAGTTTTGGAGGAAAGTAAAGGATATCTCAGCAGTTGAAAGTTAAACATTTCAAAATCCAGAGTAAATCATGGTAACAATTCATTACCTATTTTACTTGACGTGGAAAACCAAGTGTTTTGCAGTGACACGAACATCAAAAACTTGAAAGAAAATAATGATGAAAGAAAAAGGAGATCGTGAAGCAGGGTGCAGGATGAATTTCCTAAATAAGGGGCTTAAAGTAAACTGAAGACAGAAAAATGGTTAGCGAGAGAAATAAAACCCTGAAAGCTCCATATAATTCTAGTACAAGATCAGGCAATCGGAATCTCTCAACAGACTTATTAATGCCCACAGTTTGGTGAGCAGTAGTGTAATAAAATATAATTTACGAGGTATTTCTGTAAGATACCATACAGGGGGAAGAACAACCACATAGTGTTTATCTGTTGATATGTATTTTCAAGTGTTTCCGAAGACGATAAATAACAATCATCAATCCTATGATAAATCAGTCGTAAATTTCGGGCAAACTTAGTTATGCTTTGCATTTTACACAACTCGCAAGAAGTTCTGGCTATCATGGTTCAACATTTCGTAAGAAACGAACAACACAGAAACATAAATATTATACTCGTAAGATAACCAAGAAAGAATAAGTTCGGGTCAAACCCAATCGTTATTTTCTCCAGTATACTTCCTCACTACCGAAGGTAAGGAAGCCTTGTGTTCTTGCAAGAAGTCGAAACAATTTCTGGCCTCCAAAATCGAAATTTCCACTTGTTTTTCGCGTTTCATAACTTGTTGATTAGTATTGGTTCCGTGTCTGTCTGATGTCTGTCTATCTGTCACAGCGCAAAAGTGCAACGTTTTATTCCGATTTTGAAGACAATTTTAGGGATTGTACGGGTTAGCTTCTAGATAGTCTCCTGTAAATTCCGTTGCTGTCAAAATACTCGTAATACTGGGCTGTGCGTATGCGTAAACGCCAATCTATACTAATGTCAATTTCTTATGATCTAGCCGTCCGATTTTATTAAAATTTGAGAGGGGCTTCTGAATATGTTTCAGGATAGTGTTCTATCAATTTTATCGCGTTTGATTGACTAACCATTAGGGCGCATGCGCGAACAAAAATTGGTTGACCCAGGCAAAACTCCGAGACTAATGGATCGGTTCTTATGAGGTTTTCAGGGATTGTCCGGGGCTCCTGGATAATCCCATGTCGTAGTAATTCTGTCAGACTTATATAATGATTTCTCATTCAATTTCCTATAACGTCGATTTCTTGGTTTCTCAGATTCAGCGGTTATTTTGTACAAGTCTCAGGTTGGTATCTCATGAATTTCGTAGCTATTTATTGTATTAACGCGCATGCCCAAACCTGAAATTGGTTGAAAAATAAACGAAACTCCGAGACTAGTTGGCTTCCATATACCCCAGATGGTGAATGCCAGTGGATTGGTGATCGAGTGTGCACATGCACATGCAAAAATATATGTCAATTATATTTTGTATTTAATCATTTAACTCGTAGTTTGTTTTTCTACTAAATTTATACGCCCATGTTACAATTAGTGAGGAAGCTACATTTATATACTGCTCTTCACCTAATTTGGTAATAGTTCCTTTTTCGCAAATACTCGTATAACTAAAAATGTTTCGCTGTACGATTAAAATGCCGATTGGGCATGGTGCGAGACCAGCGAGTTTTTAGAATTTGGTTGAACTGAGAAACTGCTCCGGATTGCATACATCTTTTTATCTACTCTGATATTTGGTTAGTAGGACGGAATTTTTCAAAAGAAATCCCAACATTGAGCGATTTAATTCTTCAAAATAAGCTGAATTTGATCATATTCTCAAGATCTTTATTGCTTAAAAAGAATAATATTTCAATTTTTGGGCATTAGCCAGAGGTATGAAGCAACTTCTTTAATAAAATTTAATGTACCTAAATAAGTAATGTAATGTAAATAAGTAAAATATATTTATCATTAACTTTCATATTATAAACTTAATGTACCTAATTTTGGTAATTTTTGGCATCAATTTAAATGTTTTTGAGTTTATTCTCATTGTTAATAATCAACTCCACCGGTTACCACAAGTTCATCACTAAACTTTTTGCCGGTGGGTTACTGTATTGATATGTATTATGTGGTTTTTTTTTGACATTTTTTCTTGCCAATAAATAATAAACATATTTTCCGATCTAAATAGGTAAAAGTTATAAAGCAAAACACTGATTACAGTTTATTGGAAGAATTCCATCACCCAGTAAAACAAAGGTTCACGCCGGCGGAAAATGTTGCATGTCTTGAAATGTTAGTTAACTCGCTGTTTATGACTGTACGCTGATCGCAGATGTTTTGTAACCGTAATCTTGGACCACCACCTCACGGATCTTGGAGGAAATCATAACATCCAGCAGCCCGTAGCGTACCCAGTTATCCTGATTAATTATTCAGATTCTCAGCAGGGTGTCACATTGGTGGGGAGGTAGAGTATAAGAAGTAGTTTTGGCACTCATGCAAAGTCAGTCATTCAGTGAACTCGAAACAAACAAACATGTGTGGAATCAAGGTATGAAATTAGTCGATAGAATCTTATTTTTTGGGGGTGTCAAATGGGAGTAGGTAACATAAATTATTTTCCGAATATGTTTTTGTATTTTCGAAGATTCACCAGTTTACGGAAATAATATAGGCCTAAAATAACAAAAAACTGGTTTATATGATAACTTTGATGATAACGCTCTTAATTCGAAAACCTAAAAAATAATCAAAATTCAATTTTGGAAATTAGTTTTGTGTGGCGACGTTGTTGGTCTACGTTTCAAGATGCGCAGAATCCAAAAATCGAAAAAGAAGAAAAATCCGCCGGTCCGCCGCCCAGAGCTTATCTCCAAAACTACAGAACCAAAGTTTATGAAATTTGGATCAAAAATCCCATACTGGGTCTAGTCCTAGAACCAAGGCATCAATTACGATCAATCCAAAACGATATAGAATCAAAGGACTGAAATACTAAAAAATCGAGATCACGAAAACTTTCGAAATAAGTATAAATGTTTCTTTACTTTCTTGATAGATATCAACTCAAAGAATCGAATGAAACCACCCGAATCGCTACACGATTATCTGTTTGCTTTCCCTAATGGCTAGAACATTGACAGAAAAATTTCATCAACACGTGTCTGAGTCAGGATTGATGTGAACATAGTATAAATCGCCATAAACTCCAACGATCATTGTAGCTGATATCATTCCAACGAGTTTAATATAACTATTGTCGACAAACATATGATGCGCAGGTGTTTTATTTAACTTCATTAATTTTCAGTTGGTAAATACCTGCTACCTATTAGTTCTTGTTACGTTCAGAAGGACTAGTAAAGTGTAGGTGTTTTGTTTAATTGCTTTGAATTCTCCTCGGTAAGTATCTAAATAATAATCACGTCTAACATAAACTACAATAAATAATTATAGACCAGTCTTCCCATCATAAACGTTTATGTTGTAATTTGCAGCGTTTTTCCGAATCAAAATCAAAAATATTATCCGAAAATGGCTATAATACAGTAAGGGTTCCGAAATTTGGTAGTTTAAAACACGGACAGACAAACAGACTATCACGGACAGCAGAAAGCATGACTCCGTCTACATCAAATCACATCAAGAAAATTATTTTCATTAAATCGTGACAAACCCTCGTGACAAAACCACCCGTTCTCGGCTGACTTTTATTTTTTATCTACTTATTTATTAAAAGAAATTCTCAGCTGAAAAATTTATGTTCCCAGTAATTAAATTCATCCTGTTCAAAATACCTATTGTGGAACACTAATGCTGAACCTTAAGTAATCGAAGGCATGAAAACAGAAAAGTTTTGATACGTATGAGAAGGTTTAATAACTATCAATAAAAACTATGGAAAATAAAAATGGGTGATCTAAATAAATTTTAAAATAGATACCTATATAAAGTTTATGTAAATGTTACGAGAACAATAAAATCCATTCATTATTTTACTGGGTATAGTAAAATTATAGAGTGCACATGTTGATTATATCATTATAAAATATTATTACATTAGGTAGGTACAATAGTATGTCACAATGTACAGGATTTCCCCCTAATATAAACAGTTGTATACTACTGGACTTGCAGAAATCGAATGCGATCTATCGTATATACTGCAGTGAACTAAATAGAAGAACTTTTGCAGTATGGAGGTTGAAGAAAGCTCAAGATAATGAAGAATGTTATCTATTTCGACGAAAAACATAGAATTTCAGTGTTAAAACGATTTCAACGGTTCGGTCACCATCAGTAACAAACAATTTACTGTTACTTAGTTCTGTTATTGTTTGTTACTGATGATGACATAAACGTCAAAATCGATTTATTATTAGTGGAAATTGACGACGTTCATCATTAGCTTCCGTTTAATTCACTGAAATGGGTTTCCATGTGTTCTTTGCGATTGATTTAGTTCGTATGGAGGTAATTATGGGGCTAATATTATTATGACACTATGTCATAAGGTTAATTATAGGATAATAAAATAATATACCTAGTTAAGTTTCGACGGTGATAAATACGTTCTAAACTATTTCACGATTCGCTTATTGCAGGCCGTTCTCATTTTCGCTCTGATTGCTGTGGCTTCCTGCCAAGAAGGCCAATGGGGCGGCCACGGCCACGATGACCATCACGACTACTACGTAAGTTGGGGTACAACCAAGTCGAGCATCAACTAGTTCAACATTTCGAATAAAGGGTTAAATATTTGAAATATATACAAATTAATCATTTCGGATCGGAATCCCATAACGTTTGAGATCTTCATGAGAATAAATTATGATACGCCAAGCTTTTACAAAATTAGAGGGGAAAAAACCCTAGAGGAGAAATTCTTAAAATAGCTAATCATCGTCGTGCATGGGTTCTTTACTTTCATTCTCAGTGAGTTCAGCCTACACTGGGTTATAATATATATTTGAATAGATTATCTCCAATTTTAACATGATTTGATTGCTTAATAACACTGATTTAATTTAAGTCTAATTAGTTCTAAGTTAATTGATATCCAGCTCAAATTACATTCTTCATGAATCAGAACAATATTCTTTATAATCAATTACTCCATTTCCGAGGGAAGAGACTCCGTACAATCGGCAAGTTAGGAAATAAAACGCCAGGCGCCTCAGCGATAAATTAAAAGTATTTCAGATTATTTTCCCACATTGTTTCTATATGTATCGGAGTCACATCATCTATTTATTGTATCAATCAATTAGTAAAATTTCTTGTTAACGTCCTACTCAATCATAACTCAGGTTCCGTTGAATTTGATAAATCATTGAAGTTCGATTTAAATGTAGGTATCAGGTGAATTGCCTATTTCAATAATGGTAGCGGAAGAAAGACCATTTGATAGCACATGATTAGATTTTCTTTACCTTCAATAACCATGGCCCTAATTTTCCATTGCTGTAAGAATGCGTAGGTGACATAAGATAACATGGAATGTTTAACCTCACAATTTATCATTGGAACTTCACAACGTCACTTAATTTGTTTGGTATAAATGACTCATAAATCAGGTTCTATATTAACCTAACATTTATTTGTATTTGCAGGCGCATCCTCACTATGCTTATGAATACAAAGTCCACGATGGTCATACTGGTGATATCAAGAGCGCTCACGAGACGAGGGACGGAGATGTGGTGAAGGGCTACTACACCCTCAAGGAGGCTGACGGCACCACCAGGGAAGTCCACTACACTGCTGACAAACACAACGGATTCAACGCCGAAGTCAAGAAGATCGGACACGCTCACCACGCTCCTGTTCACCATGGATGGAACTGAATCCCTATCAGCCATTCTACCTCGCTCAACGACTGTGATTATTTCTACTATACTTTTGATATAATAAAGTGCTAAAAGTATTGGAGTTCTCTATTTTTCTCCCTCAACACTCACAGATAACAAGAGTTCAGTAATCGATCTGAGAAAAATAATCTCTTTCCTAATATCAAAGTGAAGTGAAACTGAAAATACAGCATTACAAGTCAGAGTAATAAGCATATTATCAGTAGGTAAGTATATTTATATATCAGTAAGCAAGTATTATATATATATATATATATATATATATATATATATATATATATATATATATATATAAAATAATATATCGGTATCTCAAAGTCTCAGTGTCTGCCAGTACCTACTCAGTACCTACTCATCTAATAGAGAAGGCCTTTCGGGATCAATGAACAATATCAATGTGGGTGTTCAATTTCTACAACTGAAAACCATGTGCTCCGAAAAAAATGCTCCAAATTATGAAATTGAAGTGCGTGAGTGTGTTGGTGTGTGTGTGTGTGTGTGTATGTGTGTGCTGACGTTTCCAATTAAGTAAGTTCATTACAGACAGTATTCTGAACTACGCTCTTTCCCCTACTCGGTTCAAATTTCGAAGGAGTTCTAATTACTAACAATGATAATTATTGTTAAACGAATTCAAAAATATTCTGATCTAGTACAGATTTTTAGGTGATCAGCCTTCAAGTTATTTCCCGAAGACAGTAATAAATCAAATTGAGATAGTATCATCTATTGAAATAAATTCCCAAAATCATATTAATAACTTTATTGAATGAACCTTATGCAAAGCGATGATGCGGACAAAAAGGCTGCAGGAGAGCAATGTGTGATGCTTGTGGCAATTAACAGGAAACAGCAAAGGAACGCGAAATAATAACCATCAACTCAACTGACTGGCTAAGGGTTTTATCAATATCGATTCATGTCTCCAATAAATAATTACCGAAGTTTGGTTATTCATGTAAGTGAAGCCTTTGATATTGCAAGGATGAGATAATAAATGACGTACCTACCAACAGCGCCTTCCATGTGTGCAGTGTAGGGAAAAAAGTGGTGGAGTGCTGGATATTTTAGGAACGCTTTCAAGTTCATATCTTATCAAAGCGAAGAGCGCAAGGTCCGCAACAACCTCAAAAAGTTGGCAATCTAAATCCCGAATATCATCATAATAGTACCTACGCCGTAAGCCTGCGAAATCGATTCAGTTTCAAGTTCATCCATTGGTAGGTGGTAGATAGTATTGGACAGTGGATAACAGTTATTTTGCTATGTATACATAACCTAATAAATTTACTGTCCAATTAATCTAACTATCGACGAACTACCTGTGTATAAATGTGAAATGTGTATAAAAGAGTATGATGAAATGCGAAATTTTGTTCGAAATCCAATACGTGAAACGTACCAATCATATCATTTTAGTTGTACTTAAATGAATTTCAGTTCCATCCTAGTATTTACCAAACAGTTATGAAGGAAGAGTTCATAACTGTTTCTGCGGATATTTTTTGATATTTTCGGTTTTTTGTTCCGATTGTTAGAAGAAAAACTCGGAAGGTGGAAAGCGTGTGTTATTAACGAGGACACTAAATGAAATTTCAATCAAATAACACAAATAAATTAAATTTAAAAAAAGTAGGAAAAACAATATTCAACTCGTAAATGGGCAGATTAAATTATAAGTGTGGCAAGTATAGAACTTTATAACTGGAATGAATAATTACTGTAAACATACCAGCCAACGTCCCAACGATAAGGAAATTACAATATGGCGGGGTGTACTATCACTGAGAAACTCTTAAAATACCTCGAGTCAAATAATGTACCAAAAGAAAATTATTTATGGATACTGCGAGTTACAGTAAGTAGTAGTATGTAATTTATGGATACTACAGTATGAGTAGGTGAGAGATCAGGAAGAAAGAGTCACAAAGAAGTTGCGAATCTGCTCATTGAAGTCAAATTTCTTGATTGCCATATTTGCTTTTGTCCTATGACAAATAAATCAATAAATTGAGGTACTCAATCAAACTAAGGAAATTTAGGGTGTGGTTATTACACACAATACAGCACAGCATGCCTACTTCACACATCTACCCACATAAAAACAATCTGCACAGTATAGAAAACTATAAGTTTTTCCTCCTGCAATTTTCGGGATACGTTTGTCTGAATTTGTAAGTACGATAAAAATCAACACAAAACAGAAAATCGATTTATTTCCATTTTTGGGTTTCGGGCCCCCCTCGATAAAACTAAGAGATTCAACAACTGGAGCAGATGAGATAAAAACAATATTGGAGGAGGAGGTCATTCACCAAGTTAGTTCGGAATTTCATCACAACCATAAATTAAGTTGATTCGCAACTCTGCCAGGTCAATGATGCCGAGATTTCTAGAGTATTTTGACTCGGAATTGCGGAGCCGACGTTTAAAAATAAGTACGTGGATAAAGCCCTCTCATTCATGAGTGTTGGAGGACGACACCGGCTCCTGTTTACATCTTGTTTATTTACTACCGTGCAGCTTTATTTCGAGCTCTTCACCGTCACAAGCCGGAAAAATTCGCTTTCCACAAATCGCTATACAACATTTGCGAACAATTTGCATCGTAGAGGTCTATAACATCATTCTTATATTCTTTATAGTGGATGTATTACCTATATGATATGATTGTATTAATAAAATGGTAAAAAGTTTATTAATTCAAAACACTGTAGCTACTAATGCAAAAACTGAAGTGGACTAAAAACGTTCAGAGTGCCTAAACATTCGACTTTATCAACAACGACCTCATGTTATTTATACCTATTGTTACTTACCGTGTGCCATATTAGTCTTCATAGACGATATGCTTTCTTTTACTACTGCCACTATTGCAGCTAGTAAAAGAAAGCATTTCGTCTGTGAAGAGTCCGGCGAACAGATAGATTTTTAGTTCACCCCCAACCGTCCAAATGTGAACAGCCCACAGTAAACTGACAGCTACTCAAAGACAAAGAGATATGTGCAGCAAAAATAACAAGTAGTAATTAAATAACATGCCTGGGGGGGGTGTTGGGGTGGGAGAGACCCTCAGCTCCCTTGCGCTACTACGTTACGCGTGATCTTCCTAACCGATATGGGCCAAACTAAACGGTATTATGATCTGAAAATTGGCACTTGTGGGTTTTCTATTGGGCTGAATCCAAATTTGAAGTCTGAAATGTGAAATTCCAAAACATGAAAGTTCCTGATTCAGCGACAAACCGTTGGAAATTTCAATTGAAGAGCTGAGTAGGTATGAATCCGAGTGAAAATGAATTGAAGCTAATGAATGATAAAGCTAACATGCCCAAAGCTATTGGGTTCAATAATCCACACATGTCAAGTTTAGTGATCGCTTACAGCAGGTGCCATCCTGTATTATGCAAGGTTTCTTCATTTGGATAGTTTACATTTTTAAACTCTACAAAAAATTCTGTCCTCAGCCTTTCTGTCCTCAATCCGGTTTTTTATTTTTATTTGATGATCTATTATATTTCATGACCCCACATAACTCTTTATTATTTTTCCTTGTTTCTTCAAAAAGGACAGAGTCAACGGTTTAATTAAAAAAGCAAATGAGTGTGCAAAATTAAAACGGATAGAAAGAAGAGTTGGATAATTCAGAATATTAAAAACGACATTAACTAATGAAAAAAGTGCATCCAGTTTCGTTGATGTCCAGTTTAAAAATGATTTACATGATGCAGTGTTGTTATCAACTTGGTTCAACCAAGTAATTGACTGAATTTGCCCGACGGAGCTGCGTTTTAATTAAAGTTTGAAAACCACAAGCGTATGAAAGCTGGAAGATTTTATGGGAGGGACACTCGTGTATAGTAGGATGAAAAGCTGAAGCCCTTCGCCTCCGATATGCCTCAGACCGCAGCACCCCCGGTCGTCAAATCCTTATCTCGCCCAGCCCAGCGCCCTCAGCTTTTCGTTTCATCTCACACTCCCCCCCGACCAACACTTAGCCGTGAGTTTTTTAATCCTCTAGCGAGCTGGTTTCCCTTCACCCCTCGCGATGACCCTATTTCATCCCTTGGCCCGTGATGGATGCTCCGGCCGCAGGCACGGGACAGTAAAAGACGTAAAGCCCTCGAGATAAACGCGGTTAGGTACATTTGTCTAATTAGTGACGTGTTTTTATCATTGGGACGTTCCAAAAAGTCAAGGGCGCACTCTGATTCTGCGGCCTTGATTCTGAAGGAACATTCCAGCCCATTGGTATTGATCGGTTTTTGGATTTTCAACTTCTGGTAGGCAAGGGAAATTATCTACGAAGCATGTCTTCATCAAAACATAAGATCAATTACTGACTAGGGGCTTGTAACAATTTGGAATAATCAGGAGCGCTTCAGTTAGAATTTCATCACCGTAGCTCGATTAGAAATGAATTGAGAATCATTGCCTCTCAGCTGATCAGTGCGCCTCTGTACCTCGGAAATTGTTTTCTAGGCGTAATAAAGGAGCCCCATCTTAAATGTTAACACCGTAAGAAGAAATTCGGCTCACGGATCCCACTTTCGTGACAGATTTGTCTAACTCAATTCCGTGGTTGTCGGGCGAAACGTTAAACGACGGGCTTTGTTAAAGGTCCGAGTGGTTTCATTCGATTCTTCGTGATAATATTTAATAACGATAGCCAAATAAACTAATCTTTTATTCATACTGTATAAAGAGAAATGTAGCAAATCATACAATTATGTTTATTTTTTAGATTCCAGTATCTTCGACATTACAGACCGCAGTAACATGCAAGATTGTCCAGTGTGCGCAATCTCAATCTCAATGTGAAGTGTGTGTGCCTGATTTCGCGTATATGCGCGTATCTCAGGAGGTGTTTTGAATTCATCCTTAGATGGAGACTTCCGTTTCTATTCAAATGCCACGTACCGTTGATTTGTCGATAGTCAGCCGAAGAAGAGGAAGGGAAAAGACCTTTTCGTGGTGAAGGAACGAAGTAGAGTTGGCGGGTTGTGTGATAAGAGTCCTCCTTTCACTCCCCAAAGGCACAAAAACCATTCGATACTTCTATTTTACGAGTATAATCCCGCCGCACGCCCATTTCGCCGTCCACAGCTCAGATGTTACTATCAGCGGCAACTTGAATATCGTCCTTTCCCCATCCAATCTCCCAGCGGTTCTGACCTAACCGTAAACCCGCCACCGCCACTCCATCTACCCGCCGTCGGAGTTGAATTGAATTAAATCGATAAATTTTCCGGGGGGACAAAAGTGACATATGGCTCTTTCTAAGGTACTGGCAAGGAATCCCAATTGAACAGGAGTCAATCCGATACAGTGAAGTACGTTCTGGAGCAAACGAACAGACACTGACTAGGAGGATAATTTGAAACACTTGATCTGTAATACCCTCGTATGTAGATCTCAAGTGTCACCTTCTCTTATATTTGTTGAAACGCTACTAGTATATCAAACTGGTAGAAATGATAGATACATTGCCATTTATTGAAGAAAAATTATTGAATTTTTTATTTTATTACAAGATGTAATTTTGGAAAGCCGGACTATATTTATAATATGGTTTCTGAAAATTTTGAAATTCGGCATTTGAGTACCATTATTTGTGAGTTGGCCAAAACAGACACGAAGGAGTCCAAAAGTTTCACAGCATAGTTTAAAGGTAAAAATAATAAATAATAGAAACTGGACATAGCTACATTTATTTTAACATGGAGACAACTAAAAATTGATCAAGATGAAGATTAATAAATTGCTATTTTCTCAGAAAGCAACTATTTTAATTTACTCAGATTAGGAATTTCATTACAGACAAGAACTCTTTAGATCATACAGACTAATCTTATGAGGGAGCAAAAAAATGAAGACGTAATTAAGTAATGAGTTGGCGGATACAAGACACTAAGGATGATCCCACCTATTATGGTTGGCCCAAAGTGCAAATACACAATGAACATGAACTTCTATGGATTCAATCACATAATATTAAGTTTTTGTTTGAGACTATTTTTTAGCATTATTTGTTATCCATATAAGTTGGTTATGGAACATACATGTTACATTGGCTTTCTCAAGACTGAAGGTAGGGAATCTTTGTATTATTCATGTTTAAAAATCATATTAGATCATCCGAAATCCAGACTGCCACACGCTTTTAGCGTTTTCACAGAATTCAGAATAATTTTAGTTCTATGACAGTCCGTCCGTCAGCCGTCTATCCTCGTCCCTGGCAAAATTATATCTGATTACAATAGAATTTTCGTTCAGTTTTTGTCCAGTCCAATGAAATTAGTCATGAATCTTCATTGCATCCTCTATTTACTTGAATTCACATGTTATTAGAGAGTACTTTAAGGTGGGCTTCAAAGTGAATGCTCACAAATATTATTTCATTGCGATTGCATTTACAAATACCGCGCAAGCCCGAACGTAAAATTGGTTGTAAAAGGCTAAGACTGAAGATAGGCGATTTTGAGAACATTTTCATTATTTTTCCAAGTTAACTTTTAGGAAATTTTTCTTAAAAGGTTTATGAAATGCGCATTTGTACCCCCGAATGTCATGAAGCACCTATTTCTAAAATAGCCCAAGCACGCTAAAATCAGGAGGGTAGTCTTGTTATGAATCTAATCTAGATTGCAACTGCAACTATGGCCACAGAACATACACTAACGTAAAATCAGTCGTCACAGCCAACGCCAAAAAATTTCGAAAAATTGTATAATTTATTTATAAAGCGGATTAGTTTTTATTTGGTACCTCGTAAAATGCATTGCTTTGATATAAATTGCAGTAACTCAATTTTCACTCCTTTTATCATCAGCTAATTCGTCATGCACATGTTACAATAAGCGTAGCATATGTGTTCATACTTCAAATTCTAGGTACCTAATTATTCAAAACTACCTACTATGATAATGAATGCGAAACGCAAGGTTGGACAACTTTAATAAAAAGGCCTGTCTGTCCTTAATTTGGTTTTTTACTATCTTCCAACATTCCTACCCAGGAAATGGGGATTTTTCAGGAGGATGTTAAAAAAGCAGACTTATAATACCAAATTAAAAATTTAAAAATCTCAAACAATACTTTCTTTATGTTGTTGATGAAAATAAAATTCAAGTTTTCTAATAACTTAAGCTGTCCAAACAAAGAATTATCGCCAGGTCTATCAGAGATAAAGCTGAATCAATCCCACACATTTACCTGCTAATTCCACGACCTCCTCCAGTATCTTCCACGGAGCAACCACCTTTCTCAAGGAACCCCCTCAAACTACAAGGTCTACCTGCCCGAACAATCCGAACTTTCCACGGATCAATTACTTTATTCCAACCCTTGCTAACAAGTCGAGAATTCCGCTTTTTACTGATCTCTGCTTGCTGTATTGAATGGCTCCGTAAAATCTTAAATATCAGAAATGGTCCGCGGGCGGTCAAGGTTTCCTCTATTGTACGTCGGGCACCAGACTGGGGGACCCCCAGAGGTGGAGCCGCCCTAGTTGACCAACCTGGTAGATTTTTTCTTTTTTTTCTTTTTTTTTGCGTATAAGATTGACAAACAATATCTGTGTTGAGGTCTAGGGGGATTTGTTGCGCCCTTGCCACACGTTATTTTTATACAGCTTTTTTTTTCACGTTCTCGTTCGTTTTCGGACACTTTTTACGATAGACATAAAAAGTCGTCTCTATATCTCTTCGATGGACAGGTGATATGCAGGGCGGTCGCGGGGGGATGGAATCTGAAAAAATGCCAAATTCCTGTTGGCAATATGGCATATCCTTTCATCAACCTCACAGTGCAACTGTTAACAGGCCAAAGCTCTCAAAAATCGACCACTTGTATTGAATGAACCCTGTTAGTTCTGGTCGAACTGTATGAGCGTAACCGATTGGATTGAAAATGTACTTTTATTTCATTGATTTCATTCTAAGAAGTTTTGCACTAAGCGCACTCCACTGCGATAAGTAGTTTCCTACTATTCCACGATTTTTTAATGTTTCGAGGGGTGGTGACGTCACTCTCAAATCACAAATTCCAGTCCCAACTGTGACGTCACTGCGACACGAACCTTTGAAAAATCAATTGAAGAAAACTAATTATCGTAAGAGAGAGCGGACGGTATCAGTATTTTCAGAAATTCACCCTCTTTAATTAAAAATATTAAATGAATAGGTAGGTGGGTAACGCTAATATTTTACGAGTTTTCTTAAATTAAGCACCTAACCCTCTATTTCGTGCACAAATGAGATTCAATGGCAATACAACAAATTTAGAAAATCAGGGAAATTGTGAAGGGGGTGCAGTGTAGGTGAGGGATAGCTCGAATCCATCCACGTGGTTGTGGGGGGAGAGGTACCAAACTCACCCATAATCCAAGCGCACTTGATGAATATTAAACACTTTTGTACTGTGAAATTCTGAAACTGTACCTTATCTCTAAATTCGTGATAGATATAATAATATTTGGACCCGCCGGTATAACTATCTTAGGAAATAAATTGACTCACATGTAATGAGGCCTTGACTATATTTTAACGTTAGCGTACCCAACGAACAATGAAATTCCATTTTCATTAACGAATCTACTGGTTGAGACTAAGAATAGAAGACGTTTGGGCCTCTCCGGACTGTGGGCGCTTAATTGGCTCGAAGGAGTCTAATTCCCCCTTTAAATCCTTTCACTAATTAGGTTCCTTCGCGATCGTTTGGAAAAGGCTTTCCGTGGATTGCGGAACGAAATCATACAGAAGACAGCTGTAGGCCTTAAATTTGAATAAAAATATGAAGATTCTTTATCTTTATTGTTATTTTTTCTCCAAAAATATCAAATTACACTACTCAAAACGAGTACATAGTATTACATAATACATATTATTTGAATTGATTAAATTGGTTCCTTATAGTACTTTTGCCATCTTTCTGAAAGATTGCTATAGTATGCTTTTTACTTTTGGAATACCACCATCCAGATCGACATCTATGCAAATCACTTTGGCACGGAAAAGGTACGTCGGTACGTAATGATTCAACGACTGGCGAGATTTTTTTTCGAATAAACATTTCTCCAGTGTTATTAAAAAGTTCGTGTTAGCCAAAATTCAAATAAGTACCTATACCTAACAAATGAAAAACGGAGGTAGTAGGTCTTGGAAAATCAGAATTTAGATTGCGAAATCCACTTTACAAAGCTTTTGAAAATTTTATTAACGTCATTGCGGCACCTAGATGATAGTCTTCATCTGAATGAGTTCCACAATCATGAGCCTACTAAGTTTGCGATTCGTTCAATACGTCCTCTGACATTTCGTTCAATCAGAACAAGTCATTCATTACAACACATCTAATTACAGCCTTAGTACTATAATAACTTATCATTTTTACAATATTGTAATATTGGAATAGGTATCCCAGATCCAAGCCCCAAATACTGGGATCTCTAAATAGAAACGTGTAGGTATGTTGTTTGTTTATAGTTGATCAACGTAGAAGTCATCAAAAGATCATCAAATTAGGTCCCCTATATGTCTGTATGTCTGATGTTTGTATGTCTGACTGTGTTAAATCCTTGTCACGCCCAAACTACACCAAGTTTTAGTCCGATTTTGATGGAATTTTTAGGGTTCGTGCAGGGCAGCTCCTAGACGGCCTACTATGATACCCAACTTCTCGTAGAAAAGGGGTTATTTTTCAAAACCGTCGGATCAATAGTAGTCTGTACGCATGCGCAAACGTTAATTTCTTATAACGTCGATTTCTCATTATGTGTTGGTCTGATTTCTTTAAAACTCGTGTAAGTAGTTGGGTACATGCTTCATAAACATTCTCTATAAATTACACGGTGATTGGTAGAGTAATAACTATTGTGCATGAGCAAAACTAATATAGATTGACGCTAGCAAAACTTGGACTAAAGAAGTGATTTTTATGAAATTTTAAGGAATTGTGCAGGGTAGCTTCAACATGATTCCTTATAACTTTCATAGTCGTCGCATAAATATTAGTTTGTGCGCATGCGCAAACGTTTATTTCTTATACCCTCGATTTCTTATCATCTGTATTGGTCTGATTTCGTTCAGACTCGGGGAGTCGATGTGTATATGTTAAAGGGAAATTGCCTATGAATTAAATAGTGATTGGTGAAGTAATATTATATAGCGCTTGCGCAAAACTAAAATTAATTGCCACAGACATAAATCCGAGACTAATGGACGATTTTAATTAAATTATCAGGAGAGTTGCAGTTTAGCTCTTAGACAGATCCCCATAAATCGCATAGACGTTGGATCAATAGTTGTCTGTGCGCATGCCCAGCATTAATTTATCATCACGTCGATTTCTTATCATCTATTGGTCCGATTTCGTTCTAACTCGAGAGGTTCTACGATGATACCCTTTGTATCTTATCGCATTTGCCTGAATAATAGGTAACTATTGCGCATACACAAATCTAACATTGGATTTTGATGACATTTCCCATCATTGAGTGAGTTGAACTTTAGACAATTACCGCACATGCAAACATGTATTATAGCCCTTTTTTGCATTCCAGAATGTATAAAAAAGTATTAGATACTGCTATATTTTGCATTCAATCATTTCGACTCATCCTTATGATGGATGCATAGGAGGCTCTTTCTCGTTTCTTGCAAACGTTACGTCTAAGGGGATATTTCTTGGGCTCTAACAGGATAGGTATCCTCTGGGTGTAGCAGATTAATCGTCTCTCCCTTTTGAAAGAGTAACTACTCTCTTTTCATCACCTTTCATTGTTACACAATAACAGAGCTTGGTTTCAAACCAGAACCCCACCCCTCGCATCACAGGAAAAATGGGCAAACAACCCAAAACTTATACCATTAAAAATTTTAAATCACACCCCTGCCGGCTGCCAACTGGAGTCCTCTTCCACTCCCCCCTTCCGCTTTTTGAAACCCCCGGGAGAGTAAAGGATAGGAGTTGTTCCTCCTTCTGGAGTCTTGGAAATGTTACATCTCAGGAGATATTTCCGGGGCTCTGCTTACAGAATATCCTCTGGTTGTAGCAGGTTAATCGCATCTCCCCTTTTTAGGAGTTACTACTCCCTTTTCATCACCTCTTGTTGTTACATCCTTTATTGTTCAACTAAATCTATACGACCATGTTACAATATGTGAGGAACCTATACTGCCCACCCAACTTGGCAGCCGTTTTTATTTTTCCATGTTCCCTTTTCCTGATTCATGAAAGTTACAACAAGTGTTTCTTTTGGAGGTAATGGACGCCTCCGAGCTTATGTTGCGTAACTTGAAAATATGTTGTCCGGAATACCAAAGCGCTTTGAATGATGACAAATTTGCTCGATAAGAATCACTCTCCGACCAGGATACAGCTCGGGACCGCAGGTGGGTTCCGCCAAATCTGCCCAACTCAAAATAGCAATTTTCCTTCGATACCGTCCATCATTCTCCGAGGTCAGAAAAGCCATGGGGTCGGCCGGAGTGATTTCCGCGAAAAAGACTCAGCTCGTTGATATTGATTGTGTTGGCACCTTATAAATGGAACGATTCAACCTCGCCAGACTAATGGACGGACCCCGAGGAAACTCAGGCAATTAACCTTTCGGCATCCTCCTCCCCTCACAACCTGCCCGTTTTCATCTTCCATAACACTTTGCGCCTTGAGGGACGTAGGTATAAAGGGTGGAGCGTCTGGAAATGCTAACACGTTACCAGGGTGGTGGTTATGGCTCCGAGTTTCCCTTTGATATATGGCATCGTTTTAGGTCACCCACCTGCATGTTTAATTCTCACAAGCTCCATCTACTGTTCTTGGTTATGTTTGAATTGATGTTTAATCCATTACCCGTAATTTAATGTAGAGGAACAACGAGTGAGAGAGGGAAACCGCAAAAGTAAAGTGGTATATGGGATAACGATAGAGAAAATACGATGTCTGAAAAATACGAAAAATGGGTAAAGCTGATAAAATTGCAGGTACCTAACAAAGCAGTTTAGACACCAACATTGCACTACAAACCGGCAATATCAACATACTCGTAGGTACTTAGGTTACAACGGATTCGGTCGAAGGAGCACGGCCCACAACACCTAACACGTCACTAGTAAGAGGTATAAGAGTGTAACGGCTCAGACAAACCTTATAATGGAGCATAATTGACAGCTATACGGAGTTACTTTCCTTAGTTATAGCGGAGGTATCTCCAATTACTGCAACATGGAGGCTAGACAAGAAGCATTCAGCGTCGTGAGTTAGCGCTCTCATATTTGAGCCGGGGACCGTCCCAATCTCTAATCTTCGATTTCGTTTTAAAATTTGGTTATGTGATGGATATGGGTAGTTTATCCTTCTCTACTCTTGAAATGCTGCAACTGGGGATAGTTACTGGATTCAGTTGCAGCCATTAAGAGATCCTCTGGGCGTAGCAAGTTTGTCACCTCTACCGTTTGAAGGGGTAACTTCTGCATTTTCATCACCTCCCTTGCCATAGTTATTATAGATATTAATGAAAACGGTTGAACAGGATAGATTTGAAGTCAATAAACTAATAACTAACAATGCACGAATATGGACAATTACAAGTTCAACTGATTATTTAAGCATTGGTTGGAATGAGTAGTTGACCGTATAGTTGATATGTGGGTATACACATTAGTCAGGTGATAGTTATTTATCAAACGTTTTATGCATTTAAACATTTTGTCTTATCAAAAAACAAGTGATCAAGCTCGTAGGTACTAGATTTTAGTTTAATGGAGGTTCGAAAGCTTATAAAAGTACTGGTGCTTAAATATGTATTAGCTTAAATGTAAGTAATTATATGAGTACTGGTTTATGCTACTGGTAACTTCTATCAAAATAGAATCAATAGAGTATACACACATGCACTGTTGTTGGTTTAGTGCACGACGTTTGCCTTTGTAAGGCACACACCTATACATGCACTTTAAATTAATATAATTGCCTAAGCACAACTTTAGCACGGCGTTCTCCAGTCGAGAATAAGGATTTCGTTTAGATTGTATGGCTACCCCCTTCAAATGTGAGGTTTCCCATTATTTGCAATTCGAGGTTTCGTGAGGTTTTGTACTTTTAAAAGAAGAAAACTTTTAGAATATTCTGGTTGTTTTTGGAGCATGCACTACTGTTTATCGACTAAATTCTCAAAATGTTTATTGCTGCTGATGATAATGTGTATTGAGATACGACACATTGGGTACGTTAAGATAAACGATTATGCATAACCTTAATGTGAAATATATGTTTTGTAAAGAATGTTTAAATACAGAATTTGTCCCACCCTTGGTCTTGTTCTTGATTTTGACTTGGAAAATCCTGAATTTTAATCGGAAAAGCTACATATTTCAAAAGAAAGAGTTTACGTTCTTTTGAATCTTTCCGACTCGAAAATATCGATTTTACCGGACATTATCAATGTTTTGGTTAATTGTCGCTTGACCGCGAGCCTCAAAAGTTTGAGCAACTAGCCGCATCCTGCCAACATCTTGTCTCGTGAATAAAAGCGACTTTAAATGCTTGGAACGCTCACACGTGTGGAGTAGACTCGTCATCGCGTAGGAAGGAATTCTTGGCATGCAAACGAAGGGCGCAAACCGAACTGCATGTTGAAGGCGGAAAAATATCTATCTTGGCAAGTTAAGTGTTAAAAAGCTGGGCTAGAAAGGGGACTCACTGCGCTTAGCTCGTTCCCCCTCCTTCCACCGTCGCGACAATTCGCGGACGCGGACGGAAGACGTTGCGAAAAATCGTGAAGAACCGCGACCGGCTAGAACTCCGGTCCAACTAAAAGTCTCCTAAGATTCCCATCCCAGCGGCGACCGTCTTATCTCTTCTGTCGCCCCAACACTTTAAGTCAAATAAAACGTGACGCAATTGGTCATCATCGTAAATTTGGTTGAGAGGGGTCTGTAGGGAAGAAGCGTTGAGCATCTGACGGGCCCGCGATGCCAGAGCGGTGACACGGGGATCATGAGGGACCAATCTGGTCGCCCGAGTCCCGCTTTTCTCCTTGATCAAGAGATATGAAGGCCGGAGTTTGACTGAACTCAATCAAACCTCTTTTGAATCTATTATTAGGTAATGTTTTAATCTCTCTACTGTAAATAGTCTGGACTAAATCATGTCTCAACCGACATTCAAGATGCAAGGTGGTTTCATCAACCTTAGGCTTACACTAAGAGAAATAAATTGCACCCTGGGATCTTCTTAACCCCGCAGATATTTATTTATTTATTTGTATCCTTACTGCAAATTCCAACAATCCATCAAACAATGAAGTCCAAGAGTTTTTCTAAAATACATAGTTTAATTTAAAAATACATAAAATGTATCATTTCCTCAACTTAAAAAACGGAAGTTAGTTAAGGACCATTGTCTATGACCACAATAAAATAAAAAGTTACAATGTTAAATTGATTTCGATGGTTAGCTCATCATCAGTAACCAACAATGAGATCATTGTTTGTTACTGATAATGACCTAAACTTTTTTTTTTTTTTTTTTTTTTTTAACTTTTGACCTGTACGAGAATGGCCAATAATCTATAAGCCCATTAGAATGAGAGTGGAAGCGATGGGCATGCAGTTCCATTACATACAAGATATAGAATATTAAAGGTGATATTATTATTATTATGTCGATTTCATAAGCATAATTATAGCCGTTATCAACGTGATAGCTGTTATCGAAGAATATCAGTCTTCATTTCAGATGCGTAAACCATTCTATCCAACCTCTTCCTTCATATAATTTGATACCTAACATTGATAAAACTCACATGATTGTCATCACTAGTCTAAAGATGATATTTTCCGTTGATGAATGAATAGAGCCAAACCAAACAAAAATCAGACAACGTATAGCGCAAATATGAATTGCGTTTTGTGGAAAGGACTTCATACCCAGCTTAAAGAAGTTGGAATAGAATACCAACAGGCATGGGAGGGAGGGGAAGGGTGTTATGATTTAGGTGGTTAGATAACGAGGATATGCCTTGATAAGCTAAGAAAGGATCGAAATAGGTTTGAGAAATCGACAAATCAGTTTCAATTTTCTGCTAGGTGATGATTTCGGCCAACAATCAAAATCTGATACATGAATCGACGAAAAACTTAACAATGTAATTAATGAAAAGGACTCCGCGTCGACTGTCGAATTTAATATTATCATGTGATTGGATGGTCGTTGGCAGGGCTGAGCACGATTCATATAATCATTTTCAGACATGCTGTTCACGTGGAATATCACCTCACTATCAACTCGTTACTATACCATGTTAAATTTTATCTTGAATCAATCTATTACATTTTTGGAAGAATAATTGTTACGTTGAAAAATGAAGTTTTACCTAGCTAATTAATTTCAAATGATCAGGTACACATTTATTGTCAATTCATCTTCTTATCACTTTTCCTTAAGTACCATAAAAATATCCGCGTCAAACAATTTACACGGAGTGTTTTTATCAATGCATTCTTTTGGAACGAAACAAGAATATTACTAATTCTTGTGGAATTCACCTCAGCGCAATTCCTATTTGATAAGACTTATTTCTGGGACGAACAACCTTATTAAAGGGAGTGGTGCTGGTCCGGTGGCCATATTTGGTGGATATTTTTCACTTATACAGGCGCTTTATGTTTTCGTTAAACCAAGGTTAAGTGGACAAAGCTTCTCCAAGGCAAAGGAAACAAAAAACATATCAATGTTAAAATTACTATAGACAGTAATTTTTGTGAGTTGAAAGACGGGGTTGTTGTAATTGTTTTTTGTTAATGCGTGATTAAGGTATCTTTAAGACACCGTATGCTGTGGAGCACGTTCCTACCCTTCTACAAAATTATTCATTAAGGTCACTCAGCTGATCACGATGCGAGTCCGTCATTTTATTCCGCAAGTGTTGTCTGTAAAATTTTAATTTCCTACGGAAAATGAGAGAATTAAGCTTAGTCAGCTGATCAGAATGGAGTCCGTAATTGTATTCATCTGTTGTTCTCGCGCAAAGAGCCTCCCAGTCAAATATATATTTCCTAGGATTAACTGGAGAGAATTTAGCTCACTCAGCTGATCAGTAAAGAGCCTTAAATTTCAATGGCCTCCTAACTTCCTTGACACTCTCTCTGTCAAATTATAAAGTCCCATAATTGGCAGATAGGAATTTAGCTCACTCAGCTGATCAGGAAGGATCTCATAATTTTATTCGTCTCCTGATGTCCCAGAAAGATTTCCTACATATTTGCGGAGCAGTTTGGGCAGCGACTGGTTTTCCGCTACTTTCCTGACACATTTTGGTCTCGCGAAAGAGTCTTCCTCTTTTATTTATTTATTTATGAAAGCGTGTTCCACGCTGAAAAGTTTTCTACTTTCATTCCTAGTAAGCTATTTCAAGGTACCTAATAACTCCAAATTCCTTATCGATAGTTTAGTCTTGAAAAACCAGTCACGCAAATTTTCACCTGTCTCCAAGTCCAAAAACATAAGTATCCATGTTCTTAAAATAGAGGTTCCTAATAGTGTTTCTTCAACATTCTTTTTGAAGTACGCACATTTTAATATGCATTCGAGTGTATTTCAATGACAAATGTAATATTCTGTATATATATATTAAATTTACGAATTGAACGATTAAATATCTAAATAGATTTAGATGTGCTCGTAATATCGCAATGTATATGTACTTGTGCAAAGTTCATGTAAGTCCAGTTATGATACGTTTCATAAATAAATTTACAAATATTTGGCGTCCCCGTACTTTATTGATGACGGTTGATCAGTTAAATAGATTGCTCCATTAATCTTAAGGATCCATTATCTCATCGTATGATCCATACGTTGATCACATCGTATGATCCATGTTATCTAAAAAATACTTCAAACATTATTCATTCACTATCCAAAATATCAATATTCAATAACGACCCGTATCATATACGAACTAAATCCCTAGCGACGATGTGGTGGAGACCCATTTCAATGAAGAAAACTGAAGACTTAACCGTCTAAATCGATGTAACATTGTAACTCTTTAGCTTTGTAGAAATAGACAACGTTTTTTATTCAGTTCTGTTTTCTTTCATATCACATTTCTTTGGTATTTAAACATGATTCTCGAGAAGTTCATTATGAAAGCTTAACACCGTTTAAAGATATTGAAGAATAACAACTGCCTACCTACAATCGATTGTTCACGAACCTCAAACTCAACACAGCTTCATAACCTAGATTTTTGGGATCGGACGACCAACTAAATGACTATTTAAAACGGCCAACTAACTAAAATTAATTCATTGACCAATAATGTTATAGAAAACTTTATTAAATAGACCTGCCTACCTACATATCAACTTATGCTGGACCGTGCATATATAGACCTAATTGAAAATGTAACTATATTGGTATTAACAGAATTTTCAAATGTGGACTGTCTGTACCGCGTTGAAATAACAATAATTACTCGTATGAGCAATAAACCAATCTAGGTTATGTGAATAACGTAAAATTATTATTTGAAAATTTCCCATGAATTTAGAAAAGCAATGTACCATCTAAATTATTATTTGTAGTACCTAGTAATTATTTAATATTGGCATATTAAAATAACCGATAAAATTCGATAGGTATTAAGTAAACTATATTTATAACCATGTTTGTTTTAAGGTTTTCGGACATTTATTATCTTAAGAGAATCTTTTATTTAAAATTGCTTAGGTATTAATCTTTCAAATAAAAAATATTATGTAGAAAGATTAAGGAAATATACACATCTAGAAAGCCGATCTGACATTCACAATAAGGCAATAACAAGTTCATTTTACATAAGCGACGGAGTAGACGAATTTGTACAACAGGAGATTCGCTATGCAACTAGAATCGCTACGTACGACACACATACGCAAATAGGTGTTATTACCAGTTTTCTTTCTCCAGTGGTTCCTCGAGCACAATTGGCTAACAATGACGGTCGAAGAGAATTTCGAAACCATATTTCGTTAGTGATGAGTTGTAAGGATTTTTCAGTGTAGACTCGCGTAAATGAGGTCGCAGGAAGTTGATGCGTTCAACGAAAGTCACGGGAATCTGGTTATGGCGGGCAAATTAATTTTTGAAAGATTTTTAGTTTTTAGAAGATCAAAATATGAAATTATTGTATTTTTGTTCGCCAAATAAGAGTGAGTCAGAAGAGCTCAAACGGTAGTGAAGTCAGCTGCCACTCTCGGCAGACTGTTGGCGAAGCGGGACCGCCACACCGCTATCAGCTGCGAAAGGTGGAAGAAGGGCGCCTATCCGTTTCCATAGTGACAGCGCGAGAGAGATGGAACGAGTGAGGAACACGATGGGGAAGGAGGGGAAGGAGACATTGAGACAGGTTATGTAAGCACCATCCGGCCGTGGAGGACTGATAGTTTTGAGTTGTTAAACTTTCGTTTTTGGTTCGTTTGACTTATTTTTTGCAACAATATGGCCTTTTACTGCAGACAATTATGAAATGTTCAAACGGTGTGGTTCACCGCGAGACGATCGGGTCTAGAGGTTGAACACTGTTTATTCACCTTTCAGAGGTGCAACACCTATTTCTTAATCAATAAAAACGGTGACCACGCCATCGTGAAGAGTTTCACATTGTAGTATAATCGTGGAAATACTATTAAAATATAATACAATTTTTTGATAGTACATTTTTATGTTTTCCCCCATGATAGTGATAAATCGTGAACCCCAACATCACGGTGAAAAAAATTCTTGAGAAAGATAACGTCGATATACAGGGTGTTAATAATTTTGGTAGAGAACCTTCTAGAGATTTTTTAAATGCTTTAGCACAACTATCTTTGATAGATTTTAGAGGCGAAGTAATTTTATTTGTTGACAACACAACATGATAATCAACATGTGAATATAACACATTTACCTAACTAAATAAATTAATATTAGAGTGTCAGTTTGTATAAACAACACGTCCCCTCAAACTGGCAACTACAAGTTCACTTGTGAAAACATGATGTTTTGCTCCAGGCAACCCTTTTGTCAACACATCAGCAATCATAGATTCCGTTGGTAGGTATCGAATGTCAATAGTATTTTCGTCAACACATTGCCTCAGGAAATGATGTCGGATGTCTATATGTTTTGTTCTAGAGTGCTGAGTTGGGTTCTTGGCAAGACAGTGAGCTCCTTGATTGTCATTGTAAATAGTTACACATGACTGAAGTTTTTCATAGTTTAGCTCAGAGAGAAATGTTTTTAAGAAAATTGCTTCTTTCGCAGATTCAGCTAGAGCCATGTACTCTGCTTCTACAGTCGACAATGCTACGGTTTTTTGTTTTTTGCTTTCCCAAGTGACTGCTGCTCCTCCCAAAAGAAATGCGAATCCAGTGTAAGATCGCCGATCATCTGGACACGCACCCCAGTCAGCATCAGCGTAACCAATGAGTCCTTTGCCAGTCTTACGAAATTTAATCGCGTAATCAGACGTGCCTTTGAGGTAACGCAGGATTCTTTTTGCCGCTGCCCAATGGTCATTAGTGTATGCATTGTTGAATTGACTCAACATGTTCACTGCGAATGCTATATCAGGTCGTGTGCAAACGGAAAGGTAAAGTAAGGAGCCTATGAGTTGCTGATATGGCAGTTTCTTCATCTCTTTTTCAGAAGGAATCATATCCGGTTTTTTCAGTTTCATCCCAGGTTCCAGTGGTGTCGCTACAGGTTTTGCATCCTCCAAGCCGAATCTTTTCAGAAGTTCAGCTATATACTTCTTCTGGCTCATCGAGATCGTCCCCTCGTCGATGTCTTGATGAAACTCTATTCCCAGGCCGTAGTGAATGTTACCTAGGTCTTTCATTTTAAATGATTTTTTCAGTTCTCTTTTTACTTCATTTATCCATTTGATGCTACTTGATGATATCCATAGATCGTCAACATAAAATGCAACAAAGATAACGTCGTCTCCCCGCTTTGCATGGAAAAAACATGGATCCGAATTTGATGGTACCAAGAATTTTCGTAGACATTGGTCCAACTTTTTGTACCATTGCCTCGGAGCCTGCTTGAGTCCGTACAAAGCCTTTTTTAAACGACATAATCGTTTCCCTTCTTCATAGTTTTTCAGTAACTTCTCACTTTTTTGTTTCAGATTTGTATCTCCTCTTTTTATTATCTTGGTCAATGCTTCTTCAAACATGTCAGGTAATTCCATGTGAATGGTCTCTTCCAGGTCTCCATTCAGGAAGGCTGTTACGACATCCATTTGATGAACTTCCAATCTAAGTTCTACAGACAATGCCATGAGCAATCTTACTGAGCCCATTCTGACCACAGGGGCATAAGTTTCTCTGAAATCAACTCCATACCGTTGATTGAAACCCTTAGCCACCAAACGGGCTTTTCGCCTTTCTAGAGAACCATCCGCTTTCAATTTTTCTTTAAGAATGAATCTGCTCCCAATCTTGTTAATGTTGTTTGTTTGTTCTACTAATTCAAATGTATCGTTTTCTATTATCGAGCTATATTCTGATATTATTGCTTCTTTCCATTCACGTGCTTCTGGGCTGTTCATTGCGTCTTTCATGGATATGTCAGCAATGTTAGCTATTTCTTCAAACGTGAAAGAGTTTTCAACTACTCCCTCACCCACCAAAATACAGTTCTGCGGTTGAACTGGCCTATAAAGTTTCCGTGGCCTGCCAGGATTTCCAGACCGAATGATCCGAGGCCTTCCCCTCCCTCGGCTGGAAACTACTGGCTGCTCATCGCTGGTAGTGGAAGTTATCGGGTCAGGTTCTTCATCAGCTGTGTCATATTCATCAGCGTCTTCTAAATTTTGTTGTTGATTATCTCCTTCTTGTCCGTTTCTTGAATTTGTCTTCTTCAGTGGTATTGTAATTGATTTACTCTCAGTTGCTTCTTTCTTCAATTTCGTTTCGAATTCTTCATATTGGTTTTCTTTCTGAAATTCATCCAGGAACCTTACATCTCTTGTTTCAGTTATTCTTCTTTCTTCTTCCAAAAATATTCTGTACGCTTTACATCTTTCTGAATAACCAAGAAAAATACAAGATTTCCCTCGTGGCTGAAATTTTCCTTTGGTTGGTGATTTATCAAGAGCAACGCCCTTGCAACCAAATGTTCTAAAATGGGTTAGAATAGGGGGTTTACCGGTCCACATTTCAAATGGTGTTTTTCCATCCAAACTTCTTGAAGGACACCTGTTCCGTACGTGATTTGCAGTAAAAATGGCTTCTGCCCAGAATGATGGTGGCAGTCCTGACTGGATCAGCATACATCTCGCAGTTTCAACAAGCGACCGGTTTTTTCGTTCTGCTATACCGTTTTGTTCTGGAGTGTGTGTCACAGTCAATCTTCTGCCTATTCCTGCTTTATCTAAAAATTCATCAAATGCTTTATTTTTATATTCGCTTCCATTATCTGATTGTAAAAATTTTATACGACCCCCTTTTGATTTTCAACTAAATTTTTATATTTTATAAATTCATTTAGAACGTCACTTTTGTTTTTCACAAATCTTACTTCACACCAACGTGTGTGGTCATCAATAAATGTTAAAAAATAATTTGAACCTTTCTTGGATGATGTTCGCATAGGTCCACAAATGTCTGTATGAATGATTTCCAGAATTTTAGAAGTTCTAAAAGATTTTGTTGGAAATGGCTTCTGTGCCATTTTCCCATGGCACATACTTTGCAGGTAGATAGTTGTCCACTAAATTCAACTCCTAGTGCCCTACGGTGATTTACGATTTCTCTCATACTTCCTTCATTCAGGTGACCTAAACGTTGATGCCATTCTTCGATATTATTAATGTTTCTTTTTTGTGAAATTACACGGCAATTCTCGATACCTCGTTCTTCAACATAATATAAATTATTTTTACGTTTTGCGGTCAGTATTATTCTGCCTTCATCATTTTGAACTACAGCTTCGTTTTTCGTAAATACTACGGCATGCCCTTTATCAGTTATTTTACTCACTGACATGAGGTTTGTACGTAAGTCAGGTACATGTAGTGTATTATTTAGTGTCATAATTTTTACGTTTTCATCTCTAGTTATAGCTATTTTAACTGTACCTTTACCTTGAATTTTTGTCGATTCATTATTTGCGAGGTTTACTTTTCCATCAGAAATGGGTTCTCGAGACGTGAACGCTTCATCCTCGTTGCACATGTGGGAGCTGCATCCACTGTCCAAGCACCATACTCTGGAGTTGGTTTTCAAAGCGAATTCTTCAGTGAATAAGCTGTTGTCCCTTTCTTCTACTTTTCTTGCCTTTGGTCTGTAATAGCAGGAAGATGGTTTATGACCTCGCCTACTACAGTACGGGCAATTTCGGTTATCGATTTGCGGCCTATAAGCAGTCCATTCCCTATTCTGATAGTTTTGTTTTTCGTGGTTTTGTAGTTTTTCTGTATGTAATCTATTTTGATAGTTTTCTTTACCTTTAGAAGAATGTAGTCTATAATTATTACCCTCGCTGTCATTGCCTCTAAATTCCAACTATTATCTATTCTAGCATCCCCTTGTTCCATTATTTTTATTTTCAATATTTCAGGATCTGGCAGTTCATCTCGCGATTCAATGGCGCATCTGAAGTTGTTATAACTATCTGGGAGGCTATAAAGAAGTATTACGGATAACATATCAGGGTGTATTGTAACTTCCATCATTTTTAATTTATCTACTGTGTCAAAAAACTTAGCAAGATGATCCCTAACATTGCCATCCTCTTTCATTCGATATAAAATTAATTGCTTTAATAAGGTGGCTTTTCTAGCAGGACCTTTGGATTGGTAAATACTTTCTAATTTCAACCATAATTCTCTAGATGTTATACAATCTTTTACTTGTTTAATCTCCGAAGGTGATATTGCTAAAATAATGTCCGCTCGTGCCTTCAAGTCGGTGTCATCCCATTCTTCTGCTGCTTTGATGGTATCAAGATTTCCTTCAATGACGACTGGACGTTTTTTCCTTCCATTGACATATCCGAGTACATCATTCTTGACAAGCAGGGCTTCCATTTGGACTTTCCAAGTGTCAAAGTTGTCTTTATTTAGCGTTTCAATTTTTACGCTCATGGTTGGTACTTGATTTATATTTGTACCTATTTATTTTTTACTACTTTTCAGTGGAAGCTCGCTAGGAGCATAACCTCTTGGTAGCAGAGCGTGGTTTTTAGTGAATTTTACTTTAGCAGAGTTAGTTATTTTTATAAGTGAAATTAGCACAACTATCTTTGATAGATTTTAGAGGCGAAGTAATTTTATTTGTTGACAACACAACATGATAATCAACATGTGAATATTTGTTTTCGAACATTTTCACTGTTATGTTTTTCGTGTTTTTTACTTCACGTCACATAAAAGTGGTGATAACTCTCCTTAAGTTAGCTTTAAAATCAAAGATAAGACCACCGTTTGAAATAACCAAAAACTTTCTTTCAGAATATTACTCTATTATGAAGTTTTAAGCTAATTCAGTGAGAAAAAGTTCCAGTCATGTAGCATGATAGTATCAGCGACTTTTCGTAAATTATCGTAGTATATTACCTATGTTAAATTGTTTTGATATTTTAGAACTTCAAGTGAAAAAAAAGGTTAACTACCGATTTTATGGCAATAAAACTCGATCTAAATCATTTTTGGCAATTAAAAAAAGAATTTGGATTTTTATCTTTTTTGCATTTTTATCTATTTTTTGGCAAGTATTAATGAAATTTAAGTACATTAGCAGCATAAAATTGTGCATACAATCGTCCTCCGAAAAATATAAATTTAACGATTTTTATCCGTTTTTAGCCATTTTTAGTGATTTTTTGAGCAAATTTCTGAAATTTGAGAAAATGACTGTAGTGTATTATAATCACAAACTTATAAAAGATAACCGAAAAAACGTCACAAAACTATTTTTATATTTTGGCTTTTTGCCTTTTTCAAACTAACCTTTTAGTTTGGAAATGGCAAAAAGCCGACATATTGGTAAAAATGGTTGTGTGACGTTTTTTCTGTTATCTTTTATAATTTATTATATACATATGAAAAACGGATTTCAATTAAGAAATTTTTCAAAAATTTTTGAGCCATTGGAATAGCTTCATTTCTTATGAAAATTCGCTAAAAGGTAGGTCTGAAATGAAGATTTTCTCACTTTTCCGAAATCACTGCTTTCTTTAATTGGATTCTTCCCATAGCGGAAAATGGTAAAGAATCCACATAGGATCCTTAAACTGGATTTTCCCATTATTTTCTCAACGAATTACCAATTATGGAAAAACCGAGGATCGATAATGTGTTTTATGACAATAACGTGAAATTTTTGATCAATATAGGAAAATTGAATTGTGCATTTGCATCCAAAATCAATGTTGCTATTGCCAAACTGTAGGAATGGAATTTTCACACATATTACAATGGAATTCCAATGTCAAAAAGTACAAAAAAACCAGAATCCTCAATGCATGCTCGTCTATACTAATGGGTAATAATCTTAAATTGAAATATTGTATCTAGCCAATAATCTAAGAATAATTAAACATTCGTCTATTTGACGAAAAAGCTCCATCCAGGGCTGACCAACCTCATTTCAACAAGATAAATAATCTTTACCGGAGTTTGGTAACCCGTGTGCGCTAGATAACGAATGCGTGATTTCCATAAGAATGCCGTATGAGAGGAATCGAGCCGAAACCACCTGTCACGAGTGGGGATCGATTCATATATAAAACTAAAGATCAATAAGGCAGTATCAGTCTTCTGTACCGATTCAACACAATGCATACCAAGGTATTGTCATAAATATGGAATCTTCCAGATTTATAGAATAACTATACATTTATTGTATGTACTTTGAACATAATTGATATGTTCAAAATGCGTGCATGTATCTATATATTTATGTTTGTGAATTTTGATAATTAGACAAGTTACCTTAGAGTTTCAATGAATTTCGTCACGATGGAAAAAAAAATCATGGGTGATGAGAATAATAAATTGAAAACTTCAGTTGCAATAATTTGATGACTTCGCTTAATAATAACTCCTTACATGAATAGGGACTGTTTATTAACCCTAAGTAGATAAAACCTAGAACTATACAGAAAATAGGGAATAAATAGGAACTAGTAGTAGAAAAAACTAATAATCCTGAATGATTTTCCGAAAATAACATTTACCTACACATATTAATTCATAACGCATTTTTCAGATTCTCGTAGTGCTCGTAGTTGTGGCAGCAGTGTCCGGCCAAGGTTGGGAAGGATCTTGGGATGGAGATCATCACAAGGATTACTATGTAAGTTCTGAGACAATCTTTATGTTAAACGGGAATAAACCCAACAATAATAATTACAATAGCAAAAGAAGACGTGATACGCTAACTATTCATCAGAAACATGCGAAATATGATTTAAACCTTGAATGTATAAATAATTCCATTGAAATAGGGGCATGAAAAACTACCTATTGATATTCCATAGGCAAATATAGTGATACTGCACTGCACTGGTAATGTTGGAGCATAACGTGCGGATTTCGTTAGGTGTCTTTTTGGATTGGACTGACCAGTAGGTACATGATAGAATAGAAAATGTAATTTATTTTATACCTACCTAGTTTTCATTTTTGCTATTAGAAACAACGCAATGTTCGTTATACGAATTTATTTTACAGGCCCCACCTCACTACGCTTATGAATACAAAGTTCACGATGGTCACACTGGAGACATCAAGGCTCAGCACGAGACGAGGGAAGGAGATGTGGTGAAGGGCTACTACACTCTCAAGGAGGCTGACGGCACCACCAGGGAAGTCCACTACACTGCTGACAAACACAACGGATTCAATGCCGAAGTCAAGAGGATCGGACACGCTCATCACGCTCCAGTCCACCACGGATGGAACTGAATTTTTGATTGCCATACTAATTTCTCCAATACGTCCAGTGTTACTTAATTGATTTCAATAAAACAAAAACTTCAACGTAGTTTCACTCCAATGAATATTCTTCCACCTTGGAATATCCTTAGTCAAATGACTCAAAAGTATTGCGAACCTACCTTATAGGTATCTGGTGACGAACCGCACAGCCGAAGTCTCGTTAGAAGCATATTTAGAAGCATCAAGTACCTATACATACATGTACTTGCATATCAATCAGAAAGTGAACAGTTTTGTTGGTGGGGAAGAAAATAATTAAAATTACATCCAAGTGATTACGTTTAATAACAGTATTCCATTGTATTGCTTTCGAGTCTACCTATAGGTAGCGGAAGCGTTGTTTTCAGTTTCGGGAAGAAAAAAATTGTTGGTCTCCAAAATGAAAATTCCCGCTCGCATTTTTACGTTTTAGACCATTCCGAATCTGGTTCCATGTCTGTCTGTCTGTTTTTCGTGTGTCCGCAAATCCTTGTAACAAGCTCAATTTCCACAGCTTTCATCCAATTCGGATGACATTATCATGAAATGGAGGGCTAGGGTGTAGACGGTCCCGTATCAATTTTATCTTTTCTGACTCAATACTTCACTCGGCGGATGCGCAAACGTAAATTCTACCAAGCATCATTTTCTCAACCTATAGTCGTCCGATCTCGCTCAAATTTGGATATTTGGGCGATGACAATTTTATCAACACATCAATTTTAACATGTTTGTATCATTAACAGCTACTGTGCATGAGCTACTGTGAAATATTTAAAACTACTCTAATTTCATTAGATTTTGATGAAACTGTCATTGAATGCGCGGGTTAGGTGTAGATGGTTCTTTAACCTAAATTGCTGTTATCAACTCATCAGTTCCTTCTACGCATGCGCAAACATAAATTACCTACATTCAAGTATAATATTTTCGTTTTTTAATTGACCATGATACGTACAAGAGGAAGCTATGTGCCTCACCCAACTTGGCAGACGTTTTTTGTATGTTGTCAAATCCAGGAGTATATTACTATCTCGAAAATCTCCTAACACACTATACATCACCTGAACTGTATTCATTGATTGCTGCCTTCCAGCACAGGATTGTGAAATTCAAGCATGGGAATGAACCGAACCTCTTCAAAGGCCCGATAACTTATATTTTTATCACAATAAATTACATAGGAAAACATTTCGAACTATTAAGAAAGTAATCCTACCTCACCTTAACCAGTACACCTGATAGATTGCAACGTAGTTCCAATTTTCGTGTTAGGTAACCAACAAAACATAAAAGAAAGGTGAATAAAAACAGCTTGAATATACAACTTTTTAAATCTTTTTATTTTTATTTATATTTATTTGTTCTTTATTTTTTGGTTATCATATCACTTCCACTTTCTGAACAGAAAATTTTGTGAAACTGGAACTATCATCACTACGTTTTTTCATTATTATAGTTATAACATTGGAATTACTATCATTTAAGCCCTCAAAAATGTTTGAGAAAGAAAAAAGAGGGAGTTCCTTGTCAGTAATTCCATTTTTGAAATTTATAAGGGAGAAATGAATTGGAAGCTCATATTGTAGTAAACATGATAAAACGTATTTTTCTAGAATGGCTGTATTACATACCAATGAGCCCTAAAAGAAGTCAACGAAAAAGTGATGAGCCGACCATAGAGTTAAGTTGGAATTTCAAGAATGCACATCTGCTAGATACTTCATTTGTTCAGCAAAACTTTTTTCCCTTAAATTCAAAGTTTACAGTACTTAAATTCAAAAGTTGGGTTAATAACAAATATGTGTTAATAGTAAAGTAATAACATCGATAGTATTAAATAGGCCGTTAAGCTGGATTGAGCATGTATCACGGTGCGGCGGAATGGTTGCAGGTATAATTACACAAGCAGAGTCACTAACTTTCATTCAGAATAAAAGCGATTAGAATACATTTATGAACATCCGAATTTGAACGGATTCGGGTAGAATAATAAAATAATAATAGCAATAAAAATAATAACCTTTGCGCGTAATGCAGGTTAACAACGAACGGGGCTCCGAACATGAGAAGCTCCAGATAGAGCGCAGCTCGTAAACAGTGATCTTACCGATGTGCTATTCATTTGTTGCTTATTGCAAGGGCAGTGTTGTTACGGACACAAGATTTTGTTGTTGTCGTTTCATCGGGTTTGTTAGTGTGTTTCTTTATTATAATAATTTATTTATTACTAATATAATTCTAATTTTCGACCAATATTGATGAGATTTAAGGTGAGGGGAACGAATTGTTGAGCGAAAAGGGGTGACGCAAGGTATCAACAAGGGCAAAGTCATGTCAGCCACCATGTTCCTTTGGTAAGATCCTCCACCGCTCCTAGCGGCGGACCTTGTTAGTTCGAAGCCCCATTTATTGTAGCGCCTGAGAATTGGTCGGCCACCATTTGAGTGTGAGGCGATCCTTTTGTGCCATTTCTCACGCAGTCCCTGAAAATCACTTCACCAACGCCAAGGAATTACATCAAGCATTGAGTTATTCAATTATTGAATATGCACAGTACGTTTCACTGATTCAACTGCAACAAAATCTTGGAGGTTTGAACATACTATGGGACTTGCATTAAACCAAACGTAACCAAGCAAATTACCTAGGGTGACATCTGCAGGACCTGCAGTCTCTAAGGAATCGGATAATGGTAGATAAGAAGCAGTGAGTGTCAAAAAAATTTAAAAATGATAACTATTGAAGTGACTGAAGGACATGCCAGGTAAAATCTCTTAAGATTGCATTGAATTCGGATGACGAAGGAGTGGGTTACGAAGTAACAAATGGCAGACAGTCATGAGAAGAAATCCGTTCAGAAATGTTTAACAGTGCAGTGCTAACAGAAATGTGGGTTGTAGACAACTCAAGTTTTTTCCCTTTCGAATGTGTTCATGAAGTTTCTGCTAGCTTGGTTGATTAAAAAGGAAGAAAAGTTTGAAAATACTCTCTGGACCAAATGTTCAAACTATCGATATGAATCATAAAGTAGTAGGTATAATATTAATGTTTATTCAACTAACCATAGATTTCTGCTACTGATCTTATCGAAACTTGGGCATCACGTTTGTAAAATAATGATAGAACATAGGAACTAGGTCATAAAAACTATACGACCGATTGTAGTAACTCCAACTCCCACGATTGTGGTAATTCCAAGGTCGAAGGATATTTACTGAAGTACAACTTTATTGAGGTATTTTGTTTTATTAGAAATAAACTATCATTTATACAGTAATGAAAAAGGTGGTATGGATATAGGCAATTCAGTTCCATCCGTGGTGAGCCGGTGCGTGGTGAGCGTGTCCAATCTTCTTGACTTCGGCGTTGAATCCGTTGTGCTTGTCAGCAGTGTAGTGGACTTCCCTGGTGGTGCCGTCAGCCTCTTTGAGGGTGTAGTAGCCCTTCACCACATCTCCTTCCCTCGTCTCGTGAGCGCTCTTGATATCACCGGTATGACCATCGTGGACTTTGTATTCATAAGCATAGTGGGGTGGGGCCTGACACAGATGAACATGAAGCATGATTATTTCAAGTACTTAATAGGAACAAAAACTCTTTGAATCTATAGGTAATATCTGCCTAGGTATGGAGTCACCCCACAACGTGAGTGAATTTCGAAGCTATTTCCTTCATAGGGAACAGTCAATCATGATATTTGTATTTACTAGTATTTGTATATATTTGTATATTCATGTATATACTAGTTTGAAACAACCAGCAATATCTTAATAAAGGGCAAGCCTCTGACCAGAGTTACTACTACTACTATATTTGATATAGATCTATATGGTACTGGTCTGATACTGGTCTTGTACTACTACTACAATATTGCTACAAATTACTTTAAATACAATTCTATACTACTGGGCACAGCTGAAAGTTCAAGTCATGTAGCATGATCGTATGAGCGAATTTTCGTATATTATCGTACTGTATGATGTTAACTTGAGCTTGTTGAATTTGAGCTTTATTAGTGCAAACAAATCGTTAACTATTAATTTTATTGCAAAAAACTTATTCTTAATAGTAATCTGCTATTCATAAATGGATTTTGGATTCGTAGCTTTTTTTGAAATTTTTATCGATTTTTTACCATATTAAGTACATTTTTTAGCATAATTCTGTACATAAATTTTGAATGTTCTATTTTACAATTAATAAACTTTATCAAAACAAAGAATCAAAAGATAAAGCTTGAATAGATTGTGTAATTAATTATTTTTTAGTGTGTAACTGTGTGTAAATGTGTGGACCTGTTATCATCACTCACATAGTAGTCTTTGTGCTCATCACCTCCCCATGAAGATCCTTGCCAGCCTTGGCTGGCTGCGATAGCGGTGATGGCAAGAAGGATGAGTGCCTAAAGAATTGAACGGTTTAAATAAATTTAATAGCGATGAACGGAATAATCAGTCAAATTGTTCTTTACATAATGAATGAGTATACGAACTGATACAATTCATTTGATGATAAATTGAGTATGTTCTTTAGCGAAATATTTTTCTTTTACTTACTTTGGCGTACATTATCAGTTTGCGTGACGAACTGTGGAGAGCTTACGGTCAGGTTTCTTCTTATGTAGTGCTGGCCCCTCTTCGGTGATTGGCCACTAATTAGGTGGCTTTATGGAAATGACGTAATAATATAAACTCACGAAAAATCGCTTGCACTAACGACATCAGATGCGTATAGCGAGTGAAAAAGTGAATTCCAAAATGCCCGGTCGTTCCACCCCAAGGCCTATGATTTATGTAGGTGCCTACCGTCCGGTGAACCTTCACGGTCTCGAATATTTCCAAAAATACAAACTATTTTCTGCTCGTCAGAATTCACTTATTTAAACGTCTTGAAAATATTACCATCTCCTTCAATGAATCCATCACGAATACAAAGAAGTAATGGGTTAGGGCGCTTGCGCAAATATGAAATCCTCAAATTATCGATAAGTTTTAGAGCTGAAATCCAGTGAAAAACACTGACAAGGGTCGCAGTGGTAGTCGAACTTATGCAGAGATACCAGTAATGTTTCTATAGGTACCTATGCAGTAATAACAAATATTCATCAACCCAAGGAATACTACAATAGGTACATTTTCTAGTCATTCCACTGATTTATGATCGGTCAATCTTTAAATACGAATAAATTATTGTAATTAATCATTTCCAGGAAACTTTTTGAAAATCATTCGTCAAGCATGCAAAAAAATAGGTTAATATAAGCACAAAATTAGCATTATTAAAAGTTTTAGCAAAGATTTAGAAACGTTTGTGCCAAAAATACAATTGCATGAGCGGTAGGAAGTGTTGAAATACTTCTTAATAAAGTATGTTACTTAAGTATCAATGTTACATTAATTTGAAATTTGTTGTTTGAGCGCAAAGAAATTTGCGAAGTACCAATCTTATGGCAAAATAAACTAGTTCTAAATGATATTTTAAGATTCAACAAGATTTTGGATTAGTTATTTAGCAGTTTTTATAGATTTTTTAGCAAATAATGATGACATTTTCAGCATAATTTTTATAGATATAGTTCATAGTTAATTTATAGTTCATATATTTCTTTCGTCTAAATTCTGCTGAAAAAAAATCATATTCAACAATTTTCAGCAATTTTTAACAATTTTTAGAGATTTTTCAACACATTTTTTCAATTTTGTGCAATTTCACATTTTTGAACTCAAAAAGTTCTCGTCAACGAACTCACCCTTCCATTTGGAAAGCTTGATTTTTAGGCGCAAGAAAGGAATGTTTATCTCGATCCTAAGGATGTATCGTCTGAAATGACGCAATTATAGCTTTGGTGATGGATGAAAACTCTCGCGTGTAATATTCTGAGGCATTACTGAGAATATTTTTTGAGTACCTAATCTTAATTTATGTTCTATATTTCTCGACTACCTGTAACGCCTAAAAAAATTAAGTATAAATATAAATATATTTATATAATGAGAAAAAGCATTAAAATTTAGGATTCGTTTCAGTCTGCCTCAAAACGAATTTCAACGAAAAATTCTCGAAAATTTTCATTTTAAAATTTTTGGAGCCATTGCAATTTTTTCACTTTCTCCGAAAATTTTCATTCTAAAAATTTGGGAGCCATCGCAATCGCTTCACTTTATACGAAAATTCGTTAACAATGATGCGTTACCGATGACTGGAAGTGGAATTGAGAGAACACGACGGACCCAACTATGTGATAACTTCCGCTACTTTTTCACGTTGAGTTCGATTAGGATTGATTAAACAACACCTTGAGTGGAAGGAAGGGTCCATGTATAAGAAGGAAATTATTAAGGGTTGATTATCCATTCCTGGCTCAACAATCGTCGTAAAATGTACACCAAAGTAAGCCTCATTATGAGTTTAACAGCATATGTATTTTAAAAAATTTAATGTTTTGTCATTAGAAATGTTTTGAGTCAAAGAATTTCAAAAATTTTTTAGCAAATAACTGAGTTTGATAATTACAATTTTATTCTTCAATGTAATGACTTTCATTTAAACTTCTAATGAGGAGTAGTAGATAAAATGCTGAATAAAGCTTCATAGATGCGATATAGATAGTGATTTATGTATATTTCTTTAAATATTTTTTTCGCAGGCACTTTTCCTTCTATTCATTACTACGGCTGTGTGTGCCCAAAGTTGGGAAGGATCTTGGAGTGACGATCATCACAAGGACTATTATGTAAGTATTTGCACATATTTGTTCATAATTAGTTTCTATTTGCTGTAGGTGTCCGGTAGGTACCTATATGATATTGATATCATACTTTCAGGGACTAAGTAATAATACCACCATTTTGGCATCATAAATCAAATATTTAACCATCATGCCCACAATTCTTACGAAACATACCCACACGTTGATATTTGGATGTGTTGAATAATTACCACTGTAGTGGTATTGTACCTTCACAGTCACACTCACAGAACTCCTCCATAATAATAGGTACAAAATATCTCTCTCTTGAAGCAACTATAATTATGGGAACCTACATAGAGCCATTAAATTTACCTATTATCTTTGTCGTAATATCAAATGAAACTGGTGGGTATTTATCGAATACCAAGAAGACGTTGGGTACTGCATAAATGAGGTTTAATGCACGATTTGGGAAAAATCTTTGAACTAGTTCTTCCAACAAAATAAATAATGAGATTATTGAACACTGAGGCGTTATGTATTTGAAACTCTTCTGAATGTATTCAAGTATGTACTATGCTTTTTGTTTAATGAAGACTGCCAATAATGAAGAACAAAGGGAAATATACGATTTTAATCGTTTTATATGAGTAAACGCAATGTAATGTATTGTATGTATTGTATGTAATATAATAACTGATGATTGTATGACAAAAAGCGTGAGTCATCATCCCGTTTCAATTGCGAATTTCGTATAATTATGTTCCTAAAACAAATCTGTGGAAGTGCCTAAAGGAATTTATGGAATAAAATACCGAACTTGCAGGCCCCACCTCACTATGCTTATGAATACAAAGTCCACGACGGCCATACCGGAGACATCAAGGCTCAGCACGAGACGAGGGAAGGTGATGTGGTGAAGGGCTACTACACCCTCAAGGAGGCTGACGGCACCACCAGAGAAGTCCACTACACTGCTGACAAGCACAACGGATTCAACGCTGAGGTCAAGAGGATCGGTCATGCCCACCACGCTCCAGTTCACCACGGATGGTATTAAACTGATGGCTCTCTCTGTCCATATTGTTGGGCAGCAGCGCCAGTCTTAACGGACATATCATCGATAATGTAAATTTTTGTAAAAAAGCTATTGAAATAGTAAGTTTTTAATGTAAAATTGTTTAGTTCCTTACGTCCAGCGTCCACCCTTCATATTTATTGATTATCAGTAGGAAAAAATTAACAAACACGGGTATTTTTCCTCCCTGCAGGTCTGCTGCCGAAGCTAATTAGTATTCCTAGGGGATTTCACTGGAAAATTAGCTTATTGTTGTCCCAATAGTTTGTTTTCGACCGTTTTCAATATGATACTTGCTAATTAACAAAAATTGAGTGCAAGCACACAGGGCAGCAATGTTCGTTATACAAATTTATTTTACTGGCACCATCTCACTACGCCAATGAATACAAAGTTCACGATGGGCATACTGGAGACATCAAGGCTCAGCACGAGACGAGGGAAGGAGATGTGCTACTACACCCTCAAGGAGGCTGACGGCACCACCAGGGAAGTCTACCCACAGGATCGGACACGCTCACCACGCTCCAGCTCACCACGGATGGATCTGGAGCGTTGTTTTCTGAACAACAAAAACTGCTTTGATTTTTGTCAACTGATATTTTGATAAATTAAAATATTCAAACTTCATGTAGCTTATTATTTTAACCTCAACTATCAAAACGATCTTCGTGGGATTTAATGAATATACTGAGAATAGTAGCTCTAGAATGGACGAGTAGCTCGAAAATACTTCTCCTTATTGAGTTACATCATTTATGAATTTCCACACCTAATGATAAATTTTTAAATATTAGAAATTATGACACAGAATTAACCCTTCATTCGTTGGAACATTACCTCTATGTCACATGCAATTCTATGTTTGCAGGTATTCCAATTAAATCAATGAGAACCATGCCATTTGAATTGTCAATGATCCATTTTAGCACTAAAACTCCAAAAGATTTTAACCAAACCTTCTTGAAAACTTTTGAAATCAGCTTTACATTAGGCTTTTTGATGATGACGTTCGACTGCTGTAGTTAGCACTTCTAAAAGCCATCGGTTTTACGGGAATAGTTTGAATTTGAGTAGAACTGTATGTAGACTTAGGGCTGGTTTCACCAACAATCCTAACCATGGTTAAAGTAGATCATTGCTTTACGGAACCATAGTTTTGAACATTGATTTAAAACAATCGGGCTTCACCAGCATAATCAATGGTAACACTGTTATCAGTAAACATTGATTTACATCGTTTCCTTGAAACGTCGAAACTACCTTTTCGTTCTGGTCTCATTTTATCGGTATTTCAACCCTCTAAAGCAACCTGTTTTTGACATGGATATATCTTATTGGATTGGATTTGAATTTGAAGTAAAAACCACGAAATTTCGAACGATTGGAATACTCCATCCAAACGCGATTTTGAATAGTCTCCATTGGAAATTTCGGGAGTTGGTCTCCTAAAAAGCAGTGGTCTGTATCCGGTGAATTTTATAACTGCAGAAGCCGAGATTCCAAAGTTATTTCGACCCAAAGAGCGCAGGAAACAGGTTATCATTCTCTTGTAATATATTATTGTCAAGTTGCATTACTAGGTATTTTTATGTTTGTATCTCCCATCACTTCAACGAAAACAGCCAACGACACCATCTAAGCACATTGTGATATTTCAAATTGTGATGACCCGTAAGTCATTGTAGTGTCAAGGAATGCTGATTTATATAACCAAGTTTTTCTAATATTGTATTTGGTTACATTCCAATGTAATGTTGTTGAAAAGAAGGCACTACATACTATTGTAACTGGTAAGCAGTAGGTACTAGACATTGACATGATCTTTTGTTTTTGATGATTTCCATCAAGGGAGAAATTAAAATGCTTGATTTACTTTGACATAGATTTTGACTTTTGACATGGATATGTCTTTTTGACATGGATGTGTCTTTTTGACATGGATATGTCTTTTGGCTATTTTTGGTTCTACAATTGGAATTAGCTGGGGGCAACAGCCAATGAAGTCGTTTTTATTAAAAGTAAATGATTATTGCATTCATAGATAATTAATGAAAAATAATAATAATTTTAGGTAACGACGGTTATCTCTTAGTAGGTCCCCAATATATCTCAGGTGGTGAATGCCGTAAAGTAGATTTTGAATCTTGAGTTGTTCAACTGATTACTTGCACCAAGGTTGACTCAGCAACGTTCAATATGTAGAACAAAAGTAATAAAAATGATCTCGTTATTTTATATAGGTAGATATTGTTACGAGTGGAGTAGAATTGTATGTCTGACGCAAATGATTCATCTTGGAAATTAGTCCGAATATTCCACGTCTATCATAATGCCCAATAAAACGTAAAGCATTTTAAGTCAATACATTTCCACTCTATAAATACTCTTATCAGTTCTGTGGAGAACTTTTCAATTAGATATAACAGAAGTGTTAAGCTGACTATGCCAGAGTTTGGCTTTTTACCATTGTGAAATAGGAACTACTTGAAGTTGTAATGTGAAATGTGCTTCCTATTGGTCTTTGATTTCACCTAATAACAAGGAAACTTTTCCCGTTAATAAGTTTCAAGTTTTTAGCAAAATAAATCTTATTTCCTTCTTTTCCAAGAATCTTTTTGAGCAATGGCAGGAATGTGGGCTGACATTCAAGGTAGTGAAGAATGAATATTCGCGACTTATTTAAGTCACCTGAGGAATTTTACAACTCAGCAGAATGTTTTGGAAAGGACGAATAAAGAACAACCTACCTTGGAATGTTCTGAGGACTGTATACCAAAAAGAACTGAAAATAAATACTGATTCGAATGAAGACAAATTTCAGTATTTAACTTAATTTATTTGGGCGATACACACCAATCCTCAAAGTTTTCCTTGGATAACGGTATACGGAAAAACCATCAACTACTGTTGTATCATCCTAACAACTTCTCAAACGTCTTCCAACCCCAACCGATTCTTCAGGTGCCATCAACAGGAAAATACCATCTAACATGGTGAGGTGGGGGTAAATAGTAACCAGTGTAATGAACTTATTTTGAAACCGTTTTAATTCGATTAAATATTTACAGCAATGTACATTAAGTTCAAAATCATCAATCTCTCGTAGTACGCTTTATTATCAACTTCCTTGGAATAAGGAGTCATCAATACCATCCATGGTGAGCGGGAGCGTGGTGAGCGTGACCGATCCTCTTGACTTCAGCGTTGAATCCGTTGTGTTTGTCAGCAGTGTAGTGGACTTCCCTGGTGGTGCCGTCAGCCTCCTTGAGGGTGTAGTAGCCCTTCACCACATCTCCTTCCCTCGTCTCGTGCTGAGCCTTGATGTCCCCAGTATGGCCATCATGAACTTTGTATTCATAGGCGTAGTGTGGTGGCGCCTACCGGTATAACAATAGGATGATTTCGCGATGGTATAGGTACTTATTATGTCAAAAATTCCCAAAACCATTTCCTAATTTTATAGAAGCAGCGTTGAACACAATTCAAACCACTCAACTTTTAACCTATAGCCATTTCCACTCTTTTGAATATTTCTATTCAACATCGGAATCCATCTGTTAAGAAGTTGAAGTCCGTCATTGTCGTCTCTTTTCAATGACGCAGGAACATTCAGACTAAAACTCTATCTGAGTCAAATAAAAAAGGCTAATAAAATTATATTTTGCCAAAATCATTCACCCGTTCCAATGTTCTCCTTTAGGTAGTACGTAGAAAAAGTCCAAAATTTGAAGGTGCAAATTATTTTGTAGAATTTGAAGGTGCAAATTGTTCTGTAGAATTTTTAAGAACCATTGTTTATGTTTTGAAGATTCTTTTTTAATATTTTTTTAAACATTGAATTTGTACTTTTAAAATTTTATGGCACGCTGGTCAATGACTTAAGCCAAATAAAAGGAGAAGAAAAAAAACTAGGACGTACAAAATTGGTGTGAATTTTATCAAAATTGCATGTCCCTTCTAACTTATTGACATAGTCAAATTTGATTATCCCCACTTTTGGTTTTTCCCTTGTCTCTCATGTTCCTAAATTTATCAAAGTTTAATTATATCGTTAATTTATTTAATTTATAATCTTTCTGCAAAGAAATGCACCTCAATAGTTTGTTGTTCACCTCTCTACGGTGATACCGTTTGTGATACCTCTCTAATGATCACCTCTTTACGGTTAAAATGATATATTTACTATAATGATAGATATATATCTACTGTGTGCCAAGATAAAAAGATCAATTATATGTGTTTGGCTAAGAACAAAGAATTACCTGAGTTAGCTGAAATTGTTCAACTAAGTTTGACAAGACATAAACTGAAACTAAGCGATTTGTACTTACATAGTAGTCTTTGTGCGCATCACCACCCCAGGAACCTTCCCACCCTTGGCAAGACACTGCAGCGACCACGGCGAGAATGACGAAGGCCTATAATTTGGTGTTAGATACTTAATTGACGCTTATAGATACATAATTCTATAATAACAATTGTACTCAGAAAGGAAACTGTTTTTGTATTTTGATTATGCTGACAATGGAGCCAAAAGAAGTATAATTCACTTTTAAACATTAAAATAAGTGCCTAGTTTATGTGGTGGATCTTTCTCGTATAGTTTTATTCTTCAAAGGACTGCCTCTCTCATTGAGTCTACGTAGCACATAATCTACCAAAAAATCAATAGGTGTAGGTTCTTAACTTACTTTGGTATACATGGTGAACAACTTGAGTTTGACTGTGAATAACATTAGACTCCTTTCGCTTTATACCCGTCACCCCGCCAGTAATCTTTCGGTTGTTACAACATACATTTGAACGAAGGTTTTTCTTGAGGGAGAATATGTAACCTCATTGTTAACTGGAGGAAAATAATTATGAATAAATCAAGTGAGTGGACTATAGTGGAACGGTCTTGGTCTTTTTCATTACTCTTAGTTTGATCAGAAACGCATATATAGAAACTTATTGGACAGCCGTAATACATGCATGCAATCCATACATGCCGTAAAATAACATAGGTAAATATAACTGTGGAACGTTCACCGAAGGAGGATCTTAATTTATTGAAACATTACCACTTTATTCCTTGTATCAAAACGCTGCATTCTATTATAAAAAGTTTATTATTTATATATTAGATCGCTCTTTTGAACAGATCGCTAGTCTGTCGCTGGTCAATATTAGTGCAGTATATGTGAAAGACCCTCTCAGATCTTCGGCTATTCTGTCATATTTTGCATGCTTGGCTTGGGCAGCATGGCGAGAGATGGTTGGCCAGTCCATGGAAGTGTAAGAGACTGCGTCAGCGTTTATAACGGGGGTATAAAAAAAACGCAGGTCTCTCACGGTTCCACACACCATGAACCTTCATGCCTGCCACCAAACCGGGGCTGCCATCAGCACTTTCACGAAGAACTGGTTCTGTGACAACACCGTTCCATGCGAGGCTTGCTGTGCCTTGATGTCCCGAACCAGGTCGTGTCCCAGTTTGATCAGGCCGCCCTTCATACAATTGAGGGCGTGGTTCATGTCCATGGGACTCCCGCATCAGTCGCACCATACTGGCAACCCTCTTGGTTCCCAATCGTACCGAATGGCTAGTGCGTCACGGAATTGGGAAGACAACAAGTCAAAGTTGTCTGCTGCAAGTGGGAGGACGCTGAGCCATTGTGATGCCTCCCTAGTCCTACGAATGGTCCTCTGTTGCCTACTGGGTAGTGATGTCAAAAGCTGCTCGCTGGCTGCAAGCTCAGTGGTTTTCGCTGTGTTGCCACTTCTCGCAAATTTGACACCACACCCTCTTCGTACTGGGCAATATCCAAAGTTCTGCCACTCCTTATGGCATCAGAGAGTGGCGCTGTGGCTTCTCTGGATGTCTCGTATGCCATTGAAGCCGCTTTGACTGGATTTTCAAGAACTAGGCCTCCCAACTTTGTTGGGTATTTGAGAAGCTCTTGTAAAATTCCTGCAAATTAACGTACTCCTCTTCAAATCCACCCACCACTCGCTGCATATAGGCCCATTCCCGCTGGAGAGCTTTGGTGAAGGCTGTGTGGGCTGCTTGTGGACTCTGCTTTGCTGCCTCGGACATCTTTGAAACACTCTCGATCCAACCACTTATCTTTGATTGAATGAATTGACGTTTTGCTTGAGTGGGCCCCACAACACCTCCTAGGAATCTTTGTGAATACACCACTTGTATATTCAGACCTGCGAACTCGGAATGGCTGCTTCCTCCATACCGGTTTGATGATAAGGAAGCTCTTGCGGGGTTCCGGGTAGTACCCCCATTTGGGGCCCTCTTTTAGGAGGAGTGAAAGCCACCGGCGAATACTTGTTATGCTTCCTACAACAGGCCGCATCATCTGCATACCAATTTTGGATGCAATCTGTTCCTGTCAAGTGTTGTTTCAACTTTCGTGGGAGTGGTAGTGTACCTACAGCATTCATCATCATGCCGAGTGGGTCACCCTGCGTTGTACCCTCTCGGCTCAATAGATGTGCGTTGCTATTGCGAAATAAGGTCAGTGGATAACCTCGTAGGTATTGAAGAGGAATCTTGCGCAGCGTAGCCACAAAATCCTGGAGTTCCACAACGCGAAAGGTCGACTTACTAAATTGAAAGCGTTAGTGGCGTCAATGAGCAACAGTCCAGATTGTTCATTCTCATCGAACTCTTCAGACAAAGCATGGACTGCTCCTTCTACGCCAGACTTAATCCCAGCGCCTAGTTGGTCGCTGCCACATGCCTCTCAAAGGTCAATTCCTGTGATCATGGCCATTGTTTTAGCACATATACGTTGGAGCACTTCCCCTATTCCAATCGGATGGACTCCAGGCTTTTTATCAAGTGCTATCCCCCGTCGTGCCAACAATGCTTTTATCTTGTTCCATTCAACAACACCATTTGCAAGGCATCGGGTTAAACCTGCAACTGTTTCTCTTAATCGGGTGCTGTGAGCTCCATATCTAACTAACATTGAACGCCACTGATCTGCATTGAACGCACTCATAGATGGCATTGTCTCGGCATCCAGGAACATCTCTGGGCCCGGAACTGACTGAGGGGGATGCTTACTCTCAAGAACCTCGAGTACTTGTTGTCACAGACTCCGGTCGTAATACTCCTCCACTTCCAACACGATCTGTGATCCATCTGGTCGCCTCCCGCAACCTTCCACTGTGGACTAATCGTCACCCGTATTTTGTGATCCTGGTTTGGTTGCCTTGAACGCGTTCGCAGTCCCCTATCGCAGCGCTCTGCTTCCTGTACCAGTCCGTCAATCCTTCCTTCGACCCACTCGTCCAGCCGTTTGCTTATCAGCCTTCTTATGTCTGGTCCCGAGCTCGTCATTTTGTCTCTCAGCAAAACTGTAGCACAGAATACAAATATCCGTTCAGAGGTTTCATTTCCATTTACCACGAGCTGTATTTCCTCTGACAGTAGAGAGACAAATCTTCGCCCAATGGCTCCTTGGGGTAATGTGAACTGTTTCCCCAGCAAGGCCATGGCTTGCCGCCAACGTTCTGACCAAATTGAACTCCCGTTGCCTTCTGTGTTCAAGAGAGGGGCTTCAAAACCAAGAATGAATTTTTCTTGGATAAAGCTTGGGACATTCGCTTCATTTGAGTCATCGTGTGTGACCTCATGATCTACTGGAGTTGGGCCTGTGGACTGGTTTCTTGACCGGAATTAAAGAAATGAAATAAATCATTTACCTACTTCACTTATCCGTATATGGGTAACCATGTTTTGATGAGCTACATTTATTGACATGATATCATTATAATTATAACGACTATCTTGATAGTCGTAGCTTATGGGTTCGTTTTACACCACTTCATACTGACCACCAGCTCACAAACGTCTGCTAAGTTGGGTGAGCCCGTCCTCAATTATTGTGACGTGGACTTACAGAATTAGTTGAAAGAACCAATAACGATAACCGAGATAATATAACGATAACGAAAACCAAGAACCAATAATTGCGCAATCGAAAACGCTACTATTAATTTCACGCCAATGAAATTTAAGGGGACCATCTTGGAGCTGACCCAAATAATCCCTGAAAATACAATCAAAATCAGTCCATTAGTCTCGGACTTTCACGTGTGTCTACGAATTTTAGTTTTGCGCTTGCGGAATAGTTATCACAAAATTACTTAATCACAACAAAACTCATCTCCCGACTCAGTCTCCCTAAAACTTACTTGAAACTATCCTTGAAGTTCGTACGGAATCGGATAGATAGATCGTTAGAAATCGCCGCTACAGAAGTTTACGTTTGCGTCTACACACACGCCATTATCGAACCGACAATAATAAAATTTATAGGAGACCATCCAGGTACAAAATTACGCAATCCCTAGAGATTTCATAAAAATCGCACTAAAACTTAGTATAGTTTTGGGTGTGGCAAAGAATTGGCCCAGACAGACAGAAATGGATCCAAAATTGATCAGTATCCTCTGACACGCAAAAAGCAATTTTGGGGGTCAAATATTTTTCGACACAAACACAAAGGGCGAGGAACAAAATAATCATATTTTGCCAACAATTATGGTGACAGTATGTGAAAGCTGACTCCACATTTCTTAGTCTTCGTATTGTTGGTAGGTCAAGCACAAGTTGTAGAAACATGAATAAGCTCACTGACGATTCACCTCGTCCCAGTCCAGGCTTTTCTGATCATCGTACTACTTCTAATAAGTATTAAGCGATTATTTGCTGTAGTACTACATGACATAAACCTCAACTGCGATGATGAACTTCCTGGGAATGGGTTCGGGAATATTACTCATGAAATGGCCGGATTATTGAAGAAAATTACAAATTTATTTTTGAAAATTGTATAAAATTAAGCCATTAACTTCAAGATGATACTATGTATTGTATAGTCTATGAAAACCAATGCGATCCGCAGTTCAGCAATTCAAGTCGTTGATCGAGTCCGCATTGGCCCAGGATATACGATTTTATCGGCTTGGGTGGATACCCGCTAAAGTTGAGAAACTTCCACGGGATGAAGTGACCAACAGGAAACTTCCAAGAACCCAAATAAATATCTTATGTGAGAAGGGAATATGTATAAAACGAAAAAATAATCCTTGGACAGGCACAGTTCATCACTTAACACGATAATGTACACTAAGGTAAGTTGAGATTAGGTTGTTTAAAATTTGCACGCTTGATAATGTAAAGTAGTGCGTTGTATAATAACCCCGAAATTAGTTAATTTCGTTTCAATAGAAAAAAAAACCCAATTTAAACAACTTCCGCCACAATAGAGAACAACATTCAACGTAATTTCAATGATTCCGGTAACCAATAATACGATTACCTAGAAAACAGATTTTCAGATTTTATGGTAGTGTCACCAATATCTACCTATTTTGTTCAGTAAGGTACACAGGTTGGTGTACCAATACCATTGTAACCATTTGCTAATACACTTAGGATGATCACTAATCATTTGTTACCAGTGTCGCCAACAATCCGAAAGCCCAAACCAAGAGACTGTGGAAAATGGGACTCTTGAGTATTGAAATACACCACATTGATGCGATTGACCATTGTTAAAAACTGAACCACCTCTTGTGCCTACCCCATGTAATATATTTTTTTAAATCACATTTACATTGACGTTACCGCCGAAATTATGAAACAGTAAAAAGTCGGTGGCGTCTTTAAGAAAGAAAATTGAATAGATTGCCTGCTCCATGTAAAAAAATAGTGTCAATTTTTCAAAGTAGTATGAGTAGAAGAAAAGTTTGCGCAATGCGCAATTTATTATCTACAATGCATGAAGATACATCGGTATATGGATATGTCTTCACTGAACTTATTCCTAGGATGAACACGAGAGAATTTAGCTCTTAGCTGATTAGAAGTACCCCAATTATTTCAATTATTGTCTCTTAATGTCCCAGGGAGTCTCCCAATCAAATTTTAACTTCCTGTGATGAACAGGAGAGAATTTAGCTCACGCAGCTGATTAGGAGTAACCCAATTATTTAAATTATTGTCTTTTAATGTCCCTGGGAGTCTCCCCATCAGACTTCAACTTCTTAGGATGAAAAGGACAGAATTCATCTCATTCAGCTGATTAGAAATGAGCCAATCGTTTCATTCGTCTCCTAATGTACCAGAGAGTCTCCCCATCAAATATCAACTTCCTAGGATAAACATAAGATAATTGAGCTCACTAAGCAGATCAGGAATGAGCCAATCATTTCAATCGACTCTTGATGTCCCAGGGAGTTTCCCCATCAAATCTCACCTTCTTAGGATGAACATGAGAGAATTTAGCTCACTCAGCTGATTAGGAATTAGCCAATCGTTTGAATCGTCTCTTAATGTACTAGAGAGTCTCCCCATCAAATTTCAACTTCCTAGGGGTAACGGGAGAGAAAATAACTGCCTTTCTTCTAGTCGTTCTTGGGAGATACCTTTATTGATATTTTATTTCTGATTAAACGTATTTTATAATACGTTTATATAATACGTTCTATATAAGTTTATGTAATACCTTTATATAAAGTTCATTCCGTGAAATCTATTTTTTTCTAATTTTTGTATGATTTCTATTTATTTTGGTTTAATATTTCCAATAATAAGCCTTTGTAATCGTATAGGAAAACATAGTTGTGCCATACCTAATTTGTTCACCTACGGTTAGTCGTGTGAGTGTCATACACCAAAGATGGGTAATGTACGTAGAATGAACCCTAGCCCAAAACATATCCATGTAAAAAAAAAAAAAAAAAAAAAAAAAGTGTGTACCAAGGAACTAAAATTTGAATAGACATTACAATGAGTGAAACCAGGACATTTTCCGTCCCAGTAACATTCTGATCAGAACCCTGAACCCTGTTCCTAAAAGCAGGGTAGTCCTGGTGAAACCAGGACGTGTGAAAACTCAGAGCGTCAACATATGAAGCCCCTATTGAATTCCTATTGAATTTGAATTGATGCGTTTTTAAACTGTTTACAGGCCCTGGTATTCTTTGCCGCTGTCGCCGCAGTTTCCTGCCATGGATGGGAGGGGTCTTGGAGTGGAAACCAGCACCTTGATCATTATGTAAGTTTAATTGTTAAGAGAAGTGAAATTTTTGGAGTTTTAAAGGAAAAATTGATCTTTGGTAGTAGCTCTCTACCTACTATATTCCTACTTTACTCTACTTTTATAGGCACCTCCTCACTACGCCTATGAATACAAAGTCCACGATGGTCACACTGGAGACATCAAGGCTCAGCACGAGACGAGGGAAGGAGATGTGGTGAAGGGCTACTACACCCTCAAGGAGGCTGACGGCACCACCAGGGAAGTCCACTACACTGCTGACAAACACAACGGATTCAACGCTGAAGTCAAGAGGATCGGTCACGCTCACCACGCTCCATCTCACCATGGATGGAACTAAATTTATTGCCGGTACCGTCTGAGTGCTTTTCACAACAAATCTACCTAAACTATAATAAAACACCTTTCAACTCTGTGAGTTGGTGAATATCATGAAGATGAAGATACCTTGACATTCTGTAAATAATGCTCATTATATATCTATGTCAAATTGATTTCAACATACAGCTCATTTGTACATAAGAATGGTAGTTACATGTTTCTTAAATACCTCTGATAATAATATGATTAGACTATAATCTGATAAGCCCACTTATGGGCAAAGAACAAAATTGAGATTTTGATCATTTGACCAAAGACTGAATCGGAATGTTTGATCTCACCTAGTAGGAACTATATGGTGTCAAACATTATTTCTCCTATTCGTTTAAATGTACTGCGATTGGAATTTCCGTCAACATTTCAACCCTACGAGTACAATTTTAATAAGTATTACGTGAAATACACTATTGATCGAAGTACGTTCACTTGGGTGTCTGATAATACTGTACAACGGTCGATAGACATACGGCGAAAACCATCTTCTTGTCGAGATCAAGTTGAGCTCATAAACACTATACAGGGTGTCCCGCATGAGGTGGTCAGTACTTCGGGGCGTGGTTCTAGCGCTCATATTTTCTGTTCGAAAGTTCCCTGTAGAGATATTTTTTAAACGCTCAGTTATAGAGTAATTCAATTTTTGAGATTTTTTTCGTGTTTTCGACCTCAAGTCACAAACAACAATAACAACAATAATTAAAAGCCATTAAAAATTAAAGAAAAATCAAAACATTAAGTTTAAATTTGAGGATACCGTTAGAAAGAACGTTCAATTTCCTTCCTATCTAATGCCGAATCAAAATGATATATTATATGATTCATTTGGTGAAAAAACTGCCTGAACATGACATTTCCACGAGTATGAGAAATTCTAATTTTTTAAAACGACTGTGAGAGTCCCATTTCTGTACTGTTTTTTGCGTAAATCATTTGTAAAAACAGGCCAAAGATCTCAGCTTTTTATCAGTATAACCAATTTTTATTTTACTTTACTAATTAGAGGAGAAAAGTGTGTTTGTATGTTGAAAAACATGGTTTTCCTATGAAATCGAGGGTTTTTGTGAAAAATTACCCTCTAAAAAAATTCGAATTGGCCTAGGGCCGGTTCATATACGTATTTTTTCACGCTGATTCGAATGGTAACAGTTGTAGATCCCCCCCCCAACTCTGTTGTAACAGAGTTTTACACTTTACCTAACTAGTATTGCCCTCAAAACAAGTAAAATTAAGCATAACAAATGAACTAAAAATTCGTGAGTTAATTGAGTAAAACTCTGTTATAACTGAGTTAGGAAGATCTGTAAGTGTTAACATTTGATTCAGCGTGAAAAAATACGTAGGAACCGGCCCCAAACTCGAATTTTTTTGGCGGATCAATTTTTACGAAACCCTCGAATGTCATAAAAAAATACCACGTTTTTCAACATCCAACAACACTTCTATTTTCTAATTAGTAGAGTAAAATAAAAATTGATTATACTGCTATAAAGCTGAGATCATGAGCTAGTTTTTACAGATAAGGTACGTGAAAACCCGTACAGAAATGGGACACTCACAACCGGTTTAAAAAATTGGAATTTCTCATACTCGTGGAAATTTCATGTGAAGGTAGTTTTTTTCACCAAATGAATCCTATTAAAAAATTTAGATTCGGCATCAAGTAGGAAGGATATTGAACGCTCATTCCAACGGTACTCTCAAATTTGAACTTACTGTTTTAATTATTGTAGTTATTGCTGTTTTTGTGACTTAAAACACACAAAAAATCTCGAAAACTGAATTACTCGAAAACTAAGCCTTACAAAAAAAATCTCTACGAGGAACTTTCGATCAGAAATGAACTCTAGAATTACGCCTTGAAGTTACTGACAACCTTATGTGGGACACCCTGTAGGTATACCTAAATCATTTTTCAAATTATGTTCATAAAAAGTATGATGGCCGCCTTATAAATCTCGTACGAAGTCAAATTTCCACTTTGAATCAATATTAGTTGCAATAAATTTATATTATCTTTCTCTGCTTTTATTTGGATTAGTGTTTCTCTCAAAACAATCGATAAAAGAAAGAATTTTTGATATCATATTCCACGAGACTCGCTTTATCCTTTTCACTGGTTACGGATAGTCAGACAATTGTTCACAGCCACACATGAAATTCGCTATTACTTTTGAATATCTTACGATTAGATCGCTCCAAGACAATTAGTTGAAGAAAGCTCCAGGATCAAATTGCAAAAGATCAAACCTTTCCTTTGATTTTTTGGGTTGTTACATCCTTCCATGTAAGGAAAATATATCATTCATTCATGTTATCTTTGTGTCTGGTTTGTTTTGAGTTTTAGTCGATGGAACTCACCTCATTCATGGGAAATTGACAAAGTTCAAAACACCTTCCCACATAATTCAAAATCCTCAAACGTTTTCACATTGGGATTTTATTTTATTTTAATGCAGAAGCACATGAGATTCTGGATCAATAATGATTTCCATAATCGTAGGGTACTTTCCATTTTATGACATCTTATGTTGGCTTGGCTGTGCAAAAGACGTCATAACGTGGCATCACTGTGAATGGAGTCCGCTATCATGAAATACCATCTCTGTCCACCTTGCTTGCCCAGGATGTACCAATTTGGGTTGATATCTTCTGTGAATGGATCTACTCAGTGCCATTGAATATCACTACCAAAATACTGTTGTGAAGTTGGGTTGGGGTTTATTAGGTGAATTGACTGCATGGACTCCTAGCTCAACTCGCAGATACATCCGAGCCCAGGGAATCGAAATAGTATTAGTAGAACATGTGAATTGGTTTCTTTGGCAGCGGTGCTTAAGCCCCTTGCATGACTTCTGCACACTCATTAGGCTTCAAGTAAAAACCTTGTATTACACATATTTCATCCGAACGCATTCCCATTATACCTATGTCTCATTTCAAGCACTCTACGATATTAGTGTACATCACGAAATAGTGGTCAAGTTTGACCTTAACTTACTAACATTTTTTTCACCACACTCATGTCTAATACAACACTTAACAATATGAACCGGAAAGTACCTAAATAAAATGATAAAATAAATTTGGTCTCATTTCTCTGTTTTTTCCTGAATAACGAAAAGGTTATTATGTTCAAAATGATTGGGGATATCGAATTCTTGAATGTGTCTGAAAACAGACCAATTATGCCTTCTATAATTGTGGAACACACAGCCTCTTATCGCCTGACCCAGATTGAGCAATCTTGAACCACCAAAGTCCCTCTGTTCAAATAACTTTTTTTATTCGTTTGCGGTGTGTTTGCACAGCAGTACAGTTTGAATTTCAATTTTAATCATCCAGATAAATTATCAGGATTCAATCACATTTGCAACTCAACTAACTGAAAATCGCGGCTCAAAAAATCGTGGTCATTTGAATTAGGTAGAATGTCATGTGATGGTAAGAATAATCCAACTGGGATCTCTGAATCAAATACACCAATGAGAAATAGTATTGCTGCCCTATGTGCTTATACTCAATTTTTGTTAATTTATTAGCAAGTATCCTATTGAAAGCGGTCGAAAACAAACTATTGGGACACCACTAAGCTAATTTTCCAGTGAAATCCGCTAGGAATACTAATTAGCTACGGCAGCAGACCTGCAGTGAATAAAATCTTTGCTACATGACTCTAAAGTTTAAATTATCGTTAAAGGTAAAGGTCTACGTTTTACCAACTTATTTGTTCAAGGTGGTTTGCTTTTCTCTTACAGGGAGGTAAAATACACGTGTTTGTTAATTTTTTCCTACTGATAATCAATAAATATGAAGGGTGGACGCTGGACGCAAGGAACTAAACAATTTTACATTAAAAACTTATTATTTCAATAGCCTTTTTACAAAAATTTACATTATGGATGATTTGTCCGCTAAGACTTGCGCTGTTGCCCAACAATATGGACAGGGAGGAGCCATCAGTTTAATACCATCCGTGGTGAACTGGGGCGTGGTGGGCATGACCGATCTTCTTGACCTCAGCGTTGAATCCGTTGTGCTTGTCAGCAGTGTAGTGGACTTCTCTGGTGGTGCCGTCAGCCTCCTTGAGGGTGTAGTAGCCCTTCACCACATCTCCTTCCCTCGTCTCGTGCTGAGCCTTGATGTCTCCAGTGTGACCGTCGTGGACTTTGTATTCATAAGCGTAGTGAGGTGGTGCCTACAGAAACGGTTGGATTCAATGTCTTACTTATACTTTTTATAATTCGATGAGATATTCGTATAGTGGATAGCAATACGAAATTACTTCAGTAGATGAATGAAAATCGAGAAACATTTTCCTTGAATATCATGATATTCGTTACTAGCTGTGCAGTGCTGCAATATTCTCTGTCAACGAATATCATGAAACGGTTATTAATCGTTAACCGTTGGAGATTACCATTACGAAAGAACATGTTCTTTTTGAAGTTTAGAGACATCATAATATCAACATACAATATACGAATCCAAAATTGTTCTTACTGTTACCAATTTCTCTCGCACTACTCCCCCCGACCCTTACCATATACTATGTTGATTGAAACTAGAAAAAAAATTTACTCATTAGAATAAGATTGATTATGAAATTATTTCTTAAGGCGTTATTCTAGCCGATTTTATGTTTGTGCTCCCAAAGAATAATACAGTAATTACTAAATAACTAGCTTTATCAACCTAAGATTTTTTGGTTACCTCCATCAATAATGAATTTTTATTGTTGACAAAGTCAAAATAATGATAATAGTAAATAAAAACTTTTAAAAAAAACTTCTGTTTCCCAATTATCTACTTATATCAGATATGTAACATATTATGTATTGTAATAACGATGGAGCTTATAACGACACGTCGTCCAAGTTTAAAAAGAAATATACTGTAGGTCACATACGAATTTTGCAGTGAAACACTTACAAAGTAGTCTTTGTGCGCATCTCCGTCCCAAGAACCTTCCCATCCTTGGGTGGACACAGCAGCAACAACAGCGAGAATGACGAGAGCCTACAATTCGGTGTCACAAACGTGTATCATTTCTTAGATTATTTATAAATATAACTAATAATTGAAGATATAATTTTAGATAAAGTTAAACTATCAATCACAGGCGGATCAAAGGAGGGGGAATGGGTGAAACCAAAGAACTATAACTAGTTATAATTCGTTGGTAGAAACTCGAACTTGATTTTTTGATGGATTTTTTCTTGGCCTGCTCAACCTAATATCATTATTATTCAAATTGAACCTGATTGAAATGAAATGGTTGTCGGCAAATCGATGAGTCCCCCCTAAAATGAATTTCTAAATCCAACATTACTTTCATGTAGTTAAAATATAAGAATGTAAGTATAACATAACTTTTACTCAGTGATTCCTCAACCTATTGCATATAAATAATAGTTCGTAACTTACTTTGGTGTACATGGTTAACTAATCTTGTTCAACTGTGAAAATATGCGGACCCGTTTGATTTTATAAATATCGACCGCCCCTCCAGTAATCGTTGGGTATTGCAACATTTATTAATTTGAATGACGGATTTTTCTGGAGAAAGGAATGTGTAACCTGATTGTTAACTGAAGGAAAACGATTATGAATGGATCGGCGAAGTCAACCAAGGTGAAACGATCAAGATAATTGCATTCAGTCCATTCAAAAACGGACTTTCATAAATTGCAGTAATCGTGACCTTTATAATATTGAATGAACGTATATTGTCTTTTTCCCACACTTAACCACAAAGAGCTGTGAGCTAAATTGTGACTGAAGTGTAAGTTTTTTTTGTCCCGTATGGCTAAAACAATTTTAAATTCTTCGAGTCAAATTACTGTATTTCCAAGTTTTTATTTTCAAAGAAAATCGGAGTAAATGCTGTTGTATTTCTATCTTATTGCATGGACCATCGTTGCTTACAAATAACGAATTGGAGACCGTTATCACTAACAATTGACTACACGAGACGAGCACTTTCATAAGGACTAACCTGGTAATTGACATATAGCAATACTCAGGTGGCGAAAAAATTTAAATAATATAAAATGAATTTGCCCAACTTAGGGGACTTAAATTGTGCACTAACCTGGTAATTGACATTATAGCAATACTCAGGTGGCATAAAATTGAAAGAAAATATGGTATATAAAATATAAAAGGGGAATGAAAGAGAAATTATAATTCAAAGACCAATGAAATTATTTATATACCAAAGGGTGATAATGGGAATTCCTTCTGGAACCCCGGGCCATGTTTCTTCTGAAACATTAACGCCCCAAAAATAGTGGATTGGACTACTAGGCGTCAGCCGTGCATAATCCAAACCACGCTCTGCTACCATATAAGGAATTTAGGTGCCCCCCCCCCCCCCAGAGGTGCAATGGGGGCCTAAATCCTCATAAATCAGGTAGAGGAGGTAAAGAGGCATCCCGTCAGAGAGATACCACCCCTACTAATAGCTTTTAATGAGCCATGTTCGGGGAAGACGGCTAAGAGTTAATTGGAACTACTGACTCTGCCTTAACACTTCGGAGGTTTGAGGGATCTTCAATGGCCCAATCATCGGGTACCAGTATTTTTTACGTCATCAGGTTTGCCACCGCTCCATCCTCAACTCCAAGATTCCTAACAGTCCTCTTCATCTGTTTTAATCTGCATGATACTGCCCTCATAGTCGAATATTGAATTTTCACCCTCACCCATTCGAGAGATGGGGAGAAAGGCTTAGTCCACTTGTCCGACAACATCTCTGTCATCCTCTTCAGAAAAACGGTAAACTTTCTGTGGAGAACTCCCTCGCATGATGTGACTAGGGGTGGAAATGAGAGGGGGGGGGGGGGGAGTTCCAACTGGACAAATGGGGCCGGACAACCAGGGGATCGCTACAGCCCATGTGGGCAAACACATAGGAATCCAGCTGAGTAAACAAAGCGTTCATAGGCCCATGGACTTGAAAGGGCGATAAATACGTAGGCAGATAGGCAGTTGAAAGGCGTGATATGTTTAGTTTTGAATTGGCCGGTGCAGTGAGTGAGTTGTAGTGATCAACATTGATATAAAAATAGACTAGAAATATTTGAGCCAACTAGGGAAGGTTCCCCTCAAATCTCCAGCTGCGATATCATACTCATATATCTTTCTCTTTGGTAGCTAGTTCAGCAACATCACCACAGTCGGGGAAAGGTAAGATGCGACGACAGTGTTAGCAAATCTTACATAAAAAACGCTAGTCATTCGCAATCCCAGACTTAAGGAATTAAAATGTCCGCTATTAGCCGTGGAGTGCCGTCTTGGGATTCTTGAATCGCTCATCTTGGGATTCATTTTAGCACATTCATCTCTCTAATGGCCATGTTCATGTTTCACTATGTGGTTCAGGTCCTCGTCTTCCAAACATATCACAAACCCATGAGAGGTTTTCTAGTTCGTGACCATACCTCAGCGACAGTGAATCTTTGAATTGTAAGGGGAGAAAGTCGTGATTAACTAATATGGTTGGGAAAGGAGTCAGCCATTGGGAGTTGTTCCTTCCACAACTATCTCTACGGCCCTCTTCTGTTTGGGTGGTAGTCTCCCGATTATTTCATTGCTTTTTGTGGCTTCTGTATTTCATCGAATCGTTCATTCCTCGTCCAGTGTGTTCGCTTCCCATTGCTGATTCTCCTGTCAAGCCCAGTACTCCTTTTGATCGCCTTGGTCATGTTCATTGACATTTTCGATGAAATCCGATACCCTTCTTCTGAAGGGCCTCGTGGGTTTTATGTATCGTAAGCCCTCCCAATCTGGCTAGACATATTAATTATAATTCAATAATATATTAATTATGATATGAGCCTCAATGCTCGGATATTTTGTAACGTGCGTCATTGATTAACCAGAATGCAAAACTCATTGCATTTGAATTTGTAGAATTCATTCGGGTATATGAAATTATGAGTATTTACCCGCCCAATGTGTCCATGAAAGTCGATTCTTTCTTTTCTAACGTTTGAGATAAATATGACTACGGTATAGTTTATGGGAAAGTTAGTGAACAGAAAAAAAATAGCATTTCTGAGTTCGTCGCGTTTGTTTAGGTGGTACTCGACTCAAGATAAACGCAATCACTGGCTTTGTTGGTTAAGAGATATTTATCACTTTTTAGCGAGATCACCTGACCGAAAGGCTATTAGTGAACCCAAATAAGTTATATGAGAGGGGAGTCGTTATAAAAAGATTATCAGTCAGGAGCCAGCCAACCATCGTGGGGACCAGTTAATCACATGAGACAACAATGTCCTTCAAGGTGAACGGTGAAACTCGGTACCTTTGATACAATATTTCTTAGAATGGAATCTCTTTTCATTTTAAAATAGAAATAGAGTACGTGGGTAACGATCTTTCATCTCCTGAATTAAAGAGTAGCAAAAGGAATGTTTTAGGTATTTTTACACAGAATGTGTTTTAGCCATGGCATCTCCAACCGAAAACGAAACGTTTATGTGAAACGAAAATGTGTGGCAACAATTTGTGATGATTTTCGCTTACAACCGAGTCGTTGCTAGAGAAATGGTACTTCTTCATTTTTCCTCCCGCAAAATACGTTGACCATTCGTTCGAAAGCTATCAATTTATCCAACCATATTACGTTATGCGTGGCCAATAACCTGAGTTATGAGCATGGTTATTTGAATAATTGTTTACACACAGGTGATCATTCTCAATAATTGCTATTGTGTACATGGTTGCAACCGCTTGTTAATTCCTAATCATTTAATTGAGCTGGTGGTGAGTCGTTGCGCTGGTGATAAATAAATAAAACAACTTAACATAGTAGTGATAAGATACACTGCGAAATCTGACTCATTCTTATATGCGGATTTCAGGAGTTTATGTGGAACGCGTGCACTATAACACATTCTGTATTTCAATAATTTCATTGGAAATATGTAAATAGAAGAAACCGGGGATCCAAGGGGCTTGCCCCTGCTCGAAGCGCTGAGTTTTGTCTAGTAGACGTAGTTTTATATAATGAAGCACTCCTTACAAATAGGTATGAAACATATAAAATTGAAATTTAGAAATTCATTAATTAAGCTGGATCAAGAAAAGATAAAACCATATCAATCGAGGAAATGAAAATCAATTTTAATATCTTTCAGTTTGAAATGTGTAGGTACGTTGAAAAGTAGTAGGTACTATGTCTAACAGAATATTTGTTTACAAATATTGAGTACAACTTGATACGGATTTCAAAACAGAACTATTTTCATTATTTGAACTTGGTTACAGGTAACTCAAATACAACGCATGTTTTTTAGAGTAAGTAATCATTAAAAAACGCTTGCATACAAGTCTGCAACACATTAGGACATTTTATGTCTTTAGTTGAAGACAAGTATGTGTTGCAGACTCGTATGCAAGCTCTAAGAGCTACTCAGCTGATCCGGACCCTGGGCATCGTCACGTAAATGTGCTAAAGAGACTACATACGAAATTACAGCTTCCTAGAGTGTAAAACATAGAAATTAGCTTTAAGAGCCAATCATCTGATCCGGACCCTGGGCATCGTCAAGTAAATTTCCTAAAGAGGCTACATACAAAATTACAGCTTCCTAGAGTGTAAAGTGTAGAAATTACCTATTAAAATGATTTAGCCACCGCTTCACAAATCAAACCGTTCTCGCAATATTTGGATCACCTGCTATGAATCAAATCATCGAAACACCAGCTCAATGAAATCATCAGAAATTAACAAGCGGTGGCAATCATGTTCACAATCATCACAATATTTTCGTGAGCAATTTTGCGTGACGTTTTTTTAGTTTATGTGCCATAGCAAAGACATAAAATGTCAATTATGTAGTACTGTTCTCCACATCATCCCTCTCCTTGTTCCCAAAGAACGGAATCAAGCGATCTCCATGGACAACGCTCAGCAGGCCTTTTGGAGGACGAATTCGAAAAACAACGACTCAAATAGTTTTTACGATTTCACAGGGTCCAACCCACGGAGATTGTAACTTCGGGCAATGGCTGATCTTTTTTCTTGGCCAAAAGCACCAAACCCTATCGCCAACCTAGAAACGTGGTCCTGAAGCTTTGAATCATACCGTTTCTTGGCACCCTAGGCAGCCGTCAATAACTTCCTAGCCAATACATGTTTTTCCTTCCATCCTCTTGAAGCGCACTCGATTGGATGGACTGGGAGTGTCAAGGTCCGCCCAAGATTCAACTTTGCTAAACCCTGGTGTAGAGTGCTCAGTTGCGCGATAAGCAAGCAGGACACATAAAAGCCCCAGTATCGTTGATTCTGGCTCACCATTTTCGATAGCATGGACCATAGTGTCCTATTGAATCGTTCCACTAAGCCATTGCTCTGAGGATGTAATGGAGTTGTCCAGGTATTTTGCACTTGTAGCAGAGCCATAATTTCTTTTAAAATCGCCGCTTCAAAATCTTTACCTTGATCAGAATAGATTTCCCTTGGCACTCCAAATCTGGAAATCACAGTTTCTACCAATCCTCGGGCAACAGTTGCTGCTTTTATGTACAGGACTGAGAATGCCTCAGGCTATTTCGTGAAATAGTCAATGATACTTATTTCATGTCAATAGGACAATGTACTTATTTCTCTTGTCAGTATGTGGCAGAGGGCCCAATACGTCAATGGCCACTTGCTCAAATCGTACTCCTGAAACATATTTTGGAGTGGAGCTTTCGTCCGGACTCTCTTACCTCCAACCACAGACTACACAGTTCAAACAGAATAGCTTCACATCACTTTGCAAGCCAGGCCAGTATTACCGTTCTCTCACTATACTGAGGGTACAATGGCGCCGAAATGACCCAGATCATGTGCACTTTATACTACTTTTGCCCTCTGTGACAAAGATACTGATATCTGCTCGTAACTCTTTGTACCAGTCCTATCTTCCCAGATGCGCATGAGGATTTCATTACTCATGGAGAGTGAATTGAACATGGCCCGCAATGCCTTCAAGTGCCACTACCTGCAACTACAGTCTCCCACAAAGGCCGTTGTTGGGCAGTAATCCAGGAACGAACAGAATTAAGATTCTCATCTACTTACTTTGCTGCCACAAGGGTACCTCTAACTGTACTCGATTAATTATTTGAACTAGAACTTCCTGCTTTTGCTCAATAATGAGGCAATGACGACAATCTTCCACAACACAAGGCCTACGTCACATCGCATCAGCATTTTTGTGAGCCCTGCCTGGTGGGTACACTATATGAAAATTGTAGGAAGCTACAAGCTGGAGCCATCTTGCCACTTGCCCATCAAGTTCTTTGAAGTCCTTCAACCACTGCAAAGCAGAATGATCCGTCCGGACTACAAACTCCTCTCCACTGTCTAACCCAAAGGAATGGAAATGTTTCAAGGCCATACTAAATAGCTCCTTCCTCGTTGCACAGTAGTTCTTTCCTGGTTTTGAGAGGCACTTGCTACAATAGCACAGCTTTTTTCCTTCTCCATTCTGTACTTGTGATAGTACTGCTCTCACAGCCCGGTCACTTGCGTCTGTCTCAAGGATGAACAGTGATACTGAAACTGGCTGGACCAACACTGGAGGCTGTGTGAGTGCAGCCTTAATGTCAGAGAAAGAATTCGCACATGCTTAAGTCCATTCAAACTTTGAGGTTTTGTCTTGCAGGATATACAGGGGTGCCATTTGGTGAGCGCAATTAGGTATGAAACACCTATAATATGAGCACATACCTACAAACGTTCACACTTCTTTACATAAAGATGGTACTGGCCACTCTCTGACTTTTGCTGTCTTTGCCGGGTCAGCCGCAATATCATTGCCTGATATTACAAAACCCATGTATGTGACTTTTTTCTGGAATGAGTTACATTTTTTTGGATTTAGTTTGGCTCCCTTCTCCCTTATCCCAAATACTCGTTTTAGCCATTCGACATGTCCGTAAAAATCAGTATTGTCCACTAACACATCACCTAAATAAACTTTCACTCGACCCGTTCGAATCTCATCATACAGCAGATGCCTTGCATTGCCTTTTGAAACGTCGCAGGAGGGTTACACAGGCCAAATGGCATAATTTTGAACTGATACAGGCCACGAGGAGTACAGAAGGTCGTCTTCTCCTTGTCCTTGTCTTTTCTTGTCACATCATTTAGTCGCCGATAATCTATGCAATTTGTTGGGCTAGAACTTCGAAAAAACACCTTCGAATTTCCAGGCGCAACAACATTCTTTGATGCTCTAGCATATAGATGATCGTAGCTCAATGGCTAGAGTACTCGATTTTGAGGGCGGCACGCCTGCCATGAATCCAACGGTTAGTATCCCAGCGAAGACAATAGGTACCTATACTTTATAATTCTTTCTTCCTAATCACGGTCAAGATTTTTATTTATTTATTCATTCTTTTTATTTTCTTTTGGTAGGTGACATCGCCCAAGTTATATTTCAATAACTCACCATAGACTAAGTTTTATGGATCAGTGTTCTACTTTGGAGGGCTACCTAATACAGAGATAATAAATCTTTGTATGATAATTTGGAGCGATTTTTCTCCTAGTCAACCACCTGGTTTAACGAACATTTTATGAGCAATTTCGATTTTAAAATAAAGTTGAGACATTTGTCAAATAACGAATTAACACCCGCATTAAAACAAGAGAGGCGATTAAAAAAAAGAAGACAGTTTCTTTAAGCATTTACTTTGAAAATACAAAACCTGCTTTCAATATCCTATTTACAACAATGTACATTATAGATGATCCGTCCATCAGCTGCATTGGTCCAACCCAAAAATATGGGAAGGCAGGAATCATTTATTCAGTTGGCGTAATTACGGCTGATAAGCTTTCAGTACCATCCATGGTGAGCTGGAGCGTGGTGTGCGTGGCCAATCCTCTTGACTTCGGCGTTGAATCCGTTGTGTTTGTCAGCAGTGTAGTGGACTTCCCTGGTGGTGCCGTCGGCTTCCTTCAAGGTGTAGTAGCCCTTCACCACATCTCCTTCCCTCGTCTCGTGCTGAGCCTTGATGTCTCCAGTGTGACCATCGTGCACTTTGTACTCATAGGCGTAATGAGGTGGTGCCTATAGTCATAGTTTGAATAATAAAATTGCATTGTTTCCTGCCGAATTTTCTGGTGATAATAATTTCGTAATTCGGATAACAATATGAATTATCTCAATAAAGAGGTAATAAAGAAAACATGTGCGCTTGAGTATCCTGATCATGGTAACCTCTATGACTGTGCAGCAAACGAATTACTGGTTTTATGAACATTATTGTTTTTGCCAGCCTATTTCCTACAAGGAAAATATAGAAGTTTGACATCAACTTCACTCTCCTACGTTGAGTTAAGATCTACGATTTTTCAGTTCCGCGCACTTGTGACGTCAATGGACCCCTCCCGCCTCTGTGAGACCTCCCAGCCCATTGTAACGTCACCAGTGCTAACTACGAGGGGTGCTCGTTGCAAGAGTGCGGATGGTGTCAAATGACTGGAATCTACTTGCTTTCAAAAAATATATAATGAATACGGGGCTCATTACAAGACTTTACAAAAAAGGCCTTTCTGTCCTCAATTTGGGTAACACTCTTTCTCCCAATGATGCCTGTTCTATCATGATTCATACTATATCAATATCTGACTTTATTGGACACTGATAAAAAATGTATTGCTACATTGTCAATTTAATTTGTTGATTAATTTATTTTAATCGAAGAATAATGTCGTTATTCAATTACTATTTATTACGTAATTATGTTTTATTCCTTTTTCATTACTTTCATGCAGATTGGGTCAATTGTGTATTAGTGAGAAATTATCAGAATCGTACTGTTTAAAGAAAATAACTAATAAGTAAAACTAACTCTTTGGCAGGGACGTTTAACTATCACTCGTAGGTCCAAATAGAAAAATTACAATTGCACGCAATTCGATTAGGATTTAATTCTACGCAATTTACGCAATTTCACACTTACATAGTAGTCTTTGTGAGCATCTCCACCCCAAGAACCTTCCCATCCTTGGCAGGACACTGCAGCGACAATGGCGAGAATGATGATGGCCTATAATTTGGCGTTAGAAACATGATTTATGTCTCAGTTTAATTATTTATATTATAACTGTTCAATTATAAGTTAATTGAAACCGAGAGTTACTTATCTTATATCAGTGATTCAAATATGTATAAGTACTTATTATTCATGGAGTGATTATAGCGGTCTTCAAATAGTTTTGTTTCGAAATGCACTACACAAAAGTTTGGATTGGATTAATCTTACGTAAAATAGTATATAGTTTTATAAAAAAGGTAAGTATAGTTCGTAACTTACTTTGGGGTACATGATTAACTTTTCGTGATTGACTGTGAATAACATTTGGATTCGTTCGGTTATATATATCGGTTCCCCCCAGTAATCATCGGGTATTACCACACATATTGGTACTACGGATTTTTCCAGAGAAAGGAGTGTGTAACCTCGTTGTTAATTGGAGGTAACGAATTATGAATGAGTCGGTGAAGTTGAGCGTAGTGGATTTGGTCGTTACAGTCTTCATTCAAGAACGTATTCTCGTGGTTCCCAATAAATGATACTCGAATAAGAAATGGTAGTATGTAATATTTCAAACTTTACAAAAAAAGCATAATCTTATTGTTTTCTGACATTTCTCCCCAGGAACTGAAGCTTCTTGAGGGAGATGAAAATTAAAATAAAAATATCAAATTTAAAATTGTAAAATCTCTACTAGTTTCTCTTTAATTGTGATTTTCATACAAATGAATACTATATAGATTTTTATAATTTCATATTTGAAAATTAGAATAAATTTTCGTCTTTCTGAATAAGCCCCAACTCCTGGGAAGAAACGTTGGAGAACAATAAAAAACAATTTAAGGGTAGGAAAGGCTTTTTTTGTAATGTTTTGAAATAATTTTAATTGTCTGAATAAGGAAACATTGCAAAGGTATGAAATGTTCTCGGACTGGTGAAAAATATAGGAATGATGGGAATGAATATTGGAATTCGAATTGAATGTGCCAATACTGCCTTAGAAGACACCGCTGAAGAAGTAAGCTCTTCCTCCAGGTTACCGTTGAAATCTTTGAATGTTTGATTAGCAATGAAAGCGGTTTATTTACTCCGATAGAAAAATTTGTAGACGAGGCCCCCTCGAATTGCATCACCTTCAAACAAATAATCAGTATGGCAACATTAGCGCTCCGCCGGCCGTTATGGGTACCATTTAAGACATTGATAGGCAATAAGCTGTAAGTGCAGTGAACAATTTCTGCAGATACTTCCGACTTGAATCTTCCAATAATGTAACAAAAATGAGCGTTGAGAGGTGATTTTTGTATGTCTTTGAACGGAAACTAGAACGGAAATTCAACGATTTCCAGAAAATAATTCGTTACTTTATCAAAGCCTTGAAGGGCTACATAATTGGGATAAAGTTCATCTTTTAAAAGTAACGTAAAACATGGTTTTGGACCTTATTGAAATCACATTTCTGGATCAAAGAATGTGTCTGACCATCTGTCATGTATCAATCATGTCAATGATCCAAAACTAAAGTAATGGTAAATCGGGTATTTCATATAATTATTTATCATCTTCGGAATTTTATTGATGGTCGCCGCGTGTGGTAAACGTTACTATTTAATAATGAACAAACAATTATTTTCTTAATCCTTTACGATATATAAATACATATATTTTTTTTTAATCGACTCTAATGATTCTGCAGAAACACATTAGTTCCTCTTTGAATGGTTTCACACAGGAAATAACAACTGTAAAGTTGAGAAGGAGCTGGTCATTAGCATTTCAGGAGAATGAACCAGTCCACCGCGATAGATTTGGGGGTGCTCGACCCAGGATAAACACATTTACTGGCTTTGGTGGTTGAGAGATATCCACCCGACAATGTTGCGACATTATCTCGAGATCACCTTACCGATAGGATACTAGTGAACTCGAATAATTTATTTGAGAGGGGATTCGGTATAAAAGCATCATTAATCTAGAGAGAAGCACAGTAGATCATTTGAGTCAGCAATGTACACCAAGGTGAGTTACGGGGTATTCATATAAGAAGATGTTACAGTACATGATGATAGTATTAACAATCAATTTGACGATGATAAAATTAGCGATCAAACATCACACTTCCAAATTTACCCTCCATAAAGTGTACTGATTTAATTTGATGACAATGATGAAAAAATAGAGGTAACACGAAATTGAAACAATCCAAAGCTATTCAATTTGACTTAATATTGCTCAATACTTTTACAGCTGCTATGGGTAAGGTATGGATCCATCAAATTTGTTTGTTCAACACTCGATGACAGTTAACTTATAGAAAGTAAATTTACAAATGCTATCTACAACAATAACAAATTAGTTGATTTCCTGATCCTTTAACCATGGCAGCACACTGAAATCAATTTTTATCTTGGATTTACAGTTATCAACACACGATATCGAGAGAAACGATTGGTAATCCATTCTTCGGAACTTAAAAACATGAAAATATTTGAACAATAAATGCAATTATCTTAAATCAATCCACAGGTTCTGATCATTTTCGCCGTTGTCGCTGCGGTTTCATGCCAAACATGGGATGGATCTTGGAACGGCGATCATCATCACGACTACTACGTAAGTTTAGTGGGTCAGACAACGTGAAAAATGCAGGGTTTTAAGTATGCCAATATTCCTGAACATTCAAGAATTCCTGAAAGACTCGATTGTTAGAAATGAAATATGGGAAACAAAATCGAGAACAGAAAAAACTGGCTTTGTAAAAAAATAATAATTTCATAGGGAAATAGAGTGCATTAATCGAAAGAAGAAGAATAATACTTTTGGGGTTATTCAATAATTGATGGTCCAAATAAACCTATATATATATATATAGGGGTTTCTATTTGAATAACACAAGTAAAGATTCGTAGCGTCACTGTGGCGGGTGATGATCAAAATCCAATTTTACCATTGAGTGGTATTTTAAATGTTAAGGGGAGTTACCATTTTGAAGTTTTTAGATACCTTCAAAAACAAAATTAAAACATGGGTGGTCCATCAACATTTAAACTCCCTGTATACATATTGAAACGCAAAACGTTATTTTTTCATTTATTCGTTATAATTTTTTTCCGTGAATCCTATTTTCGCTTATTGATTTATTTTCATTTTTTTTACATTCATATTGTACCTTGTAATACCTTATTTTTTCAACAATTTCATTTGAGAAAAAATACGTGAGTATTCAAACTAAGATACTTCAATGAGTTTGTTCATTTATGACAGATGCTTCACATTCCGGAAAGATCAAGTGGTTTGGTACGTTCATGTCTTTTTGTGTTTGATGAGAAAAATGAACGCGCTCTTAAAATTTACTATTGATATGGACACATTATTTATATTGTTGATTGATTACCTGTATGATTTCAACGCTTTTCCAAGTCATCCACACACAAGTAAAAATATGAAACTAACTTTTTCTGTAGGCACCACCTCACTACGCTTATGAATACAAAGTTCACGATGGTCACACTGGAGACATCAAGGCTCAGCACGAAACGAGGGAAGGAGATGTGGTGAAGGGCTACTACACCCTCAAGGAGGCTGACGGCACCACCAGGGAAGTCCACTACACTGCTGACAAACACAACGGATTCAACGCTGAAGTCAAGAGGATCGGTCACGCTCACCACACTCCATCTCACCACGGATGGTATTGATGACTCCTTCTTTGGACAATAGATTGACGATTTTACGTTGATAGATATAATGTACATTGCTGTAAATATTTTATAAAATTAAAACGGTTTCAAAGTAAATTTTTCACAATGGCTACTATTTACCACCCCCTCAGTATCTTGAACCAGATTTTTCTACAAGTAGATGGAACCTTAAGGATGAATTGGTGTTGAGGAGTTTGGGTAGTTATTGGGAGGAACATAACTGTTGATGCTCATTCCTGATGCAGCAATCCAAAGAAAACCTTTAGGATTGGAATGATTCACCAAAATAAATGAAGTTTATTGAATGAATGATGCCCATCGAATGAAGTTCCAGAAGCTCACCACGCTACAGCTAATCACGGAAGAATTTAATTTATGCATTTACCAACGACCTCAAGAAGTGTACTACAACTTTATGTGATCATTCATTGGCTTATCTTATATTGAACAAAAAAATAAGTCAATATCAACACAATTCCTGGTTTTAGTGGTATTCAGAATACCTAAATCTTTATTGTCTTTCTATCACCATAGTTGGATATTTGAACTATCTGGGTGAACGCAGTTAATTTTGATGGACCATTTTTGCTCGTATATTTGTGTAATGTAAGTAATTGTAACTATTGAATCTGTGAAATGAAATGTTTGTATATTTTATCATATCATTACTTTCATCTTCAATACTTCAGCATCTGTCTACTAAAATAACTACTATCTGTCTACTATAATAACAGGAATGACTAAAACAAGTTTGCCAAGCTACTATGCTACAGCATTAGCTTCGTAGAATTCGCAGTGCTATTTCATTGATTAAAGAAAATATTCATTTGGATTAAATGCATGCAATACGTTAAACCATGTACGGATGGAATCACAACTGTCGATTGAGCGCAATCGGATATAAGTATTTTGAGTAAGTGGGCTTTATAAAAATTAAATCTAGGGCTCATTCTCTGGAATTTAAATTTAAATTGGGTAGCATAGGAAAGGCTAGGTAATTGTTGGAAGAATTTCAAGTTCTACGCAGGCGGTAGGACCAGCATTGACAATATGAATCATTTGAAACTGATCGGATCCAATTTATCGACGTTCATTCACATGGGATGAAAATTGAGAAAGTAAAGAAATAATTTGCTGCAGTTGCCATTATTCCCACAGGGTGAAAGGTTTAGAAATACAAACATATACATTTGTTTCAGTTTTAAAGCCAAAAAGCCGATCACTTTAATTAGATTTAATTTGTTGAGGCTGCATAAGGATGAAAATTGAAATTAGTGAAATTGGATGTGGCCTGTGAAATGTATGATTTGTCTCCTGTGAAATACACGACTTTGGAAGAGTTTTCTTACATCTGAACCAATAAAACACTAAATGGACATTTCATGTCCTACGTGGCCGGATCTCTATAATAAGTACCCTTAAGTGGCCAATTCTAACAGCCGGTCATTCCGTACCACTATTGGTTGGATTATACCGTAGCTTCTAATCGTAGTGGGTTGCTATAGTGCTAATCAACTATCTAATTCCTGACCACTTTGGAGCCAGCAACCCTAACCCCCGGCCGGGAGGGAACCGCAAATATTTTTATAAAGAGAACAACTGACAAACACAAGGGAGCGATCGGATTCGGACACGATTTGTAATACCAATTCTTTTCAATCCACTAGGATTTAAAAACATTCAAGAAGGCGTTGGCTTCTTTTAACACTTCAATAGTCGTTTCATTTAGGGACATAGGCAATTGGCGGCGCAGGATCTCTCAATCCGTAATTGAAATCCAATGATACCGGAAGAATCGTTTGTTTATAATTTCATTAGGGAAGATGTTAAGAGAGATAATGAATGTCAACAATCGGGAATGGGGTCAGAACTAATAAAGCCCCTCTATCACCGAGCTTTCGAAAAATATATTTCCTTCATCAGGGCCTAAAACCAATGAAGAAGAAGAACGTTAAGAGAGATAGACGTTATTAACCAAAGATCCTTAGTTAAAGTTTGTAATTAAATAATTTTTTTCTTATAATAATATTGTTCATACCTATCCATGTTTTTTGGCACTTGAGACTTCTTTCGCGTATGGTCAATAACAACACCAAATAAAATATTATCACATTTTTACGTGCTTTGGTTTAAAAATGGCAAAAAAAGTAAAAGTGTACATAATTACCAAAATGTAAAAATTTACAACTTCAACAAATCCATCCGGTGGAAGTTGGGGGAATTGTTGGACATGATCAGGGTTTGATAAATCATATTTCTTTATGATGTCATGGTTATTGGCATGCAGCAATATCAGAATGAACAAATATATTTTATTTATAAGAAAACCTAGGAAAATGAAAAAAGTTACGGGGATTGCATTTTTAGAGATTAATCACACACCTTAACTGTTGCCAAAATGTACCAATCACTTTAAATGCAGCCTAGACACCAAACTAATTATACGGATATGATCCATACAAAGAAAGTAAGTTGGGATAGCGAAATATACAGAAATTGTAACACTGAAAATACAATTTTGGTGGCGTTCAGATCCAAACTGTCCCTAGCGCTTATGATTGCGCGTGGGGCCAAGATCACTACCGAGTTGGAGTGAATAATTCCTCAAGATAGGAGGATAGGATGGGTACAAGCGTTTCTCCCCATGCGGTAGGGGCTGAGAAAAGAAGAACTTACCTGGATCTCTCAGATCCAGAGCCGCATATGGAGTGTTGATGGAACATAGCTATAAAGAAACTAAACATCCTTTTTCTAGGGAATGATTTGTTAAGTTGTGGTGAATGTTAGGAACGGAGTAGAGAACAAAATTCGTAGAGAAAGAGTTTGTAATTTCCTCACATTATATATTATATCGACTCGGTATGTGAATCAGCTTACTTATTTACGTTTACGTTTTCTAACCTGATAGACATATCGTGATCGATGTTGGTTTAGAATTGCTTCCACTCGTCTCTGCAAGTTGTTCAGATATGATTCGAGTTGTATGACAATCAGCATAATATTTTGTTGCCAGAAGAGCACCTAGAGATAGGCAACCGATTAAGGAAAAACCACCTGGCCCAAAGAAGAAATTATTCATGGTCATAAGTCTCGATTTAACGTATTTCAGATTTATAATGCCATTTGAAGGTGATTTGCAAAATAATGAGTGCATTTGGTTTTGAGTAAATTAACTCATGAGAGATATAAATCTACGGGAAGGATTTCGTTTTGATTTCAGGTATATCAGTATCTCTGATCTCAGTGGAGCTCATTGAAGAGGGATATAAAAACTTTGTGCTCCTAAAAAGTGAGCATACAGACTGATTTGACCTTCGAATACTGAATCCTGGCCATTGCAATGTTTGGGTTATTCATAAATAAAATTCATGAGCACAACATCATTGAAAAATAAATTTATTTATCAAGCAACACACAATGAAAATATTCAGCAAATTCAGTTCCACCAGTGAGCTGGAGCGTGGTGAGCATGGCCGATCCTCTTGACTTCGGCATTGAATCCGTTGTGTTTGTCAGCAGTGTAGTGGACTTCCCTGGTGGTGCCGTCAGCCTCCTTGAGGGTGTAGTAGCCCTTCACCACATCTCCTTCCCTCGTTTCGTGCTGAGCCTTGATGTCCCCAGTGTGGCCATCATGGACTTTGTACTCATAGGCGTAGTGAGGAGGGGCCTGAATGGTATAATAACGCGTGAGAATCAGTAAAAATGGAGTGTATCACATTAGCATGGTTTCATAATAACATATTTTGTTTCATAAACGAGTTTACCTATTATTTTACTTTAGTGGTCTATTTGTATGAACATCTAGATTAGGATGATTGACTCATTGAGTGTTTTCCTAAAAGATGTAAATGTATAGGGTGTCGTATAAAAATTGAGTGAAATGAATTTAAGAGGGTTGCCAGTTTATGAATTTTTACTCCTTATCACCCATCGGCCAATGGCGCGGTGGGTGGTGGAGGGAGAGGGCTCCTAGTTTATCAGGTCTTTAGTTTTAGGGAATTTTCGCAGAGAATGAAGCTATTGCAATGGCTCCAAAAAGTTTAAAATCTTAATTTTTGAAAAAGTTCTTCATTCAAATCCGTTTTGAGGCATTCTGAAATGAATCCTATAGTTTAAAATTTTTCGTACAATATATATATATATATATATATATATATATATATATATGTATATATTTGTGTGTGTGACCGTAAAATTCTTGAGCCGGTAAAGGTCTTGAGCTGTACATGTGTGAACCTTTTTGGGAGACACGATGGCTGAGTTTTGATCATTTACTAGATATATATGGTGCTTGGTAATAATTATAGACCAATAATCTACGTAGAAGGGCTATTTTATATAAAATAATAAACCTTTGTGTAATAATTTGCAGCGTTTTAATTATTCATGTTCATAAAATAATAGAGTAGAATCCGGGAAGACAGTGTTATAATTAATTCACATTGGAACTTATTTGAAGTATATGAAAACCGAAAAAACTACCCGCAATCAGTAGTCTGCGAATGTTTATTGTAGTTGTACTTAAGAGAAAACTTACATAGTAATCCTTATGGGCATCTCCGTCCCAAGAGCCGCCCCAGCTTTGGCAAGAGACAGCAGCTACGACGGTGAATAGAACCAGAGCCTTTGAAACAACCGGAGAACACTATAATTATTTGCATCTCGTAATCCAGCACTATTAAGACAGTACACAAGTGAATTACGATGTTTGAATGTTCACAGATAGACCACAGATAGAATGTTGATTGCTCACTGACTCGAAAGATAGAAAATGTAGAACTATCGTCCCGCATCCTGATCACGGCGCGTATATTACAAAATATTGATATGAATTTAAACCATGGGTTGTACTCATAGTCAGTGTAGGCTATATTATAAAGACTTGAAATATGAGATTTCTGGAAGATCTACATTATGGCAATTTCCTGGTGAACGTAAATACGGGGTTTACGTTCGCTTAAATGTGGGTATTCATTCTTAAAAATGTGGGTTTTATTCCCTCGATACTGTCATGGCATGTCAAACGGTATATGTAAACGTTTAGGAACGCGGTGAAATGTTTTATTTAAGCAGCCGATCAAGACAAAAGTACTGCAAGACCGGACGGAATGGAGATTCGCAATATTGGAATTTAAATTTTTCGTCGAAAGCTAGAAAAGAGAAGAGAAAGAAGAGAGAGAATTACAATTATAGAAGGAACTAACTGGTGACTTTACGCAAAGATGAAATATCTGGTACTTTTCCAAACCCATAAAAAGCATCATATTTTTTAAATGTAATTATTTAACCCGCACATCAACCAGAAGGGTCTATTGTTATTGCGATTCATATTGGCTACTGCTCAATAACTATTTCCAATCCTATTTTCAACTTGGATTTTCCTCATTTTGAAATCTGATAACTACCAATGGTATAAACACATGAAAAATCATAATTTAAAATAACAAATATTATATTACATAGGTGCAAATATTAAACCAACCTTGATGTACATTGCTAGTTGCTGTATCGAACTGCGTCAGATCACTATGGATATGACCCCTTTTTATACCAAGTTCCCACTTCGCTAATCGTGTTATGATTCGATAACTCCGCCCACATCTTTGAGTGACCTGCGGAAATTAGCCAATTTCCACCTCAAGGTTGTAAATTCCAGGGATTAATTTGCACCTCGTCCTGAACGATTGGAGAAAACGCTGAAAATCCTTATCAAAGGTTCTTCGAATAGATCACCATTCGTTATTCTGTACAGATCTGAATTGTTAACCGGATGTGTGAATTTGCATGCCTTCTCTACCTACATATTAAAACCTATCCTCTTTAGGGGAAGAACAGAATATTGATCTACACAATATAGAAGATTACAGTTTTGAAAGCTTTTTCAAGTTATCTAATCTAATCTAATCCATCCAAGAATAGTAATAAATTTAATAAGGCGGTTCTCAAGACACTTCTCACTACATTTCAACAGCAGGCAAAAAGCTGAATATCTTGCAGCGATTGCCATCGAAGAATGTATCTTCCGAACCATCCCCAGTAGGAGAGTTAAGAGTTGGGATATCACGTAGGTACGTTATGTGGGCTGCAAAGATTTTACGTTTTCGCGTGCATTGTTTCGGTTCCCAGTACTTCTATATTCAGGAAATCCACCAAAAGACCAACCAGAAGTTGAGTCCCCAACTATCTTCTGAAATGGAGCGCGATCGGAGTTCTATATCAAGACTTAGTGACTTCTAATGAATTTTATGTTTAACTTGCCGACTGTTACTGAAACGTGATACACAGATACAGAATGAAAATTGTCCAAAGACGTCTAAAACGTGATGTAACTATAATTTTGGATTTTGAGTATCACAGTACCCTACAAAATATCACAAAAAGATTTATTATTCCTGTATTAAAAAGCTATTCTGTGAAGATTTTTCTACCGAGAATTAGTTTACGAATCTATCCATCCCACCAATATACAAAGTGAATATATTACGATGCTTCCAGTTGGTAGGGTCAGAAACGAAGGAGAGCGTAACCCTGAATAAAAAAAAGGTTTGTTATTATAATCGTGCATATAGTTGGAGAGGTTTAAGGAAGTACCTATATCAATGCAGTGTTTTATGCATGGCGTACTGCATCAAAACTTTGCAGTGGCACACAGAATAGGGTCAGTTATTAATCCTTTTTCCCTACAACCTGTTCATTTATTAATGTGTATCTAATGATTCAAAATAATATGTCATGTAGATTTGAGTAACTCAACATCAAAATACAGAGGAATGATACGTAGACCATATTATTGAGTAGTATTTCACAGCTAACTGCTTAAAGATATCATAGAATTATCAATTCCTAGCGGTCGTCATCGGTGCGTGGAAATCGCATTTTTAAAACATAGCGCAATTTCCATAAGACCTTCCAATCGTGGCAATCAGAACGCAACTTCCACGCAAGGGAGGGGCACCCAAGCCCATATAAAACTGAAAGTGATCGAAGTTTGAATCACAGTTGATATTCAGCAACAGTCTATTCAATCAAATCAACCACCATGTACACCAAGGTAGGATGTTATTTTGATTCGATAATTTCATAATACAAGAAGATTCATATAAATATTGGTTTTGAGACCCATATTATAGAACATAGTGAATCATCAGTTACTTCCAAAAACTATTTGCCAATTTTTGTAGAAAAGGAAGGTACATATTACAATTGTTCCAAAATATTTAAAATGAAAATTTTTGAACATATTCTTCATTGAAATCCGTTTTGAGGAATTTTGAAACATTTTTCTGGAGCTTTTTCATATGTATATATATTATATAATGTGTCATTCCAGACGGTAACTCTCCTTAGGATGGAGTTAAAAATTCTGTCCTTGCTCCAAAAAAATTAAGATTTCCAAACGAAAGGATGATTTCGTTAGCTGACACTTTATGAGCACATTTAGTTGTATGACTTCAAGAAATTTCCAAAAAAAAAATCACCGAAAATGCCTAAAAAACTGCTAACAATTGTTAAATTCATATTCTTAGCAGAAGTTTAGTTAAAAAAAATTTATCGCTGCGAATCATAACAACACATTAATGCACACTATTTAACTGAAAAATGTACTTAAATTCCATTAATATTTGTAGGAAAATCTATAAAAACTGCCAAGAAAAGCTATAAATGCGAAATCGTTTTTGAACTACGGATTCGGAACGAGGTTTTTTCCCATAAAATTGGTAGTTGACAATATCTTCGCTAAAGTGCTCAGGTTCCATAACGGTGCAACACAGTACGTACCTTGTCCAAGAATACCGAGATTTTGGAATCTTAGTTAATTTTCACGAAGGGAACAATGTTTTAACTGCAAAATTTACAATTCTACTCAAATTTTATTTAAATCTTTTTCTGAACTATTCAGTTTTTGTTTCCGTTCATCTATCAGTTTTACATTGATTCCTCAAATTTTTTGCAAAAGCTTGAGTAATTTTTAACAAATTTTTGATGGCATTTTCAGAAATTAAGGCTTCAGATTAGGAACCTAAATACTTGGATCAGGTCATACAAACAGCCGCATACATTTGCCATACTTCGGAACTTAACTTGCCTGATTTTGCTAAATTTTGTAGAATAGTTCAAGCTTGAGCTTCAAATAATATCTAAAACATTGCTTCATAGATGAATGATAGATGAACGGATAGCCGCAAATCAGCCCTGGAAGTGAGCACGCTGCTACGAAAAACTGAATTACCTACTAGTTCAAAAATTAATTACAGCTGTTCAAAAGTGGATGAAATATTTTCTTGGTTTTCTTTCAGGTTTTCGTATTGCTGGCTGTCGTCGCTGCTGTTTCCTGCCAGGGATGGGAAGGTTCATGGAATGGTGGTCACCACGACTATTATGTAAGTCTGACGAATAGCATTTTTCAAACATCTAAATGACGCGATAAAAATCTTGAGAAAATAAACGTGTGGCAGCTTTTACTTGCTTGATCTTCAAAATTTATCTTCTTGTCATGGTGGGTTTTTGATTCTGTTTTGTACTTCTCATCCCTATTGAATAGTGAATCGATATTCCGAAGATTCATCTGAGGGTCGCGTTCACTTCCATGGAAATTTGTCCTTTTACTGTTTGTTAATTGAGATGTGGAATTTAAAGGGAGAAATCAAAATGGCATTTCCTCATTGGGTTTAATGATTCCAAGCACTTTTACTCGTCAAGGCCTCGTCTAGGATTTGCATGGTTTTCCATCTGATGGTCTTTAATAGGTACGGGGTTTCTTAAACAATATCAATAATATCATTTCGGGGTACGGGTTTCTTAAACAATATCACTGCCGTGTCTGGGGTTAATGTATATTATATGGTGCCCTTTGCACCTTTCCATTTATATTGGAGTTTAATGGTGCTTGTTTCATTGATGTTGAAAATTGTAGACAGTAAATATTTGTTTTCACTTACCTAGGTGAACTGTATCTGCAGATAGAGAAATTATTAAACAAAATACTTTAAATTATGACTATTATGAGGGAGCGCATGGGATTTTAACATTTGAATGCCGGTTTGTCCAGGACTAGGTACAATTGGCAAATAACTGCATACCTGTCTACAACTTTCAGCATCAATGGAACAAGCATAATTAAACTCCAACATAATTGGAAAGTTATAATGGATACCAAATAATAAAATATAATCACCAAAAGGATGTGGCAGTGTTATCGTTATTAAAAAAAAATTGTACCTAAATAGGATTATCCAATCAAACACATAAAACATACCCATGACGAGGTCTTGGCCTTGTCAGGCAAAAGCGCTTGGAGTTAATAAAATCAATGAGGAATTATATTAATTCCTGACCTCAAATTCCATCTAGACGCGTTACTGTTCGGCCAATTCAGCTTGGAACTATATGGAAAACCCTGAATGTAGTTCTTTGGAGAACAAAGTAGATCTTTCATAATGCAACACAACAGTTCTTGCAGTTAACTTGGTAGCAAAACAGGTGATTCACCTATGAATTACATTTCAGGCTCCTCCCCACTACGCTTATGAATACAAAGTCCATGATGGACACACTGGAGACATCAAGTCTCAGCACGAGACGAGGGAAGGAGATGTTGTGAAGGGCTACTACACCCTCAAAGAGGCTGACGGCACCATCCGAGAAGTCCACTACACTGCTGACAAACACAACGGATTCAACGCTGAAGTCAAGAGGATCGGCCACGCTCACCACGCTCCTGCTCACCACGGATGGTACTAAGTGTGTACGCTCCTCCACATCACAGAACTTTTGTATTTCAACATGGACTGTAATTAATGTACATAGGTACTTCAATTTTATAATTACATAATAAAATCAATATTTTCGTAAACGCTGTATCATTTGAAGGACACAAATTCACTCAACATTACAAATGTAGCACACAATGACGATAAAATATTTGATAGATTTTATACACTAATTAAGGTACAAGTGTTGATCAACAATGTCATTCCGTGCTTTAAGTTACACTGAAATATTCTCTCAAATGGATTCAAATGAATTATTCATAATAACCATGAGTCACGGACTACAATATTATCCAATGCAAATGCCTTACTCAAGGTATTAGGTATAGGTACAATTAATTTTCAAGTCATAAGTAACTGTTTCAACAACACTTACTTGTATTAGTAAGATAACATCATTAAGTAAATTCTTTACCAACTATTCGTTTATAAAGAGGTCGGGTATTTTTGGTCGGAATAAATTTCTTGCGAATACGGAGGTTCAACAAGAATAACGTATCGTTTCTTGATAATGACATTGCTTAGTTATAGGTATTACCATATCGGTTGGTATTTTGTAGCAGAATGATGCCAAAGGGTAATTGTTTTTAATTTAGCCTACAAATTGGGCATTTGAAAAAGAGTTGATTTCTTCGGAACTATCGGAGAAAGACTATCAGTCAAGGAGGGGTAACATCTTTATCAGCAGCATGAGCTCCAAGGCCGGTTTCTATTGCGTTTAATATTCCTATTACACTGCGGACTCATCGAGTCTGTAAAAAATATTCATGGGGCACTTAACCATTTTGATCGGCAGTGTAAGCTTTAATGCTAAATTTAAATTTAGCATAAAGTAAAATTTGCCAATGCAATAACCTGAAAAGTCAGATTTACTTACGATACTCTGTGGCATTTTGCGTAAGTAAATTAAAAAGTGTAATGTTATAGTTTATTTTTATAATCATTTTGGAGATCCGGAAATTAAGGTTGTACTTGGTTTGTTATACATTTTAAATCTGAAGTTATTGCGTTGGATAAATAAACGGATTAAAGAATGAATGGGTAAATCCGAAATTGATTGTTCTTACAACAACAATGTACTCGTACATTGTAACACAGTGTAAAATGTATTGCGTTCATACATAACAGGGGCAAGATGTATACCACCGTAAATGAGGAGGAGGTTATCAGAGATTTTAAGATAATTTTTATGACTGCTGAAAAACAATTTATCAAATTATGAAACCATCTCGAGATGCTATGTGAGTTCCAATGCAAACTTTACCCAAATGTTATGTAATATTTGCCAATTTAAAAATCCATGAAGTCCGTTTTACTCACTCAACAACTGTATTTCATGTTCTCCATTATATCAGAGAGAGTAACAAGAGTGAGACTTGGGTTTGAGCAAATATTTCAAAACTTTGAAAAATGGGAGTGGAGGAGTGGGGGGGGGGGGGGGGTTTTGCCTCTAAAAATTCTCTATTCAATGCTGATTCGTTTGATACCAATATGTTGATGGTTTGGCATCATATAAGTACCTAACTTCAGCTAACAGCCCGCAAAGTTGGGCATTTTACTCGAGCGCCCCCTGACAAGCACCTTGTTAACGTGAACTTTGCGATTGATTTTCTTCTTCAGGGTAGGGAACAGTATCCATGAGAGTTCTTTGAATCGATAACGATAAACTGAAGATGTGGATAGACATTTCTTCATTTTGGAAGAAACCCTTCCTCGAAATCACGTTGTTCTTATACAAGTTTGTCCCTGATTCTCCAAAGCTACTGAACTAATCATGCTGTTTTTATTATATTTTTATTTAATTATTATTTTTTGTATGGAAATAGGTTGCTAATCCTTATACACAGGGGTTTTTACTGCCCCCCTAAAAAGTTGAGAAGTTGAGAAGCATGGAACACTGAACACAAAATAAAGGTTTGGGCGAACGAGGATAAAATATATAATATCTTATTACTGTTTATTTATGAAAAAAAAAAAAAAAAAAAAAAAAAAAAAAAAAAAACGCAGTAAACGACAAATTTGACATAGAAGGCGCTCAAACGTTTTCTATGAAATGCACCAGAGTTTTGTATTTGGGTGCACTCCCCCCCCCCCCTCCCCCCTAAATTTTAAAAATTTCCAACACACTAGATATGAGACGAGTAACCAGTCGTATCGGCGTGATCAAGATGATTTAGCCTTTCTCATGTACATTAATCTGGGCGAGTTGCGGGTAGCAGAGACACCAAGACGGAATGCCACATATTTTTCCTGCAGACTCCGCGTTAGCGTTAGGTAAGAAAAACTACTTACACCGGGGCAGGGCCCCGGCTTCACCACATGGGTGGACAATTGTGTGGTCACGTGTGAAGTGAAAGAAACTGGACGTGATCATATGATGAGATAATGGTTAATGCAACACTACTCGAAAATCTAAAACCATCGTGACGGATCGCTTATGGGAGGAGTTTGCGTCACTCCCGGCCTCCACATCTGAGGCACGGTCTCCTCAGTAGGTCAGTGCAGTTTCGGTCGCTGCGGCTATCGGCTCACCACCACAAATTATACATGCATTCTTCAACATTGAAATATTCAGGGTTGTGAAAAACCACGAGCACCCGCCTACCCTATTCTCAATTTTTTTCTAGCTGAAAGAAGTGGATTCTAAAGGGAAAATATATTATAATATTGGGATCAACTGAATATACAGTTTTTTTCCACATTCTTCAAGATATCGAAGTGATACTCGAGGAGCGGTTTTGGTGTACCTAATTCTGTTTTAAGAAAGAAAAGGTACTTAGGTGACATAAGGAGGCCACTATTGTTTCAAAACTAGTTTTAACTCGCCACAATAGGATACTAATCTGTTTGGCCAACTAATCTGGATACTTACTAAGGGATTGACTACTCGATGTTTTGTATCTATTGGTTCATTATTTTCAATAATGAACCTTTGTAATCGACCAAGAACAAAATTTTTTAACCCCCCCTCAAAATTTGTTGGTTTTCGTTTCAAATGCGTAAAACCCAAAAATCGAATTAAAAATTAAAAAAAAAAAAAAAAAAAAAAAAAAAAATCCGTCCGTCCGCCGTACGCAGTAGGCTGTCCGCTGTACGCCGTCCGAAGCTTTCATCAAAACGTATTGAACCCTACCCTAAAAAATTTGGCTCTAAAATCATTTATCGGCCGGAGATATCCCAGTAACATCGGCATCACGTCCTATCAACACTAAAAGGTAGAACGTAAGGGCTGAAATATTCAAAAGTTGAGATCTTGGAATCTTTCTATGTAACAGCAATGATTTTTTGAGTTTCATTTACAGCTATCCGCCCAAAGAATCGAATGAAACCACCCCGGTCACTATGCGTTTATTTTTTTGCTTACCCTGAGGGCAAAGGCATCGAAAAGAAAAAAGACATCAACTCGGGAGTGAATCGTAACCAGAAAACGCATCGAAAATCACCTTTAAAACTATGACAATTGTACCAGCTAATAACATAATTCCAATGGAATTCTGACTTGTGAAGCATAATTAGGTAATCACCTACTTCAATCACGAGTATACTAATTTATTAAATTAATGATTAGTAAATACTTAGGAATCACTCCTAATTAAATTATTATTTGTATTCAAACAACAGAAGGTTTATTACTTCCGAGTCTACCAAGGTTGGAACATTTTAGCCAATTTTCTAAGAAAATGAAACTATTGCAATGAATCCAAAATACCTTCCTGGTTTAACGCTCTTTGATATGTTTATGTTTGATATGTGTCAAAAACTTCTGGTTCTTTTCAATTTGCGTGCAAACAGAGGGTCGTTGAAACTTTTCGGTGGTCTAAGCGTTACTCTTTTTGAGTCACCTGGTAATTTTATTCACAGTTCTCGTGTTATTCTGATCAGTTTCGGAATCTTAGAGGCTAATTTTTTTACTAATCGACTGATGTTGCTGAAATTTAACGGAGCTCGTTCGGGACACCTCAAAAACAATTAAGAGGTTTGGAGGATCACTGAATAGCTGATGGAGCCTCTGAGGCTAATTTCTTTCCTTTTCAACAAAATTTGACGTCGTACGTAGGTATGTGACTCAGAATGACCGGGAAACTCAACTGTATGGTGAAAATGGAGGTAGATATATATACATAACTTACTCATTTAGTTCACTCGTATAAACAATGTAAGCCATTCCATAAAGACTTGTGATAAACTTACCTGAAACAAAAAAAAAAAAATATATATATATTATATTTATGGCTATGTAAGAGTTCGAGAGTGTCAATTGCATGATCACAGTAAGAAGTAGGTACCTATCAAAAGCACAAACAAAAGATTTTTACAATGTTGAAGAAATGTATGTTAGTAATTGTGAATGAATAAATATTTTATTTACGAACACTGTCAAAAGTTACAGCCAATAACCAAAATAATATAATAGTTGAAAGTGATAGCAAAGACATTTTCTTAAGTTCTATTCGTCCGATGTCGCTTAAATTCTAATAATATTTGGGAAATGACGATTTGATTACCTCACACGAATTTCATCATTAAGAACTGCTATCATCCTTGTAAAAAACATAAAATCTACATTTTCCATCCGATTTCGATGAAAATTTCAGAAATTGAACGGTTTCAAATGTAGATAGTCCCAAATGGACTCAACCGCTCCAAAATCACTTGTACTTTTCCGCGCATGCGTAAACGTAACAACTATAATTGTAGCAAGTCATTTTCTTAATGCTTGAATGAACGATTTGCTCAAATTCCAAAGGAACTCTCCATGGAATCATTTGAAATTATTTGAATCATTTCAATGATTTTTACATTCATGATACAGAAATGATGGAGCCGTTTCCCACTGGTGTTGTCGTATAACTCTTATCAAGCTGACGTACTTAACTAATAACACATGCCTATATGGATGGTATGGTTCTTAGAAACAAACACACACACACACACACACACACACACACACACACACACACACACACACACACACACACACACACACACACACACACACACACACACACACACACACACACATATATATATATATATATATTCATTACCTTCGGAGAATAATATAAGAGCTCTGGACCTTGATGGCGTAAAATTGGAACATACCTGTGGTGGCGTTTCCCCATGGCACCGGTCACGGCACTACTTCTCGACTGATGGACTGGAGTAGGTAATTATTTTTAAAAAGCAGAGACATCAATCAGAGTTCTGCGAACGTCAGCCGAAATTGCGCTATTCGAAAAACTGACGCCGTATTTTTCGGATTGAGGTCTGTATTAGCGGCAAGATAATTACAGGCACAATTAAAGCGCTAACAGGTAACGGTCTACGCAGAGAATATGAAAAGCATCAAATTCATAGCCCATATCCAATACATAGTCAAAAGCTTCCAAGTAAACATGTAAACTGCAGATTTTGATTAGAAAAATATACCTACCTATAATTTAAACTTTAAAAAGTTAAGAGAAAGCAAAGAACAGTTTGTTGGGAAGTACTTTTTGTTTAAAAAAAATTGGCCAAATTTCGAAAAATAAGATGAAAAATTCACTAGAAATGGCAAATTTATGTCGTTGAATTTATATTTCTTATCGTTTAAGTAATCTATTTTTTTTTTAAATATTTTATACCGTAAAATTTCTATTTTTTAACAGAATATACTCGATAAGTAAAGTTTAGCAGATATCAACTACAAACTCATAATTAAAGCAGTTATATAAAGGATTATGCTGGAAAATGTACGTTATGTCCATTGTTACTTGTGCTAAAAAATTCGATTAAGCCTGCAAAACAAGCTGGAAACTAAAATCTCTTTTTGAATTGCAGATAAGATAGTTTAAAATGAGTTTTTTACGAAAAAAGTTTACACTCCTTACACTCTTAAAAGGTTACACTTCTTTGCACACCAAGTACTCAAATTAAACAAACAACTCAACATGAATGTCATACGATAATTTACAAAATTTTGGTCGTATAATCATGCTGCTTGATTAGAACTTTTTCATGCAATTGTGGTAGGCATAGGTATGCGTTGTTAACGTTGTAGTTGGTAAGAGTGATTGATTGTGTACCTATGTGATTGTTTGTATCGTATTTTTCAAGAATTCTATGTATCGGCATCCAATTGAAGAATCAATGAATGATTAACCCCAGAATGTTACCCAGGGAATCAACTTGTGATGCAACGTGTAGAAACTAGCTCAGTCAACTATATTATACTTAGTATTTAGCTACTTTGAACGCATCATTTTTGAAGGATCCGACTTAGGTTATGCACGATATAGGAGGTGCCAACCGTAGTTTTTTGAAAAGGTAGGATTCAGTACTAAGAGAGGATTTGTAAAACTTGGGAGCATTGTAGGTAGTTGGTCGATCATTTGAAATCTCAATATGTTGGCGACATGATGAGGGAGAAGATTTTGGCAGTGATAACGCCAACGGTGAGAGGTGGTTATGATGAACTCATAAAGCTTATTTTTTTATTAAACAGAAAATATTTTAATGTCAATGAGTGTTATCCAAGCATTCATTTCAATTTTTTTTAATAAAAATATTGTAAGATAATATTTGATACGATCCTCACACTACTGCGATAAGTAGTTTTCTCTCTATGATTTTTCAGTTTCCTGCACAGGTGTCGTCATAAGGGGCAGGAGGGTCCAGGCCCAAGCGGCAGGGGTGCTTTGAAAACCCCAGTGCCCGGAACTTTGAAAACATGTAGAAACAAGAATAAGGATCGGAGAAGAGTGCCGTTGATGTCGAAAGTTTTAAGATGGAATCTTCTTCCATTCAAAAATATTTGAGGGAAATCTTTCGCACCAATAATTGGTAACTCTCGTTAAGCACATACCTATTTCACCGAGAGCTCTCCAGGAAAGGGAAATATATTATAGCTATCGGACGACCAGGAGTAGAAGAAGATCCCCCAATGCTTTCATACCATGACATGAAGCGTAACATTTCCTATGATTTTATAAAGTAATCGTCCACGATTTTCAACCAAAATCGGTATGTTTGGCTTAAACCTGGTTTAAGATCAAAAGTCAGAAGGTTCACCTATAAGAATTCTCAACGAAATCTTCCTTAACATACTCATGAATGTGCCTACAGTTGGTACATACTTGACTACTGCATAGGTAGTTGGTAATGTACCTACATCAAAATTGGTACAGATTTGGTAGTATCTTTCTTGCTTGAAATGTCGGTTATAATGACCTGACAAAGCCGTCAAAGTTGGAATATTTCTTCTTTTGGAGAGTTTAAATGATTAAAAACCTTAATAAAAAGGTCTGACGGTCCATAAATTTGAGTGTTTATTTTCCTCTGACGTTTCTGCCCTGATGAAGCCCCAATTCCTGGAGAGAAAAAATGTTGGATGAAAATAAAAACTCAATTTAAGGACAGGCAGCCTTTTTATTGATGTTTTTTAAAGTAAAAATATGGTATAGTACCTATGTATACCTGCTCACCTCGCAACATTGTGACATCGAACCCTTCACGTCAATTCTTGACCCTTCTCTCGTCCACGGCACAATCATTTTAATCGCTTTCCTTTCGCTTCCGCTCGCAATTTGACCGAGTTCTCGTCACTTTTTTTCGATATCCGATTTCGGATTCAGATTCGGCGGGATCAAACCTTTATTTCGCCCGCGAAAAACCGTTCCGAAAAACGTACCTTTATGGGGTATATTTTTAATTTTAAAAAACCAAGTTTTTCGTCGGATTTTTCGAGAAAAACGGGTCCGTACTCTCGCATTTTTTTGACGCATTTCCCGATACTTTTTTCGCGATCCGATCGCGCCGTCGTCTTCCTCGTAGGAAAACCTACGAAACCGGTATTTTTCCGGAAATTTTCGACGGCCGTTTAGAGGGGTAGAGGATGCGGGGAAGTCCAAAAAGAGCACATTATTTCTTACTTCGACCCCCCTCCCGCCCTACGGCCCATGGTTCGGGTGGGATTAGAAAAATGTGAAATTCGCTCGCTCCCCTATCGGAAAAACCCAAGAAGATCCCCCCACCGTATATACTCCCCCCACTCAGCCGTTTGGCCGTGCATAGGGCACGACAAACAGACAAACAGACAAACAGACAGAGATTTCATTCTTATAAATAACTAGCCGCTCCGGCTCGCTACGCTCGCCTCCACGTCCAGCCGGGGGGCAAGCCCCCCCGACCCCCATTCAATTGCTCGCTTCGCTCGCAAAGTGTGTCATGTAGGGAAAATTGCTCGCTTCGCTCGCAAAGTGTGGCATGTAGGGAATGTTGCTCGCTTCGCTCGCAAAACGATAGATCCCTAAGGGTAGGTTTAACTTCTGTAAGGGATGCTGCTCGCTTCGCTCGCAAGAGGAAGTTATACTGCCCCCCCCAACTTGGCAGAGACGTTTTTTTCTGTTGGGAAATTCTTACAAACAAATTAAATCTTATGAAAAATACGTGGAACCACAAAAAGTTTATTCGGGGATGTTTGCTCGCTTCGCTCGCAAGTTATTGCTGTATATTTGTAGGAAAAAATCCGAATTTATTCTGTTGACTTGGCTCTCGCTTCCCTCGCAAGGTATACCTGTATACCCTTCAAGACGCTTCGCTCGCATATGGTAGATCCCTAAGGGTAGGTTATACTTCTGTAGGGGATGCTGCTCGCTTCGCTCGCTTGAAGAAGTTATACTGCCCACCCAACTTGGCAGACGTTTTTTTCTGTTGGAAATTCTTACAAACAAATTAATTCTTATAAAACTACGTGGAACCACGAAAAGTTTATGAGGAAATGTTGTACTGCCCACCCAAACTTGGCAGACGTTTTTTTCAGTTGGGGAAAAAAAACGGTAGATCCTCTCTAGGGTAGGTTTAACTTCTGTAGGGGATGCTGCTCGCTTCGCTCGCAAACGGGTAGATCTCTAAGGGTAGGTTTTAACTTCTGTAGGGGAATGCTGCTCGCTTGAGGGAGTTATACTGCCCACCCAACTTGGCAGACGTTTTTTTCAGTTGGGAATTATTACAAACAAATTAATCTTATAACAATATAAGAGCAAAATAAAAAGCAATAGAACTCAAACGACATTTTTCAAACACATACTTAACCGAGAAAAATATGTTTTGTTTCCTGTATTTTTGATTATTTAGTTTTTTCTTAAAATCAAGAACTAAGACTTGATAGTCGTACAGGAACATGAAATCAGGTAGTTAATGTTAAATCACGGACATACGAGAATGCAGAGCGTACAGAGAAATCGTGATTTACCTCCATTTCCACTGATCTGGTTCACTGTAAATGACATCGCAGGTCATTCCATCTAAGAACAGAATAGGAAAACCGTTCTCTGAATCCCAACGTCGGAAGGTCCCCTCTGATGTGAGTCTACTGAAACGAAAGGCAGGTGAACTCAATATGAGAAGAGCCAGAGCAGCAGGAGGCCTTCACCCGCTAAGTGATGCGCCATAAATGGTGCTCCATTCCAGATACAGCTAATGCTATCATCAAATATGCCGCGAGCCACACGACCTCCTAATCTGGGTCTTCAGCACGGATAGTAGACCGCTGAATGGGCGATGTAGTTAATGAAACAATAACGCCAACTTTTAACCAAAAAATTGATCAATGTTGTCAAAAATTCCAAATTAGCCCAATCAAATACCTAATAGTTCGAAGGAGTCCATCCAGAGATCAATCACAAACTGCACTCTGACATTGAATTTCATATACGAGTATGATCTTTGTCCCTTACTTGTCCAAGGCGCAACTATACCTATATTTTTATTTCATTAGATTCATTATTTCCTGTTATTATCCTATGCTAATTACCAATGAGTATCATGTTCCACCCCCCCTCATCGCCACTAAAAATGTTCATCACGTAAATTCCATAATTCTAATTTAAAAATACTGCCCATCCACCATCCGTTGCTTTCATCCAACAACTTACTGGACTTGAATTCATACCCAAAAATACCTACCGTGTTTCAGACGTTAATTGAAAACTAATAACTGACAACGTGAGACGACGGGACGTTGATTGAGTGTGGTTGAGGAATATTATTTTATGCTCAATTCTGTAAATTATCAGGTGTGACACGTGCGGTTGCTACGAGGTCGGAATGATATTTGAGTAGGACTTTCCCATTCGATTCAGCATGAAGAATTACGTGGAATCAACCCAAAACTCATTAGTTCATGAATAGCATTTTTTGTTTTTTGTTTTCATGAAAACCCTAGGTCAAAAAAGTATGAGTAAAAATTAAATGGATCATACCGTTGGAAAGCTTCAATCATGAAGATGTTTATCCCGTAGTGTCTTCTTCCGGTGGTCAACGATATTCTTCTTTTTTTTTTCCTTTTTTCGAGAACTTAATGCTTTATGATAAATAGTGGTTTTGAAAATTTAAAAATTTTGTCTTTCAGTTGAAAGTTCCGTTTACTAAATATAGTTTTAAGAGTATATTAAGGCCATATTCTGATAGAAAATCAAAAGCTCTATCCAACGTGTGCCAAATTTATTTTTCAACGGTGAACCCAAGGGAAGTTATGGCCGTTATAGAGGAATATAAAACAACATCAAATGTAATCGTAATTGATCGAAAACAGGGTATTTAAAAAAATGTGTCTAAGAAACACTTTTTGTTGCAAGTTAGGTGTAAAATCGATCCCGAAGGTTTAGGTGAAAAATTGACGATTCGCTCAAAGATCATACTGCACGACTAGGCTGAGGACAGAAATAGTGAAAAATCCCTTGTTCAATAGGGAGCATTAGAAAAAAAATCCAAGGATACGTTCAACATATGGAACTGCAGGATATCTAATAGGTTCGCTAGTAAGTATAGGCGGGGATCGAACCAGCCCACCTGTCTGTATGAACGATTACATATTAGTCACCGGAGGTTTAATCAACATCTAGACAACAATTTCTCATGCAGTGAAGTGAGATTCAGAATGGGAGCAAGGTGATATTTTATCATGAGTAACCAGAGCGGCCTCAAATTACACGAAGCCGCGCATAGCAGAAGGAGACGTGATTCACGGCCACAGACGATTTGTATTCAACGATAACGTCCAGATTCGACTATCATAATATCAAATATATCAGCAGATTACTGACCCACAAAAAATTGTTACACTAATAACAATTAACAAAATCATCATGAACCCAAATTCTTAAAATCAGAATAGATTAGTACTACCGTAGTGAGCCACTTGATAAGGTCATTTTCTTTTGATTCAAAATGAATGATGAAATAAGAATTTCGAGAGGACGTCCAAAGCTTGTATAGAGTAATTAGGGTTAAGCAAGTTAACATCCTGTCCTACTTGGCTCACAGAGGCTCTGTTCCAAATTCCAGCTTGGTAGGATTAATCGCATAGAAATTGCATTTTTTTAAATCTCAAAATCAGTTCACGCTGCTGATAATCAATGTCGATTTTCGCAACCACTTTATTGCGATTGTTTAGCGACCCATCCTGTATACGAAAAGCGCTTAAACGATGATACCCAGACATACATCCTCCTATACAGGGTGTTAAAACTTGGTAATTAACCTCCCGGGGATGATTCTACAACTAATTTTCAACAAAAAGTCCCTCTTAGCTTATTCTTTTTTTCTTTTAAAGGCATTACCTATTTTTGAGTTATTCACGATTTAAGGTTTTTTTCTTGTTTTCAACCTTACATCACGAAATTGGCTATACCTAACTCCCTTCCATATTGAGTAAATACAAAGTTGAGGATACCGTTGGACAGAGCGGTAAATTTTCTTTTGGATAGCATACTCAACGTGTCAAAATATGCGGATTTAATAGTCACAAATCCACACCGAAGTGAAAAAGTTGTCGAAACTTGAAAATCTTGTATTTTTTGAATCGCAGAACGGCATACATAATCTCCTGAATTCCCGCGCACGTTACGGAAAACACTTGGCCCAAATCTCATCTTTCCAACGGTATAATCAATATTTATTTCACATTGCAAATTGAAGGAGAAAAGTATGTTTGTATGTTAAAAAACACGGGCTTTCTATGAAATCGGAGGTTTTCGTGAAAAATCACCCTTCTGAAAAAAATTTGAGAGATTCGAGAGTTTTACACTTTAACAAATTTTTCAGTTCATTTTTGTATGCTCCATTTGATGTGTTTTTGAGGGTAAAACTAGTTAGCCTAAGTGTAAAACTCTGTTATAACCGAGTTGTGGAGATCTGCAAGTGTTGCCATTCGATTCAGTGTGAAAAAATACATAGGTACATATTGCCCCCAAACTCAAATTTTTTTAGAGGGCCTTTTTTCACGAAAACCCTCGATTTAATAGAAAAAACCATGTTTTTTTAACAGACAAACATACTTTTCTCCTTTAATTTGCGATGTCAAATTAAAATTGATTATACCGTTGGAAAGGTGAGATTTGGGTCAAGTTTTTTTCCGTAACGTCCTGCGATTCAAAAAATACAACAGTTTCATGTTTCGACAATTCTTTCACTTTGGTGTGAACTAAACTGAACTTTGGTGACTACTAAATCCTCATGTTTTGACACGCTGGGGAGCCTATCCAAAAGAAAATTTCACGATCTGTCCAACGGTATCCTTAAATTTGTGTTTGCTCAATATGGAAGGGAGTTAAAGCCGGTTTTGTGATGTAAGGTTGGAAATACGAAAAATTCTTAAGTCGTGAATAACTCGAAAATAATGCCCATAAAAAAAGTCTAGGAGGCAATTTTTGTTGAAAATTATTTTTAGAATCATCCCAGGAGGTTAGTAACCAACAGTGTAAACACCCTGTATAAGGAGGAGATGTCAATCTAAGGTTGATTCACGTCCAAACGGCTTGACCGAATTTGATGCGCGTTTTTGCGGATGATCCCAAAGTTCCGGATCAATAAAAATTTATATCTAGGTAGTTGACAATGGCAGATCTTCAAATATTGATGTTCTGAACGCCTTACTGCTTTTCACATGACAAAAGAGGAATCTGTCATCACAATCATTGTAGTTTCTTGGCAATTTGTTGACAGTAAATTGAAATATTACTACAGAGTAGGACAGTACGCTTGAACGAAGCGTTTTAATAGTAGGAATGGCCTCCAATAATGTTTTGGTTACTGTTATACGAAACGACGAAAAAGAAAGAACTAAAACAATTGGGGTGACTTTTGGGCGAGGGTCATTCCCGTGGATTGAGAGTGAATTGACATTATTTAGTTTGATTGGCAGTGCACGAATAGTTTGTAGATAGGGTGTAAATATTCAAAGCTTTGAATTTAGGTGAATAGTGCCCGAGGAGCATGATGCTGAGGCCAAGGAAGTCACTTATCGCAGGATCCTAGAAGAGCAAAAGCAAGTCGATGAGGTCTCTTGATAGAAACTCATCAGTTGAGTAAACTCTTAAGCTAATGTCTTTCTGAATAATACTCTGCAATTTGGAATGGAGCCTGTTTAGGACTGCTGGGTTACAATGGCAAGGTATACAGTCACCATGATCAGCTGATTAGGTTCTGAGCCTAGTTTTTTCCTATTCTACCAACGATGATGAAAATGTAATCGGCATTTTCTATTAGGGTGTCCTCAATCTTGCATTGTGTATTTTGAACAAAGGGCTTTCCTGCTAATATATACATAAACGGACAAAGAGAATACAATTGAGCATTTTTTAAGAAGAACATGCGCTAAAAATGAATATCCCAAGTTGCAAAAGTAAAGTCATGATGAGGGCTCAAGTAATATTTACTGAAGGGGGTACCTAGTGGGTTTTGGAAACCAAATCCTGATTTCATGTGTAGATACTTACAAATGGTACATGCGGTAAGCATCCAATGGCACAACGCTTCTATGAGGCGAGTTGGACCGCGCCTCCCTCCTCCTGACAGCGAAGTTCCTCTCTCTACTGGGAAAACTCGAAGAAATTCGTCGCCCTCGATCCAACAACCTCACACGCGGGTCTTCCGGCATATCGGCACAACACAATCGTCACAATCCGCACCCCAAAACTCTTTTTTTTTATCACTGAAATTCGCGTAAACTATCCACAGGACCTACAGGTACTGCGAATTGAATGGTTATTGAGCACACTGCCGGCGTATCAAACTGAACCGGTGACTAAGAGGTTGTTTCAAGACGGTTGCAAGCTGTAACGCGCTCACCTGGAGCCTCGGATCACGACTGAATCACTAATCAAATGAAACGACCTTATCTCTCTCTAAACGGGCGATTACTAACGTTTCCAGTGTCCGTGATAGTCTTGTCTCTAGTACCACTCCAAGTCCGACCCGCTCAGGCTATCTCCGGCGTCTGAGACTCGACCGCATCGTGAGAAATAAACGAAAAAAACTGCCCGTAAAAAACGAGTAAATACTCGTGTGAATCGAAAAAAAAAACGGAAAAGAAAGAACGAGGAAAAAACCACATTCAAAGACGAAACTTGGGGAAACAAAATTCATGGAGCGCGGAAATAACTTTGGTGCCGCGGCGGTCCCTTTTACACTTGACGAAGCGTAGTGGCTTTATTTGTACACACGAGGCTCCCTATGGCCATTCACACCGTTTTATTGACTCGGTTTTTAAAAGAAAAACTCTATCGTCTCCTCGGACGTGGGTCCGCTTTTATTGATTTCTGGTGTTGACCCGGAACGGAAGGAGTAAATAGGAGGAAATAGACTGTTGAAAAGAGAGAAGACGCTTGTTTGTGGGTGACCCCCACCTTGACTAGTTTACCTTTTAGAAAAATCTATTGGCGTTAGTGGATTACGACTCGGAAATATTATGTGTGTACTCTTGACGTCAATACACATAGAAAAAGTTATAAATAGTTACTTGGTATATAAAAGTCGCTATAGTGTATACCATGTTTGTATTATACCACCTTGACTACATGTGTTTCTCAATCAATTCAGAGGAGTGAAGTTCAATGATTAAATTACCTACAAAAAAATCAGTTCATCAAAAACTTCTAATATGAAGGGAGTTGGTTCATTATGTTCAATTATGAACCTCTATAATCAACCAATAAAGAAAAATTCTGCGAATTATTACATAAAGGCAGTTACATTATTTCTCTACTAGACAGCTCTTCTACGCAGATCAGTGATGTATAATTACTAAATGTAGTCTACGGTACACCTTCTAAATATAACTGCATATAGACGTAGACGACTACCAGAAGAAAATTATTTAAATTAAATAAATCACTATCACTTTACTAATCCATTTCTATGTGAGCTGATATTAAAGATTAGTGGTACATCAGAATGACGACAATGATGGAGGCACCCACCAACTGATGTGGTAACCAAAGAAATATTAATAGGTATTTATTACCACCAGTTTCGACTCAGGATGGCGAAATACCCAAGTTGGGATAAGCCAAAAGACGGACTTTGGTACAGTCAAAGAAATCCCAGCATTGTACTAAACCATAGTTAAATTGCAACTTTAAACGAACTCCACTTGTCCGAATATATCAGTTATGATACAACCGATGCTATAGTTGAAATGAATTTATTTGAGGTGAAATATTTCAGGTGTCACATCATTCGGTCATTCACCAGAGATGTATGACACTCGATAAATTTAAAATTTTGAATTACCCAAGCTTGATAACCCACTCTTTTAACAAAAGTTATAAAGTTTTCAAGATCTACTACCGGCAATAACAAATTTGAAGTTTTTATGAGATTGATGTAGCTGATTTGCAGAATTGGAGAACCTGTGGGTCATCTTAAGATTAGAGAAAAAATTTTCTTATATCGCGAAGGATTCGATGAGGTGACCAAAAAGATAGTTAGGTATTTATTTTTTTGAATATTAACCCAGGATGACGAAAAATCCAAGACGGTGTTAGTCAACGTGTATGATAAAATTTAGTTCAATCAAAGGTTGTAGGTGTCCTGGCTTGGCACATAAAAAAACCCTGTTAACTACTACCTGCAGAATCCAGCTGTCCTAATAATATAAGTGGTGCTATTTTTCGAAATATATTTCCTATGGGAGGAATATTTTTGGATATCACATAAGTTAGACATTTGCCAATGACATTCCACAATTGATAAATTCCGAATTCGCTGAACCCCAGTTGAAATTAACTATCGACGAAATCCAGTAAAATCCCAATATAAACCAATTTAGGGCAGGTAAACTGATGCAATTTCAGGAATGCATTTATTATAGGGGAAAAAGTTGTAGGTGTTTTATCACTTAGGCATCCATAACCACTTAGGCATGTCACTTTAGGCATGTCATACCAGAGAAGTATCACACTTAATTCCAAATTCTATCCTCTTATATGTCATTTTCTACCCGTCGAGCAAATATTACGAAATTTGCAAAATCGATCGTCAGCAGACAGATTAAAAGTTTTTTTTTTTAATTAAAATTAGTCAGGTAAGCTCGTTTAGTTTAACGTTGACGACAAAATTTTCCTATATTGCGGGGGACTTGATGTGGTAATGAGATATCGGTATTTAATTGTTGACTCAAGGTGACGAAACTCCGAGTTGATATAATAAGTAAATAAGTTACGAACTTTTGTTTACCCAAGAGAAATCCTTTCGTGGTACCGACTCGTCACAGATATTCACAACAACTAAACCCCAGTTCAAGTCCAACTACCGGCAAAAACCCACTTATCTTATCAATGCCATTTCACCTTTGCGAGCCTTCATCTCCTCTGAGTCGGTCTCCCCCACTCTGCTGTGCGTCAACGGCCGCCCGAGGTCTTAGGATCTCAGTGTCTGGGCGTTAGCTCCTAGATCACCCTTCTCCTAGATGTCCTCCCGCGCTCCCAGATTTCAACTTCTAGACCGCTTCGAGTCTCATCCATCACGCCCACGTCTGATCTCATTAGGGAGTGACGACGTCGCGGAATGATAACGAGACGCCGAGGTGTTCACCGGAATAGACAACCGACTTGTCAACAGTCGACCCGCTGAAATTAATATGTTAGAAACCACAACGAGAACCACATTGGACTTGAACTCAAGAAAAACGTGGGTGTGGCAAAAAGCTACCTCATATCCATAACAAGATTTTACAGATTGAAAAGAACATAGGAACATACGTTATAGATTAATTATTAGGAATTTCAAATACACTTCATGATTCACGAGTGATATTTATGTGTTTGTTTTACTCATCCATGTTCAAATTTCGGTTCTGGCTATCATTTTTTTCATATTTCAAACACTTAGATATTTCTTATTGAATGGTAAGTAAACAGCCATGTACGCAGAACAAGGGGCTGTATGTAGGTCATTACTAAACAAGGTTTGAGCCCAATTAATAAATCCAAAGTCACCAACAAGTGTAAGAATAACACTTTTCTGATAATCAGAAGGTTTTCGAGATCCTGATTTTATTTAACTTCAATCTCTAAATTCAATCGTGTAGGATGATTATCGAATGTGCAGAAGATTCAGGACCTTCCTAAACCCATATACGCCTGACTTTTCAATTAATTAATTTTTTCAATTAACTTATTAGAGTCTATGAATCTTGAAACGGAAGTCAAGAAATGAAATGGTGGGAGGGGAGTGGGGGTTGATAAAATTGCTTTTCTCTTCGTCAATTACGTAGGTTTATTATTGGAAAATATAAAGCAAAAATACCTACATTTCTTGGGAAACTACGGTTGGACTCAAGCACTCATACTTAATAGAACGAACCAAATTCAAATTACAATACCTATTCAAGTCAACCAATATTTGTGTACCAAGTATCCCGAAACCTCATAGCTTCGGTAGGGATAAATAAGTGACAACGCAGTGATTACATAAGAATAAAAATAAATTTAGAGACGTACTACATACTTCATGACCGTAATGAACAGTTCAAGTGTGATCTAATGAGTGTTACCCACTTATCCACTTTATATTTTTGAATGAAATTACGTTTAATCTAGAAATTTGACACCATCTACTCTTTCTTACAATGGGTAGGTGTCATTCCATGATTTTTCAGTTTCTTGCACTGGTAATGTCACAGTGGGCAAGGGGGTCCCACGATGGCGGGCGGTGTTCTTTGAGATCATGAGTCCGTGAAACGTACGCAAATCATAGAAAAAACAATCATTGTAGGAGAGCGCTGTTGATGTCAAACCTTTCAGGATGGAATCTTCTTCATATAAAAATACATTAAACAACATTTTTGCGTTCATGGTACCCCTCGTTTTACCGTCTATAACGTAGCCATGCATATGTAGGTATGAATCGGCATGGATCTCTCAGTAAGTGCTACCCACCTAGGCCAAGAAAACAAAGAAAAATACTGAGCGATAACGAGCTGTAGAAAATGTTCTCTTTACATCAATAGATCACGATTCCATGGGCAACATGATGCTCACCATACTTTTTTTCAAGGCTTAAATGCAAAATCAACTCACCAAGTTTTCATGACTTCATCAGCTTCCGAATAAACACGGGGGCGACGCATCAACGCGAAGGGACGGCAAAGCGCGCTACGGCCCGTCTAGGCGGTAAAAGGTGTAAACAAACACTTATTGGGTTAAGAGCCGACCAAGTCCACCTCCCCCACTCCTCCTTCCACGGGCACTGATTAGGTAATTAAGTTAAGGAACAAGTTTCTAAGTCATGTCGAGCAGGGCTCTTACATCCCTAGTTTGCTTAGGCAAGAAATTTTAAATATAAAATCGACGAGGACTGCGGTTCCGGCCGTAAGCTGATACGCTCAATACCACCTGACCGCATTGGAATTCGCCTTCGAGACGTTTCCCTTGAATAACGTATTCGTCATCACATTTATATCTATAAATAGAATAATATTTTTCAATCGCATCCACCGAAGTAAGATCCGTAGTTTTTCTTTTTTTCACGTTTCGTGTTGATTACAATACCGTACCTATCTGTTCATTAAGAAACTGTAACAGCTTCCGTATTCTTTCGAGTCAGATAAAACGAGAGAACATTGATATTACTCCCGATCTCAAAGAAAAACGCTGTATATCATAATGATCTACCCAGTATATATGAACTAAAGATAACGACATTCGCGTTCATATTTTGCTGTATCTAACGTTGTCAAGCGTACGATTGTAGATAAAATTTGAAAACGGGAAAAGTTAGAGTCATGCAGCATGACCGCATCAGAGAGTTATTGTCGTAAATTATTTTATTATATTTATGATTAAAATTTTTTAAAATTTGAGCACATTGGGTGCAAAGAATGTGGTAACTATAAATTTGATGGCAAAAAACTTGTACTAACTAATATCATGCGATTCAAAAAAAAAAAAAAAAAAAATCAGATTTTGCTTCCGAGTTTACCTATAGGTAGCGGAAGCATTGTTTTCACTTTTGGGACATAAAAAATTTGTGGTCTCCAAAACCAAAGTTTCTACACGTTTCAGACCATTCTGATCAACTTTGGTCCCGAGTCTGTCTGTGTGCGTGCGTGTGTGTGTGTGTGTGTGTGTGTGTGTGTGTGTCATGTGTCCGCAAATCCTTGTAACAAGCATATTTCCCACAGTTTTCATCTGATTTGAATGAAAATTTGGTCGTCCGATCTCGCTCAAATTTGGATGATAGTTGGAGAGTGACAATTCTAGCATCTTTTATCAATTTTAACATGATTGAATCATTAATAGTTACTGCGCATGGGCCAATGAAAAATCCTAGTTACAAACTTATTTTCCACAGTTTTCATCCGATTTGGATGAAATTTTCAGGGAATGGGTGGGCTACGGAGTAGATGGTCCCCTATCAGTTCAATTGTTGCCGAATCAATACTTCACTCCACGCATGCGCAAAAGTATATTCCATTATGCTCCTTTTCTCACACCCAAGTCATTCGATTCCATTTAAGTTTGGGTGGTAGTTGGGAGAAGACGGTTCGATTACCCCATATCAATTTCAACATGATTGTGCCATTAATATCTACTGCGCATCCGCCAATGTGATATACTGGTAACGACCTTAATTTCCTCAGTTTTCATCCGATTTTGACGAAATGGTCAGTGAATACATGGGTTATTTTGTAGATGGTCCAGTGCCTATTTCATTGTTCACTAATCAGTTCATTGCGCATATGTGCAAACGTAAATTTTATTGAGTATCATTTTTTCGTTTCTTAATTGACCAATTATGACGTTTTACTCTACTTCTTGATTTACTCTTTTCCGCTATGGAATTTTTCAAGATCATTTAATACTTTTCAATAATCAATACATTCATGGTACTTAAACGAGGAAGCTATATGCCACACCCAACTTGGCAGACTTTTTTTATGTTCTGGCTAACGAACCCATCCTATCTTTTGGAATGCTTGATTTTTAGGCGAAGGAACGGTTTTTTATCCCAACTTAAGTTGGGTTGAGACTTTTCACACACACACATCCACACTTTTTTTTTTTTTTTAGATCACTACGTGCGTAGAAAAGTACCCCGCGCCTAATGACCATCCCCTTACATATCGCCCCCTGCCACAAGGACCATCACGCCTCCACGGTACAGGCATGCAACATCTCAATCATTAATCGTGCATTGGCCCCGACACCACGCAGTTAATGGATCAGGGCAAAATGGCTTACAGAGTCGAAATCCTTGGCGACATCCAGAGCGGCAAGATGGAGCTGCCTATTTCTTGATACAGGTCAGCAAAATGGCCGTTCGGAGTACTGTCCTGTTCTACGTGTTGATATTCACTGGCCGAAATGCTCTCTGGACGTTACCTATGACTCCAGGCGACTGGAAGCGAGTTGCCAGAATATTTTGGGAGTAGCGGAAAACTACAGAAGACGTACCTATAGATATCATATGGAAGCTTCCAGGGCTTCATCCTTTCTTTGGGAAATTGTACGGGCACAAGTCAACACTTTTGAAGGTTTCCAAACAGGTGTAACAGGGATGAGCAGCTCAATATTTTTGGGGCTTTATTACAGCATCAGGTATAAATACCATCAGGCTCAGCAAGAGAGAATTCTCTCCTGTTCACCCCAGGAAATTGAAATATGTTTGGGAGCCTCTCTTGGAGATCAGATGACAGAATGACGGACTTTACCCAGTTCAGCTAAGTGAGCTGAATTCTCCCCCGTCACTCTTTCCTGTTTACTCTTGGAAATGAAAATTTTGACATGGAGCCTCTCTGAGACAGCGTACAAAGAAAAAAATGAAGGGCCTCATCCCGATCAGTTGAGTGACCGAATTCTATCCTGTTCACCGTAAAAGATAAAAAGTTTGGGTGGAGACTTTCTTGGAGTTTAAAAGACAAATAAAATTTCGGACTCCATCCCAATCAGGTGCGTGGGATAAATTCTCTTATGTTCACCCTAGAATGGAGACATTAGGTTTAGAGCCTCTCCTGGGGACCAAGAGACGAGTAAAATTCCGGATTCCATCCCAATCAGCTGGGTGAGCTCAATGCTGTCCTGTCCCTCCAAAGACGTTAAAATTTGATGGGGAGCCTTTCTAGAAGACGAATGAAATTGTGGGTTCTATCATGGTTATATAACGAGTGACAGTAAGTGGCTAAAGCACGTTCCATGCTTTTGAATTTTAGTAGTCAGGGAGGTGCAGAGCACATGTCTAATATTACTCTCAATTGAAATAACCCAAGAGTAGGTAGAGTAATTTATAAATCTGTACACTCCGATCAGGGCCATGGCCGGGTAATCTACTAGCATTGAAATAATTTATCGTATTATCTACTGAAATAGTTAGTTGGGTTAATGCAGAGTCCTCAGTTGTCCCACTGTTGAGGGAAAATCGTATTTCTGGATTAACTTCAATTCAGTCCTTTATGATGCATCGAAAAACGCAACCCATTAGGCGCGTCTACATCAATCGCGCTCTTCTACTAAAATCTAGGGCTGATTAAATCACGCCTACGTTTCTCAGGCCTGGCCGTTCAAGATCAAAAATAGGATAAACAGTGTATCGTAACGGACGCTCGCATCCGCTTGATCTGAGAAGGTAATGAATACTTTCTGGTGCGCGACGACTTTGAGGAGCCAACATCAGCATCCCTGGCCACGCATGGTGAAATAGATTTCAAAATACAGGACGTACGGGAATGTAGAGGGGCTAAAAAGACTAAGGTATAAAACAAAGGGTTATCCAGCTTAATGAATCATTAGTTAGTGAAACACCACTACAACACAACCTACCTCCAACAATGATCGCCGCTAAGGTAAGTTTACATATAGAGTTTTCGGTTAACCTATCAAATTCGTATATCAATTACGATATAATGAATAGGGCACGCTATAGGCATACATAATTTGTGTGTAAATCGAAACAATAAAAATAAAATCAGGAAAACTTTTTATTCATTTATAAATTTTGAACACATATATTACAAATATTTCAATAAAACGAAAAAGAAAAAAAGAAATCTGCCAAATTGGGTGGGCTATATAATTTTCTCAGTGAATTTTTTGTGATTGTAACATGGACGTTAGGAATAATTTCAAAGAAACAATAACGACAAAAACGAAGATTTAAGAAATTCATGATTGAGCATGCGCACACGCAACTGTTGGTTCGACGGCAATAAAATTTATCTATGAGAGGACATTTAGCAGCTAACCCACACAATTCCTAAAGTTTTCATCAAAATCGGTCCATTAGGCTCGGCGTTTTACTGGTGACTACCAAATTTAGTTTCGCGCAGGCGCAATAGTGTTATTATTCCAACAACCAATCGCTATAAAATACATACGGCACCTTTCTGCCACCCATTCCAAGTACCTCCCAAGTTTGAACAAAATCGGACAGATAGATCGTATGAAATTGACTCACGTTTGCAGATGCGCATATGTCATTACTGATTCGACGGCAATGGAAATTATAGCGACATTTAGTAGCTTACTCACGTGATCCCAGACAATGAATAAAAATATCGTTTTCTGTACAGCACGGGAACAATCAAGAGGGGGCCAAAAAACTACGAAAACACGTTTGATATATTATGACCTTCCGACGGGTGTTGTACGAACAAAAATCCATATGTTCCTCATATTTATGTATTAATTTATGGAAAAACATTCCTGAAAGTTTGTTTGTGAGAGGCAAAGACTCGACTTGAAGGTCTCTTGAAGCGCATTCAATGGAACTACTGTCTACGAAAAGACTTATTTTGGTCTTAGAACAAATTGTAACATTTATAACGAAACAAAAGAGGTCCTGAGAATCCCACTGCAAAGTACCTACTGTTTTCTCTTGCCTTGTTTTCTCTCCCACGTACTCATATATTTGTGTTTAAAACATCTGCTTCAAATAGAATATCTCATTATCCATTGAAGAATAGAAAGAGTTTTTTACAGTTCTTTAAATACAAGTGTTATAGCGTTCTCAGTTTCTGTTTCTACGTTATCAATTCATTGTGACGTTCCACGTTCCACGTGATCAGTGATAACGTTCCAAATTATCAATTTATTGTTGTCTGGAATGAATCAAAACATTGTTTGTAGTTGTAAAGGGTTCCTGTAAGATTAAGGATATCGAAATAATATATGATAGGCTGTGGTTTAATAATTTTTTAGTGAAAACTTGTAGAAATTCGTGGTTTGTTTTCCGGCTTGTTTTTGGATAGGTATGCAGCATATTTGGCCCGTCTTAGATTAGAAACTGTCAAAATTAATTGTAGAATACCTACCCGATTCAATAATAATCAATTAACTTAAAACCACAATATTTTACTATAGGTTCTTGTCCTCTTTGGAGCTGTCGTCATGGCCGCCTGCTACGGAGAAGAAGATCATCATGACTACTACGTAAGTGATAGTTAGTAAATCAGAAGTTTGTTATTGACAAGTCAGATTTGTTTTGGCACGGGACATGCTGTAGCCGTTAGCGTTACACGTGATTGGAGCAAAGTGTGACCCTAAAAATAGCGGAGCGAGCAAAATTTTTCGTTGTTCACTCTAGAAATTTGAAGTTATATGGGTGTCTGTGTTCACAAGAAAATAATGAAATGGTGACGTACGTCCTGATTAAATGGGTGAGCAAAAATCGGGCAGGTCAGAAGATCATACTAGGCAAGGCATTTGATCAGAGATTTGAAAAAAAAAGTTATTTTAACTTGTATTTTATTATATTATTGTTTAATGGAAACGTGTGTATCACCAGGCACCTCCTCACTACGCTTATGAATACAAAGTTCACGATGGCCACACCGGTGACATCAAAAGTGCCCACGAGACGAGGGAAGGAGATGTGGTGAAGGGCTACTACACCCTCAAGGAGGCTGATGGCACCACCAGGGAAGTCCACTACACCGCTGACAAACACAACGGATTCAACGCCGAAGTCAAGAAGATCGGACACGCCCACCACGCTCCCGCTCACCAAGGGTGGTACTAGGGATGTATAAAACTGACTTTCTATCATTTCGATAATAAAATTGCTACCAAATAACATGTTCATTCGCATTACTAAACCTTGAGGCAAGGAACAATCTCCAATGCACAATTTAATCAACCGCTACGATCATTTATACAATAAAATACACCTATTTGGGTCTACTGATAAGTACCTATCAATGAAAGAAATAGCCTATCAAGAAAGAAATCGCAACATATCTTTTACAAGCTTCTGATTATTTAAGGTGAATTTTATCATGGATAATGGTATACGCACGCATCCTTAAGTAGTGGATTAGAGTGATTCTTAGTCAATTATTAGGAAGCAACATCTAGTATTCAGGCTTTCGTTTCATACCTTTGTCGATAAGTATTGTTATGAGAATACGTTTGTTTTAGCTTCAAAATTTATGATAAAGTTCATTGAAAAGAATGCCATTTATTTATTGGTACGTGAATCCAGTATTAAATATGGAATCCATAACTTATCTCCAATTAAGCTCAAATTGCGATGACATTTACTTTCTGAACAACCAAGTTTACAGAAATCACAGAAGGTTAGAAGAAAAACTTGTAGCCCTTGAAAATCCAAACATGTTCTCATTCTGCGTTTTAGAGCTTTCTGATCAAATTCGGTGAGCTTATCTGTCTTTGTCTTTGGGTCAACTCCTATCCTAACTTCTTCAAGAGCCGTCAGATGTCAATGAAATTTACAGGCATTCCGGATCAAGTACTTGATATTTCCTTGTTGATTCTATTCCTGTTGGTAAGTGTTAAGTTCTTGAGTTACTTCCACAAATAGTAACTTGGTTAACACATAATTTCCATTTTACTTCGAAATCGTGAGGATTTCGTTGTAGGTTTCTATCTGATAAATTCCGTAGTACAATGGCAATTCAGAATACGTACATCCGGAAACCAATTATTGTAATCTCCGTGAACGCTCAACCGTCGTATTTTCCATAAAAGCCTAACTTAAACCAATTATCACCAGATTTCCATTATGATGGAAGAATGTAGAAGTAATACCGTTGGTTCAATTCCATCTGATTGTCATGCAACTTTCCACCATTCCTTGAATTCCACCATTATTGTATCACGCCGAACTTTGAATATTTTGTTCAATATTGTATGATATTTTAGCTACCATTTGCATTGACTTCAGATGGTTTCCCACATGAATTTGATTGCTGGAAGGGAGTTTTAATCTATTCATATCCTAGACTACCGATTCTCATCTCAACTGAAACTAGGATTAGTACAGTTTACGTTTCTACATTATTATTTATACGTTCCCATTATTCGAAAATTCAGACAAACCAATGAATACCTAAGATGTGTACCACGTATACAGCGACCATTTGTAAATTATGTTTAGAATAGCTAAACGTACGACTTTCATTATAAATTGGAAGATAAACAAGGTTCGAATGTTATTGCTTCCGAATCAAGTATGATTCTGGAAGAGCCTCACTAGAACCCTAGTCAGTAGGGAAAACAAAACCTTTTACCTCCGATTTCATTCCCATTTTGCTATTTAAATCTTTTATTACAAATTTTGCCTGTCTACAAAATGTCCTCGTGAAAACTTGCATTAAACATTACAACATGTAGATACTCGTTTCCAATATGGTTCGAGTCTAATGGGGTTTGTTTCATGGTTTTATCTAAGAAGTATGGGTCTAAATGGAGTTCTATTAAATCGAATGTATAGGGATCTCAGTCTTTCAGATTTCAGACCTGTTCTTAAGTAAAGTTCAAGTTTTTTGCAAACTCAATTCGCGTCAGCAGTTATAAACATCTTGATCCACAGGAAATAAAATATCAAGAGGTTATCAAACCCTGTAAGTGCTTGAAGATTCGGTTATGTAACGATAATTTATTGGTTATAACGTCATTTCTTCGTACATCTCTCTGTTATCTGTTTGCTTACGTGTAAAACCTTAGAGCAATTGAACTGGTTGATCTGATATGTTGATTATATAGTTGCAATTTTTAGCGATGAGGGAGAGAAGTAAATTCGGAGCGGAAATTAATTGTTTGAGACCGGATTTATCAACACATCGACGGATATTACACACGATTATCTTATCTTTCGAGTCTATCAATCATCCAGCGCTATGTGCCAAGCTGTAGGAAAAACTCGGTGAATTGCTCAATGCGTGCAGGTGCCGTTTCGCGCCCGTACGCCCGCTTCACAATCCCAGTCGACGCCAGCACGTAGGATCGTGAATCCACAGAATCCCGGCCGTATTAATTTCACGCCTCCCAGCAACGCTTGTCAGCCTGAGGGGTCGCAACACAGGGGACGTCTTCCGACCATTTCGATCGAGGGTGGGCTGGACAAAGTGGGAATCCAAGTGGGGATCCATTGGGGGTTGTTATTTCATAGGTCCATTTTGACGTATACCGCCTACTACTACTCCAAAACGATATAAAAGACGGCAGCACGGCGTCGGCTCCTTACTAGTGTAAAAGTGGCCTGTCTTCATAGGGGATCGTCATGTATATTCAGGTAAGAGTAGGTACCTATTACATTCCAACATCTTCAGGTGCATCATTTCATTAGGATATGATGGTGGCAAGAGGGGATTATGGGGGTGGTATCCATAATTATTATGATACTTTACCTTATTCTACATCCCCCCCCCCCCCCCCCCCCCACAAAAAATTCGCAAATTTGTGATGTTTGCGTCAGTCCCATTTTTCGTTTGATGAATAGTTTACATGTATTTCATGGCCATGTTTCAATAGAAAATTTAACGCTCCTTCAAACTGTGTCCTTATTTTTTATTTTACAATGAATCTAAGGGGAGTTATGGTCGTTTTAATATCATAAGTTAGAAAACACGAAAAAATCCTAAATGTGGAAAATCTCTTCCTAGAATCAGTTCTAAGAAGTTTCATGTGAACAGAAGTGTTAACACTCTGTATTTTCTTATCATGATTGTTATTACTCGATAATAGCGAAAGTTATTTCTTGTGTGAACGCAGAAGCAAAATGTTAATGAATTCGATTAACCACCGAAATTTCCCGTTACTTCGAAAACAAACTATTTAACCATGAACTTTGAAATGTTGCAGGGACGTTCCTTTTAGGACATATAAGCATCCGCGGACGGTTTTTAAAAATATCAGAATTTAGAGGGATTTAGGGGGAGTCAAAATTTTGAAAAGTATTGTATACGTTCTGCATTTTGTTTATAGCATTAGTAATACTTGCATACAAGCCCGCAACACAGTGAGGCAGAATGCCTCCATTGCTTTCGGTATTAAATCTAAAGGGTTATTTCCGCAGGTTTCAGCAGATTTTCAGCAGACTCGCGAAAGTGCAGTTTTACGCGATCAAAAATACAATGAAAAATTAATAAAATTCAAGTTTTGATGATTATTGGGGAAAGAGAGATAGTTTTGGGACCTAAAAAATTATCGTTCGTTATTAGTTTTTTCGTTCTGGAAAAAAAAGCCTTGGCAAGTTATTAATCTCCCTTTTTCCTTGCACTGTAACGTATATGGTATTGTGGGGTAAGTATCATGTTTTAAAGTCTTTCTTCATCAGTCACACGGTGAATATCGTATTGTACTTTTCGTGTACTGCGTGTCTCTACATATTTGCCAACTCTCAAAGATAAAATGAGGATTTTCTTCTGAAGGCTCAAACTCAGCATCCAAAAATTATTTAATCACATCTTGTCTTCCAATTGAAAGGCGATTTTTCATTGATGTTGTACAATAAGTATGTCACAGTGCAAACGGCAAAGTACCAATTTGACAGTCATTCAAGCTCAATAATCTTTAGTGCGGTCCTATAAAATGAACTCCGCATACCGTCTTCAACGCAGGTTGCCGGCAATCGGTCTCAGTTTATGGGAATCGCAATAAAGACCGAGGGTCCTAAACACGCTTTAACAGCTCTTCAACCGTTTGAAGCTGAAATGAACCCGAAACTACCGAAAAAAGAAAGTGGACGATTATAGCACTATGGCTTCAAAGTGAAGGCGCAGAAGTGAACGAAAACATTGAAACACGGGGGTGTGGCAATTCGAAAGAACGCCGCCTAACGGAAAACCGTATTTCGAGAGGTTTAAACCATTAGAAATTATGTAGTGGCACTAAAGACTCGGTACGGTTGGTATTTTTCATGATGAAATGGTCGTTTGCAGGTTCTCTCAGTCGCAGTGTGCTTGGTAGTAACCGCAGCCGCCGATCACCATCACGGCGGGGAGCATGGCGGTCACCATTACGTCGATTACCACGTAAGTTGTCCTTTCATTTCTAGTATGTATAAGTGCGATGAAGACATTTCGATCAACGTGTAGTAAATAAAAAGTTTTTGCAGTCTTTTAAAAAATCATAGAATACGAAAAAGTATATGATAACCGTAATATGATTAACTTGGAATTCGGAATTGGATGACTTGTAATTCACGAGCAAGGCTTCACGCAAAACGTAAAGAAACACGTGAACCTAAGTTCCAAATGTTGAGGTTCAAAATTAGGAGTACGTACCCTGTTCATTAGAGTAAAAGCTAAATGACACGAATTTTTTACGACACTGCACACTTGTTTATTACTTTCCACCGTACCTGATGTTCTTGTCATTGTTATCGTTCACCCTAGTTGGGCCGTGTTTCTCAACAACGTTCATGGGCCAAAAAGGCGTTTCGAGAAAACCGAGAATAAAGTTTTAAACAGACTTTTCCTTTCTGAGTTAAGATTATGATTTTCGTGTTAATAGACATCTAAGGTTCCATAATGTAAAAGAAGCAATCAGTTTCTAGAAGAATCAAAACGCGATATTTTCTGACCTATGCTTGGTTGTTGCACAATACAAATTGTGCAGTGCTATGAGTGATCAGCGGTTAAGGTTTGCGTTTATTCGCAGCACTTCATAGTTTCATAGTAGTGTCGCAGGTACCTAGTTATGCAACATTATAGTACACCTTCTCTGTAATTTTTTTTTCTTTACCATTGCTACGCGAAAAGGTTTAATTATTGGACTTAACTTTTGCTTTCCTTAAACAATTTCAAAACCAACCAATATAAATAAATTCGGTAGCCTCGATTGAGAAAAATGTTTTTAGAGAAAATATCATAAATTAATCGTACTTAAAAACTGTTGATCAATACCATTACGACCTTATAATGTTATTTATATGTCTAGGTACAATCTATCATATAAAAAACTTATTGAAAATAAAGAACAGAAAATTTTGTTCTTTAATTGTCACTAAAATAAATACAATGTTGAACGGTTGAAAATTCAGCGTTCAGTGTCAGCAAAAGTCACTCTTCCTTTGCGACATCATCTTAACTTTCTTCCACCATCCCAAACCCTCATCTCATCCTCGTAGTGGGCGGACGACGCTACCCAGCATTGTCTTGTTGAAATCCACGGAAACATTGTCCCTGGGCAGTAGTTTAATCAGCTCCTTCAAACGTATAGAGATAGAGAACAAAATTGCCGTATAAATGGAAACAAGCACAGATCGTTTAATTGAATATTAAGAGAGAGCGGATGAAGACAGAAGTGTAACGCTTCATAACGACTTGAACGATTCTGAAAAATCTGGAAACAGCAATCTTTTCCAGGAAGAATCGGATTTGTCCAGTCAACCGATTGTTGAAGAATCGATTCTATAAATGAGTAATGTCAGCACCTTCACGCTCAAACTCTTGGACGGATTTGAACGGGCTTTTTGAAAAACGATCAAGATGGCATGGGGAAGGTTTGTGTAATTTAAAAAAAAAAAAAAAAAAAAAAAAAAAAAACCAGACCAGCTGACTTATAGAAATTCTCTCCTATTCGCCCTAGAAATTTGAAATTTGAAAGGGTGCCTCACTAGGACATTAAGAGACGAATATGCAATGAAGGGTTTCCACCAGATCAGCTGAGTTAGCTAAATTCTCATTTAGGTTTTTTGTGTCATTTAAAGATAGATATATTTCTGAAAAATGGCTTTTTGTATTATTATATTTATTTTCCCTATAGACAACTAGAGATCGGTTCAAATCTGCATATGGATATTCATACCATATGCATTTTTCACTAAATTGCACAATACTTCTTTCAATTCCTGTACTTCTCAACATTTTGCCATCATCATCGGAAGCGATGGTTTCCAGAACAAATTAGAATTATATTAAACTAGTTTCTGCTGCCTCTCTGGGGACTGATGTTTCTCCAGAACGAGCTAGGTATCAGGATCACCCGTGAGGCTACTGGTTATACGTTACAATAATACCCTTGCCATGATAACAAGATCCCTGAGGTCTCACCACCTTTACGAGATGGAATTACAAAGTCCCATCATTGACTATTATAACAGTTCGCTTGATCTCGAGTATTGATAGTTGGAGTTTTTTGAAATATTTTCCACATTTCTCTGTGATTACGGTATGTTTATTTTATGCATTTCCTTCTATTTCATATCTTTCTAGGCGCACCCACACTATGAGTTCGAATACAGCGTCCACGACCCTCACACGGGAGATTTCAAAGCGCAGCGAGAAGCTCGGAAAGGGGACGTAGTCAAGGGCTTCTACACTTTGAAAGAGTCAGACGGGACGACGAGAGAAGTTCACTACACAGCTGACAAACACAACGGATTCAATGCCATAGTGAAGAGATTCGGCCATGCTGTCCACCCGGACCACCAGAGCCAGTATTCAGAAACCAGTTACCACTGAGATTTGCAATCGGTTACCTCCTAAATCGGAAGGAGCTTAAGGCAGTCTTTCTTAACACCCGTCAGAAATGAAACTGAGATTGGATCGCAGTTACCGTTAACTGACATCAGTGAGGTCATACTAATGAAACCAGGTAGCAACTGTCAGGGGTATCTTATTATCAGGTACCATTGAGACTAAAAGCGGAAGTGTACGACTCAGAAAAATACGTCATATTCAACACGTTTCAAAGTTGAGATTTTCCCCAGCCACCCTTCCTACCCCTGCAGCCAGTATTCTGAAACCAGTTATCTACAGCGAAATCAGGGGATGTATGTGTCAGTAGTGATGGACCAATTGTACTGAAATCAGATAGTGTTGGTTCTCATTGACCTCAGATAAGAGTCTCTGAGCTTACTTTTAGCTGGAAGCTTGTATCAGACACCAAGGTGCTAATGATATCAGATCAGTTACCATTCATTTCTTTGCCTAAAAATGATTGGTATCAATACCGAAAATCACATTAACATAAGAAAACTTACCGTGTATGTGTTGTATGTAATTCTTAGTGAAAGATGACGTCGAAAAAACATAGAAAACCTAGGATTATCATGTTCTTGAACAGCTCATGTAGCAAAAAATGTAATACAATATCTGTTCTAAATGTTCTCCAATTATGTTAGCTTTCTTTATAATCGGATTTTTCAGTCAAGACCTGACACAATGTACAACAGTGCATTTTCCAAGGCAATTCGGAAAAAACTGAATATTATGAAATTCTGAATTTAACTTGAATGGTACAAAATGATGTCACGTAGGTACGGAATTACAATTTACAATTACATAATTAATTGAATTACGTACAATTGCAACAATATGACAAATATTTTATAACAAAAACACAGTTTGTTCAGTTGCATTCTTGACGGTGTGAACACTGCAGCTAAAACCAAAGACTTTTATTGTACAAGTTAGTTTTACCTAATTTTCTTAGTATTTAATCACGGAATATACCTCAAGGAATATAATGCTTTGAATGCATATTTTTAATTAATCTAAATTATTCTTACAAATACTTAAGAATAATACCAACTGTTATATAAAGATTTACATGTAAATTCGATTTTATTCGCCCTTTGCAATTTATTGAAAGTGAGTAAAGATTAAAGTTATTGAATTTGTGAGCATGGAAATTATATGAAACTGAACGAAAAAACATTAAACTGGAAGAGAAAATGTGAGTTTATGAAAGAGTGTGAAACAATTGAGTGTGATAGTCAAAGATTTCCACCATATTTTCAGATGAATTTCAAAAGTTACAAGAGCAAGAGTGAGTTAACGGCGAGTAATTTATTGTTCTCAGGGAACCAATCAAGAACATATATATTGAATATATGAATGTCGGGTGTGGAAATGAAAAAAATGTTTTAAAAGTTCCGAGCGGAACCGTGGACAGACGTGAGGGAATAGGCAATGATGAAATGGAAAGTGTTCATTCCAACTCAACGGGCAGAACTGAATAAAAATCAAAATAAAGTATTCTTCGAACAAAGGTATTGCCGATAAGTATGCACACATTGCTCCAAGTATATCTAACAGAATATGAACCATACCACATTGATGAATGTGGTATGAATATGAATACATTACCTACTGAAACATACGCTTATCTAGTCTGTAGAGATGAGGTGATCGGTCCATCGTTTCAAAATACTCATTTTGCTTCCTCACTACCGAAGGTAGGCAAGCTTTGTGTTCGTGCAAGAAGTCTGAAACATCTTTATCCTCCAAAACCCAAATTCCCACTCGGTTTTTGCGTTTCAGAGCTTACTGATCAATTTTGGTTTCGTGTCTGTCCGTAGTAAATCCTTGTCACACCCAAAACTATACCAAGCATTGGTCCGATTTTTATGAAATTCTCTTTATGAAAGTACGAGTTAGTTTGTAGACGATATTCTATAAATTTCATTTCTATCGGATCATTAAAAGCCGGTACGCATGCGCAAACGTAAATTTCTTATAAGGTCGATCTCATAATTTAATGGTTCAATTTCGTTCAAATTCGGGAGGTAATTGGGTATATGTAAATAACAGCCTGTGCACACGCACAAACGTGAATTTCCTTTATCGCCGATTTCTCATCATCTATTGGTTTGATTTGGTTCAAACTCGGAAGGTAATTGGGTATATGTTCCCGAAAAATACCAAATGAATTATATTGCAATTGGTAAAGTACTAACTATTGCGCTTGCGCAAAACTAAATATGATTGACATTGACAAAACTCGGAGTCTAATGAACCTATTTTCTTGAAATTTTCAGGAGTTAGCTGCTGAAAGACCACTTTAATTTTCATTGCCGTCAGTTCAAGAATATAGCCTATGCACATGCGCAAACGTGAAATTCGTATAACGCCGATTTCTCATAATCAATTGGTCCGATTTCGTTCAAACTCGGTGATCATTCGAGTATCTGTTTAGGAAAATTTTCCTACGAATTATATCGTGATTGGTAATGTACGAATAAAAATTGATTGATGCAGACAAATTACAAGACTAGGGCCGATTTTTATGAAGTTTTCAGGGATTGTGGGTTAGCCCCTAGACGGTCCCTCTTGAAATTTCATTACTGTTGGATCAATGGTAGTCTGTGCTCATGCATGAACTTGAATATTATTGGAACGAAATCGATCACCAGTGGTGATTATTATTATTGTTGTTTCATTGTACACACTGGAAATTCAATGGCTGTTTTCTATAAATTACGATTCTGGTCAAGAATATAATTTATTGTCAATTTACGAGGAGTAACTATTCCACTGTTATAAGAAATTTCCTATAACATCGATTTCTTATGATCTGTTAGAACACAAGTATTAATTACTGTTCCATTTTGCATTCAATAATTTCGACGCGTACTTTGTTCTTCAAATTATGCGTTGAAGACTAATTAGAACTAATGCCATATAGTCCATGTTACAATTCTGGGGAAGCCATACTGCCCACCCAAGTTGGCAGACGTTTTTTCTATAGTGCAGACATTAGGTACATGTTGTAAAAAAATGTAACACGCCGTGTAAATACAATAATTAAATAAATACGATCAGTGAGAATAATATTTGTAGTGAAATAAAAGTAGGTTACCGACAGTTTACATTAATTGGGAAGCCAATTGAATGAAAATTGTTCGTAACCAAGAGATCCAAAAACAGCAATTTTACTAATAACGAGAAATGAATAATGTGATAATCAAAACCTTTCCAATTACTGCTATGCTATTCACCAAGTGATTTAATTAAAACAAACACCGTAGAAAAACCCACAACAAATGTTTACATTTTCATGGCGCAGTTTAGCATATGAACTCAAAAATTGTCACGAAATGAAAACTCGTTATGCACCTGGTAAACAAGCCTGCTTAGGAATTATATTTACAGATTATTTACAGGATCTTGAGATTCGATTAGGTAGGAGTCTGTCTGAAAAATCTAGAAACGAACGAAATCATGACCTTCACCCTGATCAGATGATTGTGCTGATCTACCAATAGGAAGTTAAAATTTTGTAGGGAACGAATGAAAGAGTATATGGGGGTTGCATGCGAATCAGATAATTGAGCAAAATTCCCTCCTGTTCCCTCTTTGTAGTTTGAATTTGATTAGAGCCTCTCTGAGACATCAAAATACAAATTAAATTACGGGTTTCATCATGATCAGATAATCCTGATAACACATGATAGGATTATTTCCAATGGAGGCGTCGCCTATGGAGCGACATGGAGATTTCTCACGCTGTTGCGGACTTGTACAGAAGCATCGACCTAAGAATCCTCACAACTATGTTTACTCCACACATACGGTACAAAAGAAATGAAATGAAAAAATAAATAAATATCTGAACATTAGGGGTAATCGTGAAAGGAGCTAGTAACCTGTCAAGTGCACTTATACTTCGCATGATTACTACCATACATAGACTAAATTAACACGGTAAATTCGATCAGCATAACCCTAATTGATCCCCAAAGAGTGAGCTTTGACGGCAGAAATTTCAAAAATCCGATTTCTTGTTCGATTGTGATAGCATGCACTTCATAGAAGCGAATAGACTACCTGACGCAGTGACCAATAAGGCAGAAAGGAAAAACTGTCAATAACTGCTGTTGTAAATATATTTGAATAAATACAGTAAAATATTTATTGTATAACAAAATTAAATAAATATAAATTGATAGCCGTAGAATGTCTGATCATGATCTCTGCAGTTTCTTGATTTTTTTAATATGGAGAATATCAATATTTAATTTTATTCCCGTAAAAAATATAGCAAGTCGAAAATATCTATAAGTGAATATTTTTGAATATAATAAACATGAAAATTAATAGTTGCTCAATAATTGTATATCATTTTTTATGTCTTTTTATTGTTTTAGCGGATTTATTTTATTTTTTAGTAGGGGTCATTTCAGGGAAATGTTTTCACAGAAAAGTCACCGTTTTGAGGAAATTTTGAATTCATTTGACTAAAGGTTTAGTTAGTTCGTTTACCTTTTATGTAGAAGGTATGCGTGAAATGGCAAAAATGCTATACCTAGATAGTGTTAATTTACAGAGCGGTATCGATGAAATATAAACAGAGAGAGGGATACATCATCGATGACAAATCAGGGTCACCAAACTAAAGGTGTACGTATTGTTAAAAATACTCACAGACTGGAAGGTTCAAGCTAATTCATAGATATTCGTACCTGGAAGAAAAAAATATATATATTCAAAATGGTGTTCATTCAAAATTGAAGGAAATATATTAATATGAATCCTATAATATAAAAGAGAGAAGTAAGTTTGTCAGTCTGTCTAAGGTCAATTCACTCCAATCGGCTTGACAGATATTGATGAAGGATTTTGAAAAATGATCGCGAAGTTACGGATCAGCACTTAAGCTATAGTACATTCATGACGGTCGCCAAGAATACTGCAAATCCAAACGAAGCAACTGCAGTATAAGGTATCCGCAGTATCAGCGCTTACTTTTTTTCTGACATCCATATCAATCTAGACACCAGTCAAATAAAGTGTAGAAGGACGATTTTGATACTTCATACAACTTCGTACAACAAAGGAGGTTTAAACTGGACCAGGCTTTGTAAAACAACCTTAGAGGCTCAATATTTACAGTTTTTGTACTTCATGGAATACCGGAACTTCATTCTATTAGTTCATAATTAATACCTACCTCTAACGTTTCCAGCATCAATCATTGTCCCACCGACCAATTCCATTATACCACAACAAACGAATGAATAGCGTAGCCAAACAAAAAAACATTCCTCATTTATATTCGCTTTTCCGCAGTTCTTTTACAGTTCTTAGGATTCGCTTCAAGAACCCACTGCAAGAATACTGTTAACAATTTTGACAACTTCAAATACTAAACAAAATATACTCAGTCACTACGCAAATCACAAAATTAACGGGAACCAGTTCCACCCTCGGAACGAAATGGAACGTTCTCAAATTTCTCGTTCTCCGCAATCTCTTCATTCTGAGCCACCATAAGGTGGACTAAAGTTACCTTGTTGTTACCTATAGGTATTCAATTTTGTTAAATAATGTTTGCTTCTAAAATGCTTGCTTCTTCATCAGACGCTATTTTAGTGATTTATTATAGTTTGTTAATATATTTTAGTGGACAGCTGGGTCCCAAAAGACTAGCTGGTTGGATACTTACAATAGGTACTGCTTAATTATGAACCGTTTGTGTTAGATGCGTTCCGACTGGAACGGCGGAATTCGTAAAGTTCCCCAGAACAATTTAGGAACTAAACTGGTTTTCTCAGGGTGTGACCATCGGAACTGTGGAACCGTTATCCGCAAAAGTTCCGGTAAGGGAACTGGAACCCATAGAGCGACCCATCACTAATCTCTAAAGGTTTTATTCTCGGGAGAATCTCAAAGCGAAATAACAATGAAAATTAATCATATATCCAGTAAGTAAAATCAGTAAAATAGAAATCAGGAGAAGAAATTCATTTGAAGAACGACTGGAAATACTTCTTTTGTCGGGAACGGCTGGTCTTTGCAATTCATTTGTAGAATGGAGGAGGAGGTTACCTTGCTTAGCGGTTTGAACCACAAATTTCCAACTAATACAGAGCTAACTCAATTTCAAAGTTTAGAAGTTTGATTTAAGGCAAGTGGTTCCAGAAAAAAAATCTGGATTGAGGCATTATGTATATTCCGTCCACCGAGAAAAGGGAAACCATACCTAGACAGCTATAACTCCGTGCAGTCCTGAATCCACTGCTGCACCTGCACGAGTTTCCTATTATGTTGAAATTGTGTATATATTTGAATACAATACCCAAATGTGAGTTTGGTCAGGAAGACCCGATGTCCAATTGACATGGATACATGATTCCGAGTTTATAGTGAGGATTGAATGTTAAAATATAGTAAGAACCATCAACCAATAAGCTGGTCTATCCGTCAACGTGAACTTTAATTTCTAGGATATTTTGATATATTTATCATACATCACTGAGCGTAAAACCGCTGCTAGTCACGGTGGGTTCAACGCATAATACGTTCATATTGAAACAAAAACCTTAACGAACCCACGGCCTTGGTCAAGTTGCTCAAATCTTTCTCGAAATATCCATATTACTTTTTACGTGTGGTTATGAGGCGGTCCCTCGGGTTCAAACTTAACGCGATCACACGGCTCGAATCGCTATGAAAACTGAGCAACAAGGCCTCCCTGCGACAGTTGCCCAAGTTGTACATTTTCACGCAAGGCCTTTCCCCTCTGTCGGAGCTCAAGGTTGGCCCTACGCGTTCATTGCCAGCTAACCAGAAGATAGCTCTGGAAAGTGACAAATGAATAGTGATAGTGATATGAGTAGGAGAAACACTTTAATTTCAATTAATCGTTTTTATTGTGCACCCTCAATTCTAAGAGAATTACAAGATAAATAAAAATTTCACTGTGACGAAAAAAAAAAAAAAAAAAACAGCTGTGCTTGCGCACACTCCATTATTGATCCGATCGGCGGTAATGCAATTTATAGGGAATCATCCACGAGCTAACCCATACACAAAGCTCTATACATTTCATGCGGAGCAGCCAATTTTAGTTTGGCGCATGTGCAGTAGTTATTAACCAACCAATCGTGATAAAATCCATAGGGCACCTCCACTTTCCAGGTTTGAACTAAATCTGTCTGTCCGGATGGATCGTTTAGAATCGACGTCACAGGTTTATCATCTAATAGCCAGACTGACATACAGACATACATGTATAAAAGACAGACATGGAACCAAAATTGATCAGCAAGCTCTAAAACACAAAAAGCGAGAGAAATCCTTGATTTTTAAGGACAACATTTTTTTCTACCTCTCCCACAAACACAATTAATATCATGTTTCCCTATCTTCGGCAACGAGGAAGAATAAAGCAAAGCGAATGTGCGCAATTGACTCGAATTTCATACAGGTTTTTATTTTCAATCATGAACCTTTGTAATCAACCAAGAAAGAAAGAAGAAGATTATCCCGCTACCACCCCCTCACCACCACCTCCTCTCCACCACCTTAAGAATTTGTTAATTTATGATTCAGGAGAAGTGGATTCCATAAATCAAATAACAAACAAAACCATAAAACAATTCGTCCGTCCGCCGCACAATGGTCCATCAGAAACCCCTAAAAGCTTGCAAAAAGGATAAATTATTTCCTTTTTCAAGGGGGGGGGGGGGGGGGGGGGGGGGGGAGTGGTCTCAGTGAATCTCATCGCTTTCAAATCACTGGTAGCTTTCACGCATAGGCGGAACTTAACATCTATCAAGCATAATTTTCTCATTGCCTAGTTAACAGATTTTTTAAGCTTATGTGTGGTAACGAACCATCTCAATCTACCATCTCCACGAAGCATAGAATCTTTCGAGACTATCGAAAACTATTTAAAATAGGTCAATGATCATTCATATTGCGGATAGGATAAAAAGCCAAACTTGGAAGAATTTTTTTCAAGGAAATTTATGTAGAAAATTAAGCTATTGCAACGAATCCTGAATTTTTGAGTAATAAATTTTTTAATTTTCCTAAATTATCTTCTTTTGGAGTTTAAAACCGTTACTTACATACATATGTTACACATACATACGTGTGTGTGTGTGTGTGTGTGTGTGTGTGTGTGTGTGTTTGACAGTGTGTCTCTGTGCCGAGAGAAAGTGTGTGTGTGTTTGTCTCATTCCGGACAATGACTCTCCTTAGGATTGAGATAAAACAATTCGTGCACTCCCCAAAAAATCAAGTATTTCAAAAGAAAATATGACTTTGTTTCAGGGAAATTTTGAGCACAGAAATGGTCAACTTTAAAGAAATGTGCTCATCAATCAATAAAAAGGGCAAAAAACCCCGAAATTTTTAAATTTTCATTTGTTAGCAGAATATTATACTAAAACGTTTTCAATAAATAACTAGGACATTAAAAATGAATGCACACATTTATTTACTACATTCCTCGTTTACGTATCATGAATGCTAAGATCATTGAACATTTTTAAATCATCCTGAAAAATTCCATAGCGGAAAAGAGTAAATTAAGAAAAGCAAAGTGAAGTCATAATTGGTCAATTAAGAAACGAAAAAGTTACACTCAATGTAATTTGCGTATGCGTAAGCGCAAAATGAACTGATGAGTGAGAACAATTAAATAGGTATGGTAGCATTTACAACCAAACCCGCGCATTCACTGACATTTCCATCAAAATCGGATGATAACCGTGAAAATTAAGGTTGTTACAAGAATTTTACCTTGGCTCTTGCACAGTAGCTATTAATGGCACAATCATATTGAATTTGATTTGATATTTGATTTGATCAAGTCATCTTCTCACAACTATAAATGTAAGCGAAATCAAACGACTAGGGTGTGCAAAAATGGAGTATGGTGGAATTTACGTTTGCGCATGCGCAGATTGAAGTATTGATTTGGCAATAATGAAACTGATTGGGGACCATCTACATCTACTAACCCGCGCGTTCCCTGACAGTTTCATTCAAATCGGACGAAACCTGTGAAAATTGAGGTCGTTACAAGGGTTTCTCATTGGCGCATGCGCAGTAGCTATTAATGATACTGTCATGTTGGAATTGATAAGGGATGATCAAATCGTCATTCCCCAGCTACCTTCCAAATTTGAGCGATATCGGACCACTAGGGCGTGAAAAAATTATGCTCGATGAAATTTAAGTTTGCGTACGTGCAGAGTGAAGTATTGATTCAGTAACGATGAAACTGATAGCTGACTGCCTACTCCCTAGCCGGCACATTCCATGAAATGCCAACCAAATCGGATGAAACCTGTGGAAAATAAGCTCGTTACAAGGATTTGCGGACACACGACAGACAGACAGATCGACAGACACAGACACACACACACAGACACAAACACACGCACAGAAACGGAACCAAAGTTGTTCAGAATGGTCTGAAACATAAAATGCGAATGGAAAGATTGATTTTGGAGACCAAGCAATTTGTTTCTCCCGAAAGTTACAACGATGATTCCGCTACCTATAGGTAGACTCGGAAGCAATATGTACAGTGAATGGTTGAAATTCGCTCAGACGACCATGCTGCAATACGGGAACTTTTATTTTTTCGTTGATTTCAAAGATTAGCGATTTGAAGTATTTGGTAACCAATCAAATTCAGAGTTCAAACCAAGGTTGGTACAATCAGTAATTTTCTAATATCAAAGAAACTAATCTGCCGTACTAAGAATAGATCCCGTATCTACATTTTTGGTCATATTTAGTTGGTTCGATTTTGCATGTCTCGAAGTCGGATCTCAACGGGAAATGCTTCAAAAACGGCTTACAATTATCGCATTAACATTTAGGTTCGATTTACTAATGAAAATCCCGTAACTGGCCTTTCCTAGAGCAAAACCACTTACACATAAAAAGGCCTACGTAATAAAGAAACTCGTAAACGAGTTCCAGTATCTGCTTTACAAGCAGATGCCATGTTACATGGATATGTCTTTGATTGGTGATTTCATAACGGTTGTCCTCGAGAGTTGTAAAAAAATCCTTCAACTTCGACTTTGGAAACGTAGGATAAAGAATTTATTCTATTATTCTTGGAGACACAATGAGACATACTATTAAAGTTATTTCTCCAATACAGGTGCTATCATTTTTATGTTCATGATAGCCTGATTTTTCATTTTTTTAGCTCCTCCAGCCGGTTTGAGTGTTCCTCGAGCATTTTCTTCATTCTGGTAATTTTCTGTTCCTCAGCCAAGCATTCTTTGTTGTAGATGACTTCTGCACGTGCCCACTGATTCTTCAAATTTTGCAGCATATTAACCAGAACGATCTTCTTATTGGGAATTTCCCAAATCGCGGGGTTGTTTGCACATTGAAACAAATTAATATCCTCGTCAAGCAGGCCGATTGAATGGTCAATTGAATTGGCCGATCCTATTGCTTTACGTTGAGAATATTGTTACCGGCTTATTAAAACTGTTTATAGTCCAATCAACTTAGTTTAGGAATGTAGCCAGGTACGTAAGGAGGGGGAAATTGGTAGCTTGAGATGTGAAAATTTATCACATAAATCAAGCGCTTTCCAACGAGTGGCGAACGATTTCTCTGCGATGAAAACTACAGAAGTTCCATTCCCCTAGCAACGGATGGGTTGTACGTGAAAAACACTGAAATTGTGACACATATTTTGCGTCACGGAAATTTTTGGTTGACCCCCCAGAGCAAAGACATATCCATGTCAAAACCCGCATCTGGGCGTCAGATGCGACTATTTTATTAGTATTCAGGTACATACAAATTTAGACACTCCAGATAAGAATTTATTTCTTAGTATTTTAGGACTCGCGGCGTCTGATACGATTTCGGAATCAGTGGCTGATACGATTTTTCTTCCCAGTATTTTGATCATAAGAATGTATTTCCTGTTGTCACATCAGATACGGTTTCCGGAGGTTGGCAACCACGATTTTTAACATGGAATCATGTTTTAGCGATGGATCCCCCGCCGAAAAGTGAGACTATAAAGTGAGATGAAAGTAGCGCCAATAATTGTGACGATTTCCGCTTACAACCGAGTCGTTGCTAGGGATATGATACTTCGTCGTTTTTCATCCCACAAAATTCGTTGACCATTCGTTCGAAAGCTCTCGATTTATCCAACCATACTATATTAACTACTGCGAATTGCGTGGCCAACAAGCTGAGTTATGAGCATGGTTATATGAATAATTGTTTACACACAGGTGATCATTCTCAATTATTGATATTGTGAACATGATTGCAACCGCTTGTTAATTTCTGATGATTTCATTGAGCTGGTGTTTTGATTAATGTGATTCATAGCAGGTGATCCGAATATTGCGAGAACGGTTTGATTTGTGAAGCGGTGGTTAAATCATTTTAATAGGTAATTTCTATACTTTACACTATAGGAAGCTGTTATTTCGTATGTAGCCTCTTTAGCCTCTTTCTATAATAAAGTGAATGTTTACTCGCGAGTTTCTATTAGGAGATCATCATCTCACAAGAGCTCAATCGTCGTGATCATTTCTATAATAAAGTGAGAGCGAGGAGCTAAAACATGATTCCATGTTTTTTACATTTTAGCAGTCAGGCTCAAAGTAATAACATCCGGGGGGTCCCGGGGGGCGAAGCCCCCCTGGCGGGGTCAAGGGGCGGAGCCCTTGCGAGGCCCGAAGGGCCGAGTTTTATGGCCAAAATAATGTTTTTACAGCCACACCAAGCGATTCAGCGAGAAATTTACTTTAGAATGAGTGCTTTTGGAGCTCGAGACAACGTGAAATAGAGGTAATATCAGGACATTTCGACTCAAAACCTAGAGAAGCATTTTCCCAAAAGTAGGGTTTTGTACAGATACGGGATCTATTCTTAGTATGGCAGTATTCTAAGGTGAATTTGACGCAGCAATGTTATGCCTGCTCATTTTAGTGCCGCAGTGCTGAACCTCGCTAATATCCACGTTTTTAGGCCACGCGGAGGCGGTCAGCTCTCAGCTTTTCGGGCTTCACTTTTCCCGGGGCGGCGACCGTGAAATGATCGCAACTGCTCTCGCGCCCACGGGAATTACGCGAGCGACCTTGCTCTTGACGCAAGGAACCTCACTCGACTCGACACCTTAAGAAAGTTCCACGTTTCTTTTCTTCCTGCCAGCAGTGGGCTTCAAGGTGCGACAGAGTCAACTTTGTAACCCACGCTTACTGACAGACCCATTTGATCGGTACATGAAGCATTAAATTGACTATCTTCTAACCCAGATCATTGAAACGTTTTAAATGATCTTGAAAAATTCCATAGCGGAAAAGAGTAAATCAAGAAGTAGAATGAAACGTCATAATTGATCAATTAAGAAACGAATATATATATATATATATATATATATATATATATATATATATATATATATAGCTAGGTATACTCAATGTTTCTACGGTCGTGCATGCGCAGAATGAACTGATGAGTTGAGAACAATAAAATAGTTAGTACTAGCAATAAAATAATTTATATCGATGTGGTTAAGGTGAGTTTTCACCTTATGGCTGCGTAGTTAAATGAAGTAGTGTAGGTGTTATTCTTGTTAGGAATGACGATAGACAGCCAGTTTTTTTATTGGTTTTATTGCAACGTTTCTGCCTCCAACGTTGGTGAGGCCCTAGTCAGTCTTAAACTGGCTTAAACTTAAAAAAACTGGCTGTCTATCGTCATTACTAACAAGAAAAACACCCACAATAATTTTTATCATGTATTTTGAGGTTTTTCCAGCTAGATTGGCGAGAAAAAAAAACTGTGCGCCGAACGGACTGAGAGGTTTTTCCCACATACACTCTTCCACACCCATCATTACCACAAGGGATGTTATGGACAAGTCTGAACGTTGTCCTTTCGATGGAGAATCTTTTAGTTTAGAGAACAATGGTTTATTTGTATTGACACCTTCAGTGCGGACTTATCCAGTACACCTACCCCACCAAGCAGGACCGTTTTTTTCTAATAACACACTCATACATTCCCCAGGTAGACGGAGAGTTTTTGATGATTTTGCCCCATAAGTCATCTTCAAAAATATGTAGCATTTCCAAGTCAAATGAAACATTTTCCATATAAATTTAAACCTTTTTCAAGGCAAATGTAACCTTTTACAAATTAAATGAATCCATTTCCGAACCGAATAGCATGTATCTGTAAAATAAACAATAAATATATAAGTTAGTAGGTAGGTATTGAATTAATCAATTACAACCTTTTTGGAACTCAGTAAAAAATAGAGACTATTTACAAGGGAGGGAAACAAATACTCGTTGGCAAAACCTCCCATATTATTAACAAGAGTTTACAAAAAAGGACTTTCTGTTCTTGAATCGGTTTTTCATTACTTTCAAACGTTTCTCCCCAGGAACTGGGGATTCTCTAGGGAGACAAAATTTAAAATATAAAATTCAAAATTTTTTGAAATAAATACCTCTTTTTAGATATCATTGGAGAATAATAAAAAACCAATTCAAGGACAGAATGGCCTTTTTTGTAAAGTCTTGTTTCGAATTGAACTGTCCTACTAAAGAAACACTTTGTCTTGTTTCTCTCTGCGGCAGCGCGGCGCAGCGTGGCGAGTAAATATCTACATCAAATCATACATTTCGAAATTCCTCAAATTAACATGTTTCTTGTTAAGTCGAGATTTACTACAAAATAATAAACCAATTCATAGAATTTCCAGTTCGTCAACTTTTTTTCTGTAAACACTTGCGATTCACAAAGGTTTCATCCACTCCATTTGGCAGACTTTCGCAAATGATTTCGTTTGGTTTGAACAATGATTCATTTGGTTTGAAATCGGTTTCATTTGGTTTGGAAAAGGATTCATTTGATTTGGAAAATATGTGAGGCTGATGGAAGCTTATAGTGAGGAAACTGACTCCGTTATTTCTATGTAGATTGTTCTTGAACAGCAAGGGTCTGCGAGAGGCAAAATCCAGAGGACTGTTACCTATTTGATGGAGTTTACCGACTGCATCTTTTCCGCATTCCAGAGTGGGTTACAGATCGATGTGATTTCTTCCCTTGACTTTGCCAAGGCCTTCGACCGTATCTCACACAAACACATCGTGTCCCCTCTCTCTTAGTTGGGTGTCCACGGTGCTCTTCTGGCTTGGATTGGCAGCTATCTTGCTGGCAGGACTCCTAGAGTGAGATTGAGGAGCATTGTTTCGTGGGCATTCTTCAAGGCTCTCATATTGGTCCCCTATTGTTCTTTCTTTTAATCAATAGTGTTGTCTCTCTCGCTCCAGCTCATGATGTCGGGATTCTCATATTTGAAGGTGATTTACCATGTATCATCCACTTCTGATAGCCTTCTCCTGCAGCAGTGCCTCAATAATATCCTGGAATGGTGCTCATTTAGCCATCTCGCCTTGAATCCAGCCAAACGAACTGTGGCCTCATATGCGCGTACTCAGTCCATCAACTTCAACGGCGGAGTTTCTCTAACAACATTAGAATGTGAACGTGACCTCGGAGTATTTGCGGACTCAAGGCTATCCTTCAACAACCAGATTGAGACAGTAGCTTCGAGGGCCCTGAAGTCACTTGGATTCCTTAAGAGGTGCACTCGCGACTTTACGTCACCAGAGGCTATCGTTGTCCTTTATAAAACCATGGTGCGGCCTGTGATGAAATAAGCATAAGGATCCCTTGGAGAGAGTGCAGCGGAAATTCCTCAGATACCTCAGCTACAAGCTTCGAATGCCAGCCGACCACCATACAATTTCAACTCTTGCATCTACCTACAATTTGCCAAAGTTGGAGGAGCACCGTTTTGATGCGGATGTTGCTTTCTACCACAAACTAGTAAATGGCAGCCTTCAATGCACTTATTTCCTATCACGAGTCAACATAAATGTTCCAAGCTACCCCACCCGTTCAACCACTCTGTTCTACACTCCATTTGCAACCTTCAACTGTCAAATGAATCGCCCTATGAGTCGCTTACCACGTGAGGTCAATGCTTTCTCCAGGCAGTGGATTTCTACTATTTCTCCAGCAGCCTATCTCGACTGAAAACCAGCTTATTTTCTTACCACCAACAGTGACCTTCTCTTCTTCTTCTCAGTGTTTCCGAGTTCATGATTTAATAGTAAACTTTCACTTTTTTGTATATATTTTAGAAGTGTATCTGTTTATCTCGATTAGAAAAGTTTTCTGTTTCGTTGTGCTACAACTAATTTCTGTAATTTTCGTGGGCCGTTTATAATAATAAATGAATAAAGGTTTCATTTTGATTGAAAAAGGAGTAATTTGATTTGGTAAAGGTTTCATTTGACTTTGATATTTTATATGTCCCAACCTAAACTACTCAGAGAGTAATCAATACAATATGGTAAGTCATCTAAACAAGGATGAAATAGTTTTCATTAGCTGAAACTGGTCGACATGCAACTTCAGACGTACTTATGTAGAACCGATACATCCTTGGAAGGGACTTCAATGCAAAAAATACATTCTAAGGTTCAAGATTACCTACTGTGAAAAGATGCAGACTTTTACAAGCAATCAATGATGAAAACTGCGATGCACTCTCAACTGGGAAGCCTACATACTGGCCATCTGACCCAAACAAAGTAACCGATTTGATTGACTTTTTCATTACAAAGAATATCTTAGCAAATTACCTTCTAGCTCTAGTACAAGAAAACATTGATCTTGGTTCAGATCATTTACCAGTCCTACTGACACATAGTGATCGAATTATTTCATGAAATCTACAAATTTTGAGCTTTGGCCATTTTTTCATGAAACAGGACTGTTAAAAATCAATCATGCGCGTATTAACAGCACTAAAAACCAAAGAAAATACCGTCATTTTCACGAAATCTACAAATTTTGAACTTTGGCCATTTTTTCATCAAACAGGGCTGTTAAAAAAATCAAATTTCATATCAGAGATACGGGAAATTTAACGCTCAATTTTTAATTTACATAGTAATTTAAGGGAGTGAGGGCCGCTATAGTGAGACAAGGTCGAAAATACGAAAAAATATCTTAAAAGTGAAATTACTCGAAAACGAAGTCTCAAAAAAATTCTAGGAGACACTTTTTGTTGAAAATTAGTTGCAGAATTCATCCTTGAAGTTTCTTCATTCTTATACCGAACACCCGAACGTACATACATGCATAACATAGTACATTCGTACTTACATGTAGGTACTTACATAGTAGGTATATGCATTTAAACACATGTAATGGCACTTGAGTTGTAAGATGAGACTCACTATTCGCCAATACAGTTAAGCTCACGGAAAATGCTCTGCTCACGTTTCCAGAAAATTTAGTTACAGAGAATAGTAGTTGATTGTTAAGAAGTTAACTACTAAGTAGCAGTTAAGTATTCAAAAAGTAGTTAGCTACTTTTTTGGCAACTACTAGTTGGTAGTTGAAAAAAGTAACTACTAACTACAAGTTAGTAAGAAAGTAGTATGCTCCATCCAACTACCAAGTACTAGTTCGTAGTTGCTCTATGCAACTATTCAACAAGGGTGGTGGGGTCAGTGTTTGACACCTTAAGAGGCATTTTGACTTTGACAAGCAATTAAGTTATGTTTTTTCGTTTGTTCAAACTTGAAGCTTACATCTATTGCTGCATCAGGATGTCCTCAAACTGCTTCGTATTGAAAAAATCACGAATTCAAGCCACAAAACATCATAAATTTGTTTTTTCCGAAATCAATTTTTTGACCCAGTATTTGTCAGCCAAATTTTCGGTTGTACCTGAGATTGATACCTATCCTATGATTGACACAGCAGTTCTTCTGCAATAAATGATTCCTTGTATCAACAAAACATTTTATTTCAACATTTTACTAATAAATTGAGCATTTGAACTTAGTTTTATTAATCTAAATATAAAATTAATATGAGTATTCATAAAGACAAAGTTGAAAATATCACCGGATGTTTCATCACAAAATAGGTACAATGTTTTCTTGATACCATAGGCACAGTACGATTCTAATGGTAAACTAGCAGCTTGTGAGTTGCTATGTATTTATATAAATATAAAAAGTCCAGTCATGCAGCATGACCCCATGAGCGAATTTTTGAAGAAATCTTCGATTATTTCGATTTTTTACTGATTTTTCAACTTTGAAATTTTTGAAAACTTGATACATATTCTTATAGGAAATTTTACGCTGATTCCGAATATACCACGTGTTAGTATGTTGAAAAGAATATTTCGAACAACAAATCGCAAAAAAATAGGCTATTTTGAAATTTGTGACTACATTTTTGAAAATTTCAACCCGAAGATGTAATCCGATCATGCTGGCCAACGAACTTGAACTTCCGTTTTGTGTGCTTAACATTTTAAAATTTGTTTGAAGTTTCTAGCACAATTCTACGGACAGTTATCGTCTGGAATGACACATACATACATACATATACATACATACATAAAAAAATTCGTTAAACTTCAGAATATGATTCAGAATAGCCTGAAACGGATTTCTGCATACAATTTTTTCAAAAATTCACATTCTACAAATTTTGAGGCAAGAGCAATACTTGATTTTCTTCAAAAATTCGCTAAAATAAAGAACGAATGATAAGAATGAGTAGAAATCCATACTCACAGCACTGTCAATCACTGAGCATAAATGCAAGCTACACACAAAAAACTGATTGAGAAAAACCATGGAAACAATCGAATTTGAAAATGTGGAGGGCATGGTGAAGCAGAATAAAACGCTTAGCTCCTTAGCAAAATCACAAGAAACAGCACCCAGAGTAGCACCCATTTTGAGAAGGTATTTCGTCTCAAAATTCAAATGGATCAAGCCCGTAAAACACTTTTAAATGTCTTATTGTTAAAACTTCTTGGTGAGATGTTAGTCACTGGGTCCCTGTCAATCACTGGTCCCTCCACCCTAGTAGTTTGTAGTGAAAAATGTAGTTAATTGCTGAAATTATTAACTACTGGCCAACCCTCGGACCTATCGAGTGTCACGCCACGTATGCGTGATCCGCACGGGACGTGTCAAGTGTTCGAAATTCAATTTTTACGTGTTTATGAAATTTTCTAATAATTCGAACTGTCCAAATAAAGAGACGTTGCAAATATGGTTGCCAGATCTACTTTAATTTAAAGTACCCTACTCCATTTTTTTTGTTCAAAATACTGTATCCTTTATAAAAAATTTAAAGTAGACCAAAATATTGCTTCCGAGACTGCAAGGCAGCGGAAGCTTTGTTTTCACTTTCGAAATGAAAAAAAAATTTTTGCTCCAAAATCAAAATTTCCACTCGCATTTTGCGTTTCAGAGCCTCCTGAACAAATTTAGTTCCGTGTCTGTCTGTCTGTCCGTCCACATTTCCTTGTAACAGCCATAACTTCCACAATTTTGATCCGATTTTAACCAAATCTTCAGGAATCGAGCGGGTTAAGCTCTAGATGGTCCCCTATCAACTTCATCATGATCGAATCAACGGTAGCTTCTGCGCAGGCGCTAACGTGAATTCCTTGTGACGGTCATAACTCGGTCAATGTTGAACGGATTTCGGTCAGATTTTCAGGGATGATGTGGGTAAGGTCCCTCGAGATCTCATAAGACAATCATCATAATTGCATTAGCGGTACGCTCTGCGCATGCGTGAACGAAATATTCTTGTTACGGTCCTTGCAACAGCCGTAATTTCCACAATTTTGATGCGATTTTCTTCAAATTTTTAGGGATCGTGCGAGTATAGCTCTACATGGTCCCCTATCAGTTCCGTCATGATCGAATCAACGGTAGCCTCTGCGCAGGCGCAATCAAAATTTTCTTGTTTTGGTCATAACTCATGTAATTGTGAACGGATTTCGGTCAGATTTTCAGGGATGATGCGGGCAAGGTTTCTTGAGGTCCCGTATCACATTCTTCACGATCATCAGCAGCGGTACGCTAGGCGCATGCGCGAAAGTGATGTTTTTGTTACGGTCACAGCTTAGTTAATAATCCGTTTGATCCGATTTAGACGAAATTTTCAGGGAACATGCGGACTACATCCTGGATGGTCCCATATTAAAATCAAAATTTTCCTTATTAATTTCATTTATTATATTTACCATTCAGCTTCCAATTTCCCACCTTATTAATTCCCTGATGCCAGAACCGGTCGTTTCTAGTTTTCTGGAATTTAATGGTGACGTACTGTGAAGGTCACGAGGAAGCTCATGTGCCATTTCCTTGGCAGTGTATTTTATATTTGAAACGAAGAAGAAAAGTTCAACCCCCACACCTACTTACTAGTAAAGGACAAGGTTCCCATATCTACCTAAACCAGAACTCCTTATCTGCATGGAAGAAAATTGGTCTAGGGTCGCTCACGTATACTCGAGAAGTTGAGAAGGCTGACCATCTCCCGCCGGGCGCTCAACCCCATACAACATAACAGCAACGAACGGTTCAATAATTCTGTTTACTTTTTGGATGTCATCTGTCATGATAATGTGATACCCTGGGTCTGTTCTGTATGTGATACCTATGTGATGAGTATTCCTTAAGCTATTTTGGTCATTTTTATAAATATGGACTCGTTAAAATTGAAATGTCTAGTAATGTTTTCTTCGGAATAAAAATTTTGTGACCTACGTACAGTAAAAATATTACGAGTGGGTGCCTATATACGATGTTGTTTGCTTAAACTAGTGGAAAATGACTCCCAAAAGAAAGACTCGGTTTTTTTTACAACCTCTTCTTCTTTAGCTGTATGTAGTACAACCTTACTGAAATATGGACTCGTTAAAATTGAAATGTCTAGTAATGTTTTCTTCGGAATAAAAATTTTGTGACCTACGTACAGTAAAAATATTACGAGTGGGTGCCTATATACAATGTTGTTTGCTTAAACTAGTGAAAAATGACTCCCAAAAGAAAGTCTCGGTTTGTTCAGAACCCCTTCTTCTTTAGCTGTTTGTAGTACAACGTTACTGAAATATGGACTCGTTAAAATTAAAATGTCTAGTAATGTTTTCTTCGGAATAAAAATTTTGTGACCTACGTAAAGTAAAAATATTACGAGTGGGTGCCTATATACGATGTTGTTTGCTCGAACTAGTGGAAAATGACTCCCAAAAGAAAGACTCAGTTTTTTTAGAACCTCTTCTTCTTTAGCTGTTTGTAGTACAACTTTACTGAAATATGGCCTCGTTAAAATTGAAATGTCTAGTAATGTTTTCTTCGGAATAAAAATTTTGTGACCTACGTACAGTAAAAATATTACGAGTGGGTGCCTATATACGATGTTGTTTGCTTAAACTTGTGGAAAATGACTCCCAAAAGAAAGACTCCGTTTTTTTTTTTAACCTCTTCTTCTTTAGCTGTTTGTAGTACAACCTTACTGAAATATGGACTCGTTAAAATTGAAATGTCTAGTAATGTTTTCTTCGGAATAAAAATTTTGTGACCTATGTACAGTAAAAATATTACGAGTGGGTGCCTATATACAATGTTGTTTGCTTAAACTAGTGGAAAATGACTCCCAAAAGAAAGACTCGGTTTTTTCAGAACCCCTTCTTCTTTAGCTGTTTGTAGTACAACCTTACTGAAATATGGACTCGTTAAAATTGAAATGTCTAGTAATGTTTTCTTCGGAATAAAAATTTTGTGACCTATGTACAGTAAAAATATTACGAGTGGGTGCCTATATACGATGTTGTTTGCTCGAACTAGTGGAAAATGACTCCCAAAAGAAAGACTCAGTTTTTTTAGAACCTCTTCTTCTTTAGCTGTTTGTAGTACAACTTTACTGAAATATGGCCTCGTTAAAATTGAAATGTCTAGTAATGTTTTCTTCGGAATAAAAATTTTGTGACCTACGTAAAGTAAAAATATTACGAGTGGGTGCCTATATACGATGTTGTTTGCTTAAACTAGTGGAAAATGACTCCCAAAAGAAAGACTCAGTTTTTTTACAACCTCTTCTTCTTTAGCTGTATATAGTACAACCTTACTGAAATATGGACTCGTTAAAATTGAAATGTCTAGTAATGTTTTCTTCGGAATAAAAATTTTGTGACCTACGTACAGTAAAAATATTACGAGTGGGTGCCTATATACGATGTTGTTTGCTTAAACTAGTGGAAAATGACTCCCAAAAGAAAGACTCGGTTTTTTTAGAACCTCTTCTTCTTTAGCTGTTTGTAGTACAACCTTACTGAAATATGGACTCGTTAAAATTGAAATGTCTAGTAATGTTTTCTTCGGAATAAAAATTTTGTGACCTACGTACAGTAAAAATATTTCTATCCATCGTTCTTTTTTTAATTCCTCAAACCGAACTTTCTTATTTTCAGTAAGCTGACACATTCAAGCCCTTGTGAATGAAAAATACCTTAGTGTGTAAGTCGAGAACGTTAACTTTTTAATGTATACTTTAACTTTCATTGAAATACTTTACTTTTCCTTGGTTGCAGCCAGGATATACTTTATATGATCCGAAAAAATCTGGCAACCCTAGTTGCAAATCTAGTAGAGTACCACATCAACAAGACTGCTCGAATAGGTTCCAGTGCACCGCAAAGAGGGACTGAGCAAAACTGCAGTCTCATGACGTGGGGCTTGAACTTGCGGCGGACCGTGAAAACTGTGCTAAGACTCCAGAGGCCGCGCCCCTCCAGCGCGAACCCCCTGTATGCCCAGAGCGAACTCCTGTATGACCGCGCCTCCCGGGGGTTCCCTCCCTTGTAATGGAAATCCCCTTTTAAAAAAAAGCCCCTTCGCGACTTTCTTTCGAACGAGAGGAAAAGCCCGGGGGTGGGAGGCGCCTCACCCCCTTCGGTATATAAACCAAAGGGGCCGCCCGAAAAGATCATCAGTTCACTTTTCCATCTCGGTACAACCACACGACCCACAGCCGCAATGACGAAGGTAAGAACACAAGTCTTATGAAAGTGTGCGTGAATTATCGCGGTCGCGACACCCGCGGAATATGGATTACGTCATCGTCCACATTTGAAGACATCGATCGACCTTCCTGGTAAAACTGCTACGATGCAGACTGGTGACTTTAATCAAGGTTTCACGTAAATATTTCAGTTTTCGAAAAAAAGTGGCTGCAATATTAAAATTGTCCACAAAAACCAGAATTCGAGAAATTTTACACATCAACTCCTTAAACTCAATATGTTCAACATCAAAGACGAGTCAAATATCCACACATTCACTGATATCCAACGATAATAACAAATTGTTGAGAATGTAGGAGTAAGTAATATTCAACGTTTCCTCAGCAGCCACAAGAAGTCAGACAATTGGCATTGAGAATTCCAACACCTCTCCATTGACAATTTTTCTACTGACGATTTACATTAGAATCGATATTAGAATCGACCATGCTCTTAATAACATAATAATAAGGCACACAAGAAATGATTTGATCAATATAATGTTATTCAAATGAAATATTGCGAATTGGAAGGCTCGGTATAGAATTTTATTAGATCCTCATTTACATACTCAATTATGGTGTAATTATGCATCAAACTGCCAGAGAATCAGACCCTAGATTTCAACTACAGGGACCAAATTGACCCTGCGTTTAAATAATTTGATTTGGAGATGGCGTTCAAATAGGTACTTTACTTTAAATTTCAAAATAAAAAGGTTTGGTATACAAACCAAAATACATACTCGAAATTGGTGTAAATTTCCCAATAAATTAAACAAATAACAAGTAATTCGGATTCAAAATTTTCATTATTTTTCCCTTCACACAAAGGTATCCAAGACTTTGATTCAGGAGGACTGATGGAAACATCACAAGAGCCGTTTGTATTTTATAATTTTAAAGCTGAATTTGAGACGTTATAGTCTGGTAATTGTGAATTATCCTACCCTATTGTGTAAGTCTTCAGACATAAAAAAAAAATAAAAAATAAAATAATAATAATAATTACACATTACAAGCATTTAGTATTTGTACGTCCCATAAGCTTTGACACCAATGGTTAATTTTTGAACTTTGCAAGTTTCAGATAAAGTTTGAAATTCCTTCAATATAATGTTCCTTCATATCATGTTTAAACATTCCTTGAGGGTGGACTGAAATATTATTAGGTATGCTAGGTATGTATGTTAGGTATTTTAGGCATATCATACGCAGTTGAGGAGTCCTTGCTACCATATTTCAAACTATTTTCTGCTTTGAAAGAGTTTAAGATTAGCAGTAGCGATCGCCGTGGTGGGATGCGCCCTGGCTTACCCGCAGCACGGAGGTTACGGAGGCGGATTCGGCGGCGGTTATGCTGACGGCGGCGCTGGAGTCGAGGCTGACGGAGGTGCCGCTCACGGCGACGCCCATGGACACCACGTCGACTATTTCGTGAGTATTTGACGGCTCAATGAATCCACCTTAATTATTTATAGCTTTTCACGTCAAATTAGAGGTTTTACACCTAGTGAAATGAAAGTTACACCCAGTGGCGTAGGGACTTTGTACAATAAAGTTTACGTTTACAACAACAACAAAAAATCTGTCATTACAAACAGAAACTCTCAAATGGAAATAGTCAGGAACATCAAAAACCGAAAATGAAAGTGAGAATTTCGATTTTGGAGTTCAAATCACCTTACGATTGTAAACTTGACGCTTCTAATAGCTCGGTTGGTTCAAAATTTATACCTGAATGAAATTTTCAAAATTTCTGAATTAAGAAAAACTGCAATGGATTCAACGAATGAGCCACTAGATGATACAACAAAAGCTACTTTACTTACTAAATCATGTCTTCTGATCGTCACAATAGATGATGGTTTTACACGTGTCGTAAGTATACTTATACTGAGTATACTTATTTATTCAGGCCAATGGTTATTTATGGTGTAGGTACCTGTATAGATAATTTGGTGTTCAACCCCTCCACCATCACCTTCGTTCACATCTCCAAATCAGTACAACATCCTTAATCAATGTTGGTAAGAAAATAATATAATCATCGATGTAGCGTGTCCTGAACATAGCTCTGAGCACAAGCTTTGCAGACCACAACTGAAGATTAATGAAAAGAAACTTAATCGTGGTTCTGGTTGCCACCACAAACACAATTGTTTATTTCGACGAGTAGAACCATTCAATTTGAAGCACAAACATTAGAGGCACACAACATTTAAGATACCGCCACCCATCCAATCACCTGAAACCATATTTCATATTTTGCACAAAATTTTGAAATAAATATTCACGAAGAGCTTCAAAGGCGAGTAGTTCTTCTTTTTCGGGAGGTTGTAATAATTATAGTTGCGGATGTTCAAAATATAGATAATATAGATTTTATGATTATATGCATTGAGCAAAACATTATCAAATATTTGTCTGACCCCAGCATCCAATAAACGAATTTTTTGACGACTCAATTTCAGAATGAAAGGCCTTCAGTTCGATTTACAGAGAGTTGCGACATTAAAGACATTATTCAGTTGATAACTCGATTTTAATCTTTACTTCAGGCGTTTGACGAGGTCTGCGTACTTACTCTCTTTCGAATGCAATGTTCACCAGCTCTCTGTAACATGTCGACCATTTCGGTTAAGTCCTAAACACCAATCCCTCCAAGTCATCATTCGGCGAAATCGTAGATTCCATTTAAATTAGGTAGAATAATTAAGTGCAACTCATAACCTTGTTGTTCTAGACCGGTTATGACCGTAAACACAAACGATCAGTCTTTTATGTTCTCATACCTGCGATTTTTTTAAAGGAATTAACGTGCTTTTGCGATTCGGTTATGTACAGACCAACGACCACCATGACGTGAAGTGTCGTGACGAAACATATTACCTAATACCGTTTACTCGTCGTCACACGCAATAGCAGAAGCACTTCTAGATCTGGGTTTAATTTAAATACGAGTACTTTTCGGAAGATACAAACCGCTAACTAGTCCCTGTGGGAGACACGTTGGTCCTTGGTTTTTAGAACGTCCCTCTGAAGAGCGATGACCAATTAGAATTGATTCAGGGGGTGTGGAACAAACAAAGCATAAGAGAAAAAAATTAAATAACCGAATACAGTTCCGTTTTAGACAATTCTGAGAGAGAATCCGTGAAAAAACCATAGGTGTATGACTATAAGTGGATGTATGAGTTTGTGTGAGTGTGAGAAATTTTGTCGACGCTGCCCAGGCAAAAATTCTTAACCGATTTTCGAGATTGTTTCTTTGTTCTTTCTTTGTTCGACCCTAATTTTAGTCTATAGTTGTAGAAAAACAACGGGAACTTTGAATTTCAAGATGACAGAGGGTGAATAGGGGGGTAAAGCCGAAAAAAACGCGATTTTTCTACCAATTTTTTCGGCTCCACCCAGGTTACAATTCTCAACCGATTCTTGTGATTCTTATTTTGTTCAAATCCGAATTTAATCTAGTTGTGCGACACACCTACGGAATTTCGGATTTGCTGTTGTGATGTGGTTGGAGTTCTTTTTTTGTGATTCTTGTTTGGTTCCACTATGAATTCGATAAGTTTTGGTAATTATGTTTGGATTTTCAAATTTCATCAATAGAGAGGGTGAACGGAGGGGGTAATACTGATAAATCATGATGTTTTAACTATTCTCCTCCGATTTTCGTGATTCTTTTTTTGGTATAACTATGAATTAAGTAAATGTATTATAAGCGTCAAAAGGTATGTCAGAAGTTTAAATATGTATCAGAAGTGTCAGACGAAATATGTGTCAAAAGTTTCAAATTTCATGATGGAGGGGGTAATAACGATAAATCGAGATATTTTTGCAAAAGGTTATTCATCTGATTTCCGTGACAATTTTTATTGTTCGTTCGATTTCAGTCCAGTCATGCAACCTAGGAAGTTTCAAATTTACTGACAGTGTAGGGGTTAAATAGTGAGAGGGGGTAATTCCGAGAAATCATGATATATATATATATATTTTTTTTTTCTGTTATTTTAATTCTTACCGAAATTATATGCAATCCGTTCATAGAGATGTCGCTGTAATGAATGCATCATATACTAATATGTTTTGGTAAGTATGAATATGTTTGAAGGCTGGGGATCATTTTGAAAATTTGAAACGTAAAACGTTAACCAGCGACTGATGAACAAAATTGGTAACCGAGCTGTTGATTGGTCGATAGGTAAAAGTAGTATAAATAAATTGGAATTACAGAGTTTGTGTTGTAGGAAATCCGATTCTATTGGCATTTTGAATAGGACCTATATTGAAGTAGCGCAGCAGCTCATATCAAGGTAAATTAAGCGTGGAGTAAACCACTTGCAACGGAGTGTCGGAACCTACTTCAATGTAGAAAACAGGAAGTAATGAAGAACGTTGTATATTTTCACTATCAGTATACCATCGACTGCAGTTGATGTTTATGACCGATGATTACCCCAAACCTGATGATGTAGTTTCCATGCTCCACCCCAATAACCATTAATTCTGGATTCGGTCGTGTTTTTCTCAGGTCCCTACCACTCTCATTAATCCAAGCTTCCTGACATCAATATTCGATTAGCCTTTTACCGACATGGAGTTTAAAATAAAAACAGATAGCGCCATCTCAAACTATTAAACGTTTAGAAGCAAAGCAACCAGGGTAGTTTCATTCAATCCGATGAAATAACAATAACCTATCTAAACTAGCCGAAAATTACCCATTTGTTCCAAAAGTTTTGAAAAATTGATTATTCAAAATTCATTATGATCCAGTTGATTTAGGTTCATTCTCCATTTGCAATTTGACTTGCCGTTCATTACAAAGTTCATTTGAACAGTTCATTGTCAGCTCATTGTGCTCATGTAAATCACATCATTATAATAATTTATAAGGACATTGAGTTATTACGTAAAAAAATGCCTAATGTAAAATTCTATCCAGGCCCCCGCACACTACGCTTTCGAATACGACGTCCACGACCCCCACACCGGCGACGTCAAGAGCCAGCACGAAGAGAGGAAAGGCGATGACGTCAAAGGCTTCTACACCCTCAAGGAAGCCGACGGCACCATCAGGGAAGTCCACTACACTGCTGACCACAAAAACGGATTCAACGCCGTAGTCAAAAGAACCGGCCACGCAACGCACCCCCAGCACTACCACAACGGCGACGACCACTGATCTCATTCCATTATTAACTAATTACGAACCATTTTTATACGATAACCTTTAAAAAAAAATGTTCTTTTGGTGAAAAATTTATCCTCGACATGGAAATTGATTCTATTTTTTTTAGCGGGTTTAAGGCGTTCTAGTCCTCCTACGTACTAACGAAGAGCTCTCGTCATTGAGGGCGAAAGTTACGGGTATTCAGTATCGTTAGGTACATGTTGAGGGTTTAGATATATTTTTTAACGTAAATACATTGTTTGTTATATAAAATCACAAAGACGTTTTATTTTACCCAGTTGAGTACAACCATCCAGAACCGCAGATTGATACTTTTATATCAATCCTGAAGCAATTCACATTGAACCGAGGATGACCACACAGTCGTGGCAAATTCATTTCATTGTGCGTCGATAAACGCGCACATCATTAAACAACTTTATTATTTCTGTATTAGAAAGCTAATGGCTTCCCAAACTTTTTAGCAGTTAGGAAAGTAAGACTTTTCCCACTGAAAATTGTGGTGAAATTTTGCAAAGAAAGAACGGCAGCCCAAACGGGTTGTGTACCTACTCTAAACCTATCTAAAACGCGACAAATTATTACACAATGGTTCATTATTTCTGTGATAGATAGCCCTTCTACGCCGATCATTGGTCTATAATTATTAAACCCCGTAAGTAATATTAGTTGATCAGAGCATGGCGCATCGTGCCGCCAAGAAGGGTTTACACTTTTACATAGTCCAAAGACCCCACAATTTTACGGTTCACAGCAAAAATGTTTAGAAGAGCCGATATAGCATTTACAAGTCAAGTTAACCTTTTTACAAGTCAATTTAACCTTTTTACAAGTCAAATTAACCTTTTTACAAATCAAAATAACCCTTTTACAAATGAAAATAACCCTTTTACAAATCAAAATAACCCTCCTTGAGCAATGAGCAAAAATCGTTGAAGGGCAAAGAAAAGAAACTGAATACATTGAATACGACAAAATAGGTGTAATAATAATTAAAAAATATCAATTTTTCAACAAAAACTCAATCAACAAAAATATCAAATTTCGAACCAAAAATATTTCAAAATTTTTCAACAAAAAAAGGTAAAAAGGTTAATTTGACTTGTAAATGCTATAAGGAAAGAATGTAGATTCAGAGGCCCCTCAGCTGATCAGTGCGCCTCCGAACGTAATTGTTTACGAGGAGTCCCAGAGGAGCTCCATCCAAATAACACCATGAGTTCAATTGGAAATAAATTAGCCTTGAAGGTTTCGAAGATGATCTAAGTCCCTCCATGCTTTTTAATTGTATTCCAGGTCTCCAGAAAGGAGCTACATTTCAGGTTTCAGCATCATGAGTCGTTTAAAAAACTAATTAGCTCAGAGGACCCACACCTGATCAGTGTGCACTGATATTGAACTCTTGATATTACAAAGGAGGTAAATTTCAAATAGCAGATCCGTAGGTGTACATCAATATGCCTGCGTACATATAGGCACCTGCAGAGGCAATATTAATGCAATTAATTACATTTTACTAGGCCCCCTAATCTCATTATGATGATATTTAACTATGAAGGTACCTACCAATTGAAAATAACATAAACATGGTCATTGACATGGTTTTAATAATCATTAAAAACTCCATAGCGGAATATGATCAATCAAGTTGTAGGTAACGTAAAACTTCGAAATCGATCATCGGAAAAATCGAAACGGGAAAATGATTCTTGAAGTAGGTAGGTACTTTACGTTAGCGAATGCGCAAAATGGAGTAATGATTTGAGAAAAATGAAATTAGTAGGGAACAATTTACAGCCTGACTCACAAATTCTCAAAAAAATGTAATCAAAATCTGTTGAAAACTAGAAATTAACTTTGTTCCTGAGAGTACGATTTCGCGCATGTTAAGGCACGGGGGCAAGTAAAATGTAGATGTACTATAATTAATTGCAGTAGGTGCTTATTATACTAGAATAGATATAACTTCCGTATTGGGCGATGGGGAGTTCTGGTCTATCTCCCATTGGCTAGCTCCCCCTCCATACGATTCCAATACGGAAGTTTTATCTATTCAAGTATAATGACGAAGTGTGCCAAGGGCCCGACCACCACGAAATCGTACCACGCAAATCGTTTACGAAGGTGCGATATGCTAAGGGGAATAGTATATAATGTTTATTCGTTTCTTCGACCAACGGAACTGAAATATGAAAAGGAGCTTCTTTAGGGGTACCTAGAATTAAATTTCAGTACATTCTACTCAATTTGCAACCCTGTGCGAACTTCAATAATGTTAGGTGCCTAATGATAATTATTGGGATTAACCCACAGTAGTCTGGATGAAATATGTGGTGGAACCAGAATTAAATTATCCTACTATTTCAGTTTAGAACATTGCTGCTGGATATGATATTGTAACAGGTGAATTTTTGAATTTCAGGGAAGTTCTGCTAGCGGTATTTGGGGGAAAAAACTATCACACCTTATATCTGTACTGTTTAATGGAATTTTTGGTTGAACTGTTCAAAGGTGGAAGGGTGTAAATGAATAAGGTGTTTCAGGTAGCAAATTAAAAGCTTTTATACAGGAAAGTAATCGTTGGTCTGTTTGTGACCTGCTGCGGTGTTATCAAAAAAAGTTACATCAGGCGGCAGTAATTATTTTACACATTCGTTGTGGTACGAAGTTTATTCTCACATCAAGTGACAGATAATACTGCAACAGTTAATAGGTAGAATCAGGTTTATAGACGTTGTCAGATGAGATGATTTTTCACCAATGTTGTCAACGTTGTGTAGTGTCTAATGTCACGCTATTGGGTTTTTAAGGTGTAAACTACCCACGCCATAAAATATATTGCGTATGGAACACTGTATCCACTGAATTTATAAAATATCCCTAAGATGTTCATTCTCATCATCTATATCGTATATCCTATGTAACATAAACACCAAGCAATATTTCGCATCTTTTTTTTTTTTTTTTTTTTTTTTTTTTTAACGTTTGCCGGGTAGATGCAATAAAGGCAGCTCCTTCCGCGCTGCATTTATCTAATCTTACCGATATGAACAAAATAAACTACGAGTGTGACGCTAAAACAGAATAAAACTCGGATTTTTTACCGCTTTTCCTCAGTCTATAGGATAAAACGGAGTTATGAAGATTCCCATGGTCACCGCTTTTCTTGGAGCCATCGTATTTGCTACTTTAACTCAAGGGGCAGTAAGTTTTCATTATTATTTTCAACTTTGTCGAAATGACAAATTATATCATCATTTATTCAAGTCAATCACTTGATTAATTCAAAGCATGGACGGATATCGGTAGGAAATCCTTAGAAATAATCGACGGAGAAAATGGTGCAATTGCTCCAAAAATGTGACTAAATTTTCCTTATCGAATTCCGTTTCGAAGTGCTGAAACGATTCTTGGATTTCAGAATGGACAAGTATTGTTTAGACAGTTTTTTATCCCCTATCAGTTTCATATTTTCTGGCTCAATTCTTCACTCTGCGCATGCACAAACGTAACCAAACAGCACTTTTTCATTCTGTAGTGGTCTGATCTCCCTCAAATTTGGATGATAGAGGACGACAATGTTATCATCCCATATCAATTTCAACATTGTTGTATCATTAAAAGCTACTGCGCATGCGCCAATGTGAAATCCTTGTAACGACCTTAACTTCCACAGTTTCCATCTGAGTTTGATGAATATGTCAGAGAATGTGCGGGTTAGGTTTTAGAAGGCCCCCTATCATTTTCATTGTTGCCAAATCAATACTTCACTCTACGTAAATTCAATTATGCTCTATTTTTTCACACTCTAGTTGTTCGATTATGCTTAGATTTTGATGATAGGGGAATACCATTTGATATTTATGATTGTATATTGATAGCTACTGCGCATGCGCCAATGTGAAATCCATGTATACACCTTAATATCCACAGTTGTCATCCAATTTTCATAAAAGTGTCAGTGAATGCGTTGGTTAGGGTGTAGATGGTCCCTACCTATGTCATTGTTCTCAACTCTTTAATTCACTCTGCGCATGCACGAACGTAAAATGCGTTGACTAGCTATGTGCAACACCAAACGACTTTTTTTGTCTTTTTTTTGTCTTTTTTTTTGCCGTCTTTGATGAAATGTGAAACATAGGCTACATTTGACATGACGAAGTGCCTTTTATGGTTTTTGAGCCGTACGACATAAGTTCTGATCACCTGAGTGAGCTAAATTCTCCCCCCCCCCCCCCCCGTTCACCCTAGGAAGTGGAAATTTGATAGCGAGACACTCTGAGACATTGTGAGTCGAATGGATTGATGGGCTCCGATCAGCTGAGTTAGCTATATTATCTCCCATTCACCGTTGGAAAGTGAAATTTGATAGGGAGCTTTCTAGGGCATTAGGGAAAGAAAATCAATACGGGTTCTATAATGATCAGCTGTGTGAGCTGAATTATCTCCAGTTCACTTTAGAAAATTTAAATTGGACGGGGACCATCTCTCGGACTACAAAAGTCAAATAAAATTACTGACACCTCTCCTGAGCAGCCCCTACGTCCCAACCTTTTCTTCCTAGACCAACAAAAACGTGTGATATCTCCAAAAAAAGAAGCTCAGTGTACAAAAGATGCCAATCGACAAAATGCATGATGTCATTCGATTCAGGCCAAGCCAATCGAGGCAATACTAAGAATACATCGCGGCGATTTTGTGTGAATAGGGTAAAAGCACCAATTGTTGACACTATAAGAAAGAGAAATCATTCAATTCTGCGTTCTACAAAAGTGTTCAAGAAAATAAAACTTTTAGGTAGTTATTATGAATTGTGAGTTCCTTGTGAACAGTTTGCACGTATTGGACTTACCAAAATAGTTTTTTTTTATTATCACAAACGAATTTTTTCTAACATGGCTTTTTGCACCCAATTTTGACACATTTGTCTGCGAAAGTTCCATATGTTGACATTAGCAGTTCCTAATGTTGACACCAATTTAAATATTGACCCTTCGCTTTCCTGAAGTTATTACTCAAGGCATAAATGAACAAAAGTGATTCAGAACATGTTAAAATATATTTCAAGAAGGTATGTGACATTTCAGAAAAGAAGGTAAGTAAATTTTTAGCATAGGTACCTACCTAATTAAATTAAAGAGGAACAGATACAGAAACTGGGAACATAAATTTATCTGGATTGCCCCTGTAATATCTGGGCTTGGGCAGTTTATATTGTACGTGGCTGACCGATATAGGAGATGATTCCCGTTGCTCGAAGGCTTAAAAACCGTCCTCAGTCTGTTGCAGGGAAGAAGTGGTTTATCTTATGATTATCTCCAGAATCAATTTTGAAAACCAGGCAAACGCATTCCGTGTCCCGTTTTCTGTAAGGCAACACAGCCACAACCATGTCTCCTTCATTAATTCGTCCAACTTCTTCCTCGTCACCACTCTTACTCGTCACGGCACAAGGTCCTATTTCTTCCACGCTGGTGGTTTTCCCAACAACACAGCATTGAGGACTTTGTTTTGCCTGGTCGAATACACTGTTTGAAGGTACGCTTTGTTCGCTGGTTCCTGCTGGTAATGATATCAGCTCATCTTCGTATGGGTCTAAAAACAAACAGGTTCAGTTCCCACAACAATAACTACCAACCTAATGTATTTGATAAAATAACGTTTTCTATGCAAGTAAAAAAAAAAAAAAAAAAGTTGATGTCAACTTTAGGAACCGAATGTCAACATTGGGATCAGACGATGTCAACCTAAGGTTCCACTTCGTTGAATTGAAAAATTCAAGCGTCCTGATACACTACGAAATTATTCAAATCCAAATATCACCTTAGCAACCAAATCAACTGTTTCCCCTAGTGTTGACACAGGTGTCAACATTAGGACACTAAACTATTTTGTGAGACCTAATGATGACACCGAACATAACCATGGTTTTCTATTGAAATTTAGGGTATTAATGCTTTACGCATTCTTCCTTATGTTATTCATAGAGCAGACGATGTGAAATGGTAATTTTTACTCACAATATTTCGCTTAAAAAGTCTAAATTTGTTGACTTAAATCACTAAGATGCGGAGCGTCGCTGGAGTATCTGCTGCAGCTGTCATCGGCTTCAATATCAGCCAGATGATTTATATATGATTTTATAACTAGTGGAGGAGGCCGACCTCAATAACTACATTCTTATCAGCAGAATGACACCAATTTCGAGCACCTACAGTGACACAATACCTTATTTTTACATTTTGAAATTGAAGTGTCAACATTTGGATTAGTGTCAACAATTGGTGCTTTTACCCTATTCCATGTGTGTTTCATTATGTGTGTAATTGTTACATAGCTACGAAACAGCGACAAAACATTGCGGAGTTTTTAAAGAATGTTTACTTCGCTCATTTCGGTATAGGAGAGAGTGGGGTTATACCGCCAAGCCGGGGAATACCGCCACTCCGTATATAAATATTCAACCACCTGAGTGACAAATCTTGAAGCCAAATATCGTCATCTTTAGAGCAGCAGCCATGTTGGTAAATTTGGCTTGGGGTCATTAATTTGTTTTTATCAAAGATAAGCGAGTGCACTGTTTTTGAAGCTTGGCGTTCTAGTTTTACTGTTGTCGAATTTTCGTGGTAAGTAACAGTTTTTAATACGTTTATGTAAACTGTTGAGCGTAACGACGTAGAAAAATAATTTAGCTTCGATTTCCACCCATTACTTCATGTTTTTTTTTTTTAACGAAAACTGTAGTTTTTAATGATGTTTTATTTCGAAAAGTTTACTGGGACAATATCGCCACACCAAAGTCAGGCAAAATTTGCCATGGCGGTATTGCCCTAATGCTCCATCCCTCAGTCCTGTTGGCTTATTTCAAAGTTTTTTGTTGTAATATTCACCTGTTTCTATCAATTCTGAGTAATTAAAGTATAAATTAATATTTAAAATACGAATTAAATTGTGATACCTAGCTTATCTCAATAAGCACCTCTATGTTTACCTAATCGTGATTTATTAGATATTTATCTACCTATCTACTGAATAATTGTACAGTATCTACCTAACTGCCTTCCTATATTAACATAATCGTTGTAAGATTCCACTCTTCATGCTCCCGTTTTGATTTTGACAATGGACGTTAGTCTTGTAAATTTCGATGCGACCTGAAGAAGAGTACAAATTTAAAACTTTAAAAGCCGGGAAAATGGAATGCTGTATAATATTTATTTTTTTAACGAGTTTCACGTTGAACGTTGTCAATAATTCAGTTCCAGTGAGGAACCAACATTATTTTACCAATATTTATTTTGTTCCAATTTTTCTATTCTGATGTAGAAATTGTTTGTCAACCCCCAATATGGTGAGAAGCTACCCAGAAAGAGTTTTTGAAATTCAATAAATCTTTATTCCGATGTTTTGGTGAGACTGTTAATTTCCCCCTTGTTTTAGTATGGCGGTATTACCCTAACCCCATGGCGGTATTTCACCAGCTGGCTGGGGTAATACCGCAATTTACAAGGGTCTCGTAAATTGTTTACTAATATCAAGTTTGCTACACAACCAGCAAAAAATGTTGTAATTCACTACAGAAGATGTGCGTTTATAATTTGCTACAAAATCTGAAGCTCCTGAGTGCAAATGTGCTTAAGGTGGCGATATTACCCCATTTTCCCCTAAGACTTGGGGACCAAGACAATTCATAGGCTCCTCATACAGTATGTCGTTCGTGTGTGGAGGCATTGAGATTATGGAAATCAGGTAAGAAAGAATCATTACCTTTCGGAATCCCAATGGTGTGGAGGGACCCAAAAAATCATGTTAATTAAAATTGGGTCATTTTACAGAAAGTGGCAAGATTCTGTCCTCCGTCATTTATGTAGTGTGGGATTCACTTCTATTTAATGGTGAACAAACTTTATATGAGCAATATTCTGCTGAAAAATTTTAACGATTTTTATCCATTTTCTGCTATTTTTAGTGATTTTTTCAGTACTTTTTTGAAATGTGACCAATTTAATGTGCTCAGAAATTGCTGGCCAACATCGTCCTGTGGTTTGAAATGCTTGATTTTTTTGTGCAAGAACGGAATGTTTTTCTCAATCCTAAGGAGACTTAGTGTCTGGAAGGACGGATCTAGGATTCGTTTCAGAATGTATCAAAACGGATTTCAATTAAGCCAACTTTCGAAAATTTTGATTTAAAAATTTTTGGAGCCATTGCAATAGCATTTTTTACGAAAATTAGATAATTAGGAATACTTATATTTTCAGTCTTGGAGAGATGTGTGAATCTACCACCACACTGTTGTACGGTTGTGCGATGGGAGAAAATTGGTCTTTGGCGGAGCGTCGTCTTGGGGGTATACTGAGTGCTACTAAATTTTTTAAAAATTCGTGCTGTTATTGTTCAATGTTAATGTTATGTTTGTTAAATTGTTACATGGTTTTACAGAAGGGAGGGAAGCTACCTCATGCGGGGTGCGGATAAAAATTTTCTCCCCCGAAATGAAAATTCCCACTTGCTTTTAGCGTTTTACAGCTTCCTGAAAATTTTCAGTTTGTTAGTCATTTGCTATTTATTTACTAACATTGTCACTTACAGTCTAATTTTAAGGTTCTGGCTAAAAAAAATTGTTCTAGATGGAAGACCCCAATGATCCGAAGTTCAAGAAACTGCTCGAAAATGCTATGATGAAAGCGCTGAGGGATCCGAGATCATTTCATAATGTTATGAGTGGAGCACCGATACGCATACTCAGTGTCGAAAGCATCAATGTAAGTTCTGCAATACCGATAATTATCTAAACTTTTGGTTAAATACCATCTAGGGATCGATTCAAAACTAATTTTAAAACAAAAAGTGACCCTTAATGACATGTTTTTCAGTGAGTTCCAGTTAGTTAGTCGAGCGCACGTGTTTTTTGCGAGCTCCGTATTAAGTATTGATTTCGCAGGGTTATTTTTTGAATTTCGTTTAAGTTTTTGTTTTTTATAGTTGCTCCTTGATTAACTCTCAGCAATAACAATTTTTATACATTTTTAACGGGTAGATTTCTGAAAAAAAAGGTTATTTTTGCGAGTTTGGTTGGTGATTTGTTGTTTACCAAAGGGAAAGAATTATACACTCGATCAAAGACCGTATTCCTCAGTCAGCAGCACTCGAAGAACCGACCGGTGTCGCGTCGAATAGTTGCAACTACGAGAATATCGACTGCTGAGATACAACAGGTAATTCAATTCCTTGGCGTAATCACAACCAAACTTCAAAACCGCGTCTGCGTTTTGAAGGAACACACAATTGTTTTAAATTCACAGGTGCATGCTCTGTCGCTAGAAATTGCTAACAGCCAAAAAACTATCTTGCTCATAGAAAAAATTATTAAGAGAATTGTCTAGCATTATCTGAAAAAAATAATACTAAGAACCGGCACTCAGACAACAGAAACGATCTTATAATTCAAACGGTCTAGAAGGGAAAGAAAACATGAATATTCCCAAGAGGAAGGTTATGGACATTTTTCGAACGGAATTAAATTGCGTTCTTGAGGATTATGAAGTTATAGGTGTATGACGTTCAGGCACCATCCAACCTTCTAGAAGTAGACCAGTTCACATTCATTTTGCTAATAATTTCTCTAAATCTAAAGTACCCCAGAACATCTACAAGTTCAAGAGATCCCAATTTAATACGTTCGAGTTCTACGACAGACGAACACGGGAATTTAGGAAACATCAAGTTGTTTCAAGCAAGAAAAGACAGGAAGCATGCCGTCTTCAATGGAGATGAATTACTGGTTGACGGAAAAAAATTATGGACGAGGTACGTTGGAGGATTTTACATCTACTGGGTCAGAAGTGGGGACTAATCTGAATTCTCCTCCTTCGTCCCCTCCCAACATTTGCAAAACGAACATCAACACCGCTTTGGAAATTTTGGCAACGACGCGGGATTATTATTGAAATTGGGAAGTGGAGTGTAGGCATTATTGATTTTGATCTATGTTAACTATGCAGTGCTCATTTATTGTAGGTAAATTATGTAGTAGACCTATATAAGTAAGTAAATGATACATCACACGTAAAAGTCTAACATTGTTCGTTGAAGCAAAAATGGAGGCTAGATCTCATGTGTTATTTTAAATATATATTTAAAGAACTCCTTGTAATATCTACCGATTATACAATAAAATCGAATTGATATGTTTGTCAACCTTTTTCTTTTCGAGTATTTTAAAATTTCAGACTTTTTCGTCACAAAATGGCTAAAACTCTCGTTAGGTTCATTGTAAAATCAAAGATAAGGTCACTCCTGGAAAGAATGTTAATGTTCTATTAGAATATAGCCTTTACATACATTTCAAATAACATTTAGTAGATTAAACGCTGAAAATTATTGCACACAGGTTTATTATTTCTGATTGGATAGGCTTCCTAAGCAAATCCTTGGTCTCTAATTTTTAAATCTGGTACATTGTACAAACTCGGTGTGTCGCCCCTCGCAATAGGGTCCGCAGTAGGTCGTTTAGAGAAGAAATCAGCCTCAGAGGGCCCTCAGCCGATGTCATCCCCCGTATCCCGTAATATTCATTGCATGGAGTTCCAGAAGCGCTCTATTTCACATTTCAGTACCGTAGCTCGGTCAGGAAAGATTATGGTCTCTGAGGTCTCTTAGTTGATCATTTCGCCTCTCTACCTCATAAATTTATTCTAGGTACTTGTTCCGTAAGCTCTCCATTTCAAATGTCATCACCGTGGGACCGTTAGGAGTTAAATAAGTGCCCCTGGTCTGATCAGATTCCCTCCGTATTTCGATTAATTCGTATCTTAGGTGTCCCAAAGGAGCTCTATTTCAGGTTACAGCTCCATAGGTCGATTAGAAAACAAATTAGAATCAGAGGTCCCTTAGCTGATCAGTGCGCTTCCGTGCACTATAATTGTCCTATTGTACATATCCCAAAGTAGCTCCATTTCAAATGTCAGTATACCGTAGTAGGTTGATTAAGAAAGAAATTAGCTTCACGGGTCCCTTAGCGTAACGTACCTTTGTACCGCTTCACGCAGATCAATGATCTATAATTATTACACGAAGTTATTATAGTTATTAATTATCATATTATTATTATTATATAATCAAACGTATTTATTTGACGTAGGGAGCCACCATCTAATAATAAATGATATCAAATAAATCACCCGCCTACACTCCACAAATCCATCTAGGCGTCAAAAGAGATGATAAACTCGAATTCCGTTGGAATTATATCAGTTGATACAATCGATGTAGTTTACTAGGCGATTTTTACGATTCCACAATTTATTCAAAAATGGCAAGCCCAGTACACACAACAGATCAAATAAATAAGAATAGAAAATACAAAATGATAAAGTGAACTGACCATTCATAACGGAAGTAAGTTAGCGAAAAATTCAATTAAACTATTAACAGGCTCGAATGAGAAAGTATTATTATAATGGTGTTAAATTTACAAACTTTTAAAAAAACATGAATGAATTGAATGAATCAGAAAAAAAAGGCAATAGGTGGAAACTGGTTAAGTAAATAATTAACCTTTCTTACAAGTCTGTACAGCGGGTGGTACAGACTTTTGAATTTTAGGAGATGGATCTAAAAAGGAAGATCTGAGGTAGGTGTGTCGGCATCGGCGGATAAGGGAAGCCGTTTGATCGTGATTTACAAGTCCGCAACACAGTGAGACAGATTCATGTTGTATCACTAGCCTTATCTTGACAGTAGGTACCTAAGGGTCGGATTTATCAATCACATTTATCCAATGGATAGATCCTCCAGATAACGCAATTGGGGGTGTTCATCCATCCCTAGTTTTTTTATGGGGGTGTTTATTGGGGGTGTTTATCCATCCTGGAGTTTTAATTTATCTGGTCCCGGAGGGCTAGGTAACAAATATAACTGTAGGTTAATGAGATATCTACAACTGTCTAACCTCAATCAAGTTAATTTGTTTAAAAATTTTGTTTGAATCACAAAGTGAACAGTGAAGAACGCCATCCTGATCAGCTGAGTGAGCTAAAATCTCTCCTGTTCACCGAAGGACGTTGAAAATTGAAAGGGAGCCTCTCTGGGATGACAAGAGACGAATGAACTTACAGGCTCCAACCGGATCTGCTGAGTTAGCTATAAGTTATATCGTCTGTCTGATTACAACGAAATTTGATATGGACACTCTTAAGGAAATCAAGGGACGAATGAAATGACGGGGCTGGCTGATTCGAAATTTGGTTCTGCTTACGCAAACTGCGAGAGTGGTTTTTATTGTTATTTTTATTTATTTGTTATTATTATCATGATAATTGATTTATTTTTAGGTATTTTATTTTATTTTATTTTTTTTTGTGAAATAAATTTTTGTCAAAAGCTACTTGGGGAGGGGGGGGGGGGGACGAGTGAATTGGCCAATTTTCGATAAGTTTTGTTCCTGTTCAATGTTTCGCCTATCAAATATATTTTTAAATCTATGTATATTACGGCCGTATTCGACTAAAAAATGTAATGCTGTGTAATGAAATCTGATTTTTGATTCAACAGTGAACCTAAGGGAAGTACTATTGTTTGGTAGGAAATACGAGATCATATTGAATATGAAATACTGGAAAACAAATCTTATGTAAAATAAAAATCTCTAAGAAGAGCTTTTTGTTGGAAATTAGTTGTAGAACCCAACCTTAGTAGTTGGTTAACAAATGGTGTTAACACTCTAGTGTTAATTAGTTACTAGTTAACACTAGGTACCCCATTCATAACTATAGTTCAATATCAGAAACTAATGAACGTTTTTGAACGTTGTTACAGAGTGGACGGAAACATTATAAGATGACATACGATACCCGAGTGTTAAACGCAGTAAATCGATGCACCATCACATTTTCTCTCGATGACTGGGAACCTATTACACCCGATAAATGGACTTGCGAAACTACAAGTGGATAACGCACTCTTGAATATAATTGATTACGAGTAAAAGCAATGTTGAGGAATTTGAGTTTCATTCAATGATCCCTGATGCAATGCATCCTCTAATCTGGGTAATAGTGGGAAGGCACACATGCAATATGCAATATAGAATTAGAAAATTCCGCAACCATTCGTCGTTTGATATTACTTTTTAACGATTTTCGGCGTTGTTAGCTAATTTTCTTCAATCCTTGATCCTAGGTGGGCAACATTATTTTGTTAGCTACTCAGGGTGTACCTAATGTAGGTAGCAGAATAACGTCAGAGAAAAAATGCACTAGATTTATATTTAGATGTACATTTTTTGGAAACTGAGCACTTTACAATTTCAGACAAATCACGCGCTGACAAGACACCAGAAATCCGGTACATCTATAAGAAACTGTAGGATCTCTAGGTTTAGAGGTAAGTGATATTATATTTATTGGTATTAAACATAAATCAAAGAATTTTTGTACTGAACAGCGAAGGATCGCCAATACAAATAAATCTATAGTTTCATTTTCTGAAAGAAAAAGTGAAACTATTATTTCATTTTCTACGAAAATTCGCTAAAGCATATAATTTATTGACGTAGGCGACAACCCAAGACGAGGTAACGTCAATATTACACCATATATAGACCGAGCTCTTCACCATAGATTTCACGCGAAATGTTGACCTAGTTTCCGGTGCATTGTTTTGAGATTGAGTAACGGAGTCAGAGTGACACTTTGATGAAGTCTATCAAGATTACGGAGAGTTGATGATAATTATCTTCGTAATCGGACGCCGCGCAATAAAAATGCAAAATCGGAGCGCTACAAGTTGGCCAAGTGGGTTCTACTGTGACGGCAGGAACCCCGCTTTTTAACGGTCAAGCTCCGCGTCAAACTGCGATAAAAGCTCTTCCTGAGGCGCCCCGAATAATTTCAAATCTTCACGCTTTTCCTCGGTTTTTAAAAAGATGGGGAAGTGGCCTTCTTGCGAAATCTTGAGAGTTCCGCGATGTTCCGTGCGATAGTGGTTTTATAATGCGTGGATCATCAAAGGGATATTTTGGAGTACACACATTAGGGCTTACAAGAAGGCAAACAGACGAATTTCTACACACTCACATCAAACAGATACGAAAATCAATGACGTTTTGTAACAATCACCGAATAACTGTGATTGATCAATGATTTATTAGTTTGTTAAAATTTCGTTCATTAGTTCACAAACCGAAAAAAACAGCTGGGCGTATTAGGTATTGAATATATTTGTAACTTATATTGTAGCATTATTATTCCCGTTTTCCTCATATGGTGCTGGAATTTAGATGGACCTTTACGAGGTACGAGGTAGAATGTTGCATTTAGATTATTACAAACGAGGTGAGAATAAAATAGCTCCTCACAATTTAGAAGTTAGGTACCTACCTACAACAGTAAAAAAAAAAAAGTAGAACTGTAATATCGGGCGTATTCAATTCGCATGTCCTTCTCCTACTTTTGGAATATAAAGTGGTCTACTTTTTGTAGTCATAGTCGATTACGTAGGTACTAATAGAAAGCAAGTTTTCAACGAAATGGTTAATAGTTCCAGTTAGTTATTCGAGTTATTCGATTTGTACCTGAATTTAGGCGATGGGTATACTGAAGATAAAGTGAACTTTTTTTTTTTCAAGGCGTGTGTAGCTAAGGGTTAATAAAATAAGTAAGTTCCGATCATGCAGCATGATCGTATGAGCGAATTTTCGTAAATTATTGTACTAAGTAAATTACCAATGTTGCATTGTTTTGGGAATTGAGGACTTTAAGAGAGGAAAAAATTGTTAACTAAAAATGGCAAAAAAACTCGTTCTAAAATATAATCTGCTGTTCAAAAAAAGATTTAGATTTTAAACTTTTTTGCCCTTTTCATCAATTTTTCAGCGCATTCTGTTGAAAAAAAAAAAAATAAATTTAACAATTTGCAGCCGTTTTTGCTATTTTTAGTGATTTTTAAGCGCTTTCTTTAATATTTAACCAATTTATGTACTCAATAATGCTGACCAACAACCTCGTTCTTTCGATCGGAAAGCTTTATTTGTTGGCGCAAGAAGGGAGTTTTTATTTCATCCCTAAGGAGAGTTATCGCCTGGAAGGACACACACACACATTCGATTCAGGATGTCTCAAAACTGATTTCAATGGATAACATTCTCAAAACTTTGTTTTTAAAATTTTTGGAGCCATTGCAATAGCTTCATTTACTACGAAAATTTGCTAAAATTCATATTTCTAATAATCTTAGTGCAATAAAAGTAAAAAAAAAAAAAAAAAGTAAAGCTTACAAGATCTTGATTATTTAATAGTTCAGCCCTTGAATTCTACCCGTTGGGGTAGATCGAAATCGATGCCGAAGATTTACGACCAACAAGACCCCAAAGGTGATTTTTGATCTAACATTCATATAATCGGAGTGAAAGGTGAAAGGAGGAATTTTTATTGGTTTTTTGGATTCTACGGATCTTGAAACGTGAACTATTATTTTTCCTTGGTCCAATACAAAGATTTATTATTGAAAATAACAATCCACACAAATGAAACCCAGATGGAGTTATTAAAGTAATACCTACTCGGGTGAAATAGATATGCGATCATTAGCGAATTAACAGTAACACTTAATTTCAGAATCCTATTTCATGCGTCCTAACGAATAATAATAAAATGCACTACAAAATACTCCTCTCGACATTCCTCTACATATGAGGACCTTATGACCTCCATTTTCTCACCTATATTTCCAAAGAACGACAGCCCTCCCGCATTACGCAAGAAGACTGGCTGTCGTGGTGCAATATTGATGAACCCCCCAATTAAAATACCTAAACGCGAGCGTTTTCATCGCCACGACCCGCGAAGATGGCGTGAACTGGAGTGTGATTCCCCTCGGCGGGCACAATGTGTGAGGAGGTGCAGAAGTCAGGAAAGGCTTGAGAAACCTCCCTATATATACTCCACCTACCACCTCCTGGGATCATCAGTTGTTTCGAACATCTTCAGCACACAACATGAACTCTCTCGTGAGTGGATTCTTCTCCTGTTTTTTCTTAGATTAATGACGAATGAGCGCAAAAAGGTATTCTAACTATTTTTAAAAGGGAAAAAACTCAATCCTAAGATGCTTTTGACATAAACCGCACTCCCCTATATGTGTAGTTTTTTTTTTTCCCAAAGTTTTGGACGTTAGTGAAGTCAAGGGACCCCTCTTGCCTGGACGGGACACCCCTAGCAATTGTGATGCCGCCAGTACGCTAAGCTTTGAAAAATCATGGGAAAAAACTTCTAACTGTGGAACAAAGCGGGTGGTGTCAAATTTCTGAGAATGGAGTCTATTTGCATTTAAAACTGTAAAATGAATACGTGGTATAACTCATTGTACAGATTGGTCCTTCATTCATGTTTTCTATTGCGCTATTAATCCCACCAGTTTATATCAGCAGATTCTGGATTTTACAGATAATTTAAGAACTGCTCACCTCAACTAATCCTTAAATTAAGAATAATAATTTAAGTAACCATATTTTTTATCAGATAAGTGCATCTTGTCTGTGACTTAGAGTTAGAAAGTTAGTAGCAACTTTTAGTAGTTTTTAATATGGATATTATATTTTAAGGCTGGAGGTCATCACGAAATTTGTGTCACGTAAAGAAAAGTGTCCTGCGAAACGTTAAATAAAATATATTAATTTTTGAGATACGTGAAACCGATATTTTTTACGTAAATATCAAGAAAAAAGTGTAAGATACATTTTCGCCCCCATTTAGCTGTTTGTTATCAGCACAAAAACATATCCATGATAGCGAATAACTGTATTCACTTGATAGCGGGGTAACTAGCTTCTCGTTTTAGTTTAAAAATTGGTTTGAGAGTCGAGCTTGCAAGCATCCAGATCATTCAACTATACATTAATTTTTTTAGATACATTTTCGTCACAAAAATGCACGAAAACGCAAAAATGTCAAGTTTTGTATAATAGTTCACGAACAAACAATCGATGCTGGAGAGAATATAACTTTTAGATTTCCCATCCCACAAAAATCGTTCATTGCTCGTTGGAAACCTGTCAATTTACTAAACGTCACTCCACATTTCGATGGGACAGTTTCCCTCTCCTTAATCCTCCTGAGAAGTCCAAGATAGACGCTCTCGCAGGATCAGATCACTGAATTGCTGGGTTCGCTCCTTAGTCCAATCAATCAGAGAAGCCTTAAAACATATTCATGTCACAATGGATCAGCATGCAGCGTAGATACATTCGAAGGAAATGAATTCTACTTGATCATAGGGAACCTAATGATCGTAAACAGTTACCGTATATCAAATGGGGTGAGCTTGGCTGAGATCGTAGAAGAGAAACAGTAAAAAACATTTTCGAGGGTTTTTAAATTTTGGAAATAGCTAATTACCTACGTATTCTATTACTACCTAATACTACTAACTATACAAGTAATTTAAACATCGACAAGTTTTGAGTGTTTTTCTCTCAATTATTAAATAATAAAATTATGAAAATTCTACGGACAGTAAGTATTACTACAGTGTGAATAGTTCAAGACACACAAATGCTATGATGAGAAGATGGCTCATGATGTCATAATGCCATTTAATCTTCATCATTACCTATACAACTCGATTGGAAATTTTCAATTCAAACTAATATGGCAAAGAACTCCACTATTGCAGATAAAACTAGCCATACTCCTTTTTCATATTAGCATGAGAAAAAATGCATTTTTCTAGTAACCTAATACAAACAATAAATAATACAAAATTACTTATATGAATTTTTTTTTTTTTTTTTTTTTGTTACAGGCTATCATTGTTCTGGGTGTTGTTGCGCTCAGTACGAACGCATCCGCTCAATACGGAGGTGGTGAGGGAGGCATCGGAGGGCACGATGAACACAAGGACTATTACGTAAGTTGGATTTGTTAAGAATAGTATTTTAAATTCTCTCCCTCTGATTCAAATTTTATCTCTCAGATCATGCATTCAATATATGAAAAATATACAGATACCTGATGATAATGAGAATTATAAATAACAGAAATAATATTTGAGAAGCTTTTAATATTTAATTTCTAATAAAAGACCGTATATCAGAATGAATTTTGTAATAAGGGCCCTATTTCTGTCATGTACACAGTGTCCAACTAAATCAAAAATTCATTATTCGTTTACTTTTATCAACTTGAAAAGTGTCAACGAGTAGGCAGCTAATGATATGTGATAGTAAAAATCTTCGGAAAATTATAAAAATCCTAGAAATGTAGGTAAGTGGTGTGACGCTCTGACTATAGGTGACGTATGACTGTGCAATAAGATAACTATTTCAAAGATTTATGTGAAAACATTTTGAATTTTTTCCTAAAAATGTGGTTTCTATACTGACGAAATAAACACTGCGACGTACCTAATTAGCTCCATAAGCAAATACAAGGAGAAATGATCCGAAGAGGCAATAGAGAGTTCCTAAGTAATAATTCAATTAGGATAAGGTGCTTGGAGATTTTCTCATCTGGGATGAGCCACACCGGATGCTAACCTGATAAAGTCAAGAGGGTCGAATATTAGTGGATTATCTTCAAGTGGCGCTCCTTATTGTCAAATAACGCGAAACCACCAAAGGGATGTGTGTTCAGTTCCCAGCATTTTCAAGTTTCCTTGTTCTTTTCTTATTCACGAAAACGTTATGCAATTGCAGATTTCAAAAATTCACGAACAAGAACATGAATTTAATTTTCATGAATCATGAGATGAGATAGGAAGGTTCCGGATAAGGCGTCTTATGTATAGGGTGGGATAAATCTGTTTTATTTGAGATAAGGCGGCTCATCTCCCCGCACTTGCGCAGCAGCGCTTTCCGTTCACGATAAGGTACCTCATCTCTACCTCCCTATCGCTTTCGAAACTCTCTAATGTAAAGTTTATGTTATTTAACCAACTAAAAGCATTCTGATAAAATTCAAATCAACTTCCTAAAGTGAACTGAAAGTACAAAAATCCCATTAGAAACTGGAACTTTCGCTCGATATATTATTTATCTTCAAACCTCCATTGATGGAAAATTTATGTTATTTGGTAAGATTCATACTAATTACTCTTCAAGAGATGGTCAATGTTAAATAGATACGTTCTTTTGTCCGCCACCGCTTTGGGATGTTCAGTAAGACCTTAAATTGAGTGTTTTGTTGTTTTAAATAGGAAAACAATAATAAGGAAAGCAATAATCAAAACTGAAGAAATTTTGAAAAATTGATACTTCGCATTATACACTTATTTAATTAGCAGATTTTAGAAGAAAACAAAGCTATTGTAATGGATGTAAAATTTGTTGAGATGAAATTGTAGAATATAAAAATGAAGATGAAAATTTTTCATCATAAAAATTCCTTCTGAATAATTCTGAAATTCATTTATTTATGTTTAATTTTTTTAATATTAACACTTTTTCCAAGTGTACATATGTGAATGTATCTGTACTTCCCTCTGTATGTCTTTTCAAATAATATTTATTCGTGAAATTGGGATACAATCCATTCTTTCTCCAAAAAATCTCTGCATTTCAACAGAAAAGAATAGTTCATCGGACAGCAGTTGTTGAGCACACTTAGGTGCTGGAATTCCGAAAAATGTGCTTAAAAATCATTGAGGATAGCAAAAGACGGTTGTGAGTCGTTTTCAGCTTCTCCAGTAAAACTTTAATTTTGGCACTTACCTCATTTTCATTGTCAAGGTTACTTATAGATAGGTTATTTTAGAGATATGTATCAGAAATATTTAAAAACATATCTAGTATTCATGTTTTAGGAGTATTAGGATATCCATGTGAGAATTTGAAGATTATGTTTTCCATTGTATTTCTCTTGTGTGACTTCTCTTATGGTCAAACTGAACGACTGCAATATTTCTTCAATATTTCCTACTTTTTGCAGTCCCCACCACATTATGCATACGAATACAAAGTCCACGATTCGCACACCGGTGACGTCAAAAGCGCCCACGAGACGAGGGAAGGCGACGTAGTGAAGGGCTACTACACTCTGGCCGAGGCTGATGGCACGATCCGCGAAGTCCACTACACAGCTGACCACAAGAACGGATTCAACGCCGAAGTTAAGAAAATCGGACACGCTCACCACATCCCCGAAGCCCCAGCACACCAATCCGGATACAAATTTTGATGCAACTTCCGAGTGAACCCACCGACGAATTGTAATTATAACCCTTGTAAATTATTGCCCCCTTCTGTGATTTGTCATGGGAAAAAGAAGGATCTCCTTTCTCCTGTGGATTAATTTTTTATACTTTTATAAATAAACTTTTATACGAAGAACGGCGAATTGCATATTTTGCTCCCTTACGGTTTTCTGTTTTCAATCCTGCAGTTTTATCTTGGACCGAAATACTTATGCAGTTTATTTTCCCAAAACCCAAAGGGATGTGGATAAATTAAGTAGTCGATCTCGAAAAGTGTGTCTAGAACTCTCCTAAAACAAGAACGAACACTGACAACGTATGTATGTTTAGGAACCCTTTTAATGCAGAACAGTTAAATGTGTGTCCTCGTAACTAGTGATGAGCATTGAAATCTTCGGAAAGGACCCCAGTTTTGGGACTGGGATATAAACATGAATGAGTGTTACCCAGAAGGCAGAAGAAGGTCCTAAGAAGTTTGACACCAACCCCCAACCCCTCTCTCCTGCAATGTGTAAATAAATATGTACCTACAAGTCCAACTAAAACAGAGTTTTTACTGCTTTCTTTTACAGACTCAAAATTCTGCAAAGTTTATTTTCATAATAATACGTGCAACTGACGATATCAAGTAATTTCGGTTGGTTGGAATAGGAAACTCGAAAGGCTTCAACGTAGAAGGCATCTTTTTCATCCAGAATAGCCGTTTTCTCTCTATGATTTTCGTAGCGATTGAATTTTAATCAAAATCCTTATGTATTATTGTCACAAATCTCTGACTTATCATGGGAGAAAAATACTATCTCCTTACTCTTCTATTTTTTAACAAAAACCAAAACTTTTTTTATATTTTTTACAAAAATGGTGCATTGCATTGTTTTGACAGTTTTGGTTTTTTCATTTTCAATCAAGTAGGTACCTTTACTAATATGGACCGAAAAACAAACGAGGTTTATTTTCCCAATGCCACAAAAGGGAATGTGGATAAGTTAGATATAATTTGTCTCGAAAGGTGAGTCTGGAACTATCCTGAAAGTGAATGAACTCTGGAAACGTATATTCAGGGATCCGATATATGTCTAACTACCTGGCATTCTGACTGTCTTTGGCTGTCTCAAGTGTTAAAGATTATAATTTTTGGAACATCAAACAATTCTGCTTTTTTTTAATATTCCTAATTTGCGCATCGGACTGGAAACCTGTATTACGAAACTCTAAGAACTGCTGATTTTCTGGCGGATCATTACTCCTAACTACCACTAGTTAAGTTTCATATGAAATGGTCTCAAAAAAATATTTTATTTTTATTCGTGTGAAATAACAATGTGTTTAGTGATTTTTCCCCCGAATCGGATGCCAAAGTTGGCATACAAACATGTCAGCTCTTAATGTGTGGGTTCTTCACACCGTACATAAAGAATTCTATTAGGGATATTTTATACTAGTAGTTACCTGCTGTTATCCATCTTATTATATACAATGTCACAACGAAATCGAACGGCCGAATTGACGATAAAAGACTAATAGGTATAATAAGACAATAGAATAATTATAGCTAAATCCGATGACTTAATAATTTACGTATAACCACGGTACGAAACTGATGATTACACCGGAAATGAAAATTCAAAACAACCACTTGCACTCAGAAGAAATCATGATAACAACTTGATAAGGAACCGTTTTTTTGTCCAACGGTTTTGTCCAACATGGACAGAATGATTCTAATATGGGACACAATTATACATTTCGACATCAGCTTACCTAGTATGCTTATCTAGCTATTAACTGATAAAATCCTAGTACATCAGTTGACTGGCCACTTGGCGCCAAAATTTCTTGAGTAATTAAGAATTCGCAAGGGAATGAAAGAATGTAGATCTGAGTTCCCACAAAGAAAGCGAAGAATTTCACGGATAAACTTTAGCTTTTAACAATATTTTTTACCAATAACCTTTAAGTATATTTGTGTTAAATGTTTTTATTCAGTTTTAGCTCCTCAGTCACAAATACCTTGTGGACCCATACGGTAATTTTTCAGAGGGAAAATTGTTCTGTATAATCCCCCGTATTTTCAAAACCACAATAATTGCGCTAACGAATAATGAGCGATGAGCAGATTCGCTATCGCGCTACAAAACATGAGTTTTTGAACATTCGCAAACACTAATGATTAGGTAACTTTTGGAAAAAACCAAAATTTAGGGGTTTTGAGCGATTCGAAAGTGGGGACCCATACTAAACAACACCCGTAAAAATCATTATTCGTGGGTCTTCAGGAACACAATGACGATGATTTCATCTTTTCCTCCTTCATGATTCCAGTGGCGAAAACCCTGTTAATTCCTCTGTCTATCACATAATGATTGGCTTGGTAGCGAGATGAACACCGACCTACTCACTAACGACAGTGGAGTAACTTTGTAGCGACAGTGGTTGGTTCAATGTAATTGTCGGTCTTTACATGTGACCGTGCAAGGGAAAAGGGAGATTAACTTGCCAGAGGTCAAATCTGGGTTTAAATATTTTTTTCTCCACATTATGCTAAACGAAATCGTCTTTTGGATTTTTTCTATCATTTTCCAGCAATCAAAATTTATAATTTTTTAAATTTTGAAAAAAAGCCGGTTCGAAAATTAAATTTTTTTAGCAGGTTTCAGCAGATTTTCAGCACAGTTTCAAAACTGCAGTTTTTCGCGATTATAAATACAATGCAAAGTGTAGAAAATTCAAGTTTTGGTGATTACTGGGAGGAGAGAGATAGTTTTGGGACCCAAAAAATATTACCAAAAAGTTCCAGTTATGCAGCATGATCGTATGAGCGAATTTTCGTAAATCATCGTATTATATAATATTAGATTGTTTTGAAATTTGAGCTTTTTAAATGCAAGTAAATTGTTAACTATTGATTTTATTGCAAAAAACGTATTCTAAATAATAATCTCCAGTTCAAATAGAGGTTTTAAATTTTTAGCTTTTTGCAGTTTTCATCGATTTTTTAGCAAATTTTAATGAATTTTAAGTACATTTTACAGCATAATTTTTTACATAAATTTTTTATTGTACTATTTCATAGTTAATAGACTTTATTTGAGCAATATTCTACCAGCAAATATGAATTAAACGATTTTTAGCCGTTTTTAGCTAGGTATTTTTAGTGATTTTTTTAGTGCATTTTTTGAAATTTGACCAATTTAATGTACTCAAAAAGTGTTGTCCAACGAACTCATCCTTTCTTTTGAAATGCTTGATTTTTTGGCGAAAGAACGAAGTTTTTATCTCAATTCTATCGAGAGTTATCGTCTGGAATGACATATATATATATATATATATATATATATATATATATATATATATATATATATATATATATATATATATATATATATATATATATAAAGCGTTAAAATCCAGGAATCATTTCAGAATGCCTCAAAACAGATTTCGATGAAAAAAATTTTTGAATATTTTTATTTTAAAATTTTTGGAGCCATTGCAATAGCTTTATTTTCTAAGAAAATTCGCTAAAAAGTAATTTTTTGACCCAATCTCCGTTTTTTTTTTTTTTCTCCTGAAGAAAAAAAAGCCTTGGCAAGTTAAGCTCCCTTTTACCTTGAAGCACGGTCACATACGTGTCCACGGAGGAACCTGTGGTTAAGCATTTTGGTACTATCGATATAGAAGATTCAGCGAGTTAAGTTTGGACCCGGTGGGATAAGTATCTGCAGGTAACCTACCTACTAGTATATTTATATTAAAATGATGTGCCAATTATGTACCTGCATGTATTAATTACCAGGGGACCTATAAGTCTGAAAATAGTTTTGGTAGATAAATTGTCGAAGAACCATCCTCTTCTTCAATGCAAGTGAAACAAAACATTACAGTACAAGATTAATGTACATTAGAGTACATTGGTGTCAAGTACCAATGGAAACTTGGATGGAAACAATTGGATTGAAAACAATTGGATGAAAAATTGTATGGAAACAATTGGTGACTAACCAACAAGTTCGCTTGTAATAATAAAAGCCCATCGAAGGTTATAGTAATACTTGAACTCAACAGTTACCCAGAACTAATTTACCGCTTGCCTATATGTATACCTAATCCTCAGTGGCCACTACAAATACTATTTAGGTGGAAAGGCTGGTGATTACTAGATTAATGATTTAGTCTAATTACTCTGTACTTGCTACCCACTGAACCAATAATAGGGTTTGTGGAATTTTCAACATGCATTGGTATGAATGTTCTTTATTAGCTAGATCCTGGGATGTGCCAACGTTAAAGACAGGTATCACTTATGATATTGATGATGACGAGAGGGACGGCATGCGCAACTTGCTATTCAACACTTCATGTATCGCCAAATCTTCGAATTCGGCCGGAAGCCTACACCAAATGTTCTTATCTTCGGACAAACCAGCTATTTTAAATTGTTCTCCACTCACGATCACACAGTCTAGTGCGAATCTCCGAAGGACGAACATTGTGTACCCATTACAGTAAACAGTAACCCAGGAGTGGCGATGTTTGTGAACTCAGCGCGATGAACCCGGAAAGTGGAGGCGGCCCCTATACGGTCAACGACGTTATTGCTAAAACAAAGGCGCAGATTGTGCAACACGAGGAGCTCTCAGCCCAAATCCCGAACCATAGTATCAAGAATTGTATAGGTGAGCTGTATTCACTTATTAATACATTATGTTGCTACTTGGCTGAAATTGATGATGCCACATATGTCCAAGGACCTAATAACTAAACTTGAACTGAAGAATTCTACTCTCAAGGATGCAGCGACGACCCAAGGAGCAGGTCGACTTCAATCGCAAGCTAATACAGAGTTTGAAACGGACGAGGAGGAATTAGAGAGGGAAACAAATTGGATACTTAAAAAGAATAGAAAAAGTAACAAAAAACGTGAGGCTGGTTCCTCCCTTGAGGTAGACGAACCACAAAAAACCAATTCTGACAAGAAGGTTGGCAACAACAATGCTATGCTGCAAAATAAAACTAAAACTAAAGTTGTTCAATCCCCGCCTCCAATTTCTGGAAAACTCCATATCTTATTGAATTTTTCGTAATCAAAGGAATATAGAGCAATTTTATCTACGTCGAAGACAGCGGAAGCCTCATTTTCGACCATTCTGCAATAGTCCTTACAATTAGGGACACAATAATAATCAAAGATGATCCACCCCGATTAGTTACCCGTTATGCTAATTGGGATGTTTTTAGGAAAAATAGGTATATATTTTGAAATTAATTTGTCAGTTCTCCTTAAATATACAGAACAGCTAGTGGTTGTAGCGAAAAACTTCGTTGATTGTATCCAACGAGCAGCTTGGGATAGTACTCCACAAGAGGCTGAGTACTCTAATAATAATGTATCTTACCCTCGAGTAGTTAGGGAGCTGATCAGGGAATAGAGGAAAGCTAGAAGAACATGGCATCTTACTAGAGCCTCAAGTGATGAAACTAAATTAAATAGAGTAAAGAATCTATTGGATAATTTAAGATCAGAAGTGAAGCACGAAACCCACCTGAGGCTAATGCATTCACGCTGGAAGGTTACGAAGCCTCTCAAGCAGACGGGGGTATACGTACCTCCCATTAAAAAGGAAAGTTGGGCAAAGAGCCCAACTGAAAAAGCTGATCACCTTGGAAATACGTTTTTTCCGAACTCGAGGGATGATGGAGAATTTCCTACTCTCACCTCCTCTATGGATATAAACAACATACCACCAGTTACGGTCAGTGAACTCAAAGTTGGGATTCGTGACCTTAAAACGAACAAAGCACCAGGATATGATCTCATTACTGGCAATGTAATTGAACAACTTCCAAAGGAAGGCATACGCATGCTTTTATATCTTACAAATGCAGCACTGAGGCTGAAATATGTATCACGTTGCTGGAAAGTGGCGGAACTTATCATGATTCTGAAACCGGGGAAAGTCCCCGAGGACAAAAATTCTTATAGACCGATATCTCTGCTACCAGTAATCTCAAAACTATTTGAGACAAAGCTATGCTGCAAAATAAAACTAAAACTTAAGTTGTTCAATCCCCGCCTCCAATTACAGGAAAACTCCATATCTTATTGAATTTTTCGTAATCAAAGGAATATCAAGCGATTTCATCTACGTCGAAGACAGCGGTTATACGAAGATTGAAAGTTATTGTCGAAAAGAGCGAACTAATACCTAATCACTAGGGAAAACCACTCTACCATAGATCAAGTGCATCGTATCACTGACATAATTGAAAATTGCTTGGAAAAGAAGCAAGTCTGAGCAGGCCTCTTTCCTGGATGTTTCCCAAGGTTTGGACAAAGTCTGGCACCAAGGTATAGAATACAAACTTGAGAGAGATATGCCTAAGCCATTTTACATAATTCTGAAATCTTAACTCGCTGAGAGACACTTTAGAGTGAAACATGAGGGAGAGTATTCCAGCCTCAAGAAAATAAGGGCAGGCGTTCCTCAAGGCAGCGTGCTCGGGCCCTTGATGTATCTTCTGTATACGCGTGATGTATCTAGAAATGATGACACGACCATTGCAACTTTTGCTGATGACACTACCCTGTTATCGACTGGTGATACAGTAGAGGCAGCAACAAGGAAATTACAAGATACTGTTAACAATGTCAGTATATGGACAAAAAGATGGCGGCTCAAGCTCAGAGAACAGAAATCTACTTATATTAACTTTACGAACAAAATCGTAACAAGGATACCAGTCACGTTGAATGGGTAAGAAATTCCTTACGCCAATACAGCAAAGTATTTGGGAATGACTCTTGATGCTACACTAAGATGGACGGAGCACGTCATAAAAGAAAGATATGAGTTAAATATCAAGTTCAAAAAAATGTACTGGCTGCTCGGCAGGAACTCCTAACTATCCCTACACAGCAAATTGCTCATCTATAAGTAAATTCTAAGGTCTGTGTGGAAATATGGCATCCAGCTCTGGGGCTGCATGAAAAAGACTAACATCGAGATCATACAAACATTTCAGAACATGGTACTACGGAGAATAGCCATCGCTCCCTGGTATACAAGAAATGATGAACTCCATCGGGGCCTTAAGATGGAACAAGTCAGTGAAAAGGCTAAGGACCATGCGACCAAACACGAGCAGCGGCTTCACGAACACATGAATCCAGAAGTTCTTCGTCTACTAGACAACAGCAACGTCTTCCGGCGTCTTCGCAGAACGAAACCCCTTGACCTTGTGACGCGTTAATGAGACAAATCTTGTGTGAAAGTGATCCTATAGAGTAGTTGCCATTGGGCTACGAATTCTACACATTGTCGAATATAATATTAAAGTAAACTAACTTGATGGGCCGAGCTCAGTTGTTATGTTATGTTATGTTTCTAATAAAGAAATTTTGGAAAAAAATCTCACTCTCACGAAATGGACAAACAGCTTCTGGTTTTCCATTGAGTCCATGTAGTTTTATTTGTAAGAAACTTTTCAGTTTAACGTGGTTTATTCACCAAAATAAGAAAGATAAAATTACACGTAATTATGCATACGAACAAAATCACACAATTGAACAATTTTGTAACCTCCACTTAGTTACCTCTTTACAGATGTTTGGGTAAAGCTGGGCGTCATCCCCACCATTTAGTTTAGTTGTTTCTTTCCTATTTAATGGCGTGCCTTTGAGAGGAGTTCTGTTTAAAATTGGGAGTGGATAAATGTTTGTAGTATACGCAAATCCTTGAAACAAGCTGTTTTTTTTATACAGTTTTCATCCATTTTTGATGCTATTTTCAGGAAATTCATGGTTTAGGTTAGGCTGTAGATGGTCCCCTAACTGTTTCATTGCTAAAAAATTAGCAATTCAATCTCCCCATAAGGAAGCAAGAAAATCAATTTAAGCACCACTTTCTAATGACCTACTGCCCGATCTCGTTCAAATTCGGAGAGTTGTTAAAAAATTACTACTCGATTAGTACTTATTTACTAGTTCATTACGGTTATATCATTATCAACTCCTGTGCATTCGCGAACCTTATATCCATGTACTCAACAGGCATATCCTACAACTTTCATTCGATCGATGACATTTTCGGGGATTGCACGGTGTAGGGTGTCTTAGATGGCCCCAAATATCTTCGCTTTTGCGTCAAATGATTTTCATCGGAAGCTTTTGCACATGCGCATACGTGATGACAATCAAGCATCATTGTCCAATATTGCATAATTGACTAAATTTGACATTTTACCGTCCATATTCACAATTTCCTCAAACCATAGGAACCCACGATGGAATATTTTAAGATTGTTTGAAACGTTGGGAAAGCTAAGTGCCACAATCGAATTGAAAGACGTTTTTTACTTGAACTTGTGACTATTGAATGCATTCAACACTAATTAGGAAGAAGTTCAAATTAAGAACTCAATAACAAATTAATGGTTTCCGATTCGACTGTGTTAGATTTTCACTTCTACCTCCGCCTAATACCTTCTGAGCGCGTATCCATTCACGTGAATCTCCTTCACAGCGGTTTTTACTTCTAATTCGGTATATAAACCTGGTCAGGATTTTCTTTGAAGTCAGTTCTCAACGAGGTAGAATAGAACAAGGAACAGCACCATGTACAAGGTAAAATAACCACCCTTTACACAGAGAGAAATGTTTACATTATGGAGGTTTTACACTTCGTGGGATGTGAACAGGCCTTTAGCCATTTACCACTTATGTCTGCTTTTAAATGTGAGTTTCAAAGCTACATAAATTGATCGACGAAGAAGGTTGCTAAGGTGGAAATATTTCCTGAAATGTCAAACTCACGCAAACATAAATTGATGTAACTTGTTCTGCAGCAAGGAGATAGTAAAATACCTAATAATTCCCTCGAACGATATATATATATATATATATATATATATATATATATATATATATATATATATTATTATTTTATTATTTATATATTGTTCGTTCATTTTAAGAATTTAAGAAGATGTATACCGATCAGCATAAAAACCAACGTATTTCGAGCGGATTGAAAATTATTTTCATGGTTGAAAGTTTGGTTGAAAGTTTGACCACTAAAAAATTTTGAAAGGAGTAACTAATCGAGGCTCTTTAGGGATAAACCAAAATTGTAATAAAATCGCCTGGCGTCACGAAGAATGCTAACACGTACAGCGTGTCAGTTTTGCGGGCTTACCCCTGAAACCCCGAGAAACTGAACGGATACCCACAACAACACTGGGATAATATTGGGCATACACGGTATATAATAAAAAATATTGGGCATATAAGGTTGACACTTTTGTTTGAGAACCTCCTAGAGATCGATTCTACAACCAAATTCCTACAAAAAGTAATTACTAGAGCTTACACTAGCTTAATAGTTTTTTTAAATGATTTTTTCCTGTTTTTGACATCTTGCTACCTATATAAATGGTTATAACTCCCCCTCGGTTCACTGTAAAAGTAGTTTTCATTAGATTTTGATTACATTGTCTGGGAATTTGTGGGTAAGGCTGTAGATTGTACCCTGCCAATTTCATTTTTCTCAAATTGCTCCATTCTTCATTATTCTTCATTGCACCATTGTTAGCTCTTGCGCATGCGCGAAAGTGTACTCCGAGAAACAAGGGCTAGTTTTCATCAGATTTTGATTAAATTTTCTAGGGATAGGCTGTAGATTGTACTCCACCAATTTCATTTTTCTCTAATCGTTACCCCATTCAGCGCATGTTCGTTCTACCTAACGTAAATTACTTCAAGCATCATTTCACCGTTTTTTTTTTTTTTTTTTATTCTTCGCTGTGAAGCGTGAAATTGCGGGGGCTTGGAACTGTAAAAGTGTTAACCCTTCTCGGAAGAACGATGCACCATGTTCTGATCACATACTACATATGGGGTTTAATAATTATAGACCTTTGATCTGCGTAGAAGGGCTATTTAACATAAATAATAAACCATTGTGTAATAATTTGCAACATTTTATATAATAGTAGAAGATGACTACTTGTGAACCAGAATTGGGGATAATTACAAGTACTTACAACGCCATAGCTTGATGGGTTATTATCGGAATTACCAAAATTTTCTTGAAAATTGCTACCTTCGTGTTTTTGAATACCGCGTTTCCTAAAACGGGCTGAACGCAACTTTTTGAAAATCAAATCATCTTCAATCACTAAACCCAATTCTATGTCGAAACTGTTTTCCCTCTTTTAACCTTCCGGCCGGCGCGCCAAGACGAATCTACACGAGTAGGCGAGTGCTGCACTCATATACATGTATGTTTCTTCCGCCCTATTTCAAATTTGTTAGGTATGTCTATAGTGGGTGGGGGGGTGGGGGGTATAAAGAATATATAAATAGCTATAAAGCTTGGGAAATAGCGCATTGTCCTAAGATGTTGAAAAATAACTCAAATCAGAGAAAAGGTAGACTTTTGGCTATTAAAATATATTCAAAAAATATTTCCCAAACAACCATCTTTCATTTCCTCCACTTTATATTTACACTTTTAATGCTAACTAAGAGTTTTTAAGAGGTCATATGAGGCGAAAACGTTAGACTAGACTCAATAAAGAGCTAAAATTGAGGAATGCCGTTGCCGCCATTTCACCTCTACTACCCCCAAACTGAAAACATGGTAGCAACCCAACAGCATAATTTCTTCAACAGCACAAAGCTCACTAATATAACATTCTTCCAGTGTTTATTGAATTTATTGCTCATATCAATTAATAAACATAACTACGTTATTCAGGAAAAAAAAAGAAAAAAAAAACGTGTAATAACAATTAATCAAATACCTACAAAACTCATTATTTTGCATTTTGTGCACCTACAAATTTGAGTGATGAGCCATCTTCCCTCTACCTGATAAGAGAATTTTATTTATTAATTTTCAACATGGTTTTACCCGTTTTTCCTAAGTTTGAGCACTATTATAGTAGGGTTACTCGTGTTGGTTTGTAGAGTTGTCAACAACAAAATCAATATAATTCCAAAATATATTTCAGTCTTAATCTAAATTATTGCTTATATTACGAGGCGTTCGTACATGGGCGCTGAGGATTTGAGAAAAAACAACTATAAATGACAAGACACACAAGAAGACAAAGCCTACATTTGGGAGACTATGATGAAGAAGAACATAAGGAATAAGGGATTGATGATGGAGAGGCGCAGTCACATCGCAGAAAAAATTGTCTTGATTGTTTGATGCAGAGTAAAGTTCAAAGAGTTTGATGAAGAGGAAGAGACAATTAATCATATAAGTTGGTTCAAGGTGGCTGTAGAACGACATATTATCGGTAAAATAATTCTAGATAAATGTTGGAGTATGCTGCTACTTTTCTTTATGTGGACAGTATAAATTATTACAAAACTTTACAAAAAAAAAAAAAAAAAAAAAAAAAATACCTTTCTGGCTTAAAATTGGTACTTTATTGTTATTCAACGTTTCTTCCCATGAACTGAGGATCTACAGAAGGATGATAAAATTGAATAAAAAATATCAAATAAATTTGAAGTTGTAAAATCTATATTGTTGTTTTTTGTATGAAAATCAATTTTAAAATTATCAGTTCATGAATACCAAATTCAAATTTTTTTATCTTTATGTATGTACCTAACAATATATATCCTAGTATGTTATACCTAGTTCGCTGGTGACGGTGATTGTAAAATATATATTGTGCACTTCAAATAACACTCAGGACTGCAAGCCTCCAACTCAACAACAACAACCGGTCCTCTAGTGTTCCATGCCATACGTGAAATAAGGGTTGGCAACGATTTTTGACCTTTATAAACACGTAAAAATTGAATTGTGAACAAAAAATACGAATATACCGCTATTCGTAGAACTATATTGTTAAACACGTTAGAGAGTTGGGATCGATAAAGTTCATTGGGGATCATCTACAGTCGATGCCATACAATCCCTGAAGATTTCATCGAAAAAGGATGAAAATTGTGGATGTCATGTTTGCTCGAAGGGTTAACGGGTTCGCGCATGCGCAGCAGCTGCTTATAATAAAAGTCACAGGGAGTATTCAAATCGTCGATTCCCAATAAGCAGCCGAATTTGAGAGAGACCGGACCATTAGGCCATGAAAAATTTGCACTTGGTTGATATGATAGATATTACGTTTGCGGATGAGCAGTGAAAACTATTAGGTAATTTTTGAGTAATGCAATTGAGAAAAGACTATAAGACTATTCTCACTTTAACCCGCGTTGAAAAAAAAAATAAATAAATTATATCTAGGTATACATACATATATATCCAAAATCGAATGAAAACCCTAGAAATCAATCTTGTTACAAGGATTTGCAGACACATAGACAGATAAAATACAGACGGACGAGAGGCAGGCACGAAATAAAAGTTGTTCTGAATGGGCTAAAAGTAATTTAAAATGCATTTGGACATTTAGATTTTGACAGTTTTCCCCCCTCATCGTACTTCCGACTAGGAAGTGAAAACTGTTTCTTAAATTATATTTTGCATTGGTTTCTGTTAAATGTTATTTTTCAACTTTCAGAATCGACGCAAGTGTTTCATGTTATTCAAAGGTTCGCTCATTCATTGATTCTGAGATACCAAATTCCGAAACATTCGTGCACTTATTCAGAATAGGATTAGTGTGTATTGTAGGTTGGTCTCAGTAACTGCATCTTATCATTCGTTACCACTAACACATCATTATGCATTTTTTGTATAATTTTTATAATTATTAGCATTTTTATTTTATTTGATTTATTTTGTATATATTTTAGTAATGTTGTTGTTTACAATGTGAGGAAGTTGTACTGTCCGCCCAACTTTTGTGCCCAGCTTTTTCTCATTCCGGTTTCCATTGTCGGCTGAGGACGGCTCCACCGGAATGACCTTATCGGTTGAATGTGTGGTCCACTCGCTCAACTGTCCCTTCCCAACCTCAACTGACACACAATGACAAAGAAAAACCAAAAGAATTTCGGCATATTGAATAAGTTGTGAAACGTGGGCCGGCGCGCCGCCCCGAGCCTTCGAATTGGAAAGAGAGAGGCGGCCGCGTATAAAAGCTAAGTGCAGCAGTGGGACGTGTCACAAGTGCTCGCTCGCATTTCACCTACAGACGTCAATCAACATGTACTCCATCAAGGTAAACAACCAGCTGTGAGAAAAACCAAATTTGACTTAATTTAAAACGGATTATGCGGACTGAAGGAAAATTGTGCCCGAAATGGGGAAATGCACTTTCAAACAACTCTTCTTACCATTCCAACCTATCTCAATACATTTCACCTGTTTTCTTATTTAAAATGAATTTTTCGATGTCCTTTCCGATCAATTAATTTTTTTAAATTTTCTAGCTTTTAATTTTTTCCTGTAATAATTAGTAAAAACTTGAAAAAAAAAAATAAATAAATAAAATACTAAGTTAACTAAGTAACACCGGTAAATACAAATTGGAAATAGAGCCCCGAAAAATTGAGTCTCAAAAATTCGCATACCCAAATACTTCCTTTCTAAGTAATAAAGAAAAATAATAATAAATGGATAAACAGCACACCTAATTTTTATAATCGTACCCACTATCACAAACTAAATCACTCGCGACGATGTTGTAGAAACCATTTCAAAACGGAAGTTATTGAAAAAACGTTGTCTATTTCCACGAAAAATAAAGAGTTACAATGTTAAATCGATTTCGACGGTAAGGCCATCATCAGTTAACAATAGCTATTATTGTTTGTTACTTATGATGGCTTAACCTTTGAAATCGATATAACATTGTAACTCTTTATTTTTCGTGGAAATAGATAACGTTTTTTCACCGACTTCCGTTTTCACTGTTACAACATTCTACTAAGCTTTCTAAAGAAAATAAATGTTAACCATAAAATATATATATTATTTCTATCAAACTCATTGAAATAATCCGAAATAAATTCGGTAGGCATTGAAAAAAATAATAAATAAAAACATGATTATCAAGAGATCAATGATTATCTTTGAATGTGAGATTATCTTCTAATAACATTTTATAGGGTTGGATTTTGCTAAATTTTAGTTAGTACTTGATGAATTCAACAGTCACAAGACATTCCAACAACCGAAAATCCATTTAAGCGATTATGAGTCATATCACGATTTAGGAAGAAAGATTATGCTCACAATGATAATTATGATAAATTTTGAAAGGAACGGGATGATGAGGGAAGAAATGTTTTATTGAATAAAACTACAATTAGAATTTTGAGTGCACAAGATTTTTCTCAAAATTTATAAATTTAGCCAGATACAACATCGCTGTTTGCATTTGTTTGGTGTCATTGTCTACTGAAAAAGTCCAAATCAAGTCTGTTCAGTTTATTACCGATTCCACATAGTGCAAACGTATTGTTTGTCCAAAACAAAATTTAGATCAATCCTTGGAGTGAGAGAGAGTTAGTGGGGGGGAGGGGGGGGGGTGCTCTGTAACTTATCCTATGTTACTAAAATTAACGATGCTGAAAAACCCCGCGATTGTTATTTTGTCGAGGTGTTTTATGAGGTTAGGTTGTAGTTATGCTGAGATTTTGTTGTTTCCTCGTTCTAAATCACTCTGTAGATTCATTTACTTAAATTTTTTATTATTTAGATATTAAATATGAATTCAATTGATGAATTTAGTAGCCCTAATTGTTGCAGTTATGAAGAAAACGCTTATTATATTTAATGTAATGGCATAATTTTTTAGTTCCCTGGGGGGGTTTTTTGGTTGCATCAAACTAATTACTCCTGGTAAAATTGCAAACCTTGTTAGTTTGTCGTTGAACCCGTTTAACAACATTTTTAATTTGTCAATGGTTGATATTCATCGAACCCCCCCTCCCCCCCTCTCCCCTCTCTCCTCGTTTTGAAACGAATGTGAACCTTGAGTTGTTAACCCCTCATTCCGGACCATATGATTCCTATGCCTTGAATCGGGGACTGGGACTGGTAGACCCTTTATCTTATTTTCCACAGAAGTTTCAGTTTTACCTGAGATTTTTAAACTCAGTGAAAGGCGAAGGACAAGTTAAAAAATTGTTGAGTCTTTCAGGCCCAGTCCCGGATCAGAGGGTTAATGATGCTGCTGTACATTTACAGGTAGCAGCACTGATTGGGGTGGTGGGACTCGTTTCCTTGGCCAGAGGTGAGCACGGTTTTGGCGGAGGTTACGGCGGAGGAGCCGGTGGTTACGGAGCAGCTGACGCTGGTGGCTTCGGAGGTGGACACGGAGGCTACGGAGGTGGTCACGGAGGCCACGATGACCACGTCGATTACTTCGTAAGTTTCATTCAACAACGTATGTCAACAAACTATCCGAATTTGAAGTTTGCAGGGACCTATTAATTGGACTTAAAATTAGCAACCTAAAGGGATATTCAGGATATGAATCATATTGTTTTTCCTAAAACCAATAGAACCAAAAGAAGTTTTTGTAATTACAAACTGGTTACAGCATTATTAATATTATTACTATTTTTTAATGAATTAACTTTTTTTCCTCAAATTAATGATTACAAGGGTTATAGCCCAAACTGAAAACATACCAACTACCCACTAATTGTATTGAAACTAATCACATCGGACGTTTTATTTTTTTTCATATGTCAGTCAGTGATAAAGAGCTCCCAAACCTTACAAGAAAAGAAAATCAAGATAGAATAATATCTTTCCGCATCTTAAGGGACAAAAACAAGCGTTCAAACAGACAAATATATAGTTAAATGTGTTTTCCTGCACATGAATTTGATGAATATCACATGAAATAATAAATAGTATAAATACTACAAATACGGTAACATCCAACCCTGCACTCTGAAGCTTCAAAAATGTAATTTTGATCATTTTGTTTCTTGTCTGTAGAAACCCCGAATTTCATAAATTTACCCAAGTAGGTATTTGGGCATAGTGGCTAATTTCAAGAGAAAAAAAAAAAAAAAAAACTACAAGTACCGATTCATTTCATAGTTCCTGAAACCGCTGAGACAGGCTCAGTAATCCCCGAAAATTTCTATTTTCAGTAAGAAAACCCCAATATTGCGGCCTTGTGATTGAATAAATGCCTAAAAAAGATGTGAAACCTAGCACCACACATTTTTTAGCAGTTCGTCTCGAAAATTTTCTCAATCTTAGCACAGTTATTCAGGTAGCAACTTTTAATTTACGTCTGTTTCAAGTTTAATCTTTTTAGAAAATTTGGATTTATAAGAGAACTAAAAAATGAATGTGCCGATTAGAAACTAGCTATAATCACACAACATTGGTATTTGGCATTTTTGGGCTTCTATTACAAATATTACCACATATTTACCTGCTACTGACCCTTTTCAATTCAATATGAGGTGATCTTTAAATTTGTCTTTTGATTAAATTTTGAACCTATGACTATAACTGAAAACCTCAATGAGATTCGTGTAACTGCAATACTTCCTTACTTGAAGCATAAATATCAAGGAATTATATATGGAATATTGGATGACTCAATAATTTTATATTTTTATTCATACATATTTTCTCAATAACTGCCGGAAACTTTTTTTTTTAATTTTGGACGTTTGCGAGCCCTTTACTTAATTAGTTATTTCCCTTAAAATCCTTTAAAATTGCGATTGGTAAGACCTGCACATGTCTGAACATGAACTAAATACACTTACACGTATACATGGAGTCTTATGATTCAGGGTCTAAATAGCCCTCCAGAAAAGTTACTTTCAACATTTGTGAACAATTGAAACGCTTTCGTTTGTTCTTAATTTCTTTAATTGGAATTTCCTAAAAACAAGATCTTCAACCACTTTCTACATTACCTCCGGCCAGTATTTTTACCAATCGCCTCATTTCAGTTTTCTTAAGTGAACTAGTTTCAAACGCAAACCAACCGTTCCGGTGTTGGGATCAACCGGCTTTCACGGATCTGGGTATTTACGCCAATAAAACCAATCACAAACACTTTCTATAAAGACTTCGAATTGCTAGGAAATTACTTTCTCACTTATGTGAGACGTCAAAATAACTTGGTACTCGTTTTTACAATTCAAAAAGTCATTGAAGTGTCTGTACACATGAGAAGCGTACATTGCTGAAGCGGTAAGGAACATTATAAAGTTCTCTCAATTTGATTCTAGGGACATAATCCTATAAATCAATTAAGTTGATTTTGAAGCAATATCTGAGAATGGGTAAATTGATGTTTGAAGCGCCCATTTTCATGATTTCAGTCAGATTTTCAGACATAGTGGAGAAATTGACATTGATATAAGTATATTAATAATAATGGCGTGCACTCATGAACTCATCTTTGTAAGTTAAATTCGACCCCAACTCAACCATTAATTTATTAATAACCGTGAATACATCAGTAGGAAAGTCCAATTATTCAATCAATATTTCAAAAAGCATCGATATATTGATCATGCAAATTTTTATGTATATGTACCTACTTCACAAGATATTTGTTAGAGCGGGATCAAAATTAAGTTATGTATCGAACGAACCAAAACGTCCGCAACTCTTCCCCAAAAATAAAGGTCTGATCAGATCTCACACAGACGCAAGTGTTCTTCGTAATTCAGTCAGTTTTGATGGAATTAAAAAGAGCGTTTCTCTAGTTTGATGTGCCCAATAGACCCATATGTTAATGTACGTACTGAAAGTTGATAATTTTTGTTAAGTTTCAGGTGAAAACGTAAATTCATATTCGTTGATAAACTCGCACCCGTAACCTCCTAAATCACATAAAGAATAGGTATATTATCTTAAAAGTCGTTCATATCACCGAAGTAATTAAACGATAACCGAGCTTGCATTTTTATGAGCTGAATCCATGTTACCAAAGTGGTATTAAGCCTCGAGCTAGCTTTTGCTTCCCCGAACACGCAAAGTGTTAATGGAAATGACATTTTATGCTGCCCTTGGTAATTTCCATAGAATTTCCATGGCATGGGTGTGGAACCAAACTGAGAAGCTATCTATCTATCCAGAAATCAAATATACTGAATGTTTATATGCATCGATTTTTCACTTGCCAAGTGTACTGTCCGCGACTGGTAAAAATGGTACAGATGTAGGTAATGGAACAAAGTATGAAATCACACTTTTCAGGTTTGTAAACTATGAGTGACCAGATAACTACTAGTGAGCCCTGTAGATGTCATAAAAGTTTCTCTATAAATGCTTTTGCACGTACATAAATATGTATGCCAATAATTGTAAAAGTTATGCAACTAAGCAAGGACATGATTTCATTATGCTTCCAGGCACCTGCCAAATACGCTTACGAGTACAAAGTCCAGGACCCTCACACCGGTGACTTCAAAAGCCAGCACGAGACAAGGGAAGGAGATGTGGTGAAGGGCTACTACACCCTCAAGGAAGCTGACGGAACCCTCCGTGAAGTCCACTATACCGCTGACCACAAGAACGGGTTCAACGCGGAAGTCAAAAGAACGGGACACGCCGTGCACCCTCAGTACACACCCAAACACGAGAACTACTGAGCGTTGTTGACCCTGAGGAAAAAGTCGTCCGTTGCCAAAGATCCGTTGAAAAGTTTAGTCCCTAACGCGTGATGAAATGTACTGTGATTATTATTATTTTTCTACAATAAACGATGTAAGTATGTTCTAGTTAAAGTGATGGTGTTCGCAAATTCATTCTACACCTCCTACACTCGTACTTTGTGCTCTACACCACCTTACGATTCAACTCGGAAAGAGATTAGGCAAGAGCAACTGAGTCAACCAAGCTTTCAAAAACCATGTCACCCCTTTTGGTAGTTAAAATATACTGTATTCCAAAATTTCCACTCAAATTTCTCATTTAGAAATAACTACTAATTCTTAATACTTGAATAATGGTTCCCTTACTTTCATCTGACCAATGGTGGCCAATATCAAATGTGAAATCGTCACAACATACGTGTGCAATCACTAGGTGCAACCTCAGAACATGGAAAAACACTAAAGAAAGAAACTTTCCTTTGTTGAATGTATACTTAAACATTATTCCCTTAAAATGTGATGAATGAACAGTGAAACTTTTTACTGACGTGGAACGTGCTTCACCATTGGAACGTTCTCAACAACTTGACGATATTGTGCGTAAATTCTTTCAATATAACTAAAGCCCGAATTCCAAATTCTCTAAAAACACAATATGGAACAAAGATTGCATCACAAGCCTTGCTGTCACAATTTCCTAAGTATTCCTCCGAATTAGATTTCAGGAATTATGAGGATTACGTGTATTATTTGGAGTAGACCCATAATTATCACCGAATTTGATCATATTTCCTTGAGTTGTGCGGGCTGGATAGGTATTGTTAGGTGGTTAAATGGTCTCTGTATGAATTCGACCTATCATTTATGTTATCCGACGAAGTATTTTGAAGTTATCCCTGTCTCTACTAAGATCTGTCAAATTTTATCGTAACGATCCTTTTGTGGATGTTTAACAAATGAACAGCTTTGATCGACGTTGAAATAATCAACGATTCAGCGATTCTTTTTTTTAGTAATATTGTTAGTCGTGACATCTATTAGTTACTGATAAGTGATACCATGAGGATCGAGATATATCAAGCATCGAGAGACAAAAATAAAATAAAATAAAACAAAAAATCCCAGAAATATGTCAAGTAGAAATATGTATCCAATCCAACATCTTATGATGTATCTGGCCGTTTGATTTGAGTTACCCAAATCAACAACTTCATAAATCCACCGATAGTTCTTAAAGTATTGAATCAACTGCAGATTTTTACAATACAGTTACGATATGGGCAGCTCTTACATAGCAAGTTAATTTGGATTGATATTAATTACAATATTTCCTTATCCAAAGTCTGGATAAACTTGAACCCTGAAATACACTAAAATAACTAATGATTTCAAGGTGATAGAAATAGAGAAATGAAATAGCCGACCTTACGATGCCTCTATTCATGCCGAGATAAATTGTACATCTTAACATTTTGTGTTGATTAATTTAGTGATTGGTACGTTTTTAAATTTGGCATTTCGATTTTGCCGTTTATTAATAATACCAGATTATATATTACCTAATCTCACCGTGCCCGGTTCATTCATTAGGTATTAGATATATGCTGCACCAAATGACTGAATAACAAACAATTAAGCTTTAAACCAAGCGAGACTAATATTGGCATCAGACGGAATTACTTTGTTCTTTGTTCCTCGTCCCACGGGACAGTTTTGCTCCTCGCTAGTTTTGGTGGTTTCCATGCACATTAATGGAGTAGAAACCTTCCTCCAGTGGCCCTTTGTAGTGTTGACAGTTCCCAACCCTACATTCGCCACCGCAGTTCTGGGATTTGATTAAAGCTGGTCAATGTCTTCAATATGTACCATGCAATGGGGACCCGAACGCTCAGGCCGCGGTATCAAAGAGACTGCGGCCACCTGGAAATTCGGTTTACTGGGAATAGCTCCCGAGACGTGCTGCCCGAACAACCAACAGACCCGTGCGTGAAGGATAAAGTTTCCCTGCAGAGTGCATTCCGGGAGTGAAGGGGGCCGCGAGCAGACAATCAACTCTATTGAGTTAGCTTGTTGGTTTCAGAGGGCCGCATGCGGGCTGCGGACCGCAGGTATTTCGGCAAACGCGGCCTTTCACAGTGGATTTACCCGCTCCCGGTTGCACAACGTTTTGTTATAGAAGAGCAGAATTGACTATTATATCGGGAGAGAACAGACGTCGTTACCGACCTTATTATGAGCCTGCAAGGCCGATCTTGGAAATGAGAATTTTGCAAGGCTGCTTATAGTATAGTGACAAAATGGGCAACGCAAAAAAAAAAAAAAAAAAAAAAAAACTCCGTTGAGTTCAACCACACCTATTTCATTTTCCCAACAGCCCAAAGGAGAAAAAGTAATAATAATTGAATAAAACGTGGAGTTTACTCAATCAATTCTGTATTCCAGAAATAATGGCAAACAAAGTTTTTATTTATTATTATTTAATTAATTAATTTTTTTTCAACATTTATTGCACCGAGTAAGCTCATCACCTAACAATATTGATTTGACTCATTTTATATTTATATACATTTTTCAAGGGTTAAGAAGCTTTACATAGTCCCATGTCTCTCTCACTTTTAAGAGCTTTAGAGCTTCCTCATTTACATGACCTTTTAATCTGCTAAGGTGAGCTGCAGTAGCTCGATTTTTAATCAGTTCGTAGTGGAGAGCATCGATTGGAAAATACCATGGCGTGTCAGTGATACATCGTTGTACTGATTTCAGAATACGCTGGATGTTCTATCCACTGGTTGGAGCTTTGCAGACCCACAACTGCTCTCCTCACCACCCAAAATGGCTATACTGGGTGTCCCATGAGCCCCCCCTCACCACCTCTCATAAAATCCTTATTTGTAGAGTTGTACAGGAGAATTTTTATTTTTTTATTCTTCATGATTTTTTCCAAGGATCTCAAATACGACCACGTTGCGCATTTCGCAACCATGTGTAATCAACACCAACTTTTTTTTTTTCTTCTTTTTTTTCAGATGGGAAAAATAATTTTTTTCATTGCAGATTTGTATGCTACGCAAAGCTTCATGATTTCGCAACCCCTCACTAGATTTTTTTGACCGCGCGCATGAAATTTCATAATTTTCCATTCCCTTTCCCTCCTCCTTTCTCAACCGGGCTGGGGACCGGATATGGCGGAGGTAAAAGAAAATAAAAACGAAAACTTCCTTTAAAAAAAATTTAAAATACCATCTGGTGGGGGAAAAAGGAGAAAAAAGGAATTCAAAGCTCTTACTCAAAATGCCCGTTTTGAAGTCCCTTCATTCATGATTTTCCCCTTCCAGAATGGTATTTTTAATTTGGTAGGCCAGTAAATTTTTCCGAGTTTCAATACGAGTTCAGTGTCTTTTGCTTTCGAGTCTACCTAAAGGTAGCGAAAGCATAGTTTTCATTGTGCTTTAGGGAGAAAAAAAATGTTTGGTCTCCAAAATCAAAATTGTCACTCGTATATTACGTTTTAGACCATTCAGAACAACTTTGGTACCGTGTCTGTCTGTGTGTGTGTGTCCACAAATCCTTGTAACAAGCTTATTCTCCACAGTTTTCATACGATTTGGCTGAAATATTCAGGGAATGTGCGGGCTAGGGGGTAGACGGCCCCCTATCAGTTCCATCGTTCTTGACTCAATACCTCACACTACGCATGCGCAAATGTAAATTATACCAAGCATCATTTTCTCGCGCCTGTCCGATCTCGCTCAAATGTGGATGATAGTTGGGGGATGACAATTTGATCATCTTATATCAATTTTAACGTGTTTGTATCATTAATAACTACTGTGCACTACTTATGAAATCCTTGTTACAAGCTTATTTTCCACAGTTTTCATCCGATCTGGATGCAATGTTTAGAGAATGTGCGGGTTAGGCTGTAGATGGTCCTGTATCAGTTTCATTGTTACCAAATCAATACTTCATTCTGCGCATGCGCAAACGTTTATTCCATTATGTTCCATATTTTCTCTCTCTAGTTGTTTGAGTTCGCTTAAATTTGGATGATAGTTGGAAGAAGATGATAGGTAAACGAGGAAGCTATGTGCCACACCCAACTTGGCAGGCTTTTTTTTTTTTTTTTTTCTTTTTTTTCAACACATTTATTTTACTTGAATATGTTGTCTTATGTCATGCATTTGGCTTCATTGACAACTGGTAAAATGAAAAAGACGTATTAACAGGGCTAACGAAACTTCAGGAAATCCGCAATCACTTCTGCGCCAAATATTCTCACCGAGTTATTATCAATAGAATATTATGACTTGATATCTATTGACAAACTAATGAATGTGATATAGGCTAACTCTTTAAACAAAAGAAAGCAGTTGGTAAATTAATAGACCAACTAAAACATCAGTGTTGAACATTACGAAGAAAGTTATGTTGTGGGATTCCAACATTTCTTGTCGCAAAGCCTTCATTTAGAGAGGCGTCAGAACTTCAAGGAATCAGAAATTTAGATGAAATTAAAATAAATGGATATAAATATGTAGGTATATATTATTTACACATTTATATCTTTAATGCTTGTCGAGAAAATTTTGATTTACGAGTTGCGGACATGTCATAATCATATATGAATGGGATAGTAAAAGAATGGGGTACTATATCATATCAAATAAAATTACATTATACAAATATATATATCATAAAATAGTACCTATGTAAATACTTAGATCCACAACAAAATATCAATATTAACAAAAATTACAATTACCTATTACATTAATAATTAATGATTATTAATAATGGTAATACTTTAGATGGAGGAGGGACACTAGGCAGATATAACAAGACCGCTAGAAACTCTTCCCAATTTTTTTTTGTAGGTAATGGAATGAATGAAAATGTGTTTTTTCTGCGAATTTCGATGCTGATAACTCTAAGCGAAATTTAAGCCATGCAAATTTAAAGTAATTGAACCTACTATACACTATATGAAATTGAATTTAGAACAAACAAAAAACGAAACATAAAATGAAATATAGTAATAAAAAAACAGACGGTAGACCTACGGTTCTACAGTCAGATCATTTAATAATGATTAATTTTACACATTATTAGTTCATTATGGTTACTTAGCAATATTAGCTTATAACTGAGCGTAATAAATCAGCTTTCCTTGACACTACAGAGGCTTAGGGATTATGAGATGCTGTGATAAAATGAGAGCATTCCAAAAAGTGGCTAACGATTTTCCTGCTATGAAAACTAAGGGAGTTACACTTCCCTAGTAACGCATTGGTTATACGTGAAAATCAATTGAAAACCCCACCGTGACGTGACGCTCGTGACGGACGAAAACAAATGGAAACGTCCTGTTAATCATTATTAAATGATAAAAGTCTGCAAGTTGGATGATAATGTTCTCCCCGTTCTGGAGTAGTAAACCCATAACAGATATCGAAAACATACTTAGCAATTGAAACATTGCGACGATAATGAATACCTCAAAAACAATTAATTACAGTAGCAGGGAATAAATCTACTACATTCCAATATATATGTTACCAGCCGCTCCGGCTCGCTCCGCTCGCCTCCACGTCCAGCCGGGGGGCAAGCCCCCCGGACCCCCCATTAAATTGCTCGCTTCGCTCGCAAAGTGTGGCATATAGGGAATGTTGCTCGCTTCGCTCGCAAAGTGTGGCTGTATACATGGAATGTATTACAATTGAAACATGTAGGGGATGTTGCTCGCTTCGCTCGCAAACGGTAGATCTCTAAGGGTAGGTTTAACTTCTGTGGGGAATGCTGCTCGCTTCGCTCGCTTGAGGAAGTTATACTGCCCACCCAACTTGGCAGACGTTAATTAAAATAGAAATTAAAAATTTTGTCTAAAAAATAAATAAAAAATTTAGGGGTGGACTACCCCTAACATTTAGGGGTGGACTACCCCTAACATTTAGGGGGATGAAAAATAGATGTTGGCCGATTCTCATAGATACCGGATAAGCACAAAAAATTTCATCAAAATCGGTCAAGCCGTTTCGGAGGAGTATGGCAACAAAAACTGTGACACGAGAATTTAATATATTAGACTAGCCGCTCCGGCTCGCTCCGCTCGCCTCCACGTCCAGCCGGGGGGCAAGCCCCCCGGACCCCCAATTAAATTGCTCGCTTCGCTCGCAAAGTGTTGCATGTAGGGAATGTTGCTCGCTTCGCTCTCAAAGTCTAAAAAATAAAAAAATAAAATTTAGGGGTGGACTACCCCTAACATTTAGGGGATGCTGCTCGCTTCACTCGCTTGAGGAAGTTATACTGCCCACCCAACTTGGCAGATGTTAATTAAAATAGAAATTAAAAATTTGTCTAAAAAATAAATATAAAATTTAGGGGTGGACTACCCCTAACATTTAGGGGGATGAAAAATAGATGTTGGCCGATTCTCATAGATACCGGACAAGCACAAAAAATTTCATCAAAATCGGTCAAGCCGTTTCGGAGGAGTATGGCAACAAAAACTGTGACACGAGAATTTTATATATTAAGAATGTATATCATAATTACTATATCACTACCCAGCTACCCACCTATATAGGTAAGCACTTGGTAGATTTGAGCCTACAGAAGATTGAATAGGCAATACCCGCAGAACGTAACGGTCTTGAAGGCTTATAGTATGACATTCGCCGATCGAAAGGCAGACTCAACCTATCTTTTTCCCTTCTACCTAATCTACCTAATCTAATGTGCTTTCTTTGCTGGTATCTGCCCGTCACTGGCTACTATTCAGCAATAATCACCTATGCACCGCCAGAGAACCAGTCAGGTATTTATTATGTACCTATCTGAAGAAACCAACGGTCAACTTTTAACTTCCAATGTGTTTCCGCGTGGTAGCCTCGTAGTTCAGGGTGCCGGGATTCTGCGAAAATATAACGTTTTATCTTCATTTTAAAGACGTAGCAACGATGGTAGATACCATGGTAAAGTATCTACTCCTCACGTTTATACGTTGTGACATAGATATGACTTATGGCATCATTAAGGGCACACATTCTAGGGTTAGCAGAGGAGAATTTAGCTCTTTCAGCTGAGCAGGCTGAAGCCAGTCATTTCATTCGTCTCTAGATATCCCAGAGAGATATTTTTGTAGATTACGCACTTGGGGTGAAACCGTTATGTTATGATTCCATACTCTACATCTTTGGTGCTTATAAAAACTTCTATAAATATGTACGAAAATATTCAATTTTAGCTATCCTTGTTAGACTACCATTAAATTTTCCAAATGTGTTTGTAAACAAAAATGTATTGCCTCTGGTGGTGAGGTACATTAGTTTTGTATAGGTATACAGATACGTAGTAAAATCAGTAATGCTATTAGCTCCTAGACTGATTTGGTTGTTTACGTTACTACTTACTACATTAAACAAATTGGTTAAAAATTGTGTATTAAAAATTTTCAGGAATTAAAATCATGAAAACTCGAAATTAGAATTTGTTTTGCTGTCTCACAACCGAAGGTAGAGAAACTTTACGTTCTTGCAAGAGGCAAATTTTTGACTTCCACTGCAATTTATTACTTATAATTTCCACTGTAATTTCCACTGCTTCGCAAATTGAATTAAACTTTTCGCGAATTAAATTAAACTTTCTGCGAATTGACCTTGGGCGAATCTATAGTTTTAATCAAGACAAAATGTAAAACTTCAACAAAATGTCTATATTGTAACAAATCATGTGAGTGATGAAACTAGCACAAAAAGTGTAGACTCAAACATAATCCAGCACCTCATCAAGTTAGTCTGAAGGTAAATTACTTATCATTAACAAAACTGGGCTTGAAACGTATCCATCTATAGATGATATTTTATATAATTTATAGGCTTTAGTAAGAAGGCTTCTAAAAGCAAAAGTTAATGGAGAGGTCGTCTAAGAGCAGCAGTTGGGAGCAGCAGAAAATATCCATCACGTAATTTGCACAAATGCTAAGCAACTAATTTGTACTAACTACCAAAAAACAAAAAACTTACAACCTACAAAAAACCCTAAAAATCCAAAATCTTTTTTGAATCACGAAGTTTTATTTAGTACAAGTATTATTGCCATAAAATTGGGTTTCAACAATTTCTTTCTACTGAAATCGCTTAAATTTCAATACAATTTAACATATAATACTTACGACAGATAATGACCGAAATTTTTCATTAAGGTTTAGACTTTTCCCACTGAGCTTTAGATTCAAGCAAATTTTCAGTAGTTAACTTGACTTTAATAAGTAGGTACTCGACTTCCATTAGGTAAGAAGTGAAAAGAAAATGAAAAAGTTCCAGATATGCGGTATGATCGTATGAGCGAATTTTTGTAAATTATCGTATTCTATAATGTTAAATTGTGTTGACATTTGAGTTTTTCGAGTGCAAAGAAATTGTTAAATATTATTTATCTCATAACACGTATTCTAAATAATAATCTGCTATTCAAAACGAGTTTTTGGAAGTTCTACCTTTTTTGTAGTTTTAATCGATTTTTTTTGAATTTTTAATGAAATTTCAGTTGGTACGTTTTTAGCATAAATGTGTTCATATATTTTTGAATGTTCTATTTTATAGTGCGAAATAATATAATATTAACTATTTTTAGCCGTTTTTAGTCATTTTTAGTGATATATTTTTTTTTAAAGCAAATTTCTGGAATTTGACCAATTTATTGTGCTCAAAAAGTGCTGGTCAACGAACTCATCCTTTCGTTCTGAAAGCTTGATTTTTTGGCATGATAACGGAATTTTTATCTCAATCCTAAGGAGAGTTATCGTCTAGAATGACACGCATATATATACATATATATATATATATATATATATATATATATATATATATATATATATATATATATATATATATATATATATATATATATATATATATATATATATATATATATATTTGAAGTTGAAAGGTTCAAAAGTGTTAAACTCTATTATATACATATATATGCATATATATATATGAAAAAGTGTTAAACTCTAGGATTCGTTTCAGAATCCCTCAAAAAGGATTTCAATGAAGAAATTTTTCAAAATTTTTTATTTTAAAATTTTCCGAGCCATAGCAATTTCTACGAAAATTCGCTAAAATGTTGCGTTTTCGAAAGGTTGTTATGAATCAGAAAATTTGGGAATGGATAGGAAGTCGGAGGAATTAGATTGAGAAGGTATTCGTCTGTATCTTCGAAAAGCAAACTTTTTTCCCTCCGCGATCCATTTCAAGAAAAAATGTGAATTCATAAGACGCATTTCTTTGTATAAAAAAGGTTTGGACGATTTTATTTTCACATACCTACTTCAATATTGCTAGTTCTCAGGAAATCGATCGATTTTTTTCTTTCAATCAATTCATTATTATTATTATTATTATTTTTTTTTTTTTTTTACCAATTCCATTCCATTTACCATTATTTTTTGAAGGATATTGTTTCAATGAAGACAACTGAAGTTGCTGAAGAACATTATATATCATATCTTTGTGGAAATAGATGATGATCTTAAAATTTTTGGAGCCATTGCTTTTGCTTCATTTTCTATAAAAATTTGCAAGAAGTCTAAACCAATTCGAAAACTCTCCATGTTCTCTCTATTGATTCCATCTCCCAAAGAATTCTATGCGAGTCGAATTTGGTAATATGACTGCTTATATAGATAATTTTTAAAAATTGCTAGCCTCTGGGCCCCGTTGACCGTTATCACTTATTTACCCGATCCATTTGCTGTCGGCACCAGCTTCAAATGAAAGCGAAAACATATAGGAAGGGAGTCAAGACGGTATATTCGAGAAAGTTGAATAACTTGTTCACATTTGAGGATCTTGAACTTGAGAACCAGCTACGTCCAATTATGGAGGAACTGGCTACACGAAAAAAGAAATTCTGAAGGGTCGATGCACAACGGGAAGGAAAAAAACTGGAGAGGCGCAAATGAGGCCTTTCTAAATCCTGAAGGAACTTACATAGAGGATGACATTTCAATATGTTCGAGTCTTGACGTTATTCAAACGTTAACTACCGGAACGGGATGGAGTATGTCCGAAGAGTCATTTGGACTGTCCTAATGTGGTTTATGAGTCGATGGAAAAGAAACGACTAATACATAATCAAGGAAACATTCCAACTAGGCAATTTATCACGCACGTAACGAAAGGATGTCAAAAATTACACAACAACTGGGCGTCAAGTCTTCCGGATGGAATTCAAGAATAAAATAACATTCCGAAGTCTGTTTTTGTTTCTCTGGGATTTGAATAGGGGGTTTCAGGAACTATCCATTCGCTTGGTGGGCTGGCGTCGTTTCGTTTTCAGGTTCGTTTCAGACGTATACATAATCTTCAACTAAGATTTCCTAACAAGTGTTTTCCTTGAAAAACTGGGAAAATAAACTTAAACGTATATCCAATGAGAGTTTCCGCAATTCTAAATTCCAAAAATGAAAATTTCAAAATATCAAATCAGAATATTTATCAGAAAGGAATAACTTGGAACAGTAGCCGGATCATCTATGTATTGGGATTGGGAGAGTGGGGACTTTGTTTTAGAATAGGTTGGAAATGTATAACAACGAATGAAAGGAAAATTATGTACTACTGCAAAACTAAATCTGTAGAAACACTCAACAACTTGTACCGTGTGTGATATTAAAGGCTGGGTGTTTCATGAGCTTCTTTCTACTCTATGAAACTCACTGGAGGTATAACGACATCTATTGGAACAGTGGTAGTTTCTGCGCATGCATAAACGTGAATTTCTTGTAGCAAGCATAACTGCTACAACTTTTCTGATGTTTTAGTCGAAGTCCTAAGGGATTATGGGAGGAGGGTTAAGGTTTAGATTGTGTTTCATTGTTTCCGTATATTGTTGGTAGCTTATGAGCATACGCAAACGTAGAATCCAAGATGCGATACTGTCTCAAATGATAATCCACCAAAACAAAATCTAAACCTCCAAGTTCTGATTCTTCCTTAACAACATATTGCTATGCAATAAGGTGACAGTCCCGAATCGGCTTTACTTACATCTATAGCTATATTAGTCAAGTACCTGTCCCAATTTTATTGTTGGCGTTGACTCCTGAAAGTGAAGATTCTGGATAATTACCTGAAACAGACAAAAAGTACAACGGTTAGAAAATAGTATTGACGACCTTAATAAAACGAGCATGTCCATACGATCTACTTGCATTTCAGCTTTATACTCCAATTGCATAACTTCAGAAGCACTGACCTCGGTTCTTTTGTATAGGATTGGAGATATAGTTCAGTACCGGGGATATGGTATAGTAATACCGGAGGTATGAGAGGCCAAGCTAAAAGCAATATTAATGTTATAACTCGTCATATTCCTAAAGAAGAATCTAATTGGAAAACCCACGAAAATAGATAGGTAGCTTAGAAATAACAAGCTTATTACAATCAAAACCACATTACTTAGTGATTATTCATTTTTATTTACAATGTATTAGCAACAAACGTAATTAGCTAGTTCAGTTTACAGTTTCACATTATGAATACCTATTAGATATACAGTACAGACTGGTCGGTCAATCGCATCTTTCAATATCCATCCGTTGCTTCAATGTGATTTATTTTTCTGTTTATTGTTTTCAATAATGAACCTTTGTAATCGACCAAGAAAACAGACCCCCCACCCCCCTCCTTCAAAATTTGTTAGTTTACGTTTCAGGAAGCGTAGAATGATTGTTTGAGTTTCATTTATTGGTATCCGTCCAAAGAATCGAACGAAACCACCCTGATCGCAATGTTTTTTTTTTTAAGTTTTTTTCTCAAAGGGCAAAGAAAAAAATAATTCAATACGGGAGTGAATCGTAACCAGTAAAACATATCAAGAATCGCCTTGAAAACTATGACAATTGTATCATCTGATAATATAATTCCAATGGAATTCTGACTTCCCGAAATCGAGTTTATTATGACTTTTGAACTTATTCTTCTTGTGAAGAGTAGGCAGGTAATCATCTCATTGATTTTCAGAAGTTTGTACAACGATGATGCTAACAGTAACAACTTAGAAATATATGACAGAGCGTTCAATTTACCCTGACTATAGAGTGACAATGAACAAGTTAGTGAATAAATTAATAAAGTGAGGCTTTGGAAATCAACGTAGGTATGTATAGTACAAAGCTGTATTCAATCGAATTACCTACTTCAATTACTATTAATTTATTAAATTATTGATTACCTAGTAAATACTCAGGAATTACTACTCTTAATTAAATTATTATTTCTATTCCAACAACATAAGGTTAATGACTTCCGAGTCTAGCATGGTTGGACCGTTTTAGCCAATTTTCTAAGAAAAAGAAGCTGTTGCTATGAATCAAAAATTTCCTTCGTGGAAATTCGTTTTGAAATTTCTATAGTTCAACGCTTTTTGATACGTGTGTAGAGTTTGATCACAAAGTTCTGGTTATTTTCATTTTTCGTTGAAACTTCTCGTTGGTCTCAGCGTTACTCTTTCTGAGTCACCTGGTTACGTTTTATTGCTGTGATATTCTCAGTTATCGTGTTATTTTGATCACTTTCGGAACCTCAGAGGCTAATTTCTTTCCTAATCGACTCATGTTGCTAAAATTTAATGGAGCTCCTTTGGGACACCTCAAAAACAATTACAGGTTCGGAGGATCAGTGAACAGCTGATGGGGCCTCTGTGCTAATTTCCCACTATAAACCGTAAAGTTATTGGGTCCTGAGCTGTAAAGGAGAAACGATGCGCCAAGTTTCGATCATTTCAAAGGCACGAAGCCAAGAAATTCAAAGTTACCTAATATTAGAGACCGTCAACTTTCATGGAAAATGCTTGATTTAATACTATATCCAACGTAGTCAATTTTATATTTACTTACATTGCTAAATTGCTTAATGAATTCGAGTTTTCTTGATAAACGACCAGATATAAACCTACGAGTTTGCGGTCAGTTTCCATGCTTTTGTTCCCAAGTTGAATGTAACACTGACGGTACTCTACAACTCAATTATTCGTAATCTCTTATCCCTAAAAACAAATACAATTGAACATACCTACAAAACACAAAATGCGTAAGTTACGGTGTAAAACTCGGTTAGAACGCGGTATTAAAGGGATCTGCAAGTACTTGCAAGTTCTGCAAGATTACATAGGTACTACTCGAATAAGCGTGGAAACCGAAGACCGTAGATTTGTAGAGGGTATCTTTTAGGAAAACCATAGATTTCATTGAAAAAAAAAAAAATAATAATAAAAAATAAAAATAAATAAATAAATTTAAAAAAAATTATTACTCGTTTTCCAACATATTTATACATAATTATATATAAATAAATGTAATGTTGAATTATCCGTTGGAAAGAGAATTAAATGCAGAGGAAATAGAAACTTTACGTTCTCTGAAAATAACTTTGAGAAAATGGGTGATTTTTAAACTTTTTTTCGATTTCTCAATTGTTGAATGAATGTTGAATCAATTGTTGCACTTTTTTGTTTTATAAATGAGTCTGAATGGTGTTAAATAAAGGTTGAGATCAATTTTACTTAATGACAAATTCATTTATTTCGAAACTGTGGTAAAAAGTTTGGGGAGGATGATTTATAGGGGAAAAAATTGGGTTTTAAGTTAAGAAAAAAATGTTTTCTCGAGAATTTTTTTTTATTTTTAATAATCATGTTGGCAATGGATTGAGAAAGTACAAGGTGGTTTGGCGGCATTCTACTCCATCTTCTGTCTAGTTTAATGCAATTGATTATTATTCAACAATTTGAACCGACCAGCCTCTCAGTAAGTAACCATCAAGATTTACAAAACTCATAAGAAGAAGCAGGCACCTTCATAATCGTACCACCTTGGATGGTTGAAGAAACAAATCAGCCTGGAGTATGCTGAGCCTGGAGTAAGGCATGCTAAGGAAGATTCGCAGGGATGACTCCAAAGACACAGAAATGCTTTTCGTAGGTTAGACTAATCACATTTTGTGAATCGTAATAGGTAGTGATCAAAAAGTAGAAATATCCCGAATATCTTAGTAGGTAACAATCAATCGCGGATGAATTTTGTATGAACTATGATGTGTTGCTTTGTATAAACGTTGCTCTGAGAAAAAAAATATGACAGTTACTACATGCCTTTTTGAGATCGAGTTACCCAAATATGATTGATGAGACGGAGAATTGAGATAAGTACCTATCATGGAACAGGAGTGGGATTTTTCAATTCCAACACAGTACCTATACGATTTAGTCTAGACTAAATTGTTAAAAAACGTTACAATATCATGGTATGAAATGAATCAAATTGAAAACTCAAAATGTAATAAGTTCCTCTGCGCATGCACTAACGTAAAATCCATCAACCGCCATTTTTTCATGGCCTCTCTCTCAGATCTCGCTCAGATTGAGAAGATGATGATTGAGTTGGAAAATGATCATTGATTACCCCATTTAGTTTCATCACGATCGTATCATTATTAATTGCTACGCTTGCGCAAACCTTAAATCTTTGGAACAAGCATGACTTCTTCAGTTTCATCCAATTTCAACAACATTTTTAGTGATTAAATGGTTTTTAAAGTATTTGATGAACTGCATTGTAATCCTCTCACTCGTAGCTTTAGCGCATGCGCAAACATTCATTTACCAAACATCATTTCTTCATTGCCTGATGGGGCTCCGAACATAAGAAGCTCGAGGTAGAGCGCAGCACGTAAACAATGACCTTACCAATTCGCTAATCTTTTGTTGCCTTTAAGGGCAGTCGTGACGGACACAAGTTGTTTTGTTGCTTTTTCGGTTTTTTGTTGGTTCAAGTGATTTTTTGGTATAATAATTTATTTATTAATTATATAATTTTCATTTTTGAAAATGATTAATGAGGTTAGTGGTGCAGGGAAAGAATTGTAGAGCGAAAAGGAGCGGCGCAAGGTTCCGACAAGGGAAACATCATGTCAACGACCATTTTCTTTAGGGCACTGCCCCCCGAGCGCTCCTAGTGGTGGACCTTGTTAGTTCGGAGCCCCATTGACCGATTTCGTTCAACCTTGGATGATTGAAATATTTCAAAGATCTGTAGCTACTTTTTTAATCACGTTACGAATATGAGTGAGCTTTTTACCACACCCATCTTGGCAGCCATACTTCCTGTTTCTAGTTGCGGTTTCCCACAAAAATCTTATGTAAGAATTCTGAATACAATATTGTGTACGGGAAATTTGGGTCTACAGAGCGAAGTTAGGCTTGAAATTTGGTACGTGGGTGAAATCGTCGATGATTTCCGGATATTGCATGATTTTCAGGTTTTGATTACAGGGGTAGGTTATACCACTTTTGAATACATAAGTGCCCTATTGACTTATATCGCTATCGATGTTCCAGGCTGGAGAAAAGATTAATGGGGCGGAAGGGGGCACCGGCAAGTCCCGTTTTCTGCCATTATGAACTACTTTAGATGGAACTAAGTGCCCACATTTAGACGATCAATTTGGGGAAAGCAGTCAATAAATTCGGAATAGGTCATCATGTTAGAAAAACAACATTCCTTAATGTTGATATAGGTTATTTTAATTACCTTCATTTTCTCTATTCCCGATTTGATTACAGGGTTAGATAAAAGCCTACACACACAAAAACGCATAGTGAAGTATTGAGTAAGGAACGATGAAACTGATAGGAGACTTTCTAAACCCTAGCCCACACATTCCTTGAACATTTCATCCAAATCGAATGAAAACTGTGGGAAATAAACTTGTTACAAAGATTTGCGGACACACAACAGACACACACAGACAGACACGGATCCAAGGTTGTTCAGAATGGTCTAAAACGAAAACGTTGGAGGCCAAACATTTTTTTTCCCGAAAGTGAAAACAATGCTTCCGCTACCTATAGGTAGGTAGACTCGGAAGCAATAAGAGAAATCAAAAAAATCAAATTAAAATAAATGCTTGACTCAAGTATTACATTTAAAATAATTGGAATTTGCAAAATAAACACCAGTCATTCCTTTAAGGAATATTCAGTTTCCCAAAATAAGTTTTGTGAATAAAATCTAACAATAACATCTCGTGGCTATTAAATAATTTGCCCCCACACATTACAACACCCCGTCAACTCATAACTTATATTTCAATAAAATTTGCTAAAAAATCTATGAAAATTCCAAAAAAAGCAAAAAATCCAAAACCTCTTTTTGAATGGCAGATTTCAGGTGGTCCTATATATAAGTATTGCGAGTCCAACGATATTTTGATACTGATCGGCAAGCATAAGGGGTAATTGATGCTACTAAAGCTGTGTACTTCACACTACTAAAGCTGTGTACTAAAGCTATGGATTTCACTCTACTTTCTGAACATGACCTACCTACCTTTACTATTTACAACATTGTTGGCGTTTTCCTGTTGAAACTCCTGTTTAGGCATTTGGCATAATTCTTCTTTGTTCTTAAATAGTGACCATTGAAATCGTTTGCGAAATTCATAAAATTTGTTAATAAAAAGGCAAAAAAATAACAGTCATTTAAACATGTTTCAGTTTTTCCAGGATCTGCCAAAGTATACCTAATCATGATGATGAGGTATCCGATGTTGTTTGAATCGAATGAACGGTGACTACTATCAATTTAACCAAGATCGCTGCGAAAGTTTGGGGCTAGAGTTCAATAAGCCCGAGAAAAACTGCCCCCCTCCCCTCATCTACTTTCTAATGCTTGGCTCTTGATCATAGATACCCAACCACGAAACTGGAATTTTTCTATGTGATTTCAGACGCTAGGAGACTTGTAGACAAAGTAGGGATGGACAGAGTCAGACAAATCAATTTAATTTATTCATAAAGGCAACTTTTTAGTTTGGGTTCAAACCCATGGATTGATCTCTCCAGGACTACCCCTTAGCTTCTCGGGAAGATTTTTAAAGATAGAATGGGGAATTACGGAATTGATATAATTGTTGAATATCATCATGCTAACTCGATTTATTGAACTAAACTAGTGCAATACCGGTAAAGAAAGTGGCGCGAGGGGGGGTGCTTATTATAATTAGGTACTAGTATTACCCCTTCCATGACTTTCATCTCTGCTGTGGGATTAAGAATACAAATATTACAATGCATCACAAGACTAAAAATCGAGCACAATGCACCTCAATGAAAACTGGTAGTTGCACAATAAACAATGTTGCAATAAAATTGCTGAAAAAGAAGATAGAGACTTTAACACATTGAGCGTGACATGTATACTAGATTTGATTCAGGTTCTTATATTTTTACAAACTCTAATAAGAGAAGACAAGGGTTACTGTCCCCCTCCCCCCAAAATTGCTCATGTACCAAAATTGTAAATACACAATGGCCTCTGGGAGCGAGTCCTTAATTTTTTAATGCAAAAATGCTACAGTACCCAAGTGGAACTTGATCAGAAAAATTTAAAGGTTAAATTTGTGGTCACTGGGTTAGATTTTACATTGCAACAAGCTTCCGCTAAACGATCGTAACAGTCCTAAGAACGACCAGGTGGTACAGTACCCTTCCTGTACTGTAACGTCCCTCTGCTAGCAACTCCGACTACCATACAACATCAGAATTTTCCTGACTTCTCATTTAGCAACCAAGAACCTACTCGCCTCACGGAATATTGAGCTCCGGAACGAACCTCCTTTTGTTCCAAATGGGACCCAGCACTCCAGCGAATAAAATCCTTCTTCCCTTCATTTCGCGGGACTCCACACTCTGGGACGAACTTTCTTGCTTCTCACGAAACGACGCGACGCACTCTTACCAGTGAAATTCCTTCATCTCTTCGCACGGGATTCCGTGCTCCGGGATGAGACTCTAACAATGTATCACGAGACACTACCCTCCATGACAAATCCTTTCTCACCTCATGGGAAAGCCCTGGGTTTATCCTAATATCTTCAGTCCACTGTCTATCTCAACATGTGTAGGGTATTTGGGTAATAGACAAAGTCAAAATCCGACTCTCGGCATGGAAGTACGAAACTCAACAATATACCCTTAATGTTTCTGTTTCATATCTGATTCAAGGTTACATTGACAATCATATAAGCGCTACAAAAATGTTGAATTCAGCAATCAGCTTTTGATTATTATTGCAGGGAAGCAATCGAAGTACGAGTATTAAATACATTCTGATCATTAGCCATGGAATGTGCATCCAAACGCTAAATTCATAAGATTGGGACATTTATAAGGAAAAAAAAAATTTCCCTACTTCACTGTTTGAGAAAATCAGATAGCGACAGTTCTAAGAGACACATTTTACAGTTTAAAAAAATGTATTTTTCGAAATTCCCTTTTTTATCTAAGTGATCATAAAATACAATTCAATCTACCCTAGAGGCAGTTTTCGATGCTTTACGCTGTTTTAATGATACATTTCTAACTATTTTATTCACCTATACTCTGAAGGATCTAGAAATATAATGAATGTTTCGACGGTTTCATCAAGTTCCCGATGAGTTTTCATGTCATCGTGTAATTTTATTGAATATATGAACTTATTTGTATTGCATCGTGGTTTCTTCATGTAGATACATTTATGTGCATATTATTTTCATCGTAATATCTAATTAATACTCGATTTTAGTACAAACACTACTGTCCTCACCACAAAAATCCGATCGATTTCCTTAGATCGGCGCCTCCATTGTTCCATCATACATTAACGGATGTTGCCTCATATAGTGTGGATGCATCTTTGGGATCAATAACATGCAAAGAAAACCAGAAATATTTTTCATATAATTTATTTATAAAAGTATAAAAAAGGAGCTATTTACAAGTCTTTTCGAAGGATGTGGGGGGAAGGGGTTTATCACTAGTAGTGTCCGTGGTGGGAAGTAGCGTGTTGAGCGTGTCCGTGCCTCTTGACGTCAGCGTTGAATCCGTTGTGTTTGTCTGCGGTGTAGTGGACTTCCCTGGTGGTGCCGTCGGCTTCTTTCAGGGAGTAATAACCTTTGACGACATCACCGTCTCTGGATTCGTGCTGCTCCTTGACGTCACCGGTGTGAGGATCGTGGACGCTGTACTCGAATTCGTACTTGGGATGTGCCTAGAAACAGTCGAACAACACATATTTAGTTACTGAATAAGGTCATAAAACAAACTACTTTACTGTTTTCTAGCATAGAAACCATCAACAATTCAATCTTAGCATACAGCTGATAATGGTAATTGTAACTGAAGTCAATGCAGGAATGATTTTCGTCCGAGCATCACGAACGTCATTCACTGTCCCTGATAGGAAGGATCAGAATGGTTCTGAAGAATTCACTAATGCTATTTCCTCACTGACAAGGGCAATTCCTAGGTGGCACTGAGATTCTAATACTTGATTTTAGCCGCTGTCACACTCAGCAACAGAGTCGTGATACCTACAACCACTCACTACCTCTAGTACATCATTCACATAAAACCTAAAGTACATACCTACCACTGATGCTAGATAGATAGAAAGGTGAATAATTTATTTGTCTTCTCCAAATAAAAAAAAAACTAGCTAGGTACATTGCTAGTTTGGCTTCTATGTTGAGTTGGACGTTGCTAAGAGGATATTTTTGAGTTGGACAGAGGAATTACCCTCAACAAGGCTATTTCAACCGGAGTAGGTATGTAAGTAGTTTGTTCCATTTTTTAACAGTTACTTTTAGCTATGTTGTTATATTGTAAACAGGTTTTCTACAAAAGACGACTCGAGAAAAGGGACGAACAAAATTAATTTAATAATCAAAGGTGTTGAAGCAAACATAAAATAAAAATAAAGCTGAATATTGTACTGTTTCGGAGGCTTTTCGGTCTTAACATCTAAAGCGCTCTCCCCTGGTACTCGACTTGCTAGTACGCACAAACTCCTCCGAAAGGTACGCAAATGATAATTGTACTATTACTATTAGCTGAAGTATCCCTTTAGATCTAATACCAAAGCTCAGTATTGAGCTCAAAGTAGAAAACAATTAGGTACCTACCTTTGGGGGAAAAAAATGAAAGGACAGACCATAAGGTATAAGCCCAAGTATTTATATTAGCATATTAAGTAAGGTATACAGCTGTACTTTGTACATAACGTTCACAAAAAAGCTTAACTTTATTTTTTATGAATGAATGGTGTTTTTTATTTCGATTAAATACAGAAGCATTATAACCCGAATGTACAATACCGGAAGATCTGAAAATTTCGGACCTGAAGTTTTTTGACTTCGTGATTAGCTTGGTATTAACTGAATTTATGTCACCGCTAAGTTATGCCCCTTATAACATTACAACTATTATGTTTATTCCATAAAGCGGTTTCTGTGCTGCAAAAATGTGACTGTCTCTATTGCTTATTGATTCCAGAAATTGACAGAACGAATAGCTGAATTTTTCGAGTTTCGCATCCAGTGTACATGCTGGTAGGGACTATAGTTATTTATGATTATCTCTGTGGAATTAGTAGTTGTATTTGTGTTGAATGCATTCAAGGTGAACAGTTTTGATGTTTGCTTACGAATTCTAGAGTATGAATTAATGAAATGGATGAATGGATATGATTTTCACATGGGCAGTACCCAAGTCCTTTTGCACCTTTCATAACAGATGAAATCATCGCTAATCAACAACACCCTCTAAATACCATTCTCTAATTCATTGTTGTACAGATAGATCGCTAGTGAACTACTATGGAATGTACCTACTATGTACTATCAGAATATAAGCAATTGAATGTACGCTCCCATGTAATAGTGTATGTGACTTGTTAGTAATTTAGTAAATATATAAATATACTGAATATTAACAATATGATTTAGTTTCTTGCATCGAAACGTTGGCGTAAAGATTTTAATTTTATTATCCTGACCGACTCTTAAGATCTTACGACTGTGGTGATATATTAAATATTCTTAATAATTTAGTAATTACACTTACGTGGTAGTCATAGTGCTCTTCGTGTTCGTGACCGTGACCGTACTGGGCGGCAGCAAAGGCGACAAGGCCGAGGAGGATGAGACACTAATGAACATAACTTAAATTAGATTTCATGGAAACAGTATGCAAGGCGATTATAATTGTGCTGACAAATCAAATTTTTAAGCGGTCGAAGCGTCGCTTTATTGCGGGAAGTCATATTAAATAGCTTCAATAGGATATAATATTATTTAGAAGAGGACAAAATCAAATAGCTACGATTACATAAGCCGTGTGGGCTTTTTGAAAGGCGAAGACACGGATGTTGTAAGTAAGGCGAAGACGAACCGAGTAAAACTAAGAAAAATTAAAGTAAACACAATTTTTCGTCATATATTTTTTTCACTAGTTTAATTGGTGCCAGGAAAGTCAATTAACGATGTAATATAATTTTCGTACAAAACTTTATCAACTTTGGTGCGTTAGTTATCAGAAGTAAGCAGTAATCCAATAAATATTCATATAATCAAATCTGTCTGTATCCATTGAGTATCTCAATAGTAACCACCCTTTACCCATGAAATCGGAATTATAGGGGTGAAACTTGTAGAAGAGAACTTGTGGAACTTGTTGAAGATTGAGGTGTCCAACAACAAGTCTCAAGTCAAAACAAATCCAAAAACTTGGTAGGTACTATTTTCTATGAAATTCATTTCGAAATTTATGGTTTACTTAATTTATTATTCCAAGAGGATCGAAAAATGGGCGAAATAAAATGTTTATTACCCAGTATTCACGTAATTAATTGATTGCACTATTAATCACAACATGTACCAGTAGACAGTACTATCCATAGATGTTTTGGTTAGATTAAAATGGATTTTCACTAAACATGTCTTTACTCATTTTACAACCGTAGAATGATTCTAGTGACGTCACAACTGGTGGCAGTGTCATCATTGATACTGGTGGAGCTTTCGAAGAGGCATCGTTCAAAAAACAAGGACATTAAGCTCGTTATCAGTTAGTAAGATTTTTAAATCGTCGAAACAGAATATTAATTTATTTTAAGCGGATTAAAATCATTCTTTATTGTCATGTTCTACTACCGTACCGTTCCGAACTTGTTCTGTTATGTCACAAAATTACGAGTGTTGTCTGTAGGTGACTATGGAAACCCAATAAATTGTTTTGCCCAATGAATCGGGGTTCGTTTAGTTGTTTAACACAAATCTAAGAATGATCCCGTCCATTAGAATAAATTTTGTGAATCTCAGACCTACAGCCGCTCATAAATGGATATTCTAATTATAGTGTTGTGCAAAGACAACCTATTAATTTAAGGAAAGTTTTTGCAGGTCTATTGCTATTGGAGAGGTTGGTTTCATAACAACATGAACTCAGCCGAAGCTTGAAAGTTCAAGTTGACCACCTCACGATCAGTATTCAGTTCCTGTTTACTGGAAGAAAAAGGGCGTCACAAAAATCCTGTTATGAGAATCGTCAACTGCTATACGGTCGGGTTCGGTCGATCCAGATCCACATAAGTTCCAGTTTACATAAGAAGACCTGGAGACCTACATCGAGGGACGTCCCTAATCAGGTCGGAGGGTTAATCCAAATTTGGACACGGACGCTCTAGAAGCTGTTCCTACTGTTATGAGCCACTCATTAGCGCAGTTCCAGCCAGCCATTACCTACAGGTTACGAGCCGAGTGTTTCTTCGTGACTCCTCTCTGTTTTTGAGCTCAATATTAGGTTCAATGGAATGGCTCAAATGGAGCTTAATTGAATTTACGTTTGCGCATGTGAAGAGTGAAGTATTTATTTGGTAACAATGAAACTGATACCATCTGCAACCTAACCCACGCATTCCCTGAAAATTTCGTCGAAATCGCATAAAAACTGTGGAAATTAAGGTCGTTGAAAGATTTCATATTGGCGCATGCGCATTAGCTATTAATGATACTGTTATGTTAAATTGATATGGGATTATAAAATCGTCATCATCCAACTATCAATCAAATTTGAGCGAGATCGGAAGACTAGGGCGTGAGAAAATTATGCTTGGTAGAATTTACGTTTGCGCATGCGGAGAGTTAAGTATTGACTCAGACCAGATGAAACTGAAAGGGGACCGTCTACACCCTTTTCCACACATTCCCTGAAAATTTCATCTAAATCGGATGAAAACTGTGAAAAATAAGCTTGTTATAAAAGGATTCGCGGACACACACAGACAGACAGACAGGCACGGAACCAAAGTTGTTCAGAATGGTCTAAAACGTGAAGTAGGAGTGGAAACTTCAAGTTTGGTTGAGCAAAGGTAAAACTATGCTTCCGCAACTTAGTAGACTCGAAAGCAATACTAACATTTGGAACAACAACTTATCCACTTGCGGAATGAAAGAACAATGAAAATTTTTCTGCCGAATGAGGTACAGATTTGGTATTCTGATTCTAAAATTCAATGTCCACGTCATCTATTTTTATTCCAGTGTCAGTATCCGAGAAGTTAATTAATTTCAAATTTTGAGTAAAGCCGGTGTGTTTATCGTTTCTTTCAATTGGTATCATCGACCACACTAACCGCAAATAAGAATAAAACCAATCAATACAAGAGAAAAAAATTAGATGCATCAGTAATAAAAACAGCTGTAGATAACTTCTACGGATACTTCTTTCGTTTGATAGCAAGGTCAAATAAAATGGATAATAGGCATATATATAGCATGGAATAATAAGATGCTTATCTGGATTATGCATGTTTCACGGTTGGTCGATGAGCAGTCGCAACCTCGAATTGTTAGAGAATGAAATTCTCAACAGGCCATTTAGAAGTCTCTTTACAGTTAACTTTGTTTGAGAATTGAGATTAGGAGGGAGAATGATCTCAAATTTCCGAACGAGGAATAGCTACTCCCGTTCGGAATGAAACCCAAATAACAGTACTAACTAGACTTTATATCTGAAATTATCAGGAATGAGTCATAATTTGTGAAATGTATATGCTAAGAAGCTACGAAAAAGTTGTCCAGTATAACGGTAAGGCTTATATATTTAAGGGAGCTTGTAAAAAAGTATACGAATATTCAGATTTTGTTTCTGTTACGAATACCTTAGGGGAGTATCAAGCGTCTGTCCAGTGTAACCACACTGAATTTAATTAGAATTTAGTGATAGTAAGAGGGAGATTGCATTATTTAAAGCAAAGGTATGGAGTATACGGACAGGCAAACTTAACACAAGATTGAAACGAGGCCAGAGCAAAGTACAAGTGAAAATTTTGTTTATAGAGGACGAAAATTTGATCGCCTTTGAAATTAATCACAAGGCCTTCGTGACCTAGTGTTTTTGAATCGGATGAACAATTGAATTCGTACATAATCAAAATATGAAAGGAAAAGATTCGCAACATTACCTATCCCAGTCAAATTAATTGCTATTTTGAAACAATGAAGTTAATAATAATAACGTGAACCCCTAATTTGGTTTGGAAGAAGTTTAATTAGGTTTGGAAAAAGTTTAATTTGGTTTGAAAACAGTTTAATTTGGTTTGGTAAACGTATACCTACTTGGTTTGGAAAAGATTTAATTCGGTTTGGAAAAAGTTTAATTTGGTTTGGAAAAAGTTTAATTTGGTTTGGAAAAAGTTTAATTTGGTTTGGAAAAAATTTAATTTGGTTTGGAAAAAGTTTAATTTGGTCTGGAAAAAGTTGTACCTATTTGTCTGGAAATTCTATGTATACATGTAGAATTTATACGACTTTAGTTTATATGAAACGTCCATGGTTACACCAAAATACTAGTGCTCATTCGAATTAATTTAAGTCTTTCTGTTCGTTTTGTGTTTCATTAATCACTTGTAACTAATTCAAGATTCGCAGATGTTTTCAGTTTACGCCATTGTATGTCGATGACATCTTCTAACATGACTGAAATTGCTTATACAATGTGATAAGAATGGTAGGTATGAATAAACCTAAAAAATTATTAAACAATAGTTAATAATTTAAACTAAATAGAAGACATTTTATTTAGTTCACTGTTCATTTGATTCAATATATTGTGGAGTCTTTTTCAGTTTTTTCTATCTATATTTGGAGATATTTTGGTCATCTACTACTGCCTTTTGTTTGAACAGTGTTTATAATTCAGTCTTTCGAGAATCTAGTTCCTAACAAGTTTGACTAATTCCTCAAAGTTATTATTTCTGTATCACAATATTGATACTAAAATAACAAATTCAAATATATATTTTGCCAATTCAATTATTATTGGATACCATTTATTGTATAATCCATCAGTAAGTAGGCATAAGTATATAAAATCATACGATATGTGTAATTATGTAACGTCCAGAATCAGTTTAATTCATACCCGCAAACTAGGTACAAATTGAGATATCAATTTATTATGCAGACATTAATTTCGCTAGTACGTAACAAGTGTAAAATAGTTGTCGTCTTTCAGTTCAATTCTTGTCTTATTGTTAAATTTCTGTGACGTTAATCAGTTTCGAACGTGAAGTTCCGTAGCTGTTTTTCTCGTCTCGTCGTCATTTTCTTTTCTTTTTTGTCGTCGATGACACTTACCGCGAGTGAATTCATGTTGATGAGCTGAGAGTCGGTAGGCAACTGTACTCTGACGCCGGCTGCCCCCCACTTTTATATGGTCAACCCGCTCACTCTTCCAGCCCTCGACATTTCGCAACCCCTAGCGTTCCCAGCCTGAATGATTTTTTTACCCGGCTTTCTGATAATTAATTTGATTCCAAATTATTACTGAAATTCTATTCCCTGAGATGAAATACAATGCTTTCATAATGTACCTATCTATACCCATAAATATAAGACCACTTAAGCGATATTATGCAAGTTTCTCTCAGCATTGATCATTCCGAACGCAACTTTCTTCTTTATTCCAAATTCTCTTTATAACCATTCCGTGTTTTTATTGAGCAAACATCAGAATTTTCTAGTTTTTCCACGTTATAATTCATGAGAAACAAGCAATTTGAAAAACATTTTCTATTCTTTCTCGATGGATAAATTAAGTTTTTTTCTGCTCGTTTCAGCGGAATTTATTGTAATTACTGTCAATCACGAATTTTGATGTTCAAAACCGTCCTTTTTGATGATGTAACTAATGCTAAATTCTTTCCGAAACCAACATGTTTTTGTTTATTGTTTTAAATATTGAACATAAGTAGTAGACCGAAAAAAATAAATGTTTAAACCCCACCTCTGTTCAAAGTTTGACTATTAACGTCTTGATTTAAAATTAAATTTCTTTTCTTCAGAAATAGTGGAAATAAATTCACAAAATTTTGCTCGAGAAAGAGATTAGATGGACAACACTATTTGTATCTCACTAGAGCATGAAAATGGAAATGAAAATTTATACTTTTATAGAAGAATACAAAATAAAAATGCTTATCAATCGAATAAATGAAAAAAAGAGAAAATTATGGTTCATTGGTCATTATGAACAGAAACAGAAAAATATACAAATAAAATCATCATCATACTAATTTAAAAAGTGAAACTAAAGAGTCTCAACAACATTATCTTTATCAAAGTTTAGGATATTGGTCAGACTCCGAAAACACAAGGAGGCTGTTCAACTCGACTCGTGATTAATTCGCTAATGCCGGTTGGTGTATACTGATTGGTAAGAAGGAACTTTGAAACTAGTTAGTAATGACAAACTACAAAGGAGAATCACATTGACCAGTTTTTTGAAGCAAAATGATTACATAAATTACTTAATAATTTGTCACTGAATACTTCAAAATCATCTGAATGGGCTACGCTCAAACAGCTCAAGCTGGTTCTCGTGCACTTTTTCGCATTCAGACTGACAGTGACTTGATGTGGTGCACAAACTGAACCAGTTCTGTATATAATAGTTGTGAATGCTGAAGCTGCCTAACATGCTCATCTAGAATGGTCAGCCTTCTTCCAGGAGTTAAAAAATGCCAAGTAAACGAAGTAACCATACTGTTAAAGAAACAAAGTTCCAGTCTTGCGGCATGATCGCAAGAGAGAATTTTCGTAAATTATCGAATTGTTTGTAATGTTAAATTTTGTTTCGAAATTTGAGCTTTTTGAATGCAAAGAAATTGTTAAGTAACTATTAGTTTTATGGCAAAAACGCTGCAAATTATTACACAATGGTTTATTATTTCTGTGTTAGATAGCCCTTCTACGCAGACCATTGGCCTATAATTTATTATTACACCCCGAATGTAATATATGATCAGAACATTGCGCATCGTGACTCCCAGAAGAGTTAACATTTCAACAGTTCGAAGACCCCGCAATTTTTTGCTTCACAGTAAAAATTTGTAAAAAAAGGTCGATAGGCAAGGAAAGAAAATACGTTCAGCTGATCAGAACGCCTCCACACCTCTTAATTAGTAGCGACGAGTCTTAGAGGAGCTCCATCTAAATAACAACACCGTGGGTCGAATAGGAAATTTAGCCTCGGAGGCTCCGAAGCTGATCTGAGTCCCTCTATGCTTTGTAATTGTGTTCCAGGTCTCCAAAAAGGAGCTACATTTCAGGTTTCAGCATCACAAGTCAAAAAAGCAAATTAGTCTCAAAAGCCTCACAGCTGATCAGTGTGCACTGATATTGAATTTATTCTTGATCTTAAAAAGGAGGTATTTTTCAAATCACCGATCCGAAGGTTGAAATCAATATGCCTGCGTACATATAGGCACATCAGGAAAAATTAATGCAATTAAGTAAAACACCTACCATTTACTGGTCACCCTGATTAAAAAGGTACCTACCAAATGTATGTATAGATAGATGAAATGGTTTTAATAATCATTAAAAACTCCACAGCGGAATATGATCAATCAAGTAAAACGTCGAAATCGGTCATTAGGAGACGGGAAAATGATGGTTAAAGTAATTTACATTAGCGCTTGCGCAGAATGGAGAAATGATTTGAGAAAAGTGAAATAGGTAGGGGAAAATGTACAGCCTAACCCACAAATTCCCAGAAAATTTAATCAAAATCTGATGGAAACTAGACCTTGTTCCTCGGATAAAACTTTCGCGCATGCGAAGGAGCTAATATTGATGCAATAGGATGCAATTAAGATGGAATAATTAAACCATCTTCACCTCCACAAAATTTGAGCGGGATTGGACGAAAGGCGTAAAAATGTGATGCTTGAGGGAATTTATGTTTGCGCATACGCAAAATGAAGTAATGATTTGAGAAGTATGGAATTAATGGTGGACCGTTTACAGCCTAACCAGCACATTCCATGAACCTTTCATAAAAATCCGTTGAATATTGTGGTATTTAAGCTTGTGTAACAAGGATTTGAAGATACACGACAGACTCACTCACATACACACACACACACACACACACAGAAAGGGACGGAACGAAAGTTGTTCAGAATAGTCAAATACCTACGTAAAATACGAGTGGAAATTTCCCACTGCAAAAAAATAAAAACCGTTTGAAGTTAGTGGAGACTACAACTTTTCCATCTCTCAAAGGTGAGAACAATGCGTCCGCTACCTATAGGTAGGCTTGGAAGCAATTCAAGAGATTAAATTAAGCATTCAAGTTCATAAATTTAGCTCACTAGTGTACATCCTCACGGAAAATAGTTGATAAACTCGATTTCGCAACGCTGGAATAAAATCCATTGGAACCACGTCACCTGATAATTCCATTATTGGCATTATATTAGCTGATATTTACAAGACAATTTTTATGTAACCCAGTATCATTCTCTAGCGATTATTGATGGAATTTAGAGCTTGATCGTCTAATCAATAGATCCGCTAGAAGAGCATTAGAAATCGGGATTAGAAATTCGAAGGAGTTTTCGTTGTTCGAGCTCTTGGGGAATACGAACCGCCTAACGTACAGCGTTCTTCTACAGCTTCAAAATGTTGGACTTTTTTTTTTAATTCTGAAGTATCTAACTAAATCAGGCCGGAATCGGAACCTTGTTGTGTGTACTAGATGCAAATATGCGTCAATGGGACCTAGCACAGCTCAGTACTTCGTTTTATAGTATTGGAAAACGTACATCAGACTTTTTTGCGAAAATAAGTTGTAAGCAAATTATGAAATCGTGTTTTCTCCTCAGACGAAAAAACAAATAACCTTACTAAAGGCAAAAAGTGGCAAACGATTTTAATCTGTATCTTTTTGTGGGCATCCAACCTGTGTATTCTGGTTCCAGTTCTAAGTTACTAGGACTTAGTTCTAATAAACATCCAAAAATGTACTCATTTTAATGCTAAAAGTAATACCCATCTACCTAATCAATAATTTTTTGCTTACCCCAGTTCATATAGATCTTTGTGGAAGATTTTTTGAGTCCCAAGCCAGATTGAATAGCAAGTTCACTCGTTGATTGGGTTTTTGAACCATTGTGCGACGGTTAGCGTCCATGCTCATCTTCTAGTATTTAAAACTATTATTACAAGTTGCAGTAAGAACCAAGATGAAGATGCTATTCACCATCATCCAATTAGCTGCCATGGGAATAAGACTCTCGATACAATTAGGTGTTTGAGACTACTGAATGGACAGCCTTATACAGACTTGGTGTAAGTAATATGTAAAAATGTAACATCAGCAACGAAGAGAAAAAGAATCCCACCAGTTCCAATACACAACCAGTTCCAGTTCCAAAATTGTCTTGACAAATATAAATAAAACTGTCATTAGGTAATTACAACACACCTACAACCTACATCACCAAATTGTAAGTACCACAGTCTTCATTATTTCCTTCGGGGATCGCTGGGCGCACAAACATGTAAGTTACCCACACACGAATCAACAGTAGATTATGCGCACGCACATACATAAAATCCTTGAAACAATCAAACTACTTTTATTTACTTCCGATTTGGCTAATTTGGCTCAGTTGCTTCTGTACATGGGCAAGTCCCAATGTCTTGGAGTTTTTAGGGGTTTTACGAGTTGAGGTGAAATAGTAGGCACCCCAGTATTATAATTTTTTCCAAATTAAATATAAACTTTGTGTTGTTAACTACCACCTGACTGTACCCTTCAAAAATAACTACACTTTGATTAAAATTTCCTATTCATCTTCTGGGATTTCGTTGCGTTTGAATAAATGCGGATGCAAAATAGATAAAATAGATGCGTCTGTGCCCGAGTGGTAAGAATGGAATCCGTGGAGTACGCGTCCCTCGGTAGTGTAGACGTTCTTACATTAAACCATGTGTTCTAAGCAAGGAATAATTTGTTAAGAATAAAGCAGATTTAATGTAAGATAGCACTTATAGAAATGCTCAAATCTATATTTACTTTGTAAGCTTAGGAATCAACCACCGCTTTGCGGTATTAATATTGGTTTAATATTATCAATAATGAACCTTTATAATCGACAAAGAAAAAATTTTATTAACCCCCCTCCACTCAGCATTTGTTGGTTTACGTTTCAAGATGCGAATACCCCCCCCCCCCCCCCCCTCAAGTCCCTCCGCCCGCCGTCCGAAGCTTTTCTACGAAACAACTAGACCAAACTTTATGACATTTGGCTCAAAAATCTTACTTCGGCCGGGGATGTGTGTGGATCATTCATCGGCATCATGTTTAATCAACCCTGAAGGGTAGAATCTAATGGTTGAAATATTTAAAAAACCGAAATTTTATAAATTTTCAAGGTAACAGTAATTTTTTTGTTTCTTTTATAGATATTCTCCCAATTAATATAAAGAAACCACGTTTATATGTTTGCTCTCCACAAGGGCTGAAACACTGAAAAGAAACCAAAACATCAACACGGGGGTGAATTGCAGCTGGTAAAGCATAATAAAGATCGCCTTTAACTCTACGGTGATTGCAGCGTTTTAGCTTATGTATACGAACAAAATATTATATGCCTCTAAGAAGTTGATAATTGGATAACATAAATCAATATCGCGGATTGAATGAGTCATTAGTTGAGGGCAGAACAAAAGTAAGACTACGGCAACACGACTGTGAATTACAAGGCTATTTGTAGTTGCAGGAATAGACGGTCAATCATCATTTATTAATTCTGCACGATCGTATTTTGGTTTCAATGTTTGAAACCACCCTTTCTGAATGGAATTGGTCAGTACATTTGCTAGGAATGTAACATGATGGTTAAGAACGGAGAAAAGTATTGCATCGTTACGAGGACATTGAGCAGCGAAAGACTCGGATCTCTGCGGGAAGTTGATGTAAATAATATGCAAGTAATCATTGGTTTGAAGCGTTTTGTTATTAATTAATTACGAGTACTTATCAATGTTTTCATGCTGTAAGTAGATGTTTAAAAGGTCGAGAAACATGTAAACTGTTGACATATGAGTATTTACTATCAAGTTATCGCATCTAAACTGGAAATGCTTTTGTGTCAATCTTAGTGGGCCGAGATGGCCCACGTTTCAAAATCAGGGCACCTCATTCAACCGTCCGACCGGCAGACTCATGTTGAATCCAGTTTTCGTTAATTATCCCGTTCACAGTGCTAATCACACTGAGCGTTTTCCCAAGACGAACGTAACCAAGCGCGGGCTATGGAATTTAATACGTAAAAAATCATACATATAATCCTACCAAGTACTCATGTTATAATCATTGATCAGTTTTAGTACCTATATTATTGGGGGGGGGGGGGGGGACCTACGTACAGTAAGATCAATCAATATTTTTTATTATCAGTTTTTGATTTCGTCATCTAATTACAGCCAGTTACCATGCCGTCATACAGGTAACTAGGGATATTCAAACAATAAAGAATGTATTCGCTTCTCAGATCTCGTTCGAGTAATTTTTCCTAATTTAAAAATCTATTTTATTCCAATTTAATATCATTCTACTTGTTCCTCAATTTTAATAGTTCTGCGTTCCAAATCTAATTCAAATTTGTGTGGTACATTTCCACAATAGTTACTGGAGTGATACTCCACATTTGGTGACCTCTTTCAAAATTAACATGCTGCATGGAGATGGAGATGAGTTTGCCTGCTGGGGAAGTTAACTAAGCCTGCCAGGTAAATATCAAATTACCACCTTTCTGGCCACAGAAACCAGACATTTTGTTCTGCTAAGTAGAGACAGTATTTAAATTGAAAAGAATCACTTCAGAAAATACAAGATTCGATTACATAATGGCTCAACTTGATCAAAATTATGTAGAAAATATTTATATCATTTGGTTAACTCTATTGCTAAAAAGTACACTAAAGCTAAAAATAGATTGATTGGAATTTTCAAAGAGAGTGAAGAATCTAAAGTAAATAAAATTATTAACGGTTCAGAATTTGGAGGCATGAAACCAAGCCAACTTTTACGTAAGACGCGTTCATTGGCTGGTAGGTACAACTGATTTTTCCGAAAGAGTCATTACAACTATTTGGCTGGAAAAGCTTCCAGAATGAATCCGCAGTATTCTAGTGGTATCAGAAGGTAACCTAGATAAGCTTGATGAACTTGAAGACCGAATTTGTGATGTCCAAGGTGTAGATGCAGTAGGTACCAGTTCTTCGTTTTATCACCCGCCACATAATTACGATCTACATCAAAATTCTCATTCAATTAACAATTTAGAAACCTTAACACACGCCATAGAAGAAATTCAACGCTTAATCTGTGAATTAAAAAAATCAAAGCTCCAGGTCGAGATCAAGATCTCGTAGTTTTAGTCGCCATTCTAGCCGGAATAGACGTAGTTAAAACCCTCAAGGAAAGTATAGTACTATCATTTTTAATTTGGTTCCAAACGTAAGCCAGAAAAGTGTAATCCATCATGCCGGGGAAGAACCAGGGAAACATAGACAGACAGCATCAGTAGGTAGCTGCACTGAACGCTGTCAATGAAGTTTCCAGCAGATATATGTAGACTATTTGTAATAGACAAAAGGTCAGGAATACGGTTTTTGGTGGACAGTGGTGCAGACGTCTCTGTCCTGCCTCCCAAAAACAATATAAAAGGTGAACCAAACATGCTGCAAATGGTACAGAAATTCCTACTTTTGGATTAAAATTAATGGATTTGGACTTAGGACTGAAGAGAAAATTCGATTGGCGATTCATTTTATAGCAAAAACCACAAAAGGAATATTGGGAGCTGATTTTCTACACCATTTTGATTTACTCATTGACCTCATAACTCATTCTACTTGTTCCTCAATTTTAATAGTTCTGCGTTTCAAATCTAATTCAAATTTGTGTAGTATATTTCCACAAGAGTTACTGGAGTGATACTCCACAATTATTATTATATGGGTTACATTTTTCGATACGGCAAAATACAATGAACGCACGGTAGTAATTTATCGCGTTATTCAGAACAAACTACCGGTGAATGAGGAAGGTGACACAGGTAAATTGGGTGCTGCTGAACGAGCGTTAGATAATCAAATATAACACTGATACTAGTGAGTCAGATTGATATCTCGGAACACTAACTTTGTGTCAATACCACGGTCGAACCCAGTTGTTACCTACATACTGATATGCCAGTACGGTTGTTGTGATGGCACCTTCTGAGACAAAAAGAAGTTTTCATGTTTCGCGTCTTCTAAGAGGGCCCGTGATTTGAATGTTTGCAGGTCAAAACCACTTATCTAGGTCGAACCACTTACCCAGGTTGAACCACTCATCCATGTTTTGGAGAACTGTGAGACGAGCAAATTAAGTCATGGTAGTAATATTTGGGCTGTTTTTGTAGACATGAAACATCCGAAAGTTTCTCAACATTTTCCAACCGTGCTTTCAAAAAAATATACCGTGCGCACAATCTATTTTGCCGTAACATTATACAGGGTGTCTCACGATATATCTCGCAAACTTCACCCACGGATTTTGAAACTAATTTCCGATCGAAAGGTCCTCTTAGAGATTTTTTTGAAACGTTTTGTTTTGGAGTTATTTAATTTTTAAGAATTTTTTCGTGATTTCGTCCCCAACTCATTAAAACGGCAATAACTTGATCAATTACCCAAGAAAATTCAAATTTGATTAAACCGTTGGAAAGAGTGTTAAATTTTCCATCTCCCCAATGGACAATAAATGTTTTTTGGATGGTTCAATTGGTGAAAAATCAATTTGAAAAGTGAATTTAGTCAAATCTTCAGAATGACCACGTTTTTCATACTATGTAGGTCCAATGAAATTCTACATGCCAAATTCAGCCTGCAGTCCTAAGATTTGCGCCAAAAATTCTTCTTTATCACGGTGTAGTCAATTCCACTTTTATTCTGCCAATTAGAAGAGAAAACTATGTTTAAATGTAGAAAACATTGTTTTTTTCAATGAAATCGAGAGTTTTCTTGGGGTTTATGAGTTTTCTTTTGTCTATCCGCCACTTTTGTGAGGATTGATTGCCCAGCCCTCATGGACCTCAGAGTCCAGCATTCACCCCCTCAATGGGTGGATGTTGTTTCAGGACCAGACAAGGGCCACTCCCTGTTGGTGTACCTGGAAGCCACTGAGCTTTACAACGAACTGATATTATGATCTGTGATATATTTATTTATTTATGTACATCTAGTCATACCTTTATTTAACTAAGATAAATAGTATTTATCATTATATATTTATCGATAATATTTATGTATTTGTAAGGATCATCTAGTCGTAGTTTAGTTCTTACTAGAGTCCTGTTAGGTCTTGGAAAGCCCTAATCTAGCCTAACAGAATTTAATCATTTCCATTCGGCCAAGGACGTGCTCTTCGATGATCGATTCATTCGCCAAATATCTACGAAATAACCACTCCAGTGAATTACTTGCAACGCACTTCTTACTTACCGTGAATTGATGGCAACTGTTGTTACCGCCACAGCTTAATCAACAACTCTCGTTGATAAGGACCGCCTAGAACACGATCAAGGCGGGTATAGAGACGAACGGCGACACTTTTGCAACAAACTTGGGGCCGTGCTGATTCGAATGAGCAGTCTAACACTAAAATCGGGCCGCGAAGTTCTTCACAATTTCAAAGACCGTTCGGAATTATATATAAAGATTACGGGGTATTTTTATCCGCTGTAGGGGTTACAAAGCGGTCATCGCTGTATCCCTTAAGGCAGAGTGCAGCGATGCCTCGTTTTGCGGGTTATTATTATTATTATTATCTCCCCCTCCGATCTGCCAGTGAAGTCCGTGATAGCAATCCGTTTAGTGACGGACGGTCAACATGGCTCCCCTTAGAATCGTGCCCGTTGCAGTGTCCTTTTGACACCCCTTTTTGATTGACGTTAATGACCATTCCGGTTAAGACGCGGCTTAAATTCTTAAAAAAAAAAAAAAAAAAAAAAAAGCCATGTAAACATGTAAAGTTCATGATATACTCACGGATAAAACAATGAATTTATCAGGTTGTCTTTTCGTTCACGACCTTGCGTTCAGAGTTTCCCTTCAATTATCATCTTGTTGAAGGTGAACCTCAACTCTTTTGTTTCCGTTAGGGAGAATGTTTTCACGCAAATTAAAGAGCTGTAAATGAATGGCGTTGCCCTACATGGTACCTACTGTAGACGAAGTCAGGGAAATGGGGCAGTTACGAGCCCAGTGCGACCTGGTGGTCCCGGAATGAGTCTGAGAATGCCAATCACCCTCCGGGCAGTTCCTAGGTACTTATTCGCGCGCCGCTGCGGCTCAGCCCTTGGAATTGAGGAAAAACTGTTAAAATGCGAATTATTTAGAACACTGGCCTTTTGACGGCTTTGCCTATTTATTCAATTAACTTGGGTGTTTTTATTTGCCCTTTAAAAACTGCAAAAACTACTGAAACTAGGTAAAATATCGAAGATAGTGTCACATGTTCATAATGAGACACGGTCCTAACTTGGGTCAAAAAGGGAACATTTTTGTAGTGAGTTAGTAGCAGGTTTTGTTTGGTAGATCGAGTGTTGAACTAAATTTTTGACGGGTTCCTAGTCGTCAAGGTGCATCTCTGTGCAACAAAATGTAATTTTTATGATTTCGTAGAAAATTAGTAAATGTTGAAGCTTTGAGGATTTTTTCTAACATTATATGTGTTCCAAGGGGCTCTCGCTCCAGCACGTCCGCAGTCACTTTACTTTACAAACCATTTAAAATTTCTTTTTTTTTCCATTCCCAGAAGATGAGCCCAGTTTGAGTTGAAAATAATCAAGGTATTTCCATAGGTTTTACGATGTCAATTTGACATGGATAACTTTGCTCTGGAGGTCATTCCAAATTTTCGTCCGACAGAAAAAATGTCACGCTATGATAGTTCACGTATAAGCAATCTCAATCATAATAGTAGCCACATAGTAGATGTCAAATATATGGATAGAAGTTTAATATAATAATTTAGAGATTAAAATATGTACCTATATACAGATATAAAACAATCAACCAATTTTAACAGTAATAAAAAACCAATGAAATATAATAAAATATTTACTAATATACTCTAAAAAATACTATGGCCAGTCTGCTCCAAGGGCTTAGTTGTAAGAGTATGGGACCATATCGGCGACCCACCTTCTAACTCTACCTTCAAATGTTTATTTGCTCAATGTCTTTACATTGGTTGGTAGGTGGTTGAACAGCTTTATTCAAAAAAGCTTTGTGCCCTCAGATAATTGCGGTGGCGGGTGGCAAAAATACATATCAGAAGAGCTTTTTATTCGGCATTGTAAGGGGAATAAATACGAGGCTGGTAGAGTGAGGATTCCTAGTTGGCGGAAGAGTAACCGACAACTAGCACGTGGTGAAGCCATACATAGGTAAACACGAACTACTGCTTTTTGCGGTCAAAATACCTTCACCGCTCCTCTAGACGGCCACCTTAAAATGACGCCGTAAGATATGCGAGATCCGACAAGAGCTTAATAGGATCGCTTAATATGATAGGATAGGCTTAAGACAGGTCTTGAACCAGCTTAGAATAGGAAATGTTCCACGCTGGTAAGAGAGCTGGATAAAGTATATGAATATGTTAATTCCAATTGAAAGAAGAATCCAGTCGTAGACCGAGGATAGAAGCAGTGCAATTACCGTTGCGAGGGAGGATATAACTGCCTGATTTCCCATCCCACAAAAATCGTTTACCATTCGTTTTGGAAAGCTGAGAATTTATTACGAATTTACCCACACTTCAATAAGCCAATTTCCCCATCCTTAATCCTTCTGTGGAGTCCTAGGTCCAGGCTTTGTCACGTATACAAACGAAGTTGTTGTGAATGAATTTGAAAACCAACGCATCCAAGCCACATAAATGGGGAAGTGACGGGATGCACGGGTACATTTACATTCGTCGCGCTCCAAAGACGGCGAATTTAAGGCACGCAATCTAAGGGACCAGCGGCCCGCGAAAGTTTCTTGAAGAAATATTAGATACCATGATATTATCTCTAAATACAGCATTTTACTTATAAATTTCTCTGACTTCGTCCGTTGTATTCAATCACGTAAACTTGTCGCACGAACATTCATTACAACCCCTTGCAAGGTGACATTACATTAAGGAACCAAACCAGCATAGAACCGAATTGAGGACAAAACCTGCAAAGGGAATTTGGATAACTACTTCCATTCATTAATGTCTGTATACCTAAAGCCACATCCAATAAATCGCGAAGGGAATTAAATTTATGGTGCCGTAAGACGAGCAACTCCACTGGCTTGTATGGATGAGACGCGATGAATTGTAAATGTATTTATTGACTGAATGAGCACAAGTAAGTAGGAAACGAATGAGTAATATGATTACTGTAGCATAGGAATATAGTATTAGCACTTTCAACCCAGCTGGGACACATACCTCCCAAGCAGTGCCTAACCTGGGGGGACAAATTTCGTCCCAACAGCTGATTACCTACTGCTGATTACCTAAGTTTCCTCCCTTTCCATTTAGAGTCCCGTTGCTTTTCGTCTTCTCCCAGGGTAACCTCTGAATCTACCTGCTTATACATATAATCAAAATCTATTTTATAAGACCTGGGATGTGTGTTTCATGTAAATTTTCCCTTTGAGCTTAACACGACTTTGAAGGAAAGCCCATTTACAACATCATACCTGGAAGTCTTGAGAAAGAAAACGAAATGTTTATCTTTACATTGTAGAACCATTCAACCTTAAAAATTAACTAATAAAAGTTCAATCTTCCTAGAATATTAGATAACCCTGCATTAGGATATCTTTGAGAAAAAATTCAAACTATTCCAAATGATTTTCAATCCATAGGATTTGGAAGCCTCGGTAACATGTAGAAACTTGAGGTTAAAGATGTTTTCAGGGTATCTGTGAATCACAGAATAGTTGCAGAGTTTTTTAGGATCCTGATTTTTTCCCCCCTAAAAATATTTCAGCCCACCAATTCCACCGTTAACGGTAGATCGAAAATGATGTCGATAATTCTCGATCATCTTCGGCTGTATATGATTGATTATTCACCCAGGTCTCATTAACGTTAGTCCAGTAATAGTAAACTCAAATCATCAAATTTTGAGAGAGGGGTTTAGAGTAATCAAATGAAAATAAATAACATGTAACCACCTAAGTTTAACACTCATATTACGTGTGGCAGTCTTCATTATCCGACGTTTATAATTAAAACTCAGCACATGATTGGTAATAAGTATACCTACAGAAAATAAAGTCCAAAAACATGCACTTTGACGCCTCATTTTAGTTTATATAGAATCGATCTACCGTTACATGTTTGGCAAAAGGAGACTCAGGAAGCATGTCCCTCCAGGATATACAAAGAAAATTAAATTTGAGGCGACAGAGTGATGTCCGGATGACGCCGAATCTGTTCAAAATTATACTTTGTTACTTATCTTGGTGCGTCTCTTCGCGGTGGTTTGTTAAGTTTCTCCCTTACTGGGGAAAACATCTGAGGTCGTGAGGAGGCCAAAGTTTGCCAAAGTTCTTCTTTGTTACCAATCTCGTTGCAATGGTTTGTTAAATTTCTCCCGTACTGGGAAAAACATCTGTGGTCGTGAGGAGGCCAAAGTTATCCGAAATCATACTTTGTTACTTATTTCGACGCCTTGTTGCAATACTTTGTTAAATAATCTCCCTTACTGGGAAAAACATCTGATCATGGATATGTCTATTTTTCCAGTAAGGAAGAAATTTGCGTAGAGCCCATAATTTCAATCGTCCCTTGTTGTTCCAGAGAGTCTCCCTATCAATCTTCAACTTCAATAGTCTCTTAATGACCCAGAGAGTTTTCCTATCAATTTTACACTTCCTAGGGTGAACAGGAGAGAATTTGGCTCACTCAGCTGATCATGAAAGAGCCCATCATTTCAACTTTTTTATAACACGATGTTTACTGAGCTCAGCATTTCGTTTGTTCTTCTGATTCCTTTGTTTTTATTTACTTTAGACAAGCATAGAAATTAACTATGGGATCCAGTCAGCTGATTCCAGCTATATTTTGCTTAAAGATGAAGTCCTAAGGAGGCTACATACCAAATTTAAGTCACTACCACCTAGAGAATGGCGCCAAATAAAGAAACATTTTTTTGCATCATACGTATATACCACACTTAATTGACGCTTGTTCTAACCATAGAGGTAAGTAGGTATGTAGATATATTATGGTTCTAACTAGACCTACCAATGTCACAAAATCTTTATCCTTGGGAGCAGGCGTGTGCTCATTTTTATTGGCTAGTTCGCAATGTTCGCAAGCTGTTTTCCGACGTTATCACTAGCAGAATCGTCTGTTTTCCGAAAGAGACGTCGGAATCACGCGTCTAAATACGAGCGAAGCGAACGGAAGCGGAGATGAAACGATTGGCGTAACAGATTGCGCCACAGCGACCGCGCGTGGGGTCAGGACGGAGATGTTTTGGCTGGAGGCATCAAAAGCTTCCCAGCAACGCCAACTTACCTGAATAATCGGATCAAGGGAAAGCCCCACACGGTCCGGTCTTGGCTCCGTGTTTACTTTCTCAAACTCCCGCTGTAGGTTCGAGAACTTGACTTGGACACACGCGAAGCAGTTGGCGTTTAGCTGGATTTCTCCAGTAAAGAGATATCACACACTTACTGCTTTATGTAGGTATACACGTATACGTATATATGTTTATTTGTTACCTACCCTCATTCTAATGTAAAGGTAATTCTGTTTGAATCACACAAACTCATTCAGTCGATTAACAGGTATGATGAGTGTGACACTGTAGCATCCTCTGAATAAGTCATCTGTTTCTTATTTCAGTACTAGCCGCTCCGGCTCGCTACGCTCGCCTCCACGTCCAGCCGGGGGCAAGCCCCCCGGACCCCCCATTAAATTGCTCGCTTCGCTCGCAAAATGTGGCATGTAGGGAATGTTGCTCGCTTCGCTCGCAAAGTGTGGCATGTAGGGAATGTTGATCGCTTCGCTCGCAAAGTGTGGCATGTAGGGAATGTTGCTCGCTTCGCTCGCAATTGAAACATGTAGGGGATGTTGCTTGCTTCGCTCACAAACGGTAGATCTCTAAGGGTAGGTTTAACTTCTGTAGGGGATGCTGCTCGCTTCGCTCGCAACCACGAAAAGTTTGCTTTGCTCCAAACGGTAGATCCCTAAGGGTAGGTTTAACGTGTGTAGGGGATGTTGCTCGCTTCGCTCGCAAACGGTAGATCTCTAAGGGTAGGTTTAACTTCTGTAGGGGATGCTGCTCGCTTCGCTCGTTCGAGGAAGTTATACTGCCCACCCAACTTGGCAGGCGTTTTTTTCTGTTGGAAATTCTTACGAACAAAATAAATCATATAAAACTACGTGGAACCACAAAAAAGTTTATTTGGGGATGTTGCTCGCTTCGCTCGCAAGGTATACCTGTATATCCTTGAGGAAGTTATACTGCCCACCCAACTTGGCAGACGTTTTTTTCAGTTGGGGAATTCTTACTTAAAAATTAAATCTTATAAAACTACGTGGAACCACGAAAAGTTTATTAGGGAATGTTGTACTGCCCACCCAACTTGGCAGACGTTTTTTTTCAGTTGGGAATTCTTACAAACAAATTAAATCTTAGAAACTACGTGGAACCACGAAAAGTTTATTCAGGGATGTTGCTCGCTTCGCTCGCAAGGTATACCTGTATATGTGTAGGACAAAGTCCGTATTTATTATTTGAAATGGCTCTCGCTTCGCTCGCAAGGTAGGTACCTATGTAGGCATACCTGCTCGCCTCGCAACGTTGTGACATCGAACCCTTCACGTCAATTCTTGAGCCTTCTCTCGTCCACGGCAGAATCATTTTAATCGCTTTGCTCGCTTCCGCTCGCGATTTGACCAACTTAACATGACTTTTTTCGATATCCGATTTCGGATTCAGATTCGGCGGACCCAAAGCTGTATTTCGCCCGCGAAAACCGTTCCGAAAAACGTACCTTTATGGGGTATATTTTAATGGGAAAAAACCAAGTTTTTCGGCGGACTTTTCGAGAAAACGGGTCCGTACTCTCGCATTTTTTTAACGCATTTCCCGATACTTTTTTCGCGATCCGATCGCGCCGTCGTCTTCCTCGTAGGAAAACCTACGAAACCCGTATTTTTCCGGAATTGTCAACGGCCGTTTAGAGGGGTAGGGGAAGCGGGGAAGTGGAAAAAGCGCACATTAATTATTACTTCGACCCCCCTCCCGCCCTACGGCCCATGGTTCGGGTGGGATTAGAAAATTTTAAATTCGCTTATACACCCTATCGGAAAATCCCAAAAAGATCCCCCCACTCGTAGATCCGGCCCACTCAGCCGTTTGGCCGTGCATAGACACGACAGAGCGACAGAGCGACAGACGGAGTTTCATTCTTATTAATAACTAGCCGCTCCGGCTCGCTACGCTCGCCTCCACGTCCAGCCGGGGAGCAAGCCCCCCGGACCCCCCATTAAGTTGCTCGCTTCGCTCGCAACGTGTGGCGTGTAGGGAATATTGCTCGCTTCGCTCGCAAAGTCTGGCATGTAGGATATGTTGCTCGCTTCGCTCGCAAAGTCTGGCATGTAGAAAATGTTGCTCGCTTCGCTCGCAAAGTATGGCATTTAGGGAATTTTACTCGCTTTGCTCGCAAACGGTAGATCCCTAAGGGTAGGTTTAACTTCTGTAGGGGATGCTGCTCGCTACGCTCGCTTGAGGAAGTTATACTGCCCACCCAACTTGGCAGACGTTTTTTTCTGTTGGGGAATTCTTACTTACAAATTAAATCTTATAAAACTACGTGGAACCACGAAAAGTTTATTAGGGGATGTTGCTCGCTTCGCTCGCAAGGCCGTATTTATTCTGTAGGGGATGCTGCTCGCTTCGCTCGCTTGAATAAGTTATACTGCCCACCCAACTTGGCAGACGTTTTTTTCTGTTGGAAATTCTTACAAACAAATTAATTCTTATAAAACTACGTGGAACCACGAAAAGTTTATTAGGGAATGTTGTACTGCCCACCCAACTTGGCAGACGTTTTTTTCAGTTGGGAATTCTTACAAACAAATTAAATCTTAGAAACTACGTGGAACCACGAAAAGTTTATTCGGGGATGTTGCTCGCTTCGCTCGCAAGGTATACCTGTATATGTGTAGGACAAAGTCCGTATTTATTATTTGAAATGGCTCTCGCTTCGCTCGCAAGGTATTGCGTAGAAGTGCAAATGGGAACCCCCCTGTGAGGGTCCCTTCAGGTAAGCAACGTTGTGTAACGGCGGCCCGTGGTCGATTAATTTCTGATGTTAAACGGTTCCCTCGCAATTCCCCTCCCAATTTGACCTACTTTCCGTCACTTTTTTCGATATCCGACTTCGGATTCAGATTCGGCGGGATCAAAGCTGTATTTCGCCCGCGAAAACCGTTCCGAAAAACGTTCCTTTATGGGGTATATTTTAATGGGAAAAAACCAAGTTTTTCGGCGGACTTTTCGAGAAAACGGGTCCGTACTCTCGCATTTTTTTAACGCATTTCCCGATACTTTTTTCGCGATCCGATCGCGCCGTCGTCTTCCTCGTAGGAAAACCTACGAAACCCGTATTTTTCCGGAATTGTCAACGGCCGTTTAGAGGGGTAGGGGAAGCGGGGAAGTGGAAAAAGCGCACATTAATTATTACTTCGACCCCCCTCCCGCCCTACGGCCCATGGTTCGGGTGGGGTTAGAAAATTTCAAATTCGCTTATACACCCTATCGGAAAATCCCAAAAAGATCCCCCCACTCGTAGATCCGGCCCACTCAGCCGTTTGGCCGTGCATAGACACGACAGAGCGACAGAGCGACAGACGGAGTTTCATTCTTATTAATAACTAGCCGCTCCGGCTCGCTACGCTCGCCTCCACGTCCAGCCGGGGAGCAAGCCCCCCGGACCCCCCATTAAGTTGCTCGCTTCGCTCGCAACGTGTGGCGTGTAGGGAATATTGCTCGCTTCGCTCGCAAAGTCTGGCATGTAGGATATGTTGCTCGCTTCGCTCGCAAAGTCTGGCATGTAGAAAATGTTGCTCGCTTCGCTCGCAAAGTATGGCATTTAGGGAATTTTACTCGCTTTGCTCGCAAACGGTAGATCCCTAAGGGTAGGTTTAACTTCTGTAGGGGATGCTGCTCGCTACGCTCGCTTGAGGAAGTTATACTGCCCACCCAACTTGGCAGACGTTTTTTTCAGTTGGGAATTATTACAAACAAATTAAATCTTATAAAACTACGTGGAACCACGAAAAGTTTATTCGGGGATGTTGCTCGCTTCGCTCGCAAGGTATACCTGTATATGTGTAGGACAAAGTCCGTATTTATTATTTGAAATGGCTCTCGCTTCGCTCGCAAGGTAGGTACCTATGTAGGCATACCTGCTCGCCTCGTAATGTTGTGACATCGAACCCTTCACGTCAATTCTTGAGCCTTCTCTCGTCCACGGCAGAATCATTTTAATCGCTTTGCTCGCTTCTGCTCGCAATTTGACCGACTTAACGTCACTTTTTTCGATATCCGATTTCGGATTCAGATTTGGCGGACCCAAAGCTGTATTTCGCCCGCGAAAACCGTTCCGAAAAACGTACCTTTATGGGGTATATTTTAATGGGAAAAAACCAAGTTTTTCGGCGGACTTTTCGAGAAAACGGGTCCGTACTCTCGCATTTTTTTAACGCATTTCCCGATACTTTTTTCGCGATCCGATCGCGCCGTCGTCTTCCTCGTAGGAAAACCTACGAAACCCGTATTTTTCCGGAATTGTCAACGGCCGTTTAGAGGGATAGGGGAAGCGGGGAAGTCCAAAAAGCGCACATTAATTCTTACTTCGACCCCCCTCCCGCCCTACGGCCCATGGTTCGGCTGGGATTAGACAATTTTAAATTCGCTCGTTCCACCTTTCGGAAAATCTCAAGAAGATCCCCCCACTCGTACACTCCCCCCACTCAGCCGTTTGGCCGTGCATAGACACGACAGACAGACAAACAAACGGAGTTTCATTCTTATTAATAGTATAGATATAGATAGAGATAGAGATAGAGATTTTTTATCTGTTGGCTTGTAATCGTTTAGGTTGATGAATTAGCAGCTATTTATTGATCGAACTTGTATATCGTATACTAGGCCTTGGAGAAGGTAATTTAGTTATCAAAAGCGGATTTTTTTTTTTTTTTTTTTTTCCTCCAGTCTAGATAATCGAATGACGTGTAGAAGAAAATGCTAGGGAAAAATTGAAAACTCGTGTTATGATTCACTCATAACGTTATTTTAGTGCAATATAATAAGAATGCAATGGGAATACTTAATTCTTCTCAGATTTTTCACGAATTTACTTTATGTTGACCGAAATAATCTGGCAACCCTAGTTGTAGTTATCACTAATGACCAAATAGATATCATAATTTTGTTTTGTTCATCGACTTTCTCTCTCTCTCTCTCTCTCTCTCTCTCTCTCTCTCTCTCTCTCTCTCTCTCTCTCTCTCTCTCTCTCTCTCTCTCTCTCTCTCTCTCTCTCTCTCTCTCTCTCTCTCTCTCTCTCTCGCATTCAAGAAGTATGAAGACATATATAGGTACTTGTTTAACAATTTCCAGCTAATCTGAGAGCTTTTACTTACCTGTTTAATGGTTTTACTCATCCTGTTATTAAAACTTTCAAATTTTAATGAAGCGACATAAATATGTTTTTTTTTTTTTCTTTCGTACAATCGTGTCAGAACTGGATATATTCGGTGTTTTCGTGTTTCTGTGACAAACATCTTCTTACTATAATACCACCTGATTGGCTCAAAGGGCCGATAACTTCTTGGTATTGTTGAAATCGTGGACTATAATCTTTCCAGCGAATTTCCGAAGCTTACTTAGCAAACATTCGATGTAAGCTGTACCACCGAAACTTGAGTCCTTAACGTCAACTTTGTTTACCTGGGCGATTTTGTTGAGCTTTCCCTGATTTAGGATGATAGAGAAAGCTCAGAGGCAGTGGCGCATATAAATAATATTGGGAGGGGGGGGGGGGGGGGGGGGGGGGGGGTGTTCAAAACGTCGGCCAAGTTAGGTGGGCAGTATAGCTTCTTCACACATTGTAACATGTAACATGGACATATAGAATTACGTATTTTAAGAACGAAGTACGAGTCGATATTATTGATAAGTCTACGTTATGAGAAATTAAATTTTGCGCATGCGCACAGACAATTGTTACTCCAACGGTGAAATGCAGGGGACGTCTTGAAGTTAAACCGCACAATCCTTGAAGATTTCATAAAACTCGGATCATTAGTCTCGGAGTTTTGTTGGTGTCGATCAATTTTAGTTTTGCGCCTATTAATGCGCATGCCTATTAATCCACCAATCGCGATATAATTCCTAAGGAATTTTCTAAAAACTATATACCAACTATTTCCCGAGTTTGAACGAAATCGGATCAATAGATGATAAGAAATCGAAGTTATAATAAATTAACGTTTGCGCATGTGCACAGGGTACTATTTATGTGACAGCAATGAAAATTATAGGGGACCGTCTAGAAGCTATTCTGCACAATCCCTGAAAATTTCATCAAAATCTTTCTATTAGACTTGGAGTTTTCCCTGTGTTAAACGATACCTATTAGTTTCGCACATGCGCAATGGTTATTACTCTGAAAATCGCGATATAATTTATAGGGCGTTTTCTAGAACATATACCCAATTAACTACCGACTTTGAACGAAATCAGACGAACAAATGATGAGAAATCGACGTTTTGAGAAATTCACTTTACGCATGCGCACACTCTACGGTTAATTCGACGGCTTTGAAAATTATAGGGGACCGTATGGAGGCTAGCTCGCACAATTCCTGAAAATGTCATCAGAATCAGACTGGGACATGGTATAGTTTGGGGCGTGGCAACGATTTACCACAGTCATATATCAGACAGACAGACACGGAACCAAAATGGATCAGAAAGCTCGGAAACGCAAAAAACAAGGGGAAATTTTGGTTCTGGAGGACAAAAAATTTTTTTTGACAGTGGATACATACTTAAAAATGAGATTGACCTGCTATATTGACTTAACAAGGTTTAGGTCTAGCCGCGACTGGCTTCATTCTATCCGCTAAGGCGCACATTGTCTCTAGCTATCAACTTTTGCCGCGGGCAGCGCAACTAGACGAAATTTAATCCCACCAATCAAACCGCTTACCGCTCACTGTTGACTCTAACTTCAATTCAATCTGGCAAATTGTGCATTACAACAATTCCTTTTAATATTTGCCTATATGATGAAGATTGTAAACACTTATTATTTAGATTTTGTGGCATGCTCATCTTCACAATGAAAATAAATCAGCTTGATTTATGGAATTTAATTTAAGGAAACTATTCCTGAACTATAACATAGTTCAAAACTCCTTAAAACAAGTTATATTATTTTTACCGTGAAGATGAACATGCTGAAAAATCTAAAGAGTAAACTCATATTAGTTAAATTTGTCTTACATTGTCTTCTCATTTCGGGGGGGGGGGGGGGGGGGGGGGCCCAAAAATCCACCTGCTCCAGAGTGTATGATGAATATAGCCAAGAACTGGGCCAGTAACTCGCTAATCATTTTGGGAAAATCACTTCAAAATCGGCCCAGCCATTTTGGAGCCCACAGAAGACACAAAGACAAACGAACATATGATTCATTATTTTGTATCAAATAGATCTGTAGAAGAAGATTAAATTTGCGAAGTTCATTTTTCTCAAAATTTCATTTATTCTGTTATACGTTCGGTTAATTCGTGAATGTAGAAATAAAGATAGAGAACATCCGACACGTTCATACTTTTGACGAGTGGATCTTGTTTACTCTCCCCACGTCGAACCAATCATTCGGCTCCAAACGAGAATGTTCCCGATTTCAGAAAACCTAGAATAAAATTGAGCGTTGTAAAAAGGCTTTCGCTAATCAGAGGTAACTGCCTCGTTGGACCTGTTTTATCCTCACCTACCCACACAAACCGTTCTTGGAGTCCATAATTAGCACCGTTCGATATTGCATTATTACTTCGATAGCGTGTGATTTCACTGAAAGGCGACGAAAGCTCTAGATACCGTTGAATAATAGGTTCCAATCCAAACAGGCAAACACACATTCTACCAAGTTTCTTAAGTTCTCCAGTAGCAGGTCACACGTCACAGACGTTGTTGAACGGAAATTTGTATTTAAGCGACTTCAGTTAGGAATAGGAAAATTAATTTAGTTTCATGAGGTGTTTTCGCATAATATCTACCTACTGAACTAATGTGTGAGTGTACGTGAGTACATCCATTGTTCAGTGCTGTAATCGTATTACAATTAACTTATTTCCAGACTTCGTCCACCCTCAAATTTACCTGTATAAATATATTATTCACTATGTCAATCATTATCTTAGGCTCATTTTTTGTTTGTTCTACAATCCTTTCCGTCGCTGTATGATAAATTATAATGGGGAATTTCTGGGTTATTTTTTATTTGCTCAGATTCTACGCATCTTGAAGCGTAATTCTACGACAATCTACAACACAATAACAAAAGTATGGAGAAGCTCTGATCAGCTGTGGGGCCTCTGATGCTATTTCCTTTTCTAATCCACAGACGGTGTTGAAATTTAGGATGGAGCTCCTCTAGGACACCTCGGAAACAATCAGGTACGAGGCATGGAGGCTCACTGATCAGCTGAAGAGCCCAAGGAGGCTAATTTCATTCCTTGTCGATTTATTTCCTCTTAGAATAGGGAATTTTTCATGGTTATTTTATATTCGCTCAATAGAAAGATCTGAGTAAGAGCTTCCCAAAAAAAGTTCAAGTCACTAAATTTCCGTAAATTATCGAACTGTATTACGTTCAATTATTTAGAAAATTCAGGACTTTGAGTAAAAAGAATATCAATTTCATGACTAAAACTCGTTCTAAATAATATCTTGTGATTCAAAAAAGATTTTGGATTTTTAACAATTTTTAAATATATTTTTCGGCAAATATTAATGAAATATAGGTATATTTTTCAGAAAAAATCAGTACATCAATTTTGTAGAGTTCTAGTTCATTGTAAATAAACTTCTCTTGATCAAAATTCTGCTAAAACTATAAATTTAATTATTAATCGCCGTTTCTAGCCATTTTTTGTGATTTTTTTTAGCACATTCTTTCAAATTTGAACAATTTAATGTAATCACAATGTGCTGGACAACAAACTCATCCTTCCAATTGGAAAGCTTGATTTTTTGGCGCAAGAACGGGATTTTTATGTCAATCCTAAGGAGAGTTATCGTCTGGAATGCCAAGGTTGGTTTGTTCACCCTTTAAAGGTCTTTAGAACTTTTTTCTTAATGCAAAAGCATATAACCATTACATTATTTAGATATCAGCATACCTACCTGTTCACCCTTTTAAGATCTTTAGATATCAGTATACGTACCTGGAGAATTACCTGTTTTTGTTCATTGGCATTATTTTTATTTTTTATTTAAATACAGGCATTAATTTTTTTTATTTATAATATACTCGTAATTCTCTCATTTCATCAGAATTCATGTATAGGAACAATTTATTAATTCCCTCAATCATAACTTTGGTGGTCAATTAAACCCATTTTATATCAAGTATCGTTCGTCTTCTTTTTCATACAGCGTCATGAGGAAATACAATATGTATTAATATAAATATGCAAGTTTCAAATTATACTCATACAGTTTTTGCGAAAATTGTCATGTTATTTTTTGGTGCTGGTAACAAGTAGTCAACCTTCTCTCAATTTTCAATCAAATTTTGGATGGATAGTCCCCTGATAGCATACCTAAATTTAATTTCAAACCGCCAAAACCTTCCCTCACCTGACCATCAACCGGAGTTGCTAACTTTGGCGGTCAATAAAACCCATTTTACATCAAGCATCGTTCGTCTTCTTTTCCTGTGGCTTTCGTATGTTATAAGCTAACGATTAGTATAATTCGTAGTGCCCCACAACTTTTACCTAGCTGTGTGCAACAATGAACACCTAAGTCCATAAGGTTATAAGGTCCATAATTCCCTCACATTTTCTTAACATGGGGCCACATCTTCCCAGAGCATCTTTTTTATGTTTTGAAAGTTTCCGCCAATCTGAGGGCGACTTTTTGCACTGTATCCTTCTCTTTCTTCAGTTTGTGAGAAAATTTTACAGAGCAAGACTGCCCTCGTCAAATCAAAAGCCTAATTCCCTCACTCGATTATATCTCGACTCAGGGGAGTCAGTATTTTGTTCTTTTTGCGTTAACATTAACTACCATCCGGTTTCGTGCTATAACGAAGGCATGGGGATAGACTGCACATTACACAGAAAACACAGTTAGCACAGAATTCACTGGGAGCGTATGGTCTGTTTCAATCAAAGAGCTTATAGGATACAGAGGGCATGTGTCAGTTAAACTGTGGGAGCTCATGAAGCCCGTTCACAATCATATGGTCGGGGGTAACCTCCAACACTGTTATAGAACCTCGTTTCAAAACTTGCCTCCGTCGCGGCCTCACCCTCCAGTTTTGTGAATGTAAACTCAAAATTTTGTGAACTTACTGCATGAGAACAATCACTGTTCGTCATTCACAAACATCCTAGACAAAAAATTGGGGACCAAATCTTATAAAATTTGAAGCTCGTAATTATTTATATTGTGTATCTTATGACGGGCAACGAGTCATTGCTGTGTTTTTACGTGTAGTAATGGTGGTGGTATTTATTATCAAGGAATGAAACCTTGAGAAAGCAATGGATTTTGGCAATCTCCAGGGAATAGGGTTTGTTGAAAATAACTGCATGAGTATGCTAGAACCACTTCTGCCCTAAAGAATTCATCCAGGAAGGTTATACCTAATACAGGTAAGAAAATAAGTACCTACGGCTTAAGATACGTACGTATTAAACGCCTAGAAGCTGATGTGGAAGATGTTCACTCATTGAACTACCTCAGGCAAGAGCTACAAGTTACGCCTGTTCTATAAAATGTTTCAGGAAATGATGATAATGAAAGTAATTTATTATTCGTTGTATGTAAATGAAATAATACAGAGATGTCCACACCCACACAAAGAAGGTGGATTGGATAGACAGATCCGTAGTTTACCTACCTAGTTATGCGGTTTTATATGTTTCGTTGATTCAAACAAGTAGAGCCCGTTACGACTGCAGGAGAGGATCGGGACAACACGACAATGAGCAAGGGTGCCAAACAAGTAACGCTGTAATTCCATTGTACCTGTTCCAGCCTCATTGGTTGTTCCTTCTCCTGTTCTTGCTCTACGTAACAGCTATTTTCAGTTGCTGTGAGTGGACATTGGATGGGTTCCCTCATTGGATGTTCGGAAATGAACATAATATGAATGATGGGTATACTAATATTGTTGCGTGCTGTGACATCGATTTAATCGTAAGGGATGTCATCGGGGCTCGCTAATGTCGGACCTCTCAACATCTATGGACAAAACATGTAACTATAACATTCTAGATTGTGTCAAATTTGAACTTCCTACGGTGAACAGAAGAGGCTTTATCTCATTCAGCTATCAGGTTGTGGTGGGAGATTAGATGTGCTTTATATCATTTCAACCGTTTCCTAATAATTAAGAGAGCCTTTCTATCAAACATCAACTTCTTAAGATGGAAAGGAGAGAATTTAGCTAAATCAGTTGACCAGGAAAGAGCCCACCATTTTATTAGTCTCTTGATGTCCCAGAGAGGCTCCTTACCTAACGACTGACAAACCAAGGTGGGTAATTGTTTTGACAGACAATTTTTTAGCAGGGCCGCCTTCTTAGTTACCAAACCTCTAAGCATCCTTGTACACAAAAATTTAAAAACCGGACCATCCAAAACATCGTAAACCTGTCTTTCATAGATTATCTGACCAAATAGATCAGGATTATCTTTAAAAATAAGTTTTGATGTTCCTAAAAAAATGTGGTCAAGTCGATTAGGACAGAGGCCATGTACTCAGGAGGAGTCCAGCATTCTTCCCTTTCAGCCATCGAGGATCGTGATACCGTTGATCTTTCAACAACACTACTTTGACGCAAAGCAAGGGGCGGCTCCGCAATTCGTTGTGTGTTGTAACACTTCTATCGGACAATAATAATTACATTTGACCAAATAATATCAGAACTCTCAACATCGGTGACAATAACATCGAACATCTAAGGAAAAATAGTAGGTATCTACCTATCTCCAGTGTGAACCTACAATTCCTCATATACACTGAACGGTGACAAGAAACAGACTCAAGTCGTTCCGCAAATAGAACGGATAACCGCTTAGCATCTGCTCTCCCGATTCTCCCCTCACTACTGCGGTCATACGCAACAAAAGAAGAGCGAATCGGTTAAGAATGTTCCACCGTGCTGCGCTCTACCTCCAGCTCCACATGTTCGAAGTCCCTTTCCTAAATATTTTTGTGCTTAGACGGAATCGGAAAGAAGGGAAATGAAAGCCGGATTTCAATAAATTAATAACAATAATTTAATAAATACTAGTAAAGCATTGAGATAGCGGTTTTGTATGTTACATTTTTTGTAAAACCAAAAAACGCGCAAAAGACTTTATTGGTGGTGTTGAGGGGAAGACTAGTAGTTTTTCTGGTTGTGGTAGACGATGTGGGACTTGGCGGGGCCACCGTGGTGCTCGTGATGATGGACCACTGGGTGGTGGACCACAGGGTGGACCGCGTGGCCCGTTCTCTTGACCTCAGCGTTGAAGCCGTTTTTGTGGTCGGCGGTGTAGTGGACCTCCCTCGTGGTGCCATCAGCTTCCTTCACAGAGTAGTAGCCCTTGACGACGTCACCTTCGCGGCTCTCATGGGCGCTTTTAACGTCGCCAGTGTGGCCGTCGTGGACGGAGTATTGGAAATTGTAGTGGGGAGACGACTAGAAACGTCAAAATTTTTACAATTAGATTTAAAAAACACTAGGAACGTCAAAATTTTGACAATTCTATTTAAACAAAAATCATCTACAGTTCGACATTGGTAACATTAAAGATTTCCATATCAATAGTTTTAAATTTTAGGATTATTGATGAAAACCGAAAAATAAATTTTCGTGTTTGACCTCTTCTACTCGAAGAATATTTTGAAACTAAAAGTATCTACTTGGTTCTACGGCTGAAATGATAAAATATGAAACATGCTTCATGTTCGGCAGTGCTTTTATGGCTCAAAGATTACTCAGATGATCAGATCAATTCGTTGCCTTAATTTTTCATATAGTCAAAAGGAAAACACATTTCAAAATTTAGGATTTAAGTAGATAGTTAAATATAAACAACATACTGTCAGATTAGGACAAGGATAAGTTGATATATTGGATTAACTCTAGGTTATCTTAACTTGTTAGCTACACGTAGTGCATTGTGGAGCAACTTAATTAACTAGGGTTGTGGAGCAAAGCAACAACTAAGAGAAAGTAACAAGTTCCTTAGTTATGGTGTTGTTCACTCGGACGACGTTATCAGGCTCTACCAGATTGAGAAGGCTTAGAGGATTCCAGTAGAGCTAGAAACCACAGAACACAGAAAAGTATCTCTCTTTTCTGTATTCTGTGGCTAGAACTCATCTCATGATACTAATCGATAATTTTGCCAAAAACCGTATTCAACACGGTCGAAACTTTTTAGCATGAATCCGTTATTCATACACACAAGTACATAATTATTAAACGAACACCGATGAATATTAATTTAGATAATATAGATGAAATTACAGTCAATCTTGACAAAGAAATCTGCAAATGGAGAAGATTAGAAATACTCATGTACAGAGGAACTGTACATGATGTGGTAAGGAAAATAGAAGGGGTAATTCTATTCGTGGAAGACTTTGTGATAAATCAAGAAATTACCATCAGTTGGGAGTTGCCACAGTAACGAATTGGTTGTAAGTGAAATTCACAGCTTTTGTTCAGATTACTTTGGGTATCTAATTTTTCGAGACTTGATTTTGAAACATTCAAGCTGTTAGATCAAGGCAAAAAACAGAGTTTGGTCAAACCTCTACAAATGAAGCTCAACTTTTGATTATTCCGCTGTTGAATTGATAAGCCCTTACCTATACACTGGCCTGGTATACCCCATCAATTAGCTGATTTTCAGCGTCCGCCCTCAAACTGACTTTAAGTGTTGCGCTGGATTTAACAGGTGTAAATGTAAAAGATTTACTTGTCGGTGAACACAAAGTAAACTGCAAGTTCGTTCCACAATATTGAACTGATATTAATGCTGAAGAACTGAGAGTTAATGAGACTAAGGAGACTCTCGAGGGTCTGCTTGGTAACAAGGTAGCTATTCAGCAGAAGGACTTCTGAACCTAATTTATTTTTCAAACCCAGTGGCTTGATTTTGAGTACTGCTGCTGTACAAAGCACTTTGGAGATTTAGCTACTATAGAATGATGATGGTTGTTTCTATTCTCTCTGAAGAGGACTCGAGTCATGCTTTACATAATCATCGTTATATAAGCGTTATAAAAATGTTCCATGGTTTTAAAATCCATGCTAAAAAAGACTCCAAGTAGAAAGATCTGGTGGATGAGAGGAGGGGGGGTCCAGAGGGCTTCTTTTTCCTCCTTTGCATAATGTTTCTCCAGATAAAATAAAAAGTCCCAGTTTCAAACGATATATTGGGGTTTCTGAAGTCTTTCAATGTCGTATATTGCCAGAATATAATGCAAATAATAATGACCTCAATTAAAATATATCCGTAGTGTGATGCTGAGAGCCACTGCAACACAGAAGCACTTTGGCTGAATTTGGGCTTATGTACCGATATAAGATTTGTCTATTACCCCAATAATTAGCAGAATTTCTACCGACATTTTGGTGCTCCAAAGCCCTTTTGAGTTACATTGTCGGATGTGGATACAACGGATATCATTCGTAACTCACCAGGAATTCGGTATGAGGATTATCAGTAGGTATATATGAATTAAGTGGAATTATGTATTTCTTCTCGAGATTCTTCAAGTTTAGAAAAATGGACATCGGAAGGTAGGTCCTGTTAGCCTGTGGTCCTTAGATGAAATAGGCACCATTGTACCTATACCTGCTCAAAACTGGATATTCATTGATGCGCAGGTCTGGACCAACCTTTTTTCGATGTTATTTGTTAACTAAAATAGGCTCAAACACTGACATTCGACTCCCATGGAGCAAAGAGCAAATGCGAATACGATCAAGCCGAATCAACTGAATTTCATCATGAAATTCCGGCGCCCCGAAATCAATTAGAGATTTCTAGACATACTGGAGACCGTTGTTTCTTTCTCCGAGTAAGCCCTAGTGGAACGTAAATAGTTCATTTTGCACTACTGGTTGTCTCATTTGATTAATCTAAATTAAATCTATCGAAATTCACAACACCCAAAAAGACACTCACAAACACGCAGGTTTCTATGGAAACTGTTATGATAAAGATTTATGAAATATTTAACGCTTTAATTTCAAAGTTGGAGGAGGGACATCAGTTAACTGACCTGATGAAAAACAAGACGACAAGACAGCTAAAAAGTGCGCTGAAATTAATTAGAGACTCAGGAATGCATTTTTAACTTGTAATCATTTGTTTTATAACTTGAAACGTTAAAATTTTTGAGTATTGTTAGTGGCTATATGGGCTTCAATAAAATAAAACTCACTGTCGAAGTAACAAAAAAACGCCTTAATTTATTTTATGTACCTTCTGTAAATATTAGTAAGTAAGGTAATAAATTCAAAAGGCACCGTTTCTGGATCGATTTGTATGCAATGTCCACGCACTTATGGTGACACGAAATGTGTACTAATCGAGTTTGGAATTCCAATCAATATTAAACCATAAGAATGATTTTTGATTGTTTAACTGAAAAACTTGCTATTAACCAGCCGACCATTTTCAAGGAAAACTATAGACTTTTTTTCATTCGAGCACAATGTTGTTCCTTAATCTTTACCTACCTATATTATGGGAAGACTCAAACTAGACACCATCGAGTAGGAATATTTATTTTCGCATGAAGTTTTTCACGTGCCTAGGACCATGGGTTGGGGGATGGTTTTAATCCAAATACTAATGATTTTTTGCAGTAAATTTTATTAATTTTAAAAATTAGGCTTTGCCAACCAATGGCACATTTAGAAGTAAATAATGCAATAATTTATCAAGAATAAATAAAATCAATCACAAAGATACTATAAGTTATTCCAGGTAAAACAGTTCTCATAATACATGGATAATGTACAACTTGAAGCAGAAACTGTAAAGACTGCATACTCGTACTAGTTCAAAATTGTTGTTATATAGGTGGGTAATTCACGTCAGTAAAGTGATGAAACTATTCTAACTCAATTGCTATAGTTTTCATTTTTAATTCATTAAATATATACTGCAATATTTTTTTATTTCCCAAACATCAAGTTTTGTTTCCCAATCTTTCTTATAATTCCTGTTTTTATCTGGATACCTTACGTTCATCAATCACCTCCACCTCCTTCCTCACCATCGATGATAATGTCAGGAACTAAGATTGATTTAACTAATCAGTAATTGATTAATTGACAGTTAATCAATATTCGATGATCTAATTATTGGTGCACATAAATAATGACATGAGTTACCTAGTTACCTATGTTTTGAACTCTTTGATAAGTTGTAGGAACGATTTCTGTTCTATATTATTTGTTCATTGTATGCTGAAAAATATGGTTATGGCTTTTGGTAATAAGTGCATAGATATTCATGCATTTTTTAGCTGATCAGGGGACGAATTGGCTGAAGTAGCTTCATGTTTAATATAAAGTGTATTTTGTGGCACGGTGATTCATATCATTGTGAAACTGTGATTACCACGTGAAATCTATGATGAATTGAAAAATTATATCATTTAATAATGATTAACAGGACGTTTCCATTTGTTTACGTAATTGATTTTCACGTACAACCAATGCGTTACTAGGGAAGTGTAACTCCCTTAGTTTTCATAGCAGGAAAATCCTTAGCCACTTGAAAAATATTGTTCTGTATTGAATTAAACTAAATCACTCACGACGAAGTTGTGGAAAACCATTTCATTAAAGAAGTCGAGAGTTTATGAAAACTTTGTCGATTTTCCCGAAATCATATTATAATGTAGACTCGATTCTCGGTCTTCGTCAGTAGTTTTATGGTTTGTTAATAATGATGACCCAACCCCCAAAACTAGCATTGTAATTCTTTATTTCGTGAAAAAAGACATTTTCATAACCTGCCGTTTTGATCATTATTCTGCAATATTGTTGATGAGAACTACATTGAGAATTAGAGAACTGAGAAATTTAGAAAATGAGAAACCGTTATATGGCTACAATAATTGAGGAAAACTTGAGATGGGAGGAACATAAATAGGTATATCAATTACATCGTGAGTTAAAACTTGACCCTTCGGGTTGGTTGTACGTGAAAATCAAAAGAAAACATTTTTAACACATCCCCGTAACGTTTTTCGCTAGTTAGTCCTAGGCTAAAGCATGTTCCATGCTAAAAATGCGTAGTTTTCAAATTTTTAAATTTGAATTTGCGTAATTTTTTTAAGATGTGTTAAATAGATTCACGCAAATCACTGTACATAAAATCTTAGTAAAGTTCGCCATAACATTTTGAAAAATAGCATGGAGTAGCACTTTTTAATTAATATCAGATCCACTCTTTGTTAGGCCAAAAGCTATTTTAAAGATAATCACTCGAAAAAGCCGTACATACCTCAACATCAGATTCGTTTTCCTTCGTTACCCCTCAGCTAGTTGTGTATAAAGCCGATAGTAATGTTTTATCATACCTTACTTTACGCTACAGCCCCCGTGAAACTTTTGGTGCCAGATGGTACATATATTTCGCATACTTCATTACTCCTAACTTTCTTACAGCCGAAAGTTATTAGGTTTTTTTGCGCGTCGTATTAATTATTTTCATGTAATCTATAGAAATATATTGTCATCTATCCATCAATTCATTCAAAATAGAAGAATTATTCTAGAATAGACATGGAAACTACTACTATCACGTATTATTAGTACCTACTCTTATTATCAAGTACCTACAACTGTTGCTTAATTTTCTTTTCATTTTTTGTCAAATTAATAAATAAATAAACTAGAACTTACGAAGTAATCAATGTGGTGATGGTCGTCGGAGTGAGGGGGCTCTGAGTGGTGGTAGCTGACGGGGACTGGCGGCGGCGGCGGTGGAGGCGGCGCGTGGTGGTGGGCGACCTTCGGCTGCGGACGATTTCGGTACTGCGTCAGACCGACGGCCGCTCCCAGCACACAGACGAAAACTAACAAACTCCTCATAATGCAGGCGTCTTCTTCACAGATGCTGCTGTCTTTCTAGATGAGGTTTATCGCTTTCTAGATGATGTTATCCGGATATCCACACAGCGAATGGGCGCCGGCCGCCGTTCCGATTTCCCTTTTATAGGAGATCCCTCGGAAGCGATCCCGAAATCCGGGGATCCCGTTCCCTCCCGGGGGATCTCTCCGCTACGCCATCCGGAATCGCTTCCCACCCTTCGAAAGCATTTGTAACTTCTCAAGGCACTTTTTTCCCTGAACGAGTCGTTCTGGAGTTTACGACTAGGTAACGTCACTTGCCATCATAAAATGCAGCTCATGATCAGTTAAGGCGGAGATTTTTAATTTTACTAAGCTCACCAGAAATCCCACACTTTCTCCAAGTCCTGAAAGGGCTTTTGCTTTCGAGTTAGTCAAGGTAACAGAACCATTGATACCTGGGATTGAATTTCGATTTACCGTCAATTATTCCTATTCGCTAAAAACGGTCAATAATGCAAAACTACTCAAACCACTTCAAAATGGATGATAACGATTTGGGCCCATGGTAATTATGGCCGTAAAAAGGACAGTCGAGTTGGTCCCATTATAAGTTCGGAGGAAGTGTTGAGCTGGATATTTTTAGTGATTTACAATCATGACCAGCCGTACATTCTCTGTATATGGTGAGTGTTAAATTTAAGGGAAATGTTAACCATCCTATACACAACTACGTGTACATTGTAGCAGTAGGTATAGCAGCTCTAAAACTAGCGATTTTCAGGTGAGATGTGGACTTCGTACGTCACTCTCACCCCTAAGATAACATGTTCAATTGCATAGAACGATACATCCTCTATTATGGCCATCTAAAATTGTCAATTCATAACCATTTTGTGACTTGTAAACCATGTAGAGTACACATATCCCCCAACTTAGTACATGAGCCGTCTTAGCATAATTTTCTCACGCCCGAGTCGTCCGATCTCACTCAAATTCGGGGGATAGTTAGAAGAACACAATTTGATTATTCTATATCAATTTCAAAATGATCGTGACATTAGCAGCTCCTCCGCATGTGTAAATGGGAAATCCATGTAACAAGCGTAATTTTCAAAGTTGTTATTCAATTTTGTAGAAATTTTCAGAGATTATGCAGGTTAGGCAGTAGATAGTCCCCTGTCAGTTTCATAGTTGACAGATCAATACTTCACTCTGCGCATGCGCAAGAGTAAATTCCATTATGCTCCAGTTTTTCACACGCTACTCGTTCGATCTCGCTCACATTTGGATGATAGTTGGGAGAAGACAAAATGAGCATTTAATATCAATTTCAATATGATCGAAACATTAATAGCTACTGCGCATGCGCCAATGTGAAACCCTCGTAACGACCTTAGTTTCCACAGTTTTCATCCGATTTTGTTGAAATTGTCAGGGAATGTGCACGTTTTGAAATAATAGAATCATCCATTGGTGATAAATGTCGGTTTGATACTACTGCTTCCCTCCCATCTGGTAATCGTAGGTACATGAGGGTTGTCTGGTTTCGGTTCTGAAAGTTCAATCTCTAATACAGGAGGACCGCACTTGCTGTTCACGGGTAGTGTTGGGGATAGGCAGTTTATTTAAAGTTTTTTGTTTTAATTATTGGAGTTCCGCCGCTCACTATCTCATCATCCCCTCAGCGTATCTCAATTCAACAGTCACCGTGAGCCGTGAACTTGAATTTTGGTTCTCCGCTTTATCATCAACTCAAGATGCTGTTGTTTCATGTTCGTCTGATTGAGATGGGGGGGGGGGGGGGGGGGGTTAAAGCCGTTCCATCTATTGCCACCACGAGATCCTCGGTTACGACTGATGATTCCAATGACGATAAGCCTCATAGCGACATTTGATACTGATTCTCAATTCCAAATCCGATTAGATCGAGATTTCGAATATTTTCATTAAAGGGTCGCAATATGCCATCTACCATTCTCAAAGTATTCTATGAACATACTGTGTTGAGCATAATTCGATCAATTTTATATTTATCCACTACCTCCCTCTTCATCACTGTTGGCATTGGCTATGGTTTGATTTTTCGCTGCAACAGATCTTAAACCCCCTTGCTCTAACATGACTGTAGGATTTCAAGTGGCAGCTTGTTTTATACGGACTATCATGGACGGTTCCTCCCCGACGTACCTTCTTGCCTCGTATCTAGAGAAGAAGTTTGTCACAATTGGAAAGCCATTACCTGTTCAAACAGATGTCCGACCAATCCACATGGCCACCTGTGGCTGGAGGGGACTTACAATACTCAGCGTCCACTTCGCGGACCCACCCAACGCTCGCCGGTTCAAATCCGGACCAGAACACAAAAATTTTTATTGGTATTATTATAAAGACTTTTTCGTTATTTATTTATTTAAATTTCAAGGGCCCTAGGGCCCTTAGCTAGTTTTAGGACCGAGAAAATTTTAATTTAATTTATATGTTTCAAGTTTTTTGGACGTCGACATTTTCTATTTTACATCAAATGATTACAATGAAAGGTTAAGGTTTCTTTTTTTTTATTTTTATAACACTCTGCCTTGCTCTAGCCTCTCCAGGTGACAGGGATTTCATCAGAAATTTTCAACGGGTTCCATGTTGGAAGGAAATAATAATTATCAATTTTCTAGGATGAGTAGCATTTTGGTGTCAGTCCTCGAAAGAGATCGGATGGACTAGAGTGCTTGAGTGAGCACTTGATCCCATTGTTATATTTTATAACTGGCAGTTCGAAGTGCCATCTGCACTGCATCTGCATTTTTTTTTTTTTTTAATTTATTAAAAGCCACTGAGACCGCTATGGCCTATTGTAGCTGGAGGAGGAGGCCGTACCTCCTCCCCATCCCAGACACTAGATCGGCCCAATACCGACAGCCCTGCCAAACCAAGCACTATCTGCCTGGTTCCGGCACTCCTGCCAGCCAACAATCACTACCTGGGACCCGAGTACTCCACACTCGGTAAGTTACTGGGTCACAGCCCCAGTCTGGCTTGGCGCCATATCACCAATGCCAGCCACAGCTGGGAAGTCAATCCTTCCCCACCACGTTTTGGCAAAAGCGAGGAGAGTCTTAATGTCCCCCGTCTTAATGTCTTGGGGATCGATGGAGGTTCTGCCCCAATTCAAAAACCGATTTCTTGCCAATATAGGGCAATGGCAGACCACATGACTCACCGTCTCGTCTTCTGCCCCTCTAAAGCGGCAGAGAGTGGAGTCTGATTTGCCCATTTTATGGAGATGGTATCTAAGTGGGCAGTGCCCAGTTAAGAGCCCCACAACCATACGCAGCTCCCTTCTCCCCAGGCTGAGCAGCTCCTTAGCTCTCTTCCTAGAGAAGTGAATAAATTGTTTCGCCTGCCTCAGGCCCTTGACGTGGAGCCAGTGGGCAGTCCTCCTCTTACTCTCCCATTTGGTGAGCTCTCCGAGGAGAAAGCTCTCCGTAGTGGCCAGAAAAGGTCTGGGCCCATAGGGAGAGAAGCAGCACCCTTCCTAGCAAGAGCGTCAGATTGTTCATTCCCCTCCACCCCCTGTTGCCCTGGGCACCACAGCAAGGTAACCTTATTGTTCCTGGCAAGGGTCTTGAGGTTAGTCAAGCATTCCCACACCAGCTCGACGAGACGGTGAAAGAAGCTAGTGCCTTCAAGGCTGCTTGACTATCTTGCATCTGCATTTGCACGACCCCATTAAACCTTTTAGCTTGACCATTCCCTCTAAGATTATCTATGGTAGTCTTGCTAGTGGTTATCCCTATTGATGGTAAAAAATTCTTGAACTCAACACACATAAAAGCAGTTCAAGAATCAGAGTGAACATTTGACGGAACTCTGATGTAGATTAAGTCGCTAGAAAGGTGCTGTTGCTTTTTTGAAGAGTGTCAGCATTTTTGAAAATCTCGTGCTTTAGCTCAGTGCTTTCTTTCAGGGGTCCTATCCCCTATGGGAGTAGACCCTCAAAGCAGAGATTTGTACATTGTACATTTAAAATGTGGAATTGGAAGGTCGCAAGCGTGTTGGGGAGTTGGGGAGGGGGACATAGAGACACATACCAATCCCAAGTACAGATAGTAGGTACGTAGGTAAATTTACCTACATACATTTGCGAGAAACGATTTCAAGGCCCAAATCCGGGTAACGTTCCGAAAAATTTGATTACGCAAGTAAAAACGTAAGCGCATCACTGATATCACTAAACTGAAAGCGGTGGCATCAGGTAGGTACTATACCAAGTCACTGCAGGAAAAAGAACTGGTCTATTATGTCTGAGGTCGGCTTCCCTCATTACGTCAGTCGCCTACTAAAGCACGAAACTACTAACTACTTGCTGTGCTTCTGCTCTATCCCAGATTCAATTGATTTACGTCATCCACTAGACAACTTGGCTATTGTCGTGAGAGAGAAACCATTAATGTACAATAAAATGCGGTAATAAAAATGGCCAGTAGGTAATAGGTAAATTGATTTTCTTAGCAGACTATTATTTAGAAACTGTCTACCGTAAAATTAAGCATTATTAGATTTTGTGCCAAATTAGTGTGATCAACGTTCGGAAAAAATTTATTTAAACTAAATCGGATGTGTCACAAAGCTTTCTCCGTTACATGAGTGTAGGCATAGATCATTGAAAAGTTTTGAATACCTAACCTTAAAAAAGATTCAAAGTTTGAAAAACATTTGTCAGTTAGGCGGTGAGAAAACTGTGTTTGATAAATGCGACGAGCGAATTCAAAAGCTAATAGTCAGTCGGAAACGATGAATCCCAGAAAATTTCATCGAAACCGGATAGCAGTAGCAGTCATGGTTGCTTAAAGGATTTTCAGTTTGCGCATGAGCTGATGTTACTAATGAAATTCGTGTGTGGCAATTAAATCGTGTTTTCCCAACTACACTTCGAATTTGAGCGAGATGGGATAAATAGGCTTTGAGAAAATTAGTATTTCATTTTAATATTCATTTAGCTCATGTTCAGCAGCTACTAATATTACGACCATGATGAAATCGACCCGCGGTGATAAACTCGTCTTTTTGCGATTTCCCGTACGATTAGAACGACATCAGACGATTACGTCGTGAGAAATGTATGCTTGATGGATTTACCGTTTACGGGTGATTCTCAATTTATGGGCCAAAATCATGAACTTTTTTCAAAAAATGTTTGTGCAGTATTTTCAGAAGTATCTCCTTAGTATTTGGAAATTCTCATCTTCAATTAAAATTTTTCAATCCCTTCATACCCCAAACCTCATTGTCATGGCATGTCCCACACCACGTTTTCAGGTATATCTCCTTGTGTTACTCACACAGGAACGTCATACTTGCTTTCTGTATGATTTCATTTCGTTAAAGTTAATCAATGAACCTGTTAAACTTCAAAAATGGGATCTCCACAGTCTCTTTATCAAGGTAAGTTCAAAGTTTGTCCCATAACTTTTACCTCATTGTCGTGGTTGCTAAGTAAACTTTCACCATTTTCCAAAATGGAGGAAGTTTTTATTACATCAACGTCATTTCAGTGATGGCAACCCTGGCCTTGAAGGACGCTAACAGTTTCTTAGCAGATCTTCAGTTAGTGCCCAGCCATGGTGGATGTTGGATGATGATACAGGTGTCTACATTTTGTCTTCTCATTGTTGTGGGTGTGAATATCTTACTCCCAGAAGTCGTTATTAATTTTTTTAAACTTATGTAGGGTTAGGTATAGTTCTGCCCTACTGGAAACACTTGATTTCTCATTTAATTTGATATGGATAAAAATGGCAGAATGTTAAAGTTGATTTTCTCATTGTCATGGATTTTTGGCACCTAATTGGCACTAAAAAGTCCATGACAATGAGGGGAGAACCATGACAATGAGAGTCCGTCCCCCGAACGATTGTAATTAAATGCATTTGATTATTCAAAAGACTGGAGCTAGAACTCTCCGTGTCAACATTATTTTGTGTCTTAACTTTTCGAATATTGGCCACTATATGTTGCCCTATTGGTTTATTATTTTCAATAATGGACCTTTATAATTGAACAAAACACTACAATATAACCCAACTTATTTATGTTTTAGGATACGTAGATTCAAAAATTTAATTTAGGAATACAAAAGAGAAACACAAAAATCAAGTGAAAATTTTGATTTTAGAGGAAACAATTTTTCTTACTTTTTGCATGAACAGAAACTTCCCTACCTTCAGTAGTGAGTAAGAAAAATCATTAACACATGGCATCTCTAGAGTCCGATCAACTACATTAGAGTTCATATCATACAGATTTTAACTGATGCAAAAGCTTTAATTGACTGTTGTTGATCAGATCACTCTCAGCGAAGCAGAGAATTGGTTTGAATTAAAATCGTTGAGGTCGAAATTTTATCCGTTAGTCCAGTAATTAGGCCTTTTAGCAAATTTTCATAAAAAATGGAACTGCAGAAACTTTTCATCGTGGAAATTTAGGATATTTAGGGACTTTTTGAAACGGTTTTTACTCAATTGTGTTATATACGCCCATGATTATTATGAGATTATAATTATGATTATTACCTGTGATCAGCAACGATAGGTAACCTGATGTTTTCAAATCGATGCAATGCTAATGACAATAAAAAGTTTATAACTCAGTTTATTGTTCATCTACTTTTCCGAGCTACTTAAGTATTGCGCCTGCTCGAGATCGGTAGACTACCTGGAGTACATTGCTGCTTTGCGGGTGGCGAGATTGTATTCGCAGGGATAGCTATTGGCGAAGTCCCCGCGCTTATACCCAGTTAAATGGTAATTGTAATTGACGTAATATACAAACCATGGTTTGCTAATCTTCCTCTGAGAAGAACAGAAATTGTACAAATAGTCAGGATGAGAACAGAACACGGTGTGATCAACAGGAGCCTCCACCTTATGCGACTAGCAGACATCCCAAATTGTGACCATTGCCCTGACAAAGAAGAAGACGTTGTCCACAAAATAATGCAGTTTTCATTTTACGAGGACGAGCGACAACAACATTGAAAAAATCTGAGTGATAGAGATCTGTGCTCAACCCTACGCAATGCCTCCTTACAAGTGCTATATGAAATCATAACTTATATTAAACATTCTGAAATACATTTATAAATAAATTTTTTACTCGTAATATAATATGTACCTATTGAATTACCTACGTTTTTACATTATTCAAGTATAAATTAATATTATTTGCTGGCATAATATGTTTACACAACACAAGGTCAACAAAAGAAAATTAGTTTGCACAAAACGAAGAAACATAAATTTTTCCAAGTTGTTCATTGCAGTTTCTGTAGTATTGAACTAAATTTTCAACTTCTACCATTGCAACTTCCTCATAAGTGGAGCTACCGCGATCAACACCAAAACACGTTTTCCAAAGTGTATTTATTTATTTTTACTTTTTCTAATTATTTTTTCTTTGAAAAATTTTTTTAAAGCATAATCAAAATCATTGTTCTGGGTTATACCAAGGTACGTAAAGAGTATAGGCCTTGCATACATCGATCTCAGCGCTCACGGCGGCAACTGGGCGAAACGGGGGATTACCATTTGCTGTATATCACCCTAAGTTTAGGTAGTGTGAGGGTAATTGATCCCGGCACGAACTGTGTCGAAAAAATTTAGCAACCATTAAGTAAAACAAATGAATTGCATGAACATGTGGTTGTTCTTCGTCGGTTGTAACTGGAGGCCAAATAAATTGACAATGACATTAATTATAAGTATAGATTCCAGAAGAATTTGAAATATTAAACCGGCACATTCAACTTCTCATTTGAATCGCTTCACCTCCCTTCCCCTCGCATTTTGTAATACTTCCCGTCACTTTTATCGATATCCGATTTCGGATTCAAATTCAGTGGATTTGAAATTTAATTCGCCGCAAATACCGTCTCGAAAAACGTCTCATTATGGGGTCAACTTTAATGAGTAAAAAAACGAAGTTTTTCGTCGAAATTTTTGAGAAAACGGGTCCGTACTCTTTCTTTTTTTTGACGCATTTCCCGATATTTTTTTCGCAATACGATTGCTCCGTCGTATTCCTCGTACAAAAATCTACGAAACCGGTATTTTTCCGGAATTTCCTACGGCCGTTTAGAGGGGTAGGGGAAGCGGGGAAATCGAAAAGAACGGCATCAAAAGAAACTCCTACCCCCCTCCAGCCTATGGTTCGGGTGGGATTAGAAAATTTTCAAATCGCTCATACACTATTCCGGAGGAATCCAAGAAGATCCCTACACTCGCAGACTCCTCCCACTCAGCCGTTAGGCCGTGCATAGCATGGACGGACAAACAAACAAACGAAGTTTCATTCTTATTAATAATCGAGATAGAGATTTACGCAATTTGTGTACGACCACCAACAAAAATATTTCGTAATCATGTGCTAATTTGTTTTGATTCATTATTTTCAAAAATGAACTTTTGAATTTGACCTAGAAAGAAAACGCTGCAAATTAATACACAAAGGTTTATTATGTCTGGGTTATATAGCCCTTCTACGCAGATCATTGGTCTATAATTACTAAACCTTACATGCGTGTTTTAATAATTATTACGGGATTTAAAAATAAATCATTACTTCTTGTGAGATGGATCGATGTACGAAAATCAAAATGTGATTATAAATGGGGGCAATCGATATTAAAATTATATAATTTGTACACTAGTAACAGATCGTTCACAACACGTCTAGTATTGAGTGATAAAAGACCGCACTCGGTCTTTAGAGAGTCATCAAACAATATCATACCACTGAATAGGCTTTTCAAAGGCATTATAGCAGCGGTTGTGTTTCCGACTCAATACGCCTTGTTCGGTCTTGGTAGTATGGAGACCAAATCTTATTCCCATACTCCAAAAGAAGGCGATATATACGTAAAGCTTTCAAATGATCAAAATCATGAGTATTTCGCTCGTTTCAGGAAAACTGTGGATATTACGCATGCGCAAACGTGAAACTCGTCAGGCACGAAACGCCAAAATCATTAAGCCTAATTTGATTAAATTTACAAGAATTGTGCATATTAGATCTCACTTGGGGTGTATTGTTAGTTTATTGAATTTGGTTTGTTTATTGTATGAGATGATGGGTTTTTCCTGATTAATTATTTGATAATTCGTGAGGGGAGGGGCGTTGAACTAATTTAGTTGTAGCGATAATTGAATATATTTCATTTAGATGGAGAGCGTTGGCGTAGCAGGTTAACTAAGTTCAA